>JAPDVU010000006.1:41783123-42408123 GCA_026230045.1 Corynorhinus townsendii
ATTCATATTCCAAATATTTTTTTCCCAGTCTGTGGCTTTACAGTATTTTTTGAAGTTCAGAAATGCTTCATAAACTAATTAATTATAATTCTCACCCAAGGATATGCATTGATTTTAGAGAGAGAGGAAGGGAGGGAAGGAAAGAGGGAGAAACACATGGATGTGAGAGTAAAACATCAACTGATTGCCTCCCACACGTGCCCTTACTGGGCATCAAACTCACAATCTGGGTATATGCCCTGACCAGGAATTTAACCTGTGACCTTCCGGTGTTTGGGATGATGCTCCAACTGAGCCACACCAACCAGGTCAGAAATGCTTAATTTAGATAAAGTCTAATTTATCTTTTTTTAAAAATGGTTCAAGCTTTTTGTGTCCTAAGAAATCTCTGCCTATCCCAAGGTCACAAAGCTTTTCTCCTATATTTTCTTCTAGAAGTGTTATAGTTTTCACTTCTACATCTAGATCTGTGATATATTTCTACTCAATTTTTGTGTATGGTATCAAGACTTGTTTTTAAGCTATGTACCCTTCCCTCTGGGGCTATATGAGGCATGATTCTTTTGAGGTGTCTACTGAATACCTCAGTGTTCAACAAAGTCACTCACTCTACCTGGAAAGAAAATCATCTCCCAGTCCTAGAAATAGTTCAGCTTAGAGCTTCCCAGCAGCTGTTCTCTGCTTTGCCTAAGTTCTACCCTATGCCCACAGATTAATGCTTGGAAAAAGACTTGAGGAGACCCCTAAAAGCAAATGTCTAGAGCTTTTCTTCTATGTCGCTCTTTTTCCTCCATATTGAACCTGAAAATTCCATTGCCTTGGCTTCCTCAACTTCGTCTTCTCAACTCAGCAAGGCTGCTGGCTCTGCTGGGTTCCTCCTCACGGCTCCTCCAGCAGAAAGTTGGGGAGAAGACTATAGGGCTTACCTCATGATTTTCATGCCCTCGGGGATCACTGTCCTGGCTGCCTGGTGCCCAGTGTCTGCAGATAGTTGTTTCATGTATTTTGTTTTGTTTTCTGGTTGCTTACAGAAGAAGGACATGTTCTATATGAGTGACCCCTTTATCGACCAATGCCGCCTCCTCCAAGCTGAACAGGCGCAATATTAAATGTATCTATCTATGCAGGATAGGGTCCTCTGATTCAACAACAAGCCCTCATTTGATTTCAACCTCAAAACGAAAAGCCTTTGGCTTTTTTCTTCCCGGTCCACCTTATCATGCCTAAAAAATGACTGCGATGTCACTCTCAGTGGAAAGCCAAGCAGGTGAGGAACAACAGGAACCAAATGGTGACCTTCACATGCAGAAGACACAGAAAGCCGGCAGCTAGAGAAGCAGTGTCCCTGGGTCGGAACTGTGGTGCCCACTGCTCACGGCGGGCAGAGCAGGGGACGCCCCGGCTTCAGAATGAGATCACCAGGTCTGAGTCCCAGTATTCCACTGAGTGGCTGCCACAACCTTAGACAATTCATGTAACCAGTCCGTGCCTCAGTTCCCCCAGGTATGAAATAGGATAACTGGAGTGCCCACCTCACGTGGCTAACGTGAGAAATAAAGAGTTAGCATCTGTAAGGCACTTACAGGTCTTGGCACATACTGAGCACTCTACAAATGCGACCTGGTACTGTCACAAGACCAAAAACTGGCCAAAGCACCTTCAGCCAAAGCACCTTCAGAGCCTGTAGCTCTGACCTCCCACCAGGGAAGAAGGCATTCCAAGGAAGACGGTAAACAGACCCTCCATCTACATAGTCTCAAAATATCTCCCCACAAGTTATTTATTAATCACAAAGGGAAAAACTGTAACGTCACACTGTCGAGGCCTAGAGGAAAGAAAACCTCAGCAATACTGGGATAATTCAAGATTGGGGCCTCCGGTTCCAACACAATGAGGATCGCTTACGCAGCACCCCTGCCAAAAACACAACCTGAACATAATCACGAGAAAACATCTGACAAACCCAATCTGAGATATTCTACAAAATCACTGATCTGTACTCTTCAAAAGCGTCAAGGCTGAGAAATATACAGAAAGTCTGAAAAATCGTTCCAGACTAAAGGAAACTAAAGAGATGTGGCAACCGAATGCAACGTACGACCCTGGGCCAGGATAAAATAGCTGTGAAGACAGTATTTGGACAACGGATGACGTCTGAATATAGCCTGCGGATTGATAACATGTTAACGTTAAATATCCTGAGTTTTGATAGCTGTACTGTGGTTATAAAAGAGAACACCTGTGTCCTTAGAAACTGCAGGCTGAACTATTTAGTGATAAGAAAGGAAAGATCCCAGTCTACCCCTCTCCTAAGTGTTACTGCTCTCTTTATGCTCACCCTCCCAGTGGACAGCACCTGCCACTTTGGGCTTGAGCACTCAGCCAGGGCCCAGGCACGTGCCAGCACCAGGCTGGCAGACAAGCAGACCAGGCCCGACGAGGAGCAGTGACACACAGAGGCCTAACCTGTACAGTACAGACTGGCCATCCTGTTGACTTCAAAAGAGAATGTATTTGGTCATGAAGGAAAGTTTCTTGGAAGAAGGGAGGATGTGGCTAGGGAAGGAGGAAAGGGAAAAGCATTTAAGGGAAAGAGCGATGCGGGTAAGGGAGGAGGCAGGATGGGGTTCGGCAGGTGCCGGGACTGGGAGAAGAGCAGCCCTGGGGCATCTTGCTGCATCCCAGTGTCTGATCACAAGGCTACTCCCCCTGGCCCAGGCTACAGGACAGACCGTGGTGACTGCAGTGTCCAAAGCAGCGGACAGTGTCCGTGAGGTCCGAAAGGTTGGAGACCGCTGGCCATGGCACAGAAAGAGCTCAGAAAAGGAGGATGGGCAGGTCCAGGAGTCTGGCAGTCGGGCAAGATGCCAGAAGGCCACCTCAGTCCCAAGCAAAGGACCCACCACGTAACACCAGTGGCAGCTCCAGCAGTGGGAGCGAGGGCTGAGAAGCTCACTGCTGTGATTCAGTGGTTCACATGCTATGAACACCTTCAGACAGCACTGCCCCCGCCCTCTCCTCCTTGCCCTCATGCCTCATATCACCACAAACTGAGGCTCTTGATGGAAAAAACACATTCATGTAAGTCTCCCTGCATCAAACTCCTGAGGCCATGGGCGGGACCAGCAGTGGGAATGGCAGACCTGCAACTTTCCTATTTGCTGCCTCAGAAACCCAGCAGCAAACCCGGCCAGAGAGGAGCAGCCGCACCTATAAGGCACCCCTCAGGTGAGCTCTGAGTAAGTCCCCTGCACACGTCGCTCCTCCCTGTGTACACGTGGCATTGGCAGCCTTGCTCGCTGGACAACCTGCAAATATTTTAGCTCCAAACTCACTATCTCAAACAGAAACTTGCTTGCATGCTCCAGTGCCATGTCAGTCAGGATGCTCGTTCACATTGTGTGAGGGTCTGGGCAAGAGATGTGGTGGGCGCTGTGACTGCCCACCTGCTCCTGCAGGATGTCTGTGTCATTTAACCCAGGAATTGGCACTACTTCATCTGCCACATCACTGTTCATGCTATTAATGAAAATGTCTTCTAAGAAAATGGAAAAGCCCATGAAGAACAGTGATGAGCTTAGAGGTTAGAACAGCCCACAGACTAGAACAAAAGGTAGGGGTGGGGGACATTTTGAGAAAGGTGGACCAGTAAAAACATAGTGTTGGCCCTGCACGTGTCCCAACCTACTGTGCATAAACTTTGTTCATGAAAAAAGAAAACTATAAAGAAAAAGCACGATAGCTCTTGGCACCTGGCACTGGCAAATACTTGACACCAAGTCTTTAAAAGACATTTTTTGTTGTTGTTGTAAATCCTTAATGGAGGATATTTTTCCATTGATTTTTTTAGAGAGAGTGGCAGGGACGGGGAGTAATAGAGAGAGAGAGAGAAAGACAGAGAATAACGCATCGATTGGTTGCTTCCTGCATGTGCCCTGGCCAGGGCCAGGGATCGAGCCTGCAACCGAGGTACGTGCCCTTGACCAAAATTGAACCCAAGACCCGTTAGTCCACGGGCTGACGCTCTGTCCACTGAGCCAAACTGGCTAGGGCCAAATTTATTCTTTTTTTAATATATCCTTATTGATTTCAGAGAGGAAGGGAGAGGGAAGAAAGAGAGAGAAATATCAATGATGAGGGAGAATCATGGATGGGCTGCCTCCTGCACGCCCCTTACTGGGAATTGAGCCTGCAACCCGGGCATGTACCCTTGACCAGAATCAAACCCCAGACCCGTCAGTCCACAGGCTGACACTCTATCTACTGAGCCAAACCAGCTAGGACCAAATTTATATGTTTAATGCTATCAACAGCCATAAAACAGCCTGAAGCTTCAGATAATACTTTGGATGTAAAAAAGAATTATTAAGAAAGAAAACTGAAATTATTCAAGTAGGGAAAAATGAGCCCAGGGCTACAGAGTAATCAGAAAGTGCACCTGGAAAGGGGAGCAAAAAGGCAGGTGGAGTAGGGGAGATGGCTAAGCACGTATGGAGTCTGAGGGACCTGGCTTACATTTCAGCTCTGCACCTACTAACCAGCACTTTGCCCTAGATGCTTCACTTGCTCACTGTCCTTGTTTGTAAAATAAAAATAACCCCTCCTTCCAGGATCCTGTGAAGTACATCAAGCGCTGAGCACAAGTGCCCGCACGTGGGGACTCGGTCAAGAGCAAGCGGCAGGAAAGAAGCTGGCTGTAGCGGCCAGTGCACCACCTGCTACCAAGGGACCTGGTAGCCAATAACACCAGGGACTCGGACACAAGTTCATCAGCTGTAAGTGGCCTGCCCCAGTCCACCCACTGCCCTCTCACGGCCCACGAGACTGTAGGTGGAAACACCAGGACTGGGTGAAGAAAGGAGATTATTACACCAACTAAAGCCACCGGGTGTGGGTACATGCTAACTGGGAATTCACAATCACTGTGTTACTGCCTTAAAGTTTTTACTATCATGCAGCCTATGAAAAGAGGGCTAAACGGAAAGGTGCTATGCAAACAAGATGAAAAGGGAATGTTTAACCTAATTCAGAAAACAAGCTACTCAAGCACTCGTGAAATGTTCTTCAACAGAACTCATGAATGCAAATACTGTAAAAATGCAGATGATGTCATCAGCCCCCAACCTCTGCCCCTTAGGAGGGCCTCACGTGCCTGACAGGGATCCAGCTTCCTTACACACATTCTTTCCAATCTCCATATTCCCAGAAAAAGCCTTATCCCCTTGGGCTGAAGAAGGAACTGAAGCTTCGAGAAATGTGTAGGTTGCCCAAGGGCACTGCAGGGCAGAAGCAGAAATGGAAGGCAGGTCAGACAGGTTCCAGAGCCAGGGATCCTGCTATTCATAACCACCTGTAAAACACTGTCCACACGACTTCACCTTCACGTAAACATGATACAAATTGCAAAGGATTTTAAACAGATCATTAAAGTAGCAGAGGTTTGATAGGCCCCTATAGGCAACACTGAACAGGCAGGTATTTAAAAGGCTAAAAATGCATTTCCTTAAATTATTCTACAATTCAAACAACTTTCTCTTGCCCTGATTTTATTCCAAATTAATGAAATTTTATTATAAATAAAGGAGCAGATCACCATTATGAATAAATGCTACCAGATAAATCAGCATTTAGAAAACCTGAAAAGTTCTAAACATTAAGACGCCTAACCAGCTACCCTGCTTTCCCCGTGGGCACAATCCCAGCCTGGGACAGGAAACGTGTGTTCTCCCTTTGCCTTGGCTGGCACTCTGGAAGGAGGAAAGGCTGCCGACATTTAGGGAGTGTGTTTTGGGTTTAGGCCCAGAGACAGGTTCCTTCACTCATGAGCTCCAATTCAGCCATCACTAGTTTTCATTATCTTACCAGGAGGAGGTGGACAGGGAGGAGAAATTTACTGGGGGACAGGATATTCGCAGGATCTCAAAGTATCTACCACGGAGATAATTTATTACCTGCAAAGAGGAAAATGTACCTTGACAAGGGAGAGACCTAGAGACCTCCCCCAGCAGCTCTGTAATTGACCTTATTATCGGTGGGACCACCTGATGTCACGCGCCTCCTGGTGGGATGCACTATGAAGCACACAGCGCCACTTACGGAGCGTTCTGACTGTAAAAAAGGTTGTGTGAATCTCATAGCTCCTCCAGACCAAACTCAGGAAGCACAGGGGTCAGCCAAACAGCTCAAACACCTCACAAAGGAAACGCCAGACATCTGGCCAGGATTCTTCAAAAAGGCAGTGCCACTGAAAAAAGCGTGCGTGCGTGTATGTATGTAGGTGTGGATTCTTCTAGAGTAAGTGACTTAAAAAGCAATGTGAGGACCTTGATTGGATCATAGTTCTTGAAAATTCCAGAGACCTGGGACATTTGGGAAGTAGGAATATAGACTGAGTATCAGATGATAGAGTGAAGCTATTTATTTTCTTATGTGTGATCATGAACCTGTGGTGATGTAGAAGACTGCCTTTATTCTTAGGAGACTCAACTAAAGTTCCTAGGAGTAAAGTGTGATGCCAAAAGAAAGCATAGAGAGATAAAGTAAATGTGGCAAAATGTGAACCATTTCTGAATCCAGGTGGAGGGCAGACGGCTGTTCACTCTATTACTGACCGTCTTCCCCATACTTTGGACATTTTTAAAAATAAAATCTGGGATAGGGTGGGAAGAGGTGATCCCAGGAAAGGTTGTCCCAACCTCAGTGTGTGTGTACAGAACACACAGGGAGTCCAGTTCACAGTGTGAGAAAACACTAGGGTCTATTTGAGATTAAGATTTCAAAGCTTGCCCTAACCAGTTTGGCTCAGTGGATAGAGCATCAGCCTGCGGACTGAAAGGTCCCAGGTTCGATTCCAGTCGAGGGCATGTACCTGGGTTGTGGGCACATCCCCATTGGGAGGTGTGCAGGAGGCAGGCAGCTGATCGATGTTTTTCTCCTATCGATGTTTCTGGCTCTCTATCCCTCTCCCTTCCTCTCTGCAAAAAATCAATAAAATATATTTAAAAAAAAGAAAGATTTCAAAGCTGGGCCCACTGTTCTGTGATGTTACTCTGAGCTTCAGGAAAAAAAGCTACCATTTCTCAGTGTCGGCAGTGTTTCTGTAAAACCCTGTCACCTTCTCCCAGCTGGCTCGTCCCCGTGTCTATAACATGGAAACATCCAAACCCTCAAAATGCTTGTTTTGTGAGAAACCAATTCTGTCTACACTTCAGCGCAGAACTCTGACTGGACACAGTGAAGGTGGCTTGAGTTTGCTTTGCACTCACACATCCTGACAGCAAACATCCCCAAAAGCCCACACACACACCCTGGCCAGTCCTGACCTCTGGTTGCCAGCAAGCCTACGGCCCTGTACTGGACAGTCTGCTGGACTCCGGGGCTCTCAGCTCCATTCTGCTGTGACTCTGGTCTGAGTGACTCCGTCGAGTCACAGACTAGAGATAAAGCCACCAAAACAGGAGGAACTGGTGGGCAGGCAGCTCATGACAAAGCCCCTTGTTTAAAGCATTGCTTTCTACTTAGACAGCAGTACCTTTCAGGGGCATCCCAGAAAGCCCAGTGTGGCAAGTCCCTGAATAAGCTTGCCTCTGAGTCTGGTCCACTTTCCTAGCTGGAGCCTCTGGAAGGCTCACCAACTCAACAAGGTGATGCTGACACTGGGACATGTCCACGGACAGCAGTCTGTCATACATAGTCTGTATGTTTAGGGACCTTGAAGAATCGGCTACATATAGCACCTGGCACACCAACTCAGGACCATCTGAAAACCCCCACGCGGTGAGCCAAGCAAGCGCCAGGATGGGAAATCCTAGTGAGAATCAAAATCCTCACCCAAGATGTTAATATATATGAGAACTCTTCCTCTAGGACAAAATCCTATAGAATACAAATCACAGCAACTTGTAAATAGAGAAAGTGATTTTTTTGAGTAGAAAAGAAACAAAGAGTGGTCTGAGGCATCACTGAAATCAGGATGCAGAGTGATGTCTGGCAGAGAAGTGGGTCCACTTTATAGAACGGAGCTGGTCCAACAGGGAACCGGAACAGTACCTGCCCCCAGAACTGGGGGAAGTGTCCGAGAAGAGAAGCACTGAGCCCACTGCCTGGGGGACGAAAGCCCGGGAAGGGAAAAGACTATGACTCCACAGAAGCAGGGACAGTTAATTCAAAATGTTCAGGAGAGAAGAATGCTTGAAGAAGATAACAATGGAACTGAGGAAGGGTGGCGTGGCCTCATCTTAACAAGACCTCCCTCAGGGTCTGCAGAGTGGACCCTCTTGTCATGGGAGCCTGGCCCTTCTGAGGAAGCGACGCTGGGACTAGAAGACTAAAAGCTCAAACAAAGCCGAACAGCTCCCAGGTGTACTTCCTTGAGACCATCTCCACCCCCTTTTCCTTTCCCAGCCAAGTCATTCCAAATGTAAAGCAGCCCCCCAGATTTCCTCCTCTTCCCAGTGCAAAACGGTAGAGCCCCACAGTTATGCTTCACCAGAACCAAGTTTAAGAGGGAAGAAAGGACCTTCCCTGACTGGGTCCCTATCCGTGGGGTTCTCCTTGGCCTGCTGTCTGCTTCTAGGGTGACTAAGGCACTGGCTCTCACCTCCATTTCTGTGTCCAGGGCAGACACAGCTCCAGCCTTTCCAATTCTTCTCCCCATCACTCCTACTCATCATTGTCCCAGGACCTACCACCCATTTCCACACGCTCGCTCTACGCCTAGCCTTACACTAACCAAGAGGCCCCTTTCTAGTCCGGTCGCTGCATGCACCACAGTGGGATCTGCACAAAGATTAAGTAAAGCAGTGAGTGTGTCCCTGAAGACTCGCAGGGCCAGCACCATCACTCTGCACACATTCAAACCGGCACACTTCTCAGCTTCGAGGAACTCTGCCCTGTCATAATCACATTTCTCTCCCTGAATCACAAGTATCAAACCCCAGGGAGTAAGTCAGGCCATCAGCATCAATCACAGGCACAAAAATTAGCCAGAGCTAAGCTAAGAAATCTTGGGTTACAGAACAAAATAGCAGCCATGCCATGCCTGCAGTTCCCTTAGCCTTAGAAAGAAAGGAAGGCCACCTGGAGGAGCGAGGTGGGAGGGGAGTGAGGACCCACACACAGTTGTGAAAGAAAACACACACAAACACCCAAGTCAGCAGCTGATTTTGGCTCTGTTGTCACAAATTACTACTGTGGGAACAAGTGGGTATTTGTTCAGCAAGGAAAATAGCAAGGCAAGTAGAGACTAAAATGAAAACGTGGCCAACATATACACTTGGGCACTTGTTATAAGATTTATCAAGGCCAGGCAACCAGGAAAAAGTGATGTGCAAGAACAGTCTCTTCAGAGATACCTAAAGCCTGGAAGAATTCACCCAAATAAGCCCCATGTTACAAACAAGCGAAGTGGCTACTCCAGCCACTAGACCTAAGACACATGCACACTGCTGCAGGATCCCTCTAGGTGCTGAGAGAGTATTTTCTGCAGGAACTTCCCACCCTGAGCACAGTGGGGAAGTTATGAGAACAAGTCATTTTGAAATTAATGCCTCTATCCTGGTAGTTATAACCCTTCCCCCAAAATGCAATCGCAGGGACACTCCTAGGCCTACAAGCCAACGGAAGCTTCTTGTTACTTTAATAAAGGGAAGGCTAAGAAAATACCCCCTCACCACGCCCCTTCCCCAACCCCCCCCCCCCCACACACACACACACACACCGGGCAGCACACATGACAGCGGGGTGGAAAATCTAGTTTTCCAGTTTTCCAGAAGGGCTGTCTGGGGCTTTTTTCCTCCATCATGAAACTCTCAGGGATGGGCCCCTGGTGACTTCGTACAGGGATTCGGGGACCTCCCAGACCCTCTGTGCCTCCTTCTCCATTAAGCCACTAGGTTGCCCAAGTCTCATGAAAAGGAAAGAAATTTGAAATATAAATAATAAACGTGGGCTGGGAAAGGGAAGAGCCAAGGGAGGCTTGAGACTTAATTAGGAAAGTTTGGGGCAGAGATGGTACAGGTGCGCCTGTTCTGGAAGAACGGAAAGGAAATGTGCAGAAGGGAATCTGGGTGGGTCCTGCCCCTATCAAAACAGAAAATAAACGCGAGAAAGCAGTTCCGGGGTGGGAGGAGGTGGAGGGGAGGAGGTAGCACTGGGAATGCAATGCCCAGCTAACAAATCAGGTTACTGCAGAGTAGCGGGATTTAAATACGAACGGGAGATAGCAATCTTTTGAGTGTAGGTGCAGGAAAGAAGCTCAGTATCAAACTAGGGGTTTAAAGATGCGGGTTGAAAGTGCAGAGGGGAGGCTAAGAACAGCCTCCGAGAGGGGCATGGCCCCAGGCGAAAAGTGGTTAGCCTTAATTCGCGGTGACCAGGTGGGAGGGGAGCGAGTTTTAGGGGGGTATCTCAGGAGAGGTGTGTGCGGGTGGTAGGAGAGGAGCAGGGGGACCCGTGGCTACAGGCGGCACAGATAGACCCTGGGGCTCCTGACCCGGGTCCTGGGAATGCCCGGGCTGGGCTCAAAGGGCACAGGCACCTCCGCCCAAGGGCCCGGGTCCCCAGGCCTGAACTCTTCATACAGGAGAGTCCCCCTGGCCCGCGACTCGGGGTGCAGGGCCTCAGGAGGGGCGGGGGTCCCGGACTCACGCATCAACGTGCTGAAGGCCACGACGCCGAGCAGCCCCTGCAGGAAGATGCCGAAACTGTGCATGAGCGCGCCGCTCTCGCAGCGGCCCGCCCCGGACGCGGCAGTGGAGGACCCGCCCGGCAGCCCGCGACTCGCATTCCCCGCAGGGCCCTGCATGACGGAGCCGGCGGAGGAGCGGGGTCGCCGCGGTCCGCACAGCCACGCTGCCTGCGGGGCCACGCTGCCTGCGGGGACCGCGACGCGAGCCCGAGCCCGGAGCCCGGAGCCCGGAGCCCGGAATCCAACCCGGCACCTCCGCCCCGCCGCCGACTCAGCACCGCGCGTAACCCGACGTCTGAGATCGCAGCGCCCGATTGGCCCGGCGCGGCGTGGGGCGGGCCTCGGCCGCTGGGGCTCTCCCCTCGAGGGGCGGGGCTCCGGCCGGGGGCGAGGGGCGGGGTCGTGAGTTCGGGCTACAGGTAGCACCAGGTGAGCAAACCCGCGAGTGGGAAAGCGGCCCTGGGATCACCAGCTCCAAGTCAGGAGGGCAGGAGCAGGGACGGTCTGTGACTACATTATTTTTCCCTCCAAGATGAATCCTTCATATCCTGCAGAATTTATTAAAAATACTCCTGGAGTCCACCCTCAGATTCCGATTCAGTAGTTCTAAGACAGGGCCGAATCATCTGCATTTTTCAGAAAGCAGCCTGGATTATTCTGAAGCTCGTTGTTGAGGAAAACAACCTACGGCTCAGCATGGAGGCATATGCCTTCCTATACGTCCTTCTACTTTCCTCGTTAATACCGGTGTCCTGGCTTATTTTAAGAGTCACCAGTCAGCCCTAGTCGACTTACTTTTTTTCCCTCTGCTAAATGTAATTTAAATTGTCATTTCAATCCAATCGTCTTCACTTAGAAACATACAAGGTTTATACTGATAATATGTGATTATGTCTCTACCTTTTTTATATTGAACAGGATTCATAAAAGAAAGTCAACTCGTATTTGCCAGGGTCTCCAACACCTCTCTTCACACGCATTTCCTCCCACCTAACCCTTTCTGACTCCTTGGAACCTGCTCTGTACCTAGAACAGGGCCTCTAGTCCACGTTCCCTTACCTACCCTCTCAACCCCTGCTGGCGTCTCTCCGGGAATCTCTTGTTGGTGCTGTAGAGTTCCTGACCTTCCTGCTGCATCTACTTAATGCCAGTGCACACATGGTGTTATTCCAATAGACACTGGGCTCCATTTGTAGGATGATAAATACCCTATCTAGGGAAATTTTCCCTAAAAGATAGCCACCAAGAAATGCTAATTACACGAGTTCAATGCCATACAAAAGCTTTCTTGGTTAACTGAAATATTAACCTCATTATCCAGAGAACAAAAATGCTAATGGCTTTGCCTAGTGCCAATTCTCCAGCCTTCTTACAATGCACTTTCACACCCGTGTGCCTTTCCGTGGTATTCCCGCTGCATGGAATACTACTCCTTTTCCCTGCTCCATGAACTGCTACTTACGCTTCGAGGCCTGCCTGCCTGACCTCCCTGTCCCTACTGCGCTTCCACATGCCCTTGTGTGTGCTGCTCCACTGGAACTTGTCACACTGCTAAATCAGGCACAGTCACAGCTGAGTGTGAGCCTCCCGTGGGCAGGAACTGGTTTTTATTCACCCTTGAGTCCAACATAGTGCCTGGCACAGAGAACATGCAACAGAATGCTTTTTAAATTAAACTGAATTTTAATTTATAAAATTTAAAACTCTCCACAAGTATTGACCATGGGAAAATACAGGAAACCAGGTGAAGAAAATAAATAGGTAAGGGAAATTTGCATTACTGTCTTTAAGTCTAAGAAGGTCTCTTATGGAGATGCTCAACAGTTAACAGTCCATGTGGAGAGAGAACCAAGTAAGAGGATGTGTACTTGAAGCAGAAGAGACTGTGGTTGGGCCTAAGGAGCCTCTTGATTGCTTGAAGACACAAACAGCTCGAGGAAAATTGCACACAGAGCTGAAAAATGAAGTTTTTGACAAAGCACTGCTCTGCACTTCCAGAGGCGGAGGAATCCTTAAGGCCTGTTTGCTGCTGCACCAAAGCAATGAAGTGGAACAAGAAGCATCTTCAGAGATCAGGAGCAGTCACTGTGAGGGAAAACTGCTCTTCCTACCTTTCCTGAACTGCAATAAAAAGTACCTAAATTGGGAGAGGAAAATACCCAGACAGCAGGAGAGGGGGGAGAATTCTAGAAAGGTTCATTTTATTAAAGTAGGAAGAAATGTTCTCCATTTCGAGATGATTCTATGAGGCCCCGCTGGAAAGTTTTTTTGAAGGATTTACTCTTGGCAAGAAGCCCTCTTGCTGTTAAATGAAGTTAAACATAGCTTAAGACCTGCTTTCATTTTCTCACAACCACTTTGAACTGCCATAATATACCACATTTATATACATTCTTATTTACAGAAAAAAAGCCACCAAAACCTCACACAAAATAGTTATTTTTTAATCCCTTGAAATAACATCAAACTTGGTGGAAGTTTTTTTTAAAATAGGTATTCTTGTGCATATTTCTCCTTAAGTATATTTTATTCCCAATGCATAACTTTTAAAATTAAGAGAAAAACAGCAAGCAAGGATACAACGCAATATGCATTTCATTTTGTTCCAAACAAGCAGCTTAAAAAGTGAAAATAAAAGAATAACATACATTAAACAAAGTGCATTAGTTCCAACGAGTATTAGAAAGAGGCCTCAGGACAGTGCTGGAACCCGCCAGAAGTCCTGTCCTCACAGGCCTCTGATTGTCTTTAGAGAATACTCAACCCAAAAAAGAAAGGAAAAGGAATGAGTGCTTAAATCTCACACTCAAACTACACTTCCCTAGAGACTTCTTGCAAAAGGAGCTAAGGAATTGTCTTAATTTTAACTTTGTCTAAATTTTATAACTGACCTCATCATCTGCTTTGTGATCTGATTTGCCCCCAAAGCCTACCCTCATCCTGTCAACACTATTTGCCAAGCTAGACATGCAGTTAGATTGACTACACCACGTAGAAGCCCTTAGGATTGAACTTCCACACATCCTGAGAACAGGAACCCCCATCAGAAATGGTGGCTTCAGTATCATCCTTTGCCTCCCGTGGCTCAGGGTTGCGCTTCACTGCTGGTGCTGAAGACTTAGCCTGTGAGGCTGTGGCTTATTTCCCTTTTGAAATAGTCCTCTGTGATAGGCCATAGCACAGAACTGATCCAAAAATTGTGTGAAGTCAGAAAAGATATAAGGGGAGGGAGTTTTAGGCCTACTTCTCTATTCCCCCAACCCTCACTCCTGGTTTTGCTGGTTCTTGTGAAAATCTAAGACTTCTGAAATAGCAGAACCAAGAAAATCAATCTCCACCCACCACCTTCTACACTTGAATCCCTAAGGCAGCCCTCAGAAACAAGACTACCTACGTGGTCTGGAACAGCACAGAGGAAACCCCAAGTGAGCATGTTTGAAACCAGGCCCGTTAGGACAGAGCTTTGAGTTGAGAACTCTTCTGCCAACACTCCAAGGAGGCTTATTTGGGTAAATTCAAATTTCCAAATTATGCACATTCTCACCGAGTGGGTGGGAATCATCAAAATTCATTAGTGAAACACTGTAAAGTGAATAAAGTCAAGGAAGGATTATAATTGCATGACTATCACTTGATTTCTTCCTGGCTTTGCAGGATGCTCTGTCCTACAATTTCTGAGCCAGCACCATGACCATGACCCAGGACCAAAGACATTCAAATTTTAAAAGGGGGTACCCAGTCCCCACCAAGATTTATACTTCATTTGTTAGTGACTTCTTCATCTTCATAAGGCCAACTATTAACACAGAATACTTTTGAATTTACACGTACATACATGAAACATCCCCAATATACCAGAGTTCAAACCCAGTGTGTATTTCCACTGCTGAGGCTAAGCTCCTAACAACTCTCTCAGAGCTTCTATGGGCATCAATCAAATCAGTAAATGGCATCTTAAGTATAAAAGTCTTTGGTGATAGGTGCTAAGTAAATAGTGCCTGTAACAGTTTTCCTAATGTTGCCATCTAGATAAATCTTATCTACTGTTAACAATTCCCTGATGTTTTCTGTGTCCCCTGGAAATACTTTTTGGCTTGAGAGAGGGCAATGGTTCTGAGTCCTACTCTACCTAAGGCCTTTTAAAGCTTTTAATCTCTGTTCAGGTACCACATTAGCTACTGAACTGGTACAAGAGAGCAAGTAACATGTATTCAAGTCCTTAAGTAAAATGTATTCAAGTCCTTGGGAAGCTTTGGTCCAAAGCCCTGTCCCTCACAGTGAGAATAATTTTACTTTCATGAGAAGAGGCAAATCAAGGCCAAGTTCTGAACTGGTTTTCTATGTTTGACTCTATCATAAGTCAACAAATATTTCCCAAGAAGCCCACCTTTTCCAGATGTTGTAAGTATATATCGATAATATAGATGCTGGGAGCCACTTACATTGTTAAAGAAAGCCAGATAAGGTAAAAGCTCTCATTAATACATTCCCTGCATTAGTCACTTCAATGGAGGAGAAAGGTAGTTTACAAAGGAAATTAGCATAGTTCCCAGAAGCTGACACAGTACAGAGAAAATGTCAGCAAATTTTCATGTGCTATACAAGGCTTCCCTAACACATTCACAGAGCAGTCATAAGCTAATATTGGTCAGCCGACTGCAAGGTCCAGAGGGATGATATAGTTCATTCACCTGCCTCCAAGCTTGTCAATTTAGGATCAAAAGTGGATCATGGAAAATTTTCTGGCCTCAGGCAGGCTGTGGGGCCAGCGAAAGGTGAGATTCAAACGTGGCACCTTGCATGCACCTCTCATAAATTTAAGAGGTTGGTGCCTTTAAAAAACAAAGTTCAGCACTTATGTGCAACATACAAACATTCACCCCAATGTGTTGAACTAGTGTCAGGCTTAAAATCTGATTCAGAATCCTAGGAATCAGACTGTCGGTACTGTCCAGCCCAGCCCCAGCAGTTTTATGAGGCAAACGAGGCTTAAACATTATACCCTTTTAAAAAAAAATGCCTTAAGCCAACTTTCTAAAGAAGTATCCTCTCTTATCCAGTATCTGGGAGTGGAAGCTGGGGATATATCATTGTTCTTTAATGCCGTTGCCTCATAAATTCTATCTCAGTGTGAGAATGCAAAAAGTAGTAAGGGAAACCCTATTTACTTTTCCAATTTAGAGTCAGCCTCTCTCTAGGAGGAAGCTGAGCTTGAATAATCATGGGAAACATAGACAAGCTGGTTGGGACTCGACTGTATCCAGATCAGACTACTTAGGGCCATTTGTTTCACTTTCAGGAGCTTTTCATCCTTTACTTGAGATGGGGGGTGTTCCTAATTCATTGGTTTCTGGAGAAGTCAAAAGAGAGGCAATATAACAAAAGAGGGAGGGGGCAAAGGTGGGTTTACAGTTGTGAGTATGCGAGTTTATTCTTGTATTATTATTTATTCATTTATTGTATTATTTTCCATAGGAACAACTATAAATCTACGTTTGCCCCACCCCGTGTTCGCTGTTGCATGTGGGAATTTCCTCTTATAGAAAATATATCTCATTTTTCTAAATAAGACAACAATGTTAATGAATTCCAGATATTTTTTGTCCCACTGATCTTCCAGGAACCTTCCTTACCTTGGTGCCTTGACTACAGAGCTCTCAGGAGACTTGATTATTCACGCTACATCCCTCCTCCAAAGTCTATCTGCTTAATGCTAATTGTTCCTAAGCATCTTATATATGCTTCTCTTCCGTGGGCATAGACTTAATCAAATTTTCAAAAGCTGGGCTGTAAGGTCAAGCACATTAATTTTTACTTAAATGAAGCTTCTTTCCAGGTATATCTGGTAGTATAAACAAAGAGCTGGTGTTTTAATAGATGGCTTGGTTGGAGGGCTTGAATTAAGATGGTTCATAAATTATCCAATGAAGAGAGGGTCTAAACTACAGAATGTTTACCAATGTCTATAAAAACAGGTGAGGAGCAAGGGAATAAAAAGGAGGGGGGGGATCACAATCATTTTTCCTTTATAATATTACCTTATATTTGTATAGCTGTTTGGAATTTACCCAGTTTGTAGTTCCAAAACATTTTCAAATCTTGAAGAGGAATGATTATTTTATAAATTTGCAGCTGACTAAAATAATTTTAAAAAATACCCTCAGCAAAGCAAACCATTTAAAGGAAGCAATCTATGTATGTCTTTTCTTTTTCCTCAACAGCTGGACCAGTATAGCAAATGCTATTATCCTATAATAGCTATTAGTGCAATGATAAGTGAAATTCACCTGTAGCTTCATGTCACTTTGAGCTGGGTCAAAGAAACACCTAAAAGAAAACTGAGTTATTGAGTAGGAATCCTCAGACTATAAATTATATCCAATTTAAAGGTTTAACTGAAGAAAATTATAAACCTGGCTAGGCAAAGAGGTTTCCAGAATCCTTAACCACCTCTCAATCTTTAGCCACTGAGGAAATAGTTACAGAAACTCCATGCTCTGCATAAGCCCTCAAAACCTGTTTTCTTTCTTGTGCTTCTACATATCTGCCTCAAGACATGGAGAAAGAAGGGAAAATGGCCTTAATGGTGGGTCCAAGAAATACCTACTGATTTTTATCCTAAGTAAGGACTTTAAGAAATGAAACAAACAACTGTGAAGAAAAGTAAACACAATAAAAGCCACTGAAGTCCCTCTGAAAACTAATGGGGAGAGAGCAATTAAACCGAAATACCAACAGTCTTTGAGGTATTTCTTAAAACAGGTAGCCCATGCTAAGTCAAGATGGAAAACAATGACAGTCGAGTTCTTAGATCAGGTTAGTTAAGGAACTGGTGTAAGTGCTCACACAATGTTTTTGAGGAAGCAAACAGTATTTTCCCCCTCCAACTTCTGCCATAAGTTTATGTTCATGTACCTTAAAGTGGCACCATACAAAAACCTCACACATGGCTGCAAGCTCAATTATCAACAGAGGTAGTAAACAAAGGGACTCCTAAGAACAGACTTCAAACTGGACCGAAGTGTGACTGCACATTCAAAACCCTAGAGCCACATAATCATCCCCAAAAGAAACTGTTTTAATTTAAAATAGCTCAAAAAACACAATGACAAGGAAGCACTGGTTCGCCTTAGGTGCAGTCTTAAATCAGTGCTGACTTAAAGCTAGGTCCTCTCTTTCCAAGAAAGAGAAGCAGAGAACAAAATTCAATCTACAATGGGAAGGGACAGAACAAAAAGAAAACAACCAAAGGATTGCTTCCCAGCAGCCTAAATTAGTCTTCATTTAGGCCACACCACTGGAAATGCTCATTCTTCTTATATGAGCCGTTTCTTCACAACTTCATTTTTTTAAAACTGCCATCTGCTGAATGAGAGATGCTCCCATTTCCACTGGCAGGAGAGCCACTTCTGTGCAGTTTTTGCTTCCTCACCGTGGGACCTCCTTCCCTGAAAGTGCAAAGAGAGCAAGCCGACACCTGCAGGGCCCAGAGCCCCATTGCTATTTCAGCTCCACTGATAGAGCAGGCGAAGGATTTGCTGCATTTGTGCTTCAAAGATACAGCTCACTTTGGTTGTCCTTCTCAGTTGGCAAACTGCTCATAAAAAGCAAACTTGATCCTCTCTATGTGATGGCAAAGTTTGATGGCAGGGCCTAATTTTAAGTCCATGCACTCTTGAACGGTGGGAAGGGTAAGGAGAAGCAGAGCCTGCCCATCAATTTCCTGTTAAAACATAAAATACAAATTATTTACGAAGTGCACATGAATTGCAGCTCAATCATGATAGCCCCAGTCACTTTGGCTTAGTCAAAATCAGAGTCCCTGTGCTTTCATTACTTTTCCCCTTTGAATAAGTATCACACATTCCTTTTAGATGCCTCTCATAGTCCTCCATACCAATGAATCTTCATAATTAATAACAAAGTTTTACTAAGGATAAGAATCCATTCTACAGTTTCTGCTCTGCAGAAATTCAGGAAACTTAACTAGCCTTGTAACTAGCTATTAAATGTGCCAAAAGAAACATTTTAGAGGACTCTTTCTAAATCTGAGAGGTATTAACAATAAACTTTAATGTTTTCCTTCTCTATAACATTCATAAAAGCCTGATAAGTTCTTCAGAGGTGTTAAGCTTTGAATCTCCCCAATTATCAAGACAAATTTATTTCAA
Source organism: Corynorhinus townsendii (assembly GCA_026230045.1). Lineage (NCBI taxonomy): Eukaryota > Metazoa > Chordata > Mammalia > Chiroptera > Vespertilionidae > Corynorhinus > Corynorhinus townsendii. Next base: position 41,801,982 of record JAPDVU010000006.1, read on the forward strand.
TATTTATTTAAGGCCACAGATATTTCTGTCTCAGAAAACTTCCCTTAAAATTCATCACAACTTCAGAGCCTAATGTATTACAGATGTTACTTTCTTAAAATGGGCAAACTGTTATTCTGGAAAAGAGGGGCACAATAAGCATGACATACTTAATTTTAAGCCACTTAAATATTTGCGGGATGGAAATAAATTCTTAGGAAAAATGAGAATGCAATGAAATTTGCTTCAACTATGAAGGAAGTCAGATAAATAACTTTTTGACATATTTGTATTCCTAAAATGGGAACTAAAAGTTTTTTCTTTTGCAGAGAAATACTAGTATTCTTCCTGACTTGTAAATAAATTGCTAGTATACCCACATTCCTTTGCTAAAGAAACATATTACTAAAAATGAAAGGTGCCGGTGGTTACCTGGTCTAGGAATATTCTTGCTAATGGAGCGCAGTCGGTGGATCTGATGAACCGCACCACATCCGCCACACTCCACTTCAGGGGGTTACTGTCCAGGTGAAGCCCTTCAGCAACTTCAATCCTTATTTCCTTCATTCCCCACAACAAAATCAAACCAAATGGTGTAAGAGTTATTATATTCTTTAAGTCTCTCTATTTAAATTCATAACTCCTCAAGGCAGGATTTAAAGTGGTTTTATGAGGTGAAGTCTCCCAGCAAAGATGGCAAAGGCCCATATACACTAGGAACTCAGGAAATGTTGGTCTTTTATAATAAGAAATATCAATGGGGAAATTTTATCTCAAAGTTTCAGAAGAAATCATTTGGACAATTTAACAGAGAAAAATCACTTTTAAACAAATCTCCCGTTTGTTTCTCAATTTCAGCTCACTCTCTAGTGGGTGCTAAAGTGAATGGGATGATATTTCCAATGACAGAAGTATTAGCTAAATTGTCAGGAGAAATCATTTGTTGCTTCTGTTCATCCTATATAATAGAGAGGTAATATGCAAATGATTGTTACACCATGAGGTGTAATGACCAAACAGCAGGAGGGCAGGGCAGCGAACTACTAGCAGAGAGCTACAGGAGGGCGGGGCAGTGGGTGGAGAGCTACAGGAGGGCGGGGCAGTGGGTGGAGAGCTACAGAAGGGTGGGGTACCGAGATACCAGCAGAGAGATACCAGCCGTGGTGGGCTGGGCGGCCCCCTGAGGCAAGCGGCAGTGAGCTACTGGCACACAGATTTGTGCACTGGGCTACTAGTAGAATATATTTAAAAAGCAACCCAGTTTTAAAACACTAATTTAACTACCATTCTTTAGTGTGTACATGTTATATAATATACAGCTATGTATATGTTAAATATACTAAATAAGATGGCTTAACCAGAACAAAAGGATAATTTATTTCTACAAAACCATTATATTTCTATAAAACCATTTATGAAAAATATTAAAAAGGAAGTTTTCCCTAAACTAAAAGGCTACAAATAAGCTAGCAATGAAACTTCTTTTACTCAAGACAAGCAGCCACCCTGAGACCTTCCTCCTAATAAACAGCTAATCTCCAAATAATCCTTGATACACAAATAACTGAATGTGTAATCATTTAAAAAGCGACCAGGAAATTCAACTGAAGCCTGTAATGAAATGAGTGCAATGCCCACATCGTTAACAGTTATATTCTAGACAGAAGCCTGAGAGAAGCGTGCACTGTGAAAAAAAGGGCACCTTTGGTGAAGGAGGCTTGTTCTCATCATCAGAAAATGAAAAAGACCGAAGCTCCCTTTTCCTCCTTTGTCGGTCTGCAGGCAGTGATGTGGATATCTCACTTTGGGTGGGAGAAGAGGAACATGACTTTTTCTCTGACATTTCTGACTCTTCCTGTAGCTCGTCCTGCTGTTCAGAAGTACTGCCCTCACTTAGAGAATCGTCATCTCCTTCATCGGGGTCATCCTCATCTTCAACCCCACTTCCCTAGAGGAAAATGAGAGAAGGTTCATTGAAAATCAGGACAAACCAGTTCTGGGGCCACAAAACCATCTTCTACTGGCCAGAGATCTCAATGAGAAAGACCAGGTATTCTTTCTGAGTTTCTAGATGTTACAGGTAAATCAGATCTCATACCTGAGGAGAGCCCACCGGGGTATTATCAACAGATGCAGAGGAGCGTTTCTTCTTATGAACAAAAACACTTTTCCGCCTCTTTCTCCTCTTACTGGCTTTTTTCAGGGCACATGCTAAGTTACTGTGCCCACCAGGCGGCCTCCCAATTCTTTTACTTTTCTTCTTCCCATAATAGTGTGCTAAATGCGAATGACAAAAATGAAGCAGTTCATTATGTTTGTGCACCTCAAACCATAAGAGAGTCTATTAGCCCAGCAGAAAACAGGTACACTGTATTTGATTAAAGTTTAAATTTCATACATGTGTAATAATCTTAACTGTAGAGACCTTAGATGTACAGTTTGATTGGTACTAACAAATGCATAAACCTGAATAATCCTCCCCGCATCAAGACACAGACCATCTCCATCAACTCAGAAAGTTCCTAGGGTCCCTTTTTTATATAAAAGCCTAAAGCGATCTGCCAGCTGGTAGCTGGCAGTTCCTAGAGTCCCTTTTTAGTCAGCCCCCCTCACAAGAAGCAACCATTATTCTGATTTTCATCACTATAAGTTAGCCTGTCTCATCTCTGGCACTACGCAGTAGGTACTATTTTGTGCAAGGCTTCTTTCATTCACCATAATGTTTTTGAGGTTCAGCTTTGCTGTTGTGTGTATAAGCAGTTCATGCCTTCATATTGATGAATAGCATTCCATTGTATGACTATACCAGTGTATCTATTCTCCTGTTTGTGGGTACCTGGACTGTTTCCAGGCTTTTCATTCTGTGCATGGTTTTTAGTGGGCATGTTTTCATTTTCCTTAAATAACTAGGAAAGGAATTGCTGGATCATATGATAGGTGTATGATTAACTTTAAAAATATATATATTTTTATTGATTTCAGAGAGGAAGGGAGAATCATTGATCGGCTGCCTCCTGCATGCCTCTACCGGGGATCGAGCCCACAACCTGGACATGTTCCCTGACCAGGAATTGAACCATGACCTCCTGGTTCACAGGTTGATGCTCAACCACTGAGCCACACCAGCAGGGCATGTATGATTAACATTTAAAGAAATTGCCAGTTTTCTAAAAAGGTTGTATAATGTTATACTCCCATCAGCAATGTATGAGAGATGTAGGTGCCAGTATATGGGATTGTCAGTCTTTTTCATTTTAGCCAATCTAGTGGATATCCAGTAACTTCACTGTAATTTAAATTTACATTTTCCTGATCACTAATGATATTGAATATGTTTTCATGTGCTTATTGGCCATTTGCACATGCCGGCATGTTGCCGGTAGTGCAAGCCTCAGCTGGCCCTGGTTACCTGAGCCTCAGGTGGCCCTGGGCAGCTGGGCAGCCGCCATCCAAGGCTTGCTGCACCTCAGGCTGGCCCTGAGTGGCTGGGCAGCTGACATCCGAGGCTTGCCTGCGCCTGGGGCCGGCCCTGGGCAGCTGGGGGGCTGAGGGAACTAGGAGATTCTGGAGGCAGGCCGCCATCTTGTGGCTGTGGATGCCGCCATCTTTGAGGGCATGGCAGTCAATTAGCATATTCCCTCCATATTGGCTGTGGGTGCCACCATCTTTGCAGTGGTGTGAGGGTCAATTAGCATATTCCCTCTTTATTAGATAGGATAATTCACATAACATAAACTTCATTATATTAAAGTGTACATATTCAGTGGTTTTTTTGTGTATGCATTATACTGTACAATCATCACCATGATCTAATTCCAGGACATTTTGTTTCTCTTTTTTGTAATTGAGATAACAGTCACATAACATGCAATTAATCATTTAAAAACACAGGGTGGGGCAAAAGTAGGTTTACAGTTGTGACCCTGCAAAACAGTTTATTCTTGTATTATTATTAATTTACTAGAGGCCCAATGCACCCCAGTGGTGGGGTCCCTCGGCCTGGCCTGTGGGGATTGGGCCGAAACCAGCTCTCCGACATCCCCTGAGGGGTCCTGGATTACGAGAGGGCAAAGGCCAGGCCGAGGGACCCCACTGGTGCACAAATCCATGCACCGGGCCTCTAGTATGCATATAAGATCTTTGGTTAATTTCTTCCCTCCAGTCCCCCTCCCCCTTCCCTCTGAGATTCATCAGTCTGTTCCATGTTTCCATGCCTGTGGTTTCTGTGAGTGTCTGCCTCCTGGTGATCAGTGCACGTCATAGCTACCAGCTGGCGGGTCGCTTAGGCTTTTATATATAAAGATTGCATTATTTTCCATATGAACAACTGTAAACCTATTTTTGTCCCACCCCATACAATTCAGTGGTATTCACATTTTACAACTACCACCTTTCTTTAACTGTAAAACTTCTCTGTTTATTGAGTTGTGGCAGTTTTTAATATATTCTGGAGAGTTCTTTGTTATTATATATAAAGAATATTTTCTCCATGACTGTAGCTTGTCTTTTCCTTTTTATAAATGGTGTTATTAAGAACAAAAGTTTTTTAACCCAGCCGGTGTGGCTCAGTGGTTGAGCATTGATCTATGAACCAGGAGGTTCTATGAATGAAGAGGTCACAGTTCAATTCCCAGTGAGGGCACATGGCCGGGTTGCGGGCTCAGTCCCCAGTGGGGGATGTGCAGGAGGCAGCAGATCGATGATTCTTTCTTATCATTGATGTTTCTATCTCTCGCTCTTTTCCTCTCTGAAATCAATAAAAATGTATTTTGAAAAAAGTCTTTTTTTTAATTTTGATGTTTAACTTAATTTTTTCCTTTATGTCAGTGTATTGTGTCCCTCTCTTAAGAAAACCTTGACTAACCCAAGATCTTGAGGAAATCCTCCGTTTGCTTACAGAAGCTTTACCTTCAGTCTATGACATAGCTTACATTGCTTTTCATATTCAGTGAGGTAGGAGACAAGGAGTTTTCCTTGTTTTTTTCAATTTTGATATCTAATTGTACCAGTGCCAATTGTTGAAAGAATCCGCCCCCCCCCCCCCCCCCCCCCGCCTAACATTTGTCATCTTTGTTGAAAATCATTTAACTATTTAAGTTTGGCTCCATTTCTGGACACTCTCCTTGGTCCCATCACTCTACCTGACCATTCTTTCATCAACACCCAACTCTTGATTACTACAGTTCTATGGTAAAACTTGAAGTCAGAGTAAGTTCTCCAACTTTATTCTTCTTTTTTTCAGGAATGTTTTGCCTCTTCTAGGTCCTTTGCATTTTCATATAAATTTTAGATTACAGAGATAATTCTAAAATTGAAACATACATTCTAGCTCTGCTATATACTAAAGTAATATTAATATATACTGTAATTTTTACCAAAAAATCAATTCCAAAGGATATAAATCCATTTAACATCCCTCAAATTATTGAGAAAAATTATAAAGACTCCTAATATCTAGTCTAATTTCATTATATCATGGTGAAAGATAATTTGAGATAAAAGGCATAATAAAATCCATATATCTCCCAAAGCCTCAAAGTGGTATAGTTATATACACACTTGCATGAATAGCATATTTCACTTACCTAGTAATAACTGCAACTTTTTAATTGGCAATTTGCTAAACTAAGTGCTGAAAATAACACAATAAGCTAAGACAGTGATCGGCAAACCGCGGTTCACGAGCCACATGCAGCTCTTTGGCCCCCCTGAGTGTGGCTCGGCGTTAGAACCACTTCTTCAAAATAGACTAGCCCAGGACGAAAACCGACTTCTGCGCATGGGCCACGAAGTTTCAATCACACTCTACGTGCGCGCCCGCATGTGGTATTTTGTGGAAGAGCCACACTCAAGGGGCCAAAAAGCTGCATGTGGCTCGCGGTTTGCCGACCACTGAGCTAAGACAATCTCTACCCGTAAGAAATTTACAATCCAATAAATATAAACAGAAACTAGAAGGTTGCTCTTCTATGATTTATCATTCAAGTACTGATTGTAAAACTCATCATGCTAAATATGGCCCTTAGATCAACAGTATCAGCAGCATTGGAGTCTGTGAGAAATGCACACTTGGGTCCCAAAATCTACACACCTGATGAGTCAGAACCTCCCTTTAACAAGATCATCAGGGAATTTGCATGCATGATAAAGTTAAGGAGGCACAGAATGAGAGGTCCCTAAAAGCAATCTTCAAATTTATCAAGATAAAGTCCTGCTCTGTGTTCATTCTCCCAGGTGACATCAGGGCTTGTACAATATAAGGAAAGTTAGGAACAGAATTTTGTCATAGTTGGATAACAGTGCCTTGAAAAAGTTCTAAATTGGAAATTTCATCCTTTATCACTTGCTTTTTGGTTGCAGTTTCACAAGAAAGAAGAAAAACAATGAGAAGGAACAGGTGTCATTATATGATTCAGAGTGAGATCTGTAACCACCCCTCCTACTATTTATGCCTCACAAATACTGTGGCTTCTTTGCTGCTCCTCACAGACACTAAGCATGCTCCTACCTCAGGCCTGTACTCTTGCTACCCCTACCCAGAACATTCTCTACCCCAACATCTGTGCAGCTGGCTCTCTGGCTTCCTTCAGGTTGTTTCCTTTTAGAAAACTCTCCTACTTTGCTCATCCTGCTTCATTTTTATCCACAATGTTTACCCACCCTGTATTTATTCATTTGTTTATTATCTGTCTCCCACATTGAAATGTAAACTCAAGGAGAACAGAAATTTTTTTCCTTTATTCTTATATCGCAGTGCTAGCACAATGGCAGCACACAGCAGGCACAAAATAAACACTTGCAGATTGTATGAATGAATTACATATCCTAATACCTTCAATAGCTAATTTATATACATGCTAGATGTAAAAGTTGGCAAAATCTGGCACATGATCTGTTTGGTATAGCTCTCAAGCTAAAAATGATTTTTAGATTTTTAAAAGTTTTTTTTTTTAACGTGAAAATAAAACAAAAATATGCAACGAGATCACATGACCCACAGCCTAAGGTATTTATTATCTGGTCCTTCACAGAATAAGTTTGTATACTTCTGCTATATGTGAGTCTGCAAAATAAAAACTTTCCAACATATAAGGCATGGTCAGCTGCTATAGCTAACAAATCTGAAAAACATGACTCACTATATTTGGTCTTTGTAAGTACAGAGCAGTTCTCAGAACACTTATCCAGAACCATCCGTGGACCGAACAGATTGGGACAGCATTCCAGTTTGACACAGGTTTGCCGGCAGAATTCAGTCACCCGATCTGCTGTTTTCACTATCTCAACAGTAGCCCGATAACTCTTTCCTTTGTATCTGCCATTGGAAGACATCAGACACCAAGTTTATTGGGCTAGTGATTATCCAGAGAAAAGTCAAGAGTATTAATATTTGCTTGTTAGAATATAGAATATTTCTGCTTGTTAGAATATTCTATGTCTTTTATATTTTAAGACTCTGAAAATAACATGGAGTTATGTATTATATACTTACATTTATAACCTAGTAAAAGCTGAGTTACTTAAATTGGCAAAATGAGGGTCCTTCTTTCTGTTCCTAAGTTTAAGGTTCTCAAATAGTAACATCTACACTAATAAAAGAAAAGTGACTTTCACTATCTTTCTTTACCCTCAGGCAGAATACTCAGAGTGTGGTCTGAGGCCCAGTAAAACCTGACTACTGTCATACACCCATGACAAGTTCATGGCAGAAAACAACAGAAAATGTTCATGAACTTGCACAGTAATTTGAAAAAGAAATTCTGTGTTTCTAAAATCTAGTAACAATGAAAACTGTTCTTGAATTCTATGCCTTTTACATTTCATATAATTCATTTTTAGCATATCTTATATGTTGGTCCATGACAGAATGGAAACTTACAAGAAAACAAATCTGGGCCTTCACCACAAATAGCTGAAGAAGCACTGCCCAAGGAAACCTGAGTCCTCTAATTTTACCCCTGGGAGAACTGATTCTGTGACCTGTTAAGGATGCATATGCATAAAGGTGGAGGGGCCTACTCACTTGGCTTTGAGGACTTCCCCACATCCATGCCACACAGAGTCTTTGTCCAGCTGCAGCTCCCGAAGGACACGGCTGGGTTTGTAAGCTGCATTGATAAGTAAGGTGAGGACCTGTGCTCCATTTTCAAAGCAGAAATATGGGTTGGGAAGGAGAAAAGCAGACCATTAGAACCTTGCTATCCGTTAGCATGTCATTTATGACATTAATTCTAGTCACATTAGTTAACAAAATAGTAATACTGAAGATATGACAGCTGATCAAAATTGCAAATAAGAGAGTAATCAGACTCTTAAATATTTAAAACGTTACGGTCAGAAAGAATGGAACCATGATTTAAAATTACTCTAGCATGTGCTTCTGAATCCATTCTGTCACAATACTCAGAAAACTGTATTTCTTTGGGACACTTTGTAGACAGCTGAGACTTCGTGCGGGTGGCGGAGTCGGGCCGAGTGCCAGCCTCCCAGCCCTGCCTTGCCATTGCCACCCTGTGGGCTGAACAGTTCGGTGCTCCTCACATCTGTTACTGGCACTGTGGCATCCAGGCAGGAAACTCTGCAAGTCCAGCAGACGCGCAGCTGTATCACGGTCTCCGATTAATGCCACACAGCCTCTTGGTCACAGACTGACTATTCTCACACCGACTCTTGCCCAGTTCCCATGTGTGCTCTGACAGAGACTTTTTACACTGACAGAGGTGAGCCTGCTATGCGAATAACCGCTTAGGTGAAGGTCCCGTGGGGGCAGAAATAATTTCATGCCCATCACTGTCCAACAGGAGAAAAGTTAATCACTTACAATAAAACCTAAGAGTTGTCACTTCCATGGCATGCAGAGATCTTTGCATGAAGTCTTATGAAACAGCTGTGAAGTTTCCAAGTTCTTTTGCTCTAGGCCAGAACCTTACCTCTCTGAGGACCAGAACACAGTTTCCAGGTCCCACACATTGAGGCAGCTCAGCGATTCTTCCTTTATTAAGATATGGCCCTGAGAAGCAACGGTGGTTGAAGTATATCTTTGGACAGCAATATTTTCCATTAATCATAACTGGGAAATGAAAAGAAAAAAAACAAATATTCAGAAGTCATTTTCTAGCCCCTATGTTCAAAGTTGGGTTACTGTGGGTAAAACAAACATCTATACCATTATATAATATTAGAAATTACATATTTTGATGTTTAACATGTTATCTGAGAGTGCCCTTAAAATATTTACAATACCTCTATTATGGAGCTTATCACTGCTAAAATCAGACAACGTTCTAAATTATGTGCAGATTAACTCCTGGGTTAGTGACACTGTTCTAGAGCCTTATCCTATCTAATAAAGAGGGAATATGCTAATTGACCATCACTCTGTCACAAAGATGGCTGCACCCACAGCTGAGGCCAAGTTTCCTTAAGGAGCCTTAACAAGCAATCAGCAGGGACCTGAGGCTACACCCTCACCCGCCCCCATGGGGCTTGACAGGGGACCTCCGGCCATGCCCCCCGCCCCAGCACCAGGCCGGGGACCTCAGACTGCACCCCCAGCCCGGCAGGGCTTGACAGGGGACTTCAGGCTGCACCCCCCCAGCCCCAGCACCAGGCCAGGTGACCTGAGGCTACGTCCCCTGCCCGGCAGGGCTTGACAAGGGGACCTCAGGCCGTGTCCCCCACCTGGTGGGGCTTCACGGAAGACTTCAAGGCACGTCCCCCACCCCAGTCTGGACTGGAGGACCTCAGGCCACGCCCCCCATCCTGGCGGGGCTTGACAGGGGACCTCAGGCCACACCCCCTCACCTGGCGGGGCTTGACAGGGAACCTCAAGGTGCACTTCCCATCCTGGTGCTGGGCTAGGGGACCTCAGGCTACTTCCTCTGCCCCAGCGCCAGGCGGGGGGACCACAGGCCGCACCCCCCACCAGGTGGGGCTTGACAAGGGACTTCAGGCCGCACCCCCCACCCCAGCACCAGGCCGGGGACCTCAGACTGCACCCCCAGCCCGGCAGGGCTTGACAGGGGGGCCTCAGGCTGCATGCCCCCAGCCCCAGCACCAGGCCAGGTGACCTGAGGCTACATCCCCTGCCCGGCAGGGCTTGCCAAGGGTGGGACTGGCTGGGTCTGGATCTAGCCCAATGAGGGTGGGCCAGCTGGGTCTGGGTCTCATGCGATTTTGAGGTGCATGTGGGTGGGTGGGGACTTGACTCTGGGTCCTGTGGTGCGCCCCAGACTCTGACAGGAGGAAGGTTTTCATATACATTTTACTAATTTTCTTTCATCTCTGACACTTCTATTATAGAGAAAGGGCAAATAGCAATATTAAATTATTTCCTCTAATTAATCCCCTTTTAATGTGCACGAATTTCATACCCCAGGTCACTAGTACTTCTATAGTCAAGGAATTGGAAGATTTCTTCCAGAACTCATGATGATTCCTGACAACCACCTATTCAGTAATGGACTCTGGAATATTTCCAGGGGGTGATGGTGAATACTATCCAGAACCCCAGTTCATCCCCTTAAAAGCACCAAACTACTATAATGGCAGCCTTTGTGATGTGGGTGTCCTCCCATTTCTGGGATTTCTCAGAGGGCTGAAAGTACACTGCGGTCACATCTCTAATTCTTTAAGTACTGTGGGGTATAACTGGGTCTAGAGACCCCTCTCTCCAACCATTTTTATATATGAATACTGTACTTCAATATAGTATTTTTTAAAAATCCCCTCATAGTGATTGGCAATTCAGCAACTGAATATAAAAAATTCAAAGACACTAAAACATCTTCATTTTATATCAAACAGCGAGAAGCTTTTCTGATGGATGCTGTTAGCCAACATTAAGGAAAGGAGATGTGTGTGCAATACCCACTGTCAACAGGACCCTGCAGTACATAATGCTATTACGAATGCAGTCTTGGCACACAGGTCAGTATGTCGGTGTCCACTTCTGCATTTGAACTCTACCACCCAGGTCCCCCCTTTCAGGATGAAGGCACTCCCTGCTGCTGGGAATGTTGACAGTTTAAGGCACTCCCTGCTCTGGGCTGTAAGTCTACCCTGGAATTACCCTCACTCAGTCTAGGCCTCCCTCACTAGGAGAGCCACCCTGCCAAAGACCCCATCCTTTGTGAGGTGGAGAGGGAGCAGCAGCCTATTTCCAGGAACTGCCTCAATTAGGGATAAGTCTGAGTGGCTATAGCAGTGCCAAGGCTCTCTGTGGGACTGGAATTCTGTTACTCTGAATGTGGCTTAACTTCTCCCTCTGCCCAGTTCTGCTTCCTTTACCCCTCCAAGGAGTTGTTCCCAAAAGTACTCCCCAATAAAACTCCTTCATATAAATATCAGTCTCAGACTCCTTTTCCAAGGTAACATGACCTATCACAAACCCCAAACTTGACTATTGTCATGTGAGAGATATTAATGTCTTAATTCTGTAGTTTCCGTAGGCATAGTAATACATCAAAAATGAGTTACACAGCCCTGATCCTCTTATATATAAATGATATAATAAAAAGGCAGTGGGTAGAAGAGACCAAAAAAATGCAGGTTTTGAACTTGAGAAAGACCTGAGTTCCATTTCTGACCCTTTTACTCATAAACTGTATGATCTCTCTAAGCTTTGGTTTCTTTTCTTTTCTAGGCATTTACTAACTACCATCCAGATGCCCAACCTGTGCTAGAAGACACACAGCCAAGGTGCTAAGCATAACACAAGCACGGGGGAGGCAAGAGTAGTTCCGGGGAGAGATTGCTGGCCTCCAAAAAGAGCCTTGTCTCATTGGTCAGGTATCGCCTCTGGGACAACCTGTTTTGCCAGTGCTTTTTAAATTGTGAAATATATATATACAAACTGTGCAGATCACACAAGGGTTTAAAGAAGAATAAACACTCACCTCACAACCACCCCACTTAAGAAAGAGCACTGCCTGGAAAGCCTGTTTCTTGTTTCTTTTTTAATTTTTTTATTGACTTTACAGAGAGGAAGGGAGAGGGACAGAGTTAGAAACATCAATCAGCTGCCTCCTGCACGCCCCCTACTGGGGATCGAGCCTGCAACCAACGTACATGCCCCTGACTGGAACTGAAAACGGGACCTTTCAGTTCACAGTCCGATGCTCTATCCACTGAGCCAAACCGATCAGGGCAAGCCTGTTTCTTTATCTAAACTCGGGGATAATAATATTGACCTCTGGAGTCCTTGGCACCCAGTAAGTGCTCAGTCTTAAGACTCCTTTCCCAAGATAAGCTGACCTATCACAAAACCCAAACTTGACTGTGGTCATGTGGGAGATATTAATGTCTTAATTCTGTAGACATTGTAAATGAACAAAGATGTCAGCCTAAAGATCATTGTTAATAAGTATATCTTAAGACAAAATTCACAATTAAGAGACCCCTCTGAAGCTACATTGCGTAAATCAAATGTATTGTTTATTTTTAGATAGAGTCCATTAAAGAAAAGAAAGGTCCTCTTTCCCTACGACTGCATGCACTAACTCATACCAGAGTCTGTGGAGTTCAGCTCCCGACTCTTCAGGCCCTCATGGACAGTCCTCGAGGATGGCATTCTGAGTCAAGAAAACACAATGAAACAGTAAGATAATCTGTAAAGTGTGAGGGTTAGTTTCCTTTCAAATCCAAGAAGAAAGCAAAGGTGGCAGATTGCAAAATCTGTAACCGAAGGTGCTTCCTTGGCAACTGTACACAGCCCAGGGAGCCAACAGTCTACAGGCAGAGGATACTGCACGTTCAAACAAACTTCCATTCGTATCAGCAACAACCATAGAATTCCTTCTGGGATTCTAAAAACGCAAGTAGACTATTTGTTGTTTTTAATTGTCAAAGAACAGAAACATTTTTAATATAGAGTCTGTTTTTCATCAGTTTAAAAATTAAAGACAAATTACAGTTTTAAAAAAGAGAATTACTGTATTTGCAACAATCACTGAAAAAACTAATTTATCTTCTTAGAATACTTCCTGACTAAAACTTTGGATCAGTCTCGACAACTAAGTCAAGGAAAAATCCAAGGCCAGGTTTTTGTCCCTGCTATCACTACCCAGATTAGAATTCTGTGGCCTTCCTACTTCTAGTGTCAGTCTTATTTCTCACATAGCCACAAAAGCTGACATAAATTTTATAGAATTTGCTATAACCAGAACTGTGTCCCTTTAAAATCCATGTCAAAGACCTAATCCTCAATGTGACTGTATTTGGAGATAGGGCTTTTAGGAGGTAAAAGGGTCGGGCTCTAATCCAATAGGAGTGGTGGCCTTATAAGAAGAGGAAGAGAGAAGGATCTGCTTCCCTCTCCATCCTTTCCATGTGAAGACACCGTGAGAAAGTCTGCCAGCGAGGAAGAGAGCCTTGACCAGGAACCAAATTGATCTCGGACTCCCCAGACTGCAGAACTGTGAGAAGTAAATTTGCCTAAGCCACCCAGTCTGTGGCATTTTGTTACCGTGGCCTGAACAAACTAATACAAAATTGAAAACTCAATATTTAAAAACACACCGTACACACAGAAACCCTTACATTTTTAAGGCAACACTGACCAGCCGCTTCTCTAAAGCTGCGCAGGCAGATGTGCTACGGAGAACTTCCTGACGGGACACAAAGGCACTCCTTTCAGACGCCTCTCCCTTTCGACTGTCCTCTAGTTCCAGTGTTTCACTGTCACAAATCAAGTCCTACTTTACAATTTTTGCTCTTCCTTAATAAATCCCAGCATGGAGACTCTATTTTCTCTCTTATTTAAATGCCTCCCAGCTCTCAAAGCCAAAGAAAACTCTATTTGGGGAACATCTTGAGAGTGGATTTTACCCTTCTGTATATAATGCCATTTTAGGAAATGTATAAACTGTAAGGAGAAGTATGTAAACTATCAAAAGCTGAATTAAAGGATTATGCTTCCATCTGAGAAATTAACACGTGAGGAGATATACTCTTACTTCTTTTTCTAGAAATTCTAACTTTCTAATATCAACTGTTCAAACATACTATTATATTACTTACTGTTTTTCAGGCTGAACCACGGCAATTTTCCTTTGTTTGTGTACTGTAAGAAGAAAACAATAATGTGTATGTCAAGAAAAAATAAAAGACAGAGGAAAAGTTACATATGTATTAACATAACATTAGCATATTTGAATCCTATATGTATATATAACTAGCAAGTACTATAAATAAGTGCTGATATGTCTGAATATCTAGACTAAAGCACAGTTTCTGGGTCTTTAAACAAAGACCAAAAATAATATTTTCAAGGTTCCCTGGGTCAATCAACTCCCATGAATATTTTTTAAGCAGGAATAGATATTCAAAATAAAAACTAGTTTTGACAAGGGTGCCAACACACACTGTATGGGAATTAGTCTTTTCAACCAGTGGTGGTGGGAAAACTGAATATCCACATTAATGAAGTTGGACCTTTACCTTACACCACATATAAAAAGTAACTCATCATGGATCAAAGACCTAAACTTCAGAGGTAAAACTATAACACTCTTAGAAGAAAACACAGAGGGAAATATTCATGTCATTGGATTTGGCAGCGATTTCTTGGTTACGACAACAGAAGTTCAGGCAGCAAAAGAAAAAAGAAGTTGCACTACATCAAAATGAAGAAGTTTTGTGCACCAAAGGACACTATCAAGAGAAGTAAAGGCAACCCACAGAATGGGAGAAAATATTTGCAAGTAATATTTCTGATAAAGAATATCTAGAATATGTAACAAAACCCTACAACTTCACAATAAAAAAAATTAAAAATGGGCAAATGATTTGAATAGACATTTCTCCAAAGAAGATACACTAAAGACCAATAAGCACATGGGAAAATGCTCCACATAACTAGTCATTAGGGAAAGGCAAATCGAGACCACAGTTAAGATGCCATTCCCACACCTACCAGGATGGCTATTATAAATAGCAAACAAAAACCCACAGAAAATACGTGTTGGGAGAATATGAAGAGAGTGGAACCCTCACCATTGCTGTAAATGTAAATGGTGCAGCTGCTTTGGAAAACAGCCTGTCAGTGTTACACACAGAGTGCTATACTCAAGTGAAATGAAAACCTAAGTCCACAT
Organism: Corynorhinus townsendii; assembly: GCA_026230045.1. NCBI lineage: Eukaryota > Metazoa > Chordata > Mammalia > Chiroptera > Vespertilionidae > Corynorhinus > Corynorhinus townsendii. Next base: position 41,817,056 of record JAPDVU010000006.1, read on the forward strand.
AAAAATCTGTACAAAAATGTTCATTATTCAGAATAGCTTAAAGAATGAAAACAATCCAAATATCTATCAACTGATGCATGGATAAACAAAATGTCGTACAATGGAATATTATTCGGAAATATAAACAAATGAAGGATTGATACATATTAAAACATGAATAAACTCTGAAAACAGTATACTAAAAGAAGCAGTCACAAAAGACCATATAGTGTATGATTTCATTCACAGAACTGTCCAGAACAGGCAAATCTATTGAGATGGGAGTTAGATTAGTGTGGGCTAGGGCTGCAGGGCAGGAGGCAAAGAGGTGATTGCTAAGGAGTGTGGTTTTCTTTTGAGATGATGAAATGTTATCAGATTGACTGTGGTGACAGTGGCAAAACTCTGTGAATATACTAAAAACCACTGAACTGTATATAGTAAGTCCTCACTTAACATCTTCAACAGATTCTATGACTTCAAGCAAAATGACATACAGTAAAACCAATTTCACCACAGGCTAATTGACATAAACAAGAGTTAAGTTCTTACGGCATCTCATCAGTTCTGTAATGAAATGATGTTGAACAAACGATGTTACCTGAGAACCGGCTACACTTTAAAAGAGCAAATGTATGTTACATAATTGGCATCTCAATAAAACTGTTTTAAAAGGGGTGGGAGTGGGTCACTTTAGTATCAGGTTACAGAAATACTCCGGCGTCCATCTTGCTCAGCCTCTCTTGCTCTCTCACTTCTTGGCTGATCGCACCCTATTGCCATGCTGTGAGCTCCCCTAGAAAGAGGCCACCTGGCAAGAAACTGAGGAAAACCACCAACCAACAGCCAGCAAGAAATGGAGGTCCTCAGTCCAATAGTCCACGAGGAAACGAATTCCTGCCAACACTCCTCTGTGTCAACTTGGGAACAGGTCCTCCCCAAGTCGGGCCTGCGGTGACGGCAGCCCTGGCTGGCACCTGGATTGCAGCCGTGAGAGATGGACCCGGAGGACCCGCCAAGTTGTGCCCAGATTCCTGACCCACAGAAACAGCAAGATGACGAATGTTTGTTACAATAAACAATTCCCTGTATATGAACAGACAACCAGAATATCATTCTGTTTTTCTCTGAAATGTCCAGAGTCATCCTAACTGGTAGCAGCCACACAACAGATTATTTAACAACAACCCTCTGGCCCAGAAAAGGACGGGTACCTCGTGCTCGACGAGGAGTGCTGAGGGGATGGCCATTGGTTTCACACCAGCCCAAAGGAAATATATCCATGGATTCCACACTCACTATACATTCAGGTATAGGCTTCTTAGAACCTGCTTAGATTAAAAAAAATGGTTAGGCCACTGAATACCCTTTTTCATAAACCACTTTCTAGACAATCAATGTTTTACTGTGTATACAGATACAAAGACTCAAATTCCTTTTATACAGAAGTCATACTTTTTCACATGTGACAAACATTAAGAAAAAAAAGTTAACCTCATGAATAGCTATATAAAAACCTAAATGGGTGGTGAATATATAGGTGACCCTTAGTTAGGGAATAGCAAATAAGCAACTGAAACTACCAGCAGTATCATTCAGATGGTTGACAAATATCAGTCAACTCCAAGAAATAATTGGAAAATGGCAAAAATGACAATTCTATTCAACATCAGTTGTGGCACATGGGACAAGCCAAAGGTAGATCAGTGAATTCGAATCAGGAAGTGATGTAGGTAAGTTGTTCAGCTGGAGTTAAAAAAATAAAGTTTATATTCAATACTGTCCTTGATATCTGTCCCAAATGCCAATTCTACAAACTGGAAACAGAAAATACTGAGTCTATTTGGCAGCTGAATAAAAACGAAACCCAGGCCACACACAGTAACTGCAGAGCTGAGTACCTGCCCTGTGCTTCTGTCCACAAACCTGTCCAACTGTTGACTATTACTTTAGTAAATATATCTCTTTTATTTTACATATTTTTTGGTTCTAATGGATGGGGACAGCCAAAGTATTATCTCTTGAATGAACTAGTTGTTAATGCATGTGCCCATATATTTTGGTCAAATAAAAATGTATGTTATTTGACTTATTCTTTCCCCTTCAAGAAAACAAGGGACTCTGTAGTAAAGGCTTTTTATTTACATTCATTTCTTAAAATCTGAAAGTCAAGAACAAGAAAAGAAATTCGTACCTTAGGATTGCACATTATAAATTAGAAGTCTCCGAACAAGAGTCCTCTTTAGCTAATTAAGTTTAACAAACCACATTACAGGGGTGAACAGAAAAGGCGGAGAAGAGTGGCCCCAGAAGGCTTCTCGGGGCACTGGCACTCACCCTCCAGCTGGAGCCACAGGTAGGAACCGCGCACAGCACTGACGGTGGCCACACAGACTTCCTCGGGGAGAAGGGGGTTCACCGCCTCAAGTTTCATGTGCTCCTTAAATTCGTGCTCAGAAATTGACTAAAAGGTAAGTCCAAAACATACTAAATATTAACTCTTGAGCTAATCTGAGAGACCTCTCATAGTTAATCCTAGAGTAATACTTTAAGGCTCTAAGTCTATTTTGCTTTGTTTTGTTTCTTAATGAAGTAACAGGAAAATGTCTTTCTTTTTGGTGTTATAGGCAATCTCTGAAGTCAGATATACCTGCATTACTGCTTGCTTTGTGACCTTGCTCAAGTTATGTAACTTCTTTTGACTCAATTTCCTCTTATGTCAGATGAAATTAAGAACACCTAGCTCATTGGATTAGTATAATGTTTCCATAAAGTAAAATACCTAAGAGAAACCAAGATGGTGGCAAAGATAAGCACCTAAACTGCTGCCTCGCACAACAATTTCAAAACTAAAACTAAAAGACAGAACGGACATAATCCAGAACCACAGGAAGGCTGGCTGAGTGGAAATTCTAAAACTAGAAGGAAAGAGAAAAGCTCACAGAGAATCGGAGGAGCGGCAAAGGGCTGAGGTACGGAGACAAGCGCTCAGAGAGGAAGGGCAGCTGAGTGCCTGACTGACTTTCTCTGGCGGGAGAGGGAAGGAAGCCCCCGACTGCACTGAACCCCAGTTCCGACTGCACTGAACCCCAGTTCCGGGCGAAACCTTGTGGACCCAGGCTCATACGGGGGAGTCTGGACTGTCTGGTTGAGAGAAAGGCACACCGAGAGTCGGAGATTTGGGGGAGCTGCGGCAGGCAGGGGTCTGAAGGCCCGTGCACACGTGCAGAGGTTGCCACAGGCTTTCCCCTAGCAGAAGGGAGTTGGAAGCTCCTGACTGCACTGAACCCCAGTTCCAACTGCACTGAACCCCAGTTCTAGCCGAGCCCCTGGGGACCCACGCTCTTGCAGGGGGAATCTGGACTCTCGGGCCAAGGCTCGGGAGCCAGGGAAGCCAAAGGTCTAGAGGCGCACACACGCACGCAAGGGCAGGGCTGACGGGAAGCCAAGACTGTCTGCTCCGCCCTGAGACTCCACCCCATCCAAGCTGAGCACAGAGGCTTTTGCAATTTGGCAAGTCTTGTCTCATAAGAGTGTCTCCAGCACAGAACTTGTCCCAGTGTAGACACAGCTGATCCTCACAGCCAATTGGCCTGGAGGTCAATTCCTCCCAGTGATACCAACAAGAATCAAGACTTAACTACAACAAGACTGTACACACAGTCCACAAAGGGGTGCACCAAGAGTGTCCACCTCAGGTTAACTGGGGAGGCTGACCCACTGGGCCATATAGGAAACCTAGCACACAAAGCCACCCTACCAACTCAGGGAAGGGGTGAAAATGCGGAGACAAAGAAACAGATCACAAACAAAAGAAATGGAGGAAAAAAAACGACTGGATATAGAATTCAAAACCATGGTTATAAGGCTTTTCAAAAATATCCTAGAAAAGGCCGATAAATTTAGCAAGACCCTCGAAGATATGAAAAAGGACCAACTAGAAATTAAACATACACTGACTAAAATAAAAAATTTTATACGGAGACCCAACAGCAGACTAGAGGAACGCAAGAATCAAGTCAAAGATTTGAAATACAAAGAAGCAAAAAATACTCACCTGAAAAAGCAAAAAGAAAAAAAAATCCAAAAAGTTGAAGATAGTGTAAGAAGCCTCTGGGACAACTTCAAGCGTACCAACATCAAAATTATGGGAGTGCCAGAAGAAGAGAGAGAGCAAGATACTGAAAACTTCCCCCACCTGGTAAAAGAAAGAGACTTACAAGTCCAGGAAGCACACAGAACCCCAAACAAAAGGAATCCAAAGAGGACCACACCAAGACACATCATAATTAAAATGCCAAGGGCAAAAGACAAAGAGAGAATATTAAAAGCAACAAGACAAAAACAGTTAATTACCTACAAGGGAGCACCCAACCGATTGTCAGCTGATTTCTCAACAGAAACTATGCAGGCCAGACAGGAGTGGCAAGAAATATTCAAAGTGATGAATAGTAAGAACCTACAACCAAGATTACTCTACCCAGCAAAGCTATCATTCAGAATTGAAGGGCAGACAAAGAGTTTCACAGATAAGAAAAAGCTAAAGGAGTTCAACACCACCAAACCAATATTATATGAAATGCTGAAAGGTATTCTTTAAGAAGAGGAAGAAGAAAAAAGTAAAGATAAAAATTATGAACAACAAATATATATCTATCAACAAGTGACCCTAAAAAACAAGTGAATTAAAAATCTGAGGAATAGAATAAACTGGTGAATATAATAGAATCAGGGGCATAGAGAGGGAGTGGACTGACAATCCTCAGGCGGAAAGGGGTGTGGGGGGTGCAGGAAGAGACTGGACAAAAATCGTACACCTATGGATGAGGACAGTGCGGGGGAGGTAAGGGCAGAGGGTGGGGTGGGAACCAGGTAGAGGGGAGCTATGGGCGGAAAAAGGAGAAACAATTGAAATAATCTGAACAATAAAGATTTAATAAAATTAAAAAATAAAATAAAATACGTAAGGCTCTGTGCCTGAATCAAATGGCTTCTCACCACTATTGGTTCACTGATCCTCCCATATAGGGCCTATCATACAATAAACTGTCTGGTTCTTACCACTATGTGTATCATAAAAGGCGGTCAGGATGAATAATGCTTATGAATAAAGGGAAAGGGTGATTTCAAATGTATGTCTTAGTAATGTGCAGCTTCTGGGTCAAAATAAAGAACTGAACTGTATTTGATTGTTTTACCTTTCTTTTGACAACTCACTAAAATCAAAGGGTTTTGTTATGTGTTTAAGACATAAACCTGCTAAGATAAACAGGAAAGGAGACAACACTCTATAAAAAAATTCAGAATAGGGTCTAGAACTAACTCAGGAGATTAAAGAAAAGTAAATCTAAGCTGACAGTGAAGAAAGCTAAAAATTGGCAGCAGCAGGTAGGGGACAATTAGTGTTGGAAGAGAAATAGGTAAAACAAAGAGATTTGTTGAACTTCAGGTCATGCCATCAGCTCCTCCACTCCACAGCTCAGGACAACTGTATCTTCCCCTCCCCTACATAAGATGAAATTTACCCTCCAGAGAGGGTAACACATAAGACCCCTGAGCAGGAGGACATAGGAACTAGTGAAGGAATGCATGCAGTGCCCAAACAGGATTTGCATATGGAATGTGAGAGACCCAGCTCTTGCCTCTACTCTCCAGGCAAGGGCCTAGAAGAGACTTCTTATGGTAAGATGATAAGCCCAAGAAGAAACACACAAAAATATGGATTAGGTGTCCTCAACAAATGACCAGCCAGATCCACCCTTTAGGGAAGTTCAAGGTTGACAAGCCCCATCAACACACTCAGAGCTCCCAGTCAGCTTTTTCTTTTAGTCTCCCATTCTTAAATATAAGCAACCAACCAAGAATTACAAGACATCTAAATATATGAAAGCTAGAGACCGAGACAAACAAAGCAAGCAATTTGGAAAAAACAGATTAAGTGAGAAGAAAACTTCCCAAAAGGAAGGGATAATTAACATCCTCTGACAAGAAAAACTATTGCACCTGGCCCAGTGCCTCCATGGTTGAGCAATGAACTATGAAAAAGAAGGTCACAGTTCGATTCCAGGTCAGGGCACATGCCTGGGTTGCAGGCTCAATCCCCAGTAGGGTGCATGCCGCAGGCAGTCAATCAATGATTCTCTTTTATCACTGATGTTTCTCTCTCTCTCTCTCCCCCTCTCCCCTCCTCTTTGAAATCAATAAGTTAAAAAAAGAAAAACTATTGCATCCTTAAAACAAGAGTAATATGCTATTAAAACCAAATACTCAGAACAGAAATAGTTCTAGATATCAAAACTATGATATTAAAAATTGAAAACTCAAAAGAAGGTATGAAAGCCCTGACCAGGTCACTTAGTTGGTTAGAGCATCAACCCAGTAACACCAAGTTTTCGGGTTAGGGCACATCAAATCAATGTTTATCTCTCTCTCTCTCTCTCTCTCAAAATTAATTAATAATGAAAAGAAGAGTTGAAAGATAAAGTTTAGGAAATCTTGCAGCAAGCAAAGCAAAAAGACTAAGAAATGGAAAACAAGAAAAGCAGAGGTCTCATCCAGAACACCAATATACAAATTCAAAAATCCTAGAAAAAGTAAATAGAGAAATGGAAGGAAATCAAAGAAGAAATCCAAGAGAACCTCCCCACAGAGAGGTACGAATGTCCAGAGAGAAGGTGCTCACTGAAAAGCCAGCATGTGAATGAGAGAGGCCACCCAAAGTTCGTCACTGTGAAACGTTGTGAGAGATTCTATAACCTTCCGGGAGGAAGTAAAAGGAGGTCATCTATGTAAGATCAAGAAAAAGAATGGCTTTCAACTTGCCTCAAAGGTAGAGCAACACTGGAAGGTAGAAAACAACTAAGTAATATTTCAAAACTCTTAAGTAAAATAACTTCTGACTCAAAATTCCACATTGGGCCAAACAATCAATCAAATTAGCAGAATGAAGACATTTTCAAAGATGCAAAGCCTATAAAAATTTACCTCCCTTACATCACATTTCAGGAAGCTATTGAGAGATAGGTTCCATCATAACAAGGGAGTAAACCAAGAAAGAGGCGGCCACAAGCTACACAAAACAGAAAGTGGAGAGTCAATTCCTTGGGTGGCACAGAAGGGCAGTTTCCAGGATTAAAACTACACTGCAAGCTTAGAGAGCAACCCATCCAGGGAGAGAGAATGGAGGTTGCTAAGAGGGATATCTCTAAGAAAAATATTAGATAAGACAGATTTCCTATATCAGGGTGTCAGAATGGCCATGTATATGAGAAAAAGAAAACACAGCAAGGAGAAACCAAGATGGCAGCATAGGTAAGCCCCTAAACCGCTACCTCACACAACAATTTCAAAACTACAACTAAAAGACAGAACAGACACCATGCAGAACCACAGGAAAGCTGGCTGAGTGGAAATTCTACAACTAGAAGGAAAGAGAAACCTCACGGAGAATTGGAGGAACGGCAAAGAGTTGAAGTACGGCAAAGGGTCTTTGTGCGCACAGAGAGGATGGGCGGCTGAGGGCCTGGCTGACTTTCTCTGGCGGGAGGGGGAAGGAAGCCCCCAACTGCACTGAACCCCAGTTCCGGGCAAAACCCCGTGGACCCAGGCTCATACAGGGGGAGTCTGGACTGTCAGATAGAGAGAAAGGCACTCGGAGACTCGGAGATGCGGGGGGGGGGGGGGGGGGGGCCGGGGGGGCGGGAGCCGCAGTGGGCAGGGGCCTGGAGGCGGGGCGCTCCAGTGCGCACAAAGACTGTGGAGGTTGCCACACGCTTTCCCTAGCAGAAGGGAGTCGGAAGCTCCTGAATGCACTGAACCCCAGTTCCAGGCAAGCCCCTAGGGACCCACGCTCTTGCAGGGGGAATGTGGACTCTCGGGCCAAGGCTCGGGAGCCAGGGAAGCCAGAGGTCTGGAGGCGCGCACACGCGCGGAAGGGCAGGGCTGACGGGAAGCCAAGACTGTCTGCTCCGCCATGAGACTCCACCCCATCCAAGCTGAGCACAGAGGCTTTGCAATTTGGCAAGTCTGATCCTATAAGGCTGTCTCCAGCACCGAATTTCTCCCAGCGTAGACACAGCTGATCCTCACAGCCAAATGGCCTGGAGGTCAATTCCTCCCAGTGATACCAACAAGAATCAAGACTTAACTACAACAAGACTGTACACACAGTCCACAAAGGGGTGCACCAAGAGTGTCCACCTCAGGTTAACTGGGGAGGCTGACCCACTGGGCCATATAGGAAACCTAGCACACAAAGCTACCCTACCAACTCAGGGAAGCAGTGAAAATGCAGGGACAAAGAAACAGATCACAAACAAAAGAAATGGAGGAAAACAAACGACTGGCTATAGAATTCAAAACCATGGTTATAAGGCTTTTCAAAAATATCCTAGAAAAGGCCGATAAATATAATGAGACCCTCAAAGATATGAAAAAGGACCAACTAGAAATTAAACATACACTGACTAAAATAAAAAATATTATACAAAGACCCAACAACAGACTAGAGGAACGCAAGAATAAAGTCAAAGAATTGAAATACAAAGAAGCAAAAAACACTCAACTGAAAAAGCAAAAAGAATCCAAAAAGTTGAAGATAGTGTAAGAAGCCTCTGGGACAACTTCAAGCGTACCAACATCAGAATTATGGGGGGTGCCAGAAGAAGAGAGAGAGCAAGATACTGAAAACCTATTTGAAGAACTAATAACTGAAAACTTGCCCCACCTGGTGAAAGAAAAAGACTTACAAGTCCAGGAAGCACACAGAACCCCAAACAAAAGGAATCCAAAGAGGACCATACCAAGACACATCATAATTAAAATGACAAGGGCAAAAGACAAAGAGAGAATATTAAAAGCAGCAAGAGAAAAACAGTTAATTATCTACAAGGGAGCACCCATACGATTGTCAGCTGATTTCTCAACAGAAACTATGCAGGCCAGACAGGAGTGGCAAGAAATATTCAAAGTGATGAATAGCAAGAACCTACAACTAAGATTACTCTACCCAGCAACACTATCATTCAGAATTGAAGGGCAGTTAAAGAGCTTCACAGATAAGAAAAAGCTAAAGGAGTTCATCACCACCAAACCAGTATTATATGAAATGCTGAAAGGTATTCTTTAAGAAGAGGAAGAAGAAAAAAGTAAAGATAAGAATTATAAACAACAAATACATATCTATCAACAATGAATCTAAAACTCAAGTGAATTAAAAACCTGAGGAACAGAATAAACTGGTGAATATAATAGAATCAGGGGCATAGAAAGGGAGTGGACTGACAATTCTCAGGGGGAAAGGGGTATGGGGGCGTGCAGGAAGAGACTGGACAAAAATCGCACACCTATGGATGAGGACAGTGGGGTGGGAACCAGGTGGAGGGGAGCTATGGGGGGAAAAAGGAGAAACAATTGTAATAATCTGAATAAAGATTTATTAAATTAAAAAAAAAACACAGCTAGAGAACATATTATATTTTAACCGCTCTACTCTAAAGCAACAACAGCAGCAACAACAACAAAATCCTTTAACTAGAAAGAAAATTCACAGGTCTAGCTGGACCAAGGAGACTCTGGAAAATAACACAGGGCATTGTGTGAGTATTTGGCTCCGATCACGGAACTATGACCCAGTCACGAGGTGGTGGGGGGGGGGGGGGGAGGGGCACTGATGCTTGTGTTCTGTACAGTCATCATCTCACTCAGGGCCCATTTACCAGGTGGGTGGAGCCAAAGCAACATGTGCTAATGGCGGAACTTCAGACACCTGCAAAAGTGTCTGGTTGCATAAGAATTTTACATTCAAATTGTTTCAAAGTAACAAAGTTGCCATTTTACTGACAATCACAGAGTTTATGTTAGGTGTAGTTCATGCAAGGAAAGACTCGAGGGAACACTTGTTGACAATCTATACTCAAAGGAAAAGCCTTACCAAAAGATAAATGAATGCTTATTTATACATCTTAAATTGAAAGACTGCTTCATCAAAAAAATGATTCACTGGTTTATCTGACTTTCAATTAACCCACTAATTATCTGTCTGACAGAGTCAGATAAGGGAACATCTGCATATATTTTTCATGTCTTTCCCATCTCTCAGATAAATTGTTTCATAAAGTGGGGGAATGACAGATTTCCTAATGTGATTGCCTTTGTGAAAATAGTTATGGCAGGCTACTGGAAGGTGTGGGAAAAACTAGCAATAAAACAAAGAAAATTAAGCTATGAAAAACAAGGCAATTAAAGAAGGAACCAATCATAAAATATTGCAGTACTAAGCTATGAATAATATTGGAATGCACATGATAATATAAATACTTAATTCAGACTGAACCAAAAATTACAATATAACTCTAATAGAAAGAAGAGGTGGGGGTAAGACAGAGGAGAAAGGTAATATAAAATAGCTAAATGTTCATTTTCCATAATGTAGAACGAATAGACATGTTTAAAATGAATGATTCAAAAAACAGCATTTTATTTTGGAAATGAGAAGGGTAACTATCAGAACAACAGTAAGAAGAGTAGAAGTGACTGCTGTGGGAAGGGATATTGGAGAGGGGCAGGACAGAGAACTGTTGTGTGGGTTTTTTTCCTTATTTTTAAAAACATATATTTTATTGATTTTTTTACAGAGGTAAAGAGAGAGGGATAGAGTTAGAAACATGGATCAGCTGCCTCCTGCACACCCCCTACTGGGGATGTGCCTGCAACCAATGTGCATGTCCTTGACCGGAACTGAACCTGGGACCCTTCAGTCCGCAGGCCAATGCTCTATCCACTGAGCCAAACCAGTTAGGGCGAGAACCGTTGTTTTATGTTCTAAGCTTTTTACTGCTGTTTGGCTTTGTAAGCCATATGCATGGTTTTATTTATTTATTTATTTATTTATTTATTTTATTGATTTTTTACAGAGAGGAAGGAAGAGGGATAGAGAGCGAGAAACATCGATCAGCTGCCTCCTGCACACCCCCTACTGGGGATGTACCCGCAACCAAGGTACATGCCCTTGACCGGAATCAAACCTGGGACCCTTCAGTCCGCAAGCCGAGGCTCTATCCACTGAGCCAAACCGGTTTCGGCCATGGTTTTATTTTGATAAATAAATTATTATTATGTTAATAATAACAATTATTTTGATAGAGTAGTTTTAAATAAGTTTAACAATTTTTTCCACTTAATATTTTTTCATATTATTGAACTGTCAAAAATCATTATGAACTACAATTTTAAATTCATATTTCAGTTAATAAAAAATAAAACTGATAAACTTTAAATAATTAAATTAACAAATTAGCTTCTGCAGTGAATGGATTTTTTCTTGGACCATTTGATTACAATCAACAAGATGCTTATTCGGGTTGAGTGAGAGGGTTGCCTTCAGAGTACTCATCATAAACAGCACAGGAAGCAGTGGCTGCGAGGGGTCGAGAGGTTGGGTCTGAGGTTCTCACCTCAGGGAAGCACCTCTGGGGAGCAGCTTCAGCACCACACTGTTTGAGGTAGTCTGCCCAATCAAAGTCCTGGCCAGGGTAGCCTAGGTAGAGACAAGAAAACAATGCCAGTCGGAGAAGATAAATATCACATGATCTCACTCATTTGTGGAATATAATGAACAACATAAACTGATGAACAAAAATAGATCCAGAGACAGAGAAGCACTGAACAGACTGTCAAACCTCAGAGGAAAGGCAGGGGAGGGGATGGGGAGGTAAGAGATCAACCAAAGGACTTATATGCATGCATATAAGCATAACCAATGGGCATGGACACTGGGGTAGTGGGGGCATGTCCTGGGGGGTGGGCGTGGCCAGGAAGGGGATGATGGGGGGAAAAGGAGACATATGTAATACTTTAAATAATAATTAAAAACAAACAAACAAACAAAAACAATGATTCACATCACAAAAGCATGCCTTGCTTTATTGCTCTGCTAAACATGCACCCACAACTTCTAATTTTGCTAATTTGGGGATTCTGATCATTCTAGAGATGGGGGTAAAACACCTTATAAACCCAAAGCATTGTTAATTTTATAAAACAGAACAAATGTGGTCAAATTACATGACAATACAATTCTTTGGATAAATTTTTAAACTTTTAATTTCAAACTAGGCATTTACTTAGAGCAATATTTTATATGATTAATTACTGGCAATTTACCAAAAATAATTTTAAGACAGTTATTATTGGATTTGATTTGTACCAATAAATCTCATCTTATTATAAATCCTATTATGACTCAGGCTCTAAAGGAGACAGCAGTACTACTTAAACAGTAAAGACTTTTTTCTTTCATAAAGCTATTTCTTTAAACATATCGAATATGATACTCTTGACTATGATCCATGCCCTACAGAATTTCAATGCTCTTATAATCTGACTCATGAATTCATTTTAGAAAAAAAGTTGAACTTAACTCTCCACTTAAATCTACCAGGTTCCAAGTAGAAGTCTCTGTACCTGTGTGCAAAGAGCTGGGCTGCGCCTGCTGTGTCTGAGGTCTCTTGACTCTGCAGAGCTTATATCCCACAGGTACAAAGCAAGCTACTCAAGACTATGCCAATCCTACAGCCAAACAGCCCCTGCCATCACCTCTTCTGCCCAACTGAGATTGGTATCATGTTCTACCTCTGCCTCCACCTCAATTCCTCAGTAAATTATCTGCCATTTTCAATGAGATATTCTACTTCCTTCTATTTACAAAGACAGTTGACTTGTTTATAACAATGCTGAAAGCTCCAGTAGCTTTCATCATGGGTTTTCCTTTTCACAAAGGCAGCAGGCAGGATAAAGAACTTGGGATGCACAGAGCTTCCTGAAAAACAAGAACTTGCTCTTGCAGAAGTGCCCCTCACCCCATTCCCTCCAGGCAGGCTCTCCCATTCTGTCCACTGACGAAGGGGGGCCCTGGAGGCTGTGTTATTGTTCTCCCTCTTGCTCCTTGAAGGAAATGTGTTCTACTCCCTAGTGACAAGCCCAATGCTGGTTCATAGCAAACATTCCATAAATGTTTGCTGGATGAAAGAAAACTGAATGGAAGGCAAAAGTTCTGAGTTTATGACTCCTGCTCACACGCAGGACACTCCCAGCCCCATGCCCCAGCAGTCAGCATTTAGCTGGACTTCACCAGAAGCCTAATAAAAAAAGATGCAGAGTCTGCCAACCAATCTCGTTTGTTAGAAAAGTCAGAGAAATGTCTGACACTTCCAAATATTCCAAGTTAAAAAATTTAAAAATTTCATTCAAGCTCAACGAAGTCATATATATAAGTTTTGATTAAAGGGTCAAAGATTATATTTTGCAAAGCTGCAAACACCAGAACATGAGCTGCTACTTTCTTATCTACAACCCCTCTATGTCCTACTCTTGACCATACACACCACAATCTGAACAGTATCCCTCTAAGATAAGGCCCAGATACCTAAAAATCACCAATAATCTACCTCCTAGCTCTGGCTCTCACATCTCTCCTCATAAGTCAGCTCCCAACATCCACTGCACAAACTATTCCCACTCTTCTATGACCTTGCAACAGAAACAAGATGGAAGGAACTAAGGAACCCACATGGAACCCCAGGTTGTCATGAAGATGCATTTGTCAAGATAGGACAGAAAAGACTCCATTTAGTAGTTTAACAATTTATAACTTTCAAATATCATACCTAATAATAGACAAACATGTAAATTGACCATGCCTCTGCTATGCCCACAGCCAATCAGAGTGAGTATGCAAATTAACCCAACAAAGATGGAAGTTAATTTGCATACAGAGGCACCCAGCAGCCTGGGTCCCAGGAACTTTCTCAGCACCCAGGTCACTCCGAGGTAGGCCCCTGGTGGGTCCTGAGCAACCTGGGAAGGGCCTAAGCCAGGGGGCTCCTGGGCAGGGGTGGAGCCGGGTGATTGGAGGGAGCTGGGGGTCCCCTGTCCAGGCCCCAAGCCCCGGCCAGAGGCTTGGGACCTGGGCAGGGGCAGAGCCAGGCGACTGGAGGGAGCTGGGGGTCCCCTGTCCAGGCCCCAAGCCCCAGCCAGAGGCTTGGGACCTGGGCAGGGGCGGAGCCGGGCGATTGGAGGGAGCTGGCAGTCCCCTGCCCAGGCCCGGAGGCTTTAGGCCTTGGCAGAGGTGGAGCCAGAGATTGGAGGCGATTGGTGTGAACTACAGAGGAAATACCTTTTCTAACCTCTCATTGGCTAAGATCCATTTGCCGGTAATATTCTTTTTTTTTTTTTTTAAATATATATTTTATTGACTTTTTACAGAGAGGAAGGGAGAGAGTTAGAAACATCGATGAGAGAGAAACATCGATCAGCTGCCTCCTGCACGCCCCCTACTGGGGATGTGCCCGCAACCCAGGTACATGCCCTTGACCGGAATCGAACCTAGGACCTTTCAGTCTGCAGGCTGACACCCTATCCACTGAGCCAAACCAGTTTCCGCTGCCGGTAATATTCTTAATAACTTGGGTATAAGAATCCAAAAAGGTGATCTAGGGTTTTTCCACCACACTCCTGGAGAAAAAAAGGAAGGCCCGCTGCTGGAGGGCTAAGAAATGTCATATCCTGCCCTAGCCAGTTTGGGGCTCAGTGGATAATGCCTAGGCTTGCCGACCGCAGGGTCCGGTTCGATTCTGATCAAGGGCATGTACCTAGGTTGCAGGCTCCTCCCTGGCTGGGGCCCAGGTCAGGGCTCATGCAGGAGGCAACCAATCAAAGTGTTCCTCTCACTTTGATGTTTCTCTCCATCTTTCCCTTTCTCTTCTACATTCTCTAAAAATCAATATCCTCAAGGAGGGGAGGGAGGGAGGGAGGGAGGGAGGGAGGAAAGGAGGGAGGGAGGAAGGGAGGGAGGAAGGGAGAAAGAAAAGAAAGAAAAGAAAGAAAGAAAGAAAGAAAGAAAGAAAGAAAGAAAGAAAGAAAGAAAGAAAGAAAGAAAGAAAGAAAGAAAAGAAAAGAAAGAAAGGTCATATCCTATGAAAGACACATCTTGAAAATGCCTAAAGAAAGTTGTCATTTTTTCATGGTGAAGGGATTGGAGTCTGTGTTGATGAAAACACCTTGGTGGCTGCGGTGACTGGCAGTGGCTGCAGCAGCAGGGTGATGGGGGTGGTGCCTTCCCCTGATCAGCCTGGTCGCCTCAGTAGGATATCCTCTGAGGGCTCCCAGTATGTGAGAGGGGGCAGGCTCGGCTGAGGGACACCCCCTCCCAGTCCACAAATTTCATGCACCAGGCCCCTAGTTAAATATATGGAACTTGGCCTTCATTTATACTTGTCCTGGGCTCCGAAATGTTAAGGATAGCGTGAGGCATAAAGAGAGAGAGGGACAAGAAATCTAGGTAATGTATCTGATAAATCTCATTTCAAAGTTCCTGATAAACAATTCAGAACAGAACGAATGAATACCAGGAGGGGGTGTGATGTGTAAACCATTCTTCAGACTCCACTGCACAGGGAAAATACCAGGACTGTTGACATGACACACAAAGGATCGTCTTGCATGATTCTCTGGTCGCAAATCATCCATTTCCACCAGAAAGTACTTCTCGTCAAAAACCTGTACATACAATGATAAAATAGATGAATAGCTTTATGTGTATGTGCCCATGCACGCATGCATGTGCATGCGCACGTGTACACACACACACACACACACACACACGTAATCTCCTTGGCACAGCTATGTAACATGTTCAGTTATAAAAGTACATAGCTATGCCCTGGCTAGGTGGCTTGGTTGGTTGGAGCATTGTCCTTTACACCAAAAAGGTTGCATGTTCAATTCCCGGTCAGGGCACACACCCAGGTTGCAGGGTCAATCCCGGTCAGGTGCATACAGAAGGCAACAGATTGATGTTTCCTCTCTCTCTCTAAAAATATATGAAAACATGTCCTTGGATGATGATTAAAAAAAAAAAAAAAGTTCTTAACTACAATGGGTATTAATACTACTACTTATTCAATAAATGTTTTTTCTGTGTCAGACACTATTTTAATTGAATACTTTCCCTGTATTAATCAGTTTTAATCTTCCTGACAATCTAACAAGGTAGGAACTATTATCAATTCCATTTTGCAGATAAACTAAGTTTAAAAACAGGTTAAGCCATGTGTCTCAGTAGTTAGAGCATTAGCCAGCACACCAAAGGTTCGATTCCAGGTCAAAGGCACATACCTGGGTTGCAGATTTGTTCCCTGGCCCCAGTCAGGGAGCATGTGGCAGGCAACCAATTGATGTGTCTCTCTCACATCGATGTTTCTCTCTCTCTCCCTTTTCCTCCCCCCCTTTTTCACTCTCTCTCTCCCCCTCTCCCTTGCTTCCCTCCCTTCTCTCTAAAAATTAATGGAAAAAATATCCTCAGGTGAGGAATAACAACAACCCCCCCCCCAAAAAAAAAGAGGTTAAATAACTTGACCCATGTTACATAGCCAGGAGCAAGCAGGAACTAGCAGAACCGGGATTTAAATCTAAGTATTACGGTTCCAAACAAAATTTAGTTTAGGCTTACTGAGGAGTCAACTGGACCGTATATTTGATTTTCAGATCCTAGTTTAGTTTCAAATGCCAAAGAGGTTGCATGAACCTCCTCTGGCTCCTTACCAACCCACAGCCTTTAGACTCCAGTTACGGTCTTCTGACCCCATTGCAGGGTCAGAATTCCTCCCCATTCTAAGAATGATCCTTTTTCCAAGGCAAAGAAACTTTAAATCTTAACAGGTTGGATGACTCAGCATCAAAGCAACTATTCCTCTAGTTGTGCATGACTTTTGGTTCTACTTTCAGTAAATGGGGCTTTTCAACTGAAATTCTCTCCTTTATGCCCCAGTTCTTACAGTAACTGAGTAACTGGGCCCTGACCCCTGCCCAGTTCTTGTGGCTACTCCTAACAAGAGCCTTACTTTTGTCAGTCTTTTCAAAGATTAAAGTTGGAACCTGGAATCCATGGCTGGGCAATCCAAGTGGCAGATCCTGTGACACTGATCACCTACTGCCCACATATCTCCTACACCTCGCGGACACAGTGACACTGCCGCCGCCAGGCTTTTCAGGTACCATGGCTCACCACAGGCTGAATCTCCTCTACTACAGGCAGGCCTCCCCCCCAGAAACATGCCCCTCCACTCTGGTGCCTGCACTTTGGTTCGCTGGGGCAACCAATCTCCAAAGAAGGAATAGGCCATAGAGAACTGGGCAGTACAATGGGTTGAATTAGGAGAGCCTGAAACCAAAATACTACTAATTTCCTAAACCAGTCACCCTGACAGGAATTCTTACCAAGAAAGTTGCCCCATTTTACCTTAACAACTGTAGCTGGAGAGATCCCAAAAGGAGACCAGGGATCCACAGCTTCCAATTTCATATTTACAGAGAATGAATGTGTACCAATCACTTGTTTGTCCTGAAATGCAAACACCATGAGGGAATAAGAACATAGTATTTTCACATTAATTTTATACTCATATATAACTGAATACTACCCCTTAGTTAATTAAAATAATGGACTTGTCCAATTTCTGGTAAATAACCTAATCCTATCATTTTCTTCCCTGAAAAACATTATTCAGGAATAAAACCACAGGAGGCACTCCTACTCTCTACATTTTAAACACAAAGGCTATCTGACAGAAAAACAAGTTTACTTGATAAGTCAAAACTATATAGTTAAGAGTAGAAAAAATTCCTTCACTTTGAAGGGATTAAGAAATACAAATTACCATTTATAAAACAGTAACAGGGATGTAGAAATCAGCATAGGAAATATAACAATAATCCTATATAATAAGGAGGTAATATACAATTTGACCCTCACGCCCTCACAAGATGGCTGCCTATGACCAGGCCAGCAGGGGGTGGTTAGTGAGGGACAACCAAATAACTGAACAGCAGGCTGCATGGGTGACCAGGCCGGTAGGGGGGTTAGTGAGGGACAACCAAACAACTGAACAGTAGGCTGTGTGGGGCGACTAGGCTGGTGGGGGGCATTTGGGGGTAACCAGGCTGGCTGGGGGGGCAGTAAAGGGGTGACCAGTCCAGAGGAGAGAGGGCAGTTAGGAGTGACCAGGCCAGTAGGGAGGGGGCAGTTGGGGCAACCTGACCAGCATGCAGAGGCAGTGAGAGGCGATCAGGCCAGCAGTGGGGGGGGGGGGGGGGGGGGGGGTAGTTAGGGGTGACCAGGCAGGCAGGCAGGTGAGCGATTAGGAGCCAGTGGTCCAAGATTGTGAGAGGAATGTCCGACTGCCAGTTTAGGCCCGATCCCTGAGATTGGGCCTAAACTGGCAGTTGGACATCCCCCAAGGGGTCCCGGATTGGAGAGGGTGCAGGCTGGGCTGAGGAAACATCCCCCTCCCGTGCACAAATTTCATGCACCGGGCTTCTACTATTATAATAACTCTGTATGGTGTTAGATGGGTACTTTATTGGGGGAATCACTTTGTAAGTTACATAAATGTCTAATCACTATGTTGTATACCTGACACTAATGTAATATTGTGTCAGCCATGATTGGAAATTTAAAAAAAAAACAACTTTAAGGGTAGAAAAGGTTCAAAATGCTCTAAGAGGTCTTTAGGGAGGAAATCTAGACTATTTTTAGAAGAAGAAAAGGATGAGCATCAGTCCAGCCTTCAAACCTCTTCCCTCCTTCAGACGTGACAACACTCTCTCTGACTCCGGGGTTATTTTATGCTTTGCACCTCCCTCAGACTGTTTCACTCATTTTTGTTTTTACCTTAAATAAGTAAGATGGTAATGGCTCTTCCTCTTCCTCTTTCACTTTGGCCAAGATCTCTTGCCACTCAGTTTCATTTTTCAGATGCCTGATGGCTTTAGTAAAATAAGACAGGTAACTTTAAATAACTACAGAATATATATATTAATAACTATTGTGAAAGCATTCACATAAATAAAAAAATCACTTTCCACTGGGAAAGAAAAGGGTTCAAGCCCACTTATACCATCTTCACTCATAGAACTTACACCTTCTTTGTCTCCTCAGTTCAGAGCCTGGGTAGTAAAGTATAGGGAAAACACCTATAGTGAGATCAAGGACTGCTGTAGGCCACAAAATAACATAATATGACATCCAAATTGGGGCACATAATCATAAATGCCAATTGATTTAAAGGGTAACTCCAGTTATAATATCTTAATCAACAATCTGCTTTGAACTCAAGATCTGTCCCACTCCAATACCAAATGAATGCTACCTAGGGAATTTTTCTTTAATTTTGGTAAGAGGTCAGTATTTGGTGAGGCAGAAATCTATAAGGTATGCATATTAGTATGTGTGGCAAAGTTCAAAAGCAATAAAATGAAAAGAATAATAGGTGTTTAGCTTAACAACTCCCTATATATTTTTTCAATATCTCTATGCAAAATAACAAAGGCTTTTATAATATGCAGAATGCTTTTCTCAGCCTCATAAATATTAATAAAAACATAACATAACAATAATATAATAGTTAAAAGAAAAATGTTGTATTTCTCTTCACCTAATGGGGGCTGAAGTTCATATCCTTGTTGAGCTGCCCAACCAACGTGATGAAGAAACGGATCCAAGTAATACAACCAATGTTCAAAATAGTCAGAACTTTCAAGTCCTTCATAACGTAGCTTCAGCCTTCCCCCAATGTTTTCTACTACAGTAACAATCCAAGTGCTTAGAGTATCCTGGAAAGCTTGACATTCTAGCTTGGAACCTGGAGCAATGAGATCTAAAGGATTCCTCCCATTACGGAGCTGTAGGTAAAAAAGGAGACAATATTAAATAAGAAAAGTTAACATAATATTTTTCAAAGTCAAGTTACATAACCTCAAACAAGCCCTTATATTTTTACCCATTCAAAGTCAGTGATACTGAATTGTCTAATAGTATACAAGAACCTTAATACTATTAGTAGGTGATATAAAATGTTTTTCTTAAAAAAATCTACCTATAATGCAACAAAACTATTCTAACAGATCTCTGCCTTGAGGTTTATGTTATATAGTTTAATCTAATAATGATTTTAAAAATATCATTAGTCTCTGATTGTTGTAAAATATGATCATCAAAGAAAACAACAACAACAGAAGTCAAAATGCTTCACAATCCCACCTTTAAAAAGAAAAACACAATAAACATTTTGGCACACACTCTCTGAGACTGCGTTTTCTACACACAAGTCTGTGTCTTTCACTCTCTCACTTTTTTTTAATAGGGACACTGTATACTGTTTTTCAATTTGTGCCTGTCACTTAATAAATCATAGCTATCTTTCTGTAATAGCACATACAAATCTTCCTCATTGTTTATTAGTTTTAATCCTTGCTCGAGGATATTTTTCTATTGATTTTTAGAAAGAGTGGAAGAGAGAGGGCAAGACAGAGAGAAACATCAGTGTCAGAGAAACACATCAGTTGGTTGCCTCCTGCACCAGGGTCCAGGCTGACCGAGGTACTTGCCCTTGACCAGAATAAACCCAGGCCTTTGGTCTGCAGGCCAACACTCCATCCACTGAGCCAAACCGGCTAGGGCTTCCTCATTATTTTAAACTGTTTTATTGCTATCCAGTATTATAAATGGGCAGTGATTGATCCACTTATATACTGATGACATTTAGGTTATTTCTGATGTTTTTACTCATTTCACAATGTTCTTAAGAACACAGTGCTTTGATTACACTGATAGAAAGGATAAGTTTAAGTCTCACACTCTAGATATATATTAAAAGCTACAATAAAGAATAAAGAGGAATGCTAATTCCAACATTATTACATAATCATTTCTTAATATTCAAACTTACATTTTTTCTAATAAGAACTGCTCTGTGACACTTGCATATTCTTATTATGCAAATGAACATGGGAACAAGTGGAGGAAACACATTCACAGCTAAAGATAAAATGGCAGAATCAAGGTCAATGTACAGAAGAATACTTATTAATTCATTTTTTCATGATTTCACGCATTTGCTCAAATTTTACTGAGTCTTTAACATGTACCAAGTCCTAGCTAAACATAATGAAATGAATCAGGTTAAGCAAAGTTTTCCTAGATATGACATGAAAAGCACAAGCAAAAAAAAAGAAAAAACAGATAAAATGGACTACATAAAAATAAAAAAATGTTTGTGCTGTAAATGATATCAAGAAAGTGAAAAGATAATTTACAGAACTGGAGATACTATTTGGAAAGCATTTATCTGATCTAGACTTGCAACTAGAATTCATAAGAAACTCTTACAACCCAGTAATTAAAAGACATAACCCAATTTAAAAATGGATGCCCTGGCAAGGTGGCTCAGTTGATTGGAGAGTAATCTCTTACACCAAAAGGTTGTGGGTTCAATCCTCAGTCAGGGCACATAGCTAGATTGTGGGTTCAATCCCTGGCTGGGGCGCCCATGAGAAGCAAACAATAGATCCCTTCCACCCCCACCCCCACCCCCCGCTTCCTCTCAAAAAAAAAAAAGGCAATAAAAAACATATAAACAAACAAATTAAAATTTTAAAAATGGGCAGAGACATTTCTCTAGAAAAAGATACACAAATTGCAAATATCACTTAAAAAGATGCTCGACAACCTCAGTCATTAGGGAAATGAGTGACTTCCCTAAATCAAAATGAGGCACTACTTTATACTCACCAGAACAGCTATAACCAAAAAGAGAATAGAAGTGTTGGCAACAATGTAGAAAAATTGGAAACTTCATACATTACATTTTGCAATTGCATAATGTAACAAACTATAATTTAGAAATGTCATAACCAATAAACTGGTTTTTATAAAAACAAGAAATATATAATTACTAACAAGCTCAAAACCTACAATAACGTAAAAGGACTGCTGAAAGCAAGTGGGTGGTAGAAGTACTACAGATCTACTACTGTCTTCTGACTGAAAAAAAGGGAGTCTTGCCCAGCCAGTGTGGCTCAGTGGTTGAGTGCCAACTTATGAACCAGGAGGTAATGGTTCGATGTCCAATCAGGGCACATGCCAGTGGGGGACATGTAGGAGGCAGCAGATCAATAATTCTCTCTCATCACTGATGTTTCTCTCTCTCTCTCTCTCTCTCCCCGTTCTCTCTGAAAGCAAAAATATACATATTTTTTAAAAAGGGGAGAGTCTAAGTCACCTGGTGTGGGAGTTACAAATGCCCATCCTCAAGCCGAGTCAACGCCTGCTCGGTTACAGAGTGAGAACACCAAAACACCACATTTTCCAGCTACATAACAGCATCTGGAAAACTAGATTTTTATGTGTAAGCAACTAATTCAGAATACTTTAGGCACTGAGCAAGCCGGCAGTTTGTAACCTCTGAGGACAATAATTTTAAACCTCCCAGTACGCATGCCTATGTTTTTAATAATAATGCCTATTTGCCTTGGGGTAGTAAATGAGCAACTAATTTTAAAATTCCTTAGACAGGAAATCTCACTAAAGACTGAAGGGTTTTCCACACTGATCCTGCAAGCCATCATACTCACGCCCTCTAGCAGCGGGACAGGAGGACTACACGCTTCCTTCAGAGTCTGCCGCAGGAACTCCTCCCAGTCAGATACCTTGTCTCTGATGCCTAGATGAGGGAATAAAATGAGTGATTACTCAAAATAGTCAGCCATGGAACACAGAGAAACTAAACAGAATACAGAGAATTAAAACAGTGAAAATGGTTTAGAGGTATGTCATTTTAATATCAAAGAGTCCAACAATTGCTTATTTGAGAGCTTAAGATAAAAATTCACCTGACTGACCAGCATGACTCAGTGGCTGAGAGTCGACCTATGAACCAGGAAGCCAGGGTTTGATTCCCCATCAGGGCACATGCCTGGGTTCCGGGCTCGATCCCCAGGAGAGGATGTGTAAGGTGGCAGGCAAAAAAAAATCCTCCTAGATAAGAGCTACAACTGAATAGTTTAGAAGGAAATGTATGCAAAACAAGGACAATTATCCAAAAGGTACCTAGTTTATTTTTTATTATGGGAATTTTCAAATATATATAAAAGTATAGAAAATAGTATAATGAATCCTCTTGTATCCTAGGTTCAACAACTGTAACTTCATGGTCAATCTTTTCATCTAGATCTGGAGAAGTTAGCAAACTACAACATGTGGGCTGAATTCAGCCTGCTGTCTATTTTGTAAATAAAGTTTTATTGGAACACAGCTATGCTTGTTTGTTTACATACTGTCTGTGGCTGCTTTCACACTGCAAAGGTAGAGGTGGGCAACTGTTACAGAAACCGCATGGCTAGCAAAACCTAAAACTTTTACTATCTGATCCTTTACAGATACTTTGCCAACCCCTGATCTATACCTTTACACACTCCACCCCACCCAACCAATTCCTGATATTATATAATTTCATCCAATATAATCTCAGTATATATTTACAAAAGAAAAGAACTTTTTACATAACCACTCCTTAAATAATTAGCAATAATTCCTTAACATCAAATATATATAGTCCATGTTCAAATTTTCTGAAATGTCTCAAAAATGATTTTTTCAATTTGCTCAGTCAAATAAGGATCCAAATGAGATCTATATTACAAATGGTTGATGTATCACCTGAATCTCTTTTAATCTGTAGGTTCCTTCTCCTCCTCTGCAACCCTATCTCTTTCTTTTTCTTGCTGCATATTTCTTGACTTAACCTTTTATCCGCTTATTTCTTGACTCAGCCTTTTATCCTATACGAAATTCGTGCACGGTTGTGTGTGTGTGTGTGTGTGTGTGTGTGTGTCCCTCAGCCTAGCCTGCACCCTCTCCAGTCTGGGACCCCTTGAAGGATGTCTGACTGCCCTCTCACAATACAGGACTGCTGGCTCCCAACTGCTTGCCTGCCTGCCTTTCTGATTGTCCCTAACCACTTCTGCCTGCCAGCCTAATCAGCCCCTAACCACTCCCCTGCAGGCCTGATCGACGCCTAACTGCTTCCCTGCCAGCCTGATTGCCCCTAACTGCCCACCCCTGCTGGCCTGGTTGCCCCTAACTGTCCTCTCCTGCAGGCCTGGTTGCCCCCAAATGCCCTCCCCTGCTGGCCCGGTCACCCCTAACTGCCCTCCCCTGCCATCCATCTTGTGGTGCCATCTTGTGTCCACATGGGGGCAGCCATCTTATGTGTTGGAGTGATGGTCAATTTGCATATTACCTCTTTATGATATAGGATAGAGTTTTTCTGAATCTGCTTTTCCTGGTTGCCTTCTGTGGTAACCAGTTGTTCTTCTACTGACCTCTACATTTTCTATAAAATCAGTAGGCTTGATCAAATTAAGATTTGACTCTTGGCGGAAAGGGAGCAAGAATCAATCTATCTATCTATCTATCTATCTATCTATCTATCTATATATATATATATATATATAGATATATATATAAAGCCAGCAACTGGAACGCTGTTAACAACCAGAACGACTGGACGCTATGACAGCCACTGCAGCCAATGAACTGACCTGATCTGGGGGTGGGGCCGGCCGGCCAACCCCCTACAGCCCCTCTCCCCACATGGCCCCACCCCAGATTAGCCCCCCCACCCTGATCAGGGGCAGGGCCGACTGACCAACTGCTGCGGCCCCTCCCCCCAGCAAACTCCGCCCCAGATTGGCCCCCACACTCTGATCAGGGGCAAAGCCAGCTGGCCAACCACCGATGGCCCCTCCCCCAGGCCGCTGGCCCACGAGCGGCCCACCGCTCACAGCCCCTCCCTACAGCCAGCCGTGTCCCCAATTGGCCCCACCTCACCCCAATCGGGGGCGGGGCCCGCTGGCCAATCACCTGTGGCCCCACCCCCCAGCCAGCCTGGCCCTGATCAGTCCTCGATCGAGGGCGGGAGGGCCAGCCAACCTCCTGCTGTGTCCTCCTCCTGACAGGCCTGGCCCAGATCCGCCCCAATTGGGGCCGGGCTGGCTGGACCACACCCACGTTCACTGGGCCTCTAGTATTTCGTAAGTGGAGTTACATCCTTCCATCAAAAGGCATATTCAGTCTTTTTGTCTTTCCTTTTGTGATGTCAGTGGTTTTCAGTAGTCACTACACAGATACATTCATTCATTGGGGGCTACAAATGATAATTTTCTATCACCCCTCCTTCGTTTACTAATATACTACTTCTATAAAGAAAAAATTCTCTTCTTCAACTGTGTGATTACCCTAAAGTAACTTTTTTCATCTCATGGCACACATAAACTAATTATTAAAATTCTGTGGCACAGAATTCTGTATTTTTTGCTGATCTGACAAAAATAGGTATCGTTTTTATTTATTCACACCAGATGGCTACTGTTGTATTGGCAGTTATTTTTTAATTTGACAATCTAAGGGACAAGAGGTCAGTGCCCCTGACTAAATGTCAGGTATTGCATGTTTTAAAAATTCTTGTGGCACACCGGTTGAAAATCGCTGCCCTAAGGTATTAAAGTTCACAAAAAGAAGACAGGATATATGCTTAATTGTCTTTATACTTCCCCTGTATTTACCGGCCTTCAAAATTATCAGCATATTTCCATCATCCAAAAGTGACCAATGAGAATTTTGTTTAAAAGTTCCATTATAAAATTATAGACTAAGTCACATATGATATGTTTCAGGCCATTGCAGCTCTTGTCCTATTGATGCTCAACTGACTTCTTTTTACCCAGAGGGAAACTCTTCAGGTTGGCAAATTGTCTCCTCAGGCAGTCGTTAATCTGGGTATTCAACCGGGAGACAGGGAGTTTGACTGCTTGCTATGACGTGCACCGACCACCAGGGGGTGAAGCGGAACACGGCAAACGTCGGTGACACAGCGCTGGCAGTGGGCAGCAGTGGAGGTGCTGCTGGCCCTGATGGGCCCCAATGAGAGCGGGACCGCAGCAGGATGGTGGAGCAGGAGAGGGGGCAGTGCCAGGCCACTGAGGGGTGCCAGGTGAGGCTGCAGGACTGCGCGCCTGGGGGCATGAACTGGGGTCCGATCCCCGCAGGCCACCCTGAGGGACCCCACCCATGCACGAACTCGTGCACTGGGCCTCTAGTGTCAGAATAAGAGGTTAAAAGAAAAACATAGAAGGTCTGGTATTTTCATAAATCTGCAGTACCTCTTCCCTTTCTCCACTTTTATATGACTCCTCTCTTTTGTCCTACTGTCTCTGTCTTACTGAATTTGGATTCTACTCCCAATAGGCTTTTATCTGGAAGAAAGCCTCAGTTAGTTCATAGGTCCCAGATCACTTGTGGGTGAGAGGTAAGAGGATAATCAAGTCAAAAAAGAGAATCAATCTGGCCCAATGCACCTAAAGACATCAAAGTCAGAGAGCCTCACAGTCTTACAGAATGGTAAGTGATGCTCCCTATGAGTGTAACAAAAACATGAGGCTTAAGGAGCACAGAAAATAATTTTAAAAGGTAGGAGAATGTACATTATTCTTTATAAATATTTTCCTTCAAAATACTAAACCAAAAAAGTTAGAAAAACCTATGTGTATGGGAGACTGAAAGTCTCAAGATTATGGACAAGAAGCTTGGCCAGTGTGACTCAGTGGATGAGCGTTGACCTATGAACCAGAAGGTCATGGTTCAATTCCTGATAGGGACAAGTGCCCAGGTTGTGGGCTCAATCCCCAGAGTGAGGCATGCAGAAGGCAGCCAGTCAATGATTCTCTCTCATCATTGATGTTTCTGTCTCTCTCTCCCTCTCGCTTCCTCTCTGAAATCAATAAAATATATATATTTTTTAAAAAGATTATGGACAGGCTTTCCTACAGCAATTTCCTATTATGTCACGATAGGAAGTATTTTATTACCTTCCGGCGCTTCGAGGGTCTTCTTATTCTGCTCACACCACCCAATGGGGTAAAGGTCAGCCTTCCTGATGTCACACCAGAAGTCTGCTCTCCGGTCCTCTCCATAGCCATCGTAGCGGAGGAGGAGCAGCTGCTCACAGGTGGTAATGATGGTGGCAACCCAGTAGATGTCAGGATCTTTTTTCACAATCACCTCCAGTTTCATCCCAGGAGCAAATCCATTTTGCAAACGTGTGTCCACCTGAACAGGGAAATATTATTAACCACCAGACAAGTATCTCAAATGAGTGTTTCTTTGGCTGGCGTTCTTTTTAAGACTTACAATTCTGAAGTACTAAATGCAATAAGATCCTCTCAAGGGAAACCCGAGAAATTCCAATTCTAACTCAGGAGTGACCCAAACAAAGCAGGGAACAGCAATGCTGTTCTGTTCCATCTCAGCAGAACTCAGTATTTTTACCACCATCAGTCTATTATGATCACAGAAATGTTTTCTAGTAAATAATACATCACTAAATGTTCACCATTTTAACAGCTTATTATTTGACATATTAAGTTGTCAGGAGTGATTTCTAGATCATTCTAGAGAAAATTTATGACTCTAGAAAAGAGGTGGGATAAAAATAAACTATAATAACAAAAAATATGTAAGGAGCTATACCTCCCAGTCACCCTGGGAAACAGTCTATGTTCACACCTGTTGTCCTTGAATAATAATTAAAAATACCCTTTTCTCTCTCAAGTGTCCTAATTTAGATGAAAAATTATATGGTCGCAAAGATATGGGTTAGCAATTTTAGGATTACTGCATGTGTATACTAAGATTAAATAAATCAATATATTGTAGATTATGAGAGACAGGTTTCTGATATGGGAGAAAGAAGTGAAAATAAGGAAGGGGGAAGAAGAGAATGAATCTTGTGGTGCTGAATTGGAATCAAGGTATCAGAATGAGGGCATGATTACACACATACAGAAAGACAAATAGAAAGAGATATAGAAAAAAGTATAGCTATGTATGTATATATGTGTTAACATAGATATATTTCCTAGGTCTGTGAACTGACAGACACAGTAGAAGTAATGATACTCAGTAGCAATGGCAAATTTAGTTTTTAAATATTGATTTCTAAACAGCATCCTCCAATAAAAAAGAACAAAGGCTCCAGGAGAAATAACTGATCCAAATTCCGGGGTAGGGAAAACACAGGAGGAGCCTGGAATATCTTATGCCAGAAAGTATGGAAATGCTCCAAAAATGATGGGGGCATTTGAAAGGACGTGAGAGCCAATTAGAAGCATCTCCCAATGGACACATGTGGGACAATTTGAGCAATAAAATAAATGAGGTTAGTAGATTATAACCCACCAATTTACATTGATATCCATGAGTTCATACTGTTAAAAATAATTAACAGAGAAGAGGGGACAGAAATTCCTTACAGTAAACCAATTAATAAAAATAGGGGGAAATGATGGAAATAGAAAATCAACTTTAGACAAATACCACAGAAGTAAACACTTGCAGGCCAGAATCATGAGTTATTGCTAATATTACTATGATGCTATGATATTTACATAAACTCAAAGGTTCTTCCTGAAAGATTCTTATTAACTACAAAGGGGAAAACAGCAACATTACAATGAAGAAATCTGGCAGAAACTACCCTAAGTGATCAATGTTAACATTACCAGTCTGAAAACATCAATATCATACACCCTTGATATCATAAAACAAAAAAAGCACAAAATCATTTTTATGACATTTTTGCCAAATCTGCATAAACTCGAGCTAAGCATGAGAAAAACGAAACCTAAATTGTGGAATCCTATCTAATAAAGAGGGAATATGCTAATTGACCATCACTCTGTCACAAAGATGGCTGCACCCACAGCTGTGGCCAAGTTCCGATAAGGAGCCTTAATGAGCAATCAGCAGGGACCTGAGGCTACACCCTCTCCCGCCCCAGTGGGGCTTGACAGGGGACCTCAGGCCATGTCCCCCACCCGGCAGGGCTTGGCAGGGCACCTCAGGCCAGACCCCCCCACCTGGCAGGGCTTGACAGGGGACCTCAAGGTGCACTTTCCATCCTGGTGCTGGGCTAGGGAATCTCTGGCTGCTCCCCCCACCCCAACACCAGGCTGGGGGGCCTCAGGCCACACCCCCCGCCTGGGTAGGGCTTGACAGGGGACCTCAGGCTGCACCTTCCGCCTTGTCACCAGGCCGGTTGACCTCAGACCGAACCCCCCGGTCTGAGTAGGGCTTGATGGGGACCTCAGGCCTCGCCCCCTGCCCCAGCGCGAGGCCAGGGGACCTCAGGCTGCGACCCCCGCCCCAGCGCCAGGCCAGGAGACCTGAGGCCACGCCCCCTGCCCAGCAGAACTTGATGGAGGACCTCAAGGTGTGCTTCCCGTCCTGATGCTGGTCTAGGGGACCTCAGGCTGCGACTCCCACCCCAACGCCAGGCCAGGGAATCTCAAGCCGCACCCCCCGCCCCAGCACCGGGCCAGGGGACCTGAGGCTGTGCCCCCCTGCCTGGCTGGGCTTGACAGGGGACTTCAGGCCATGCCCCCCACCCAGCAGGGCTTGGCAGGGGACCTCAAGGTGCACCCCCCAGTGCAGGGTCGGGGGAACTCAGGCTGTGCTCCCGCCCAGCGGGGCTTGACGGGGGACCTGAGGCTGCGCCCCCCTGCCAGTGGGGCTTGATGGGGGACCTGAGGCTGCAACCACCTCCTGGTGCTGGGCCGGGGACCCTGAGGCTGTGCTCCCCACCAGCTGGCGGGGCTTGATGGGAGACCTCAGGCCATGCCCCCCATCCAGCAGGGGTTGACAAGGGACCTCAAGGCACGCCCCCCCCACCCCAGTCTGGGCTGGGGGACCTCAGGCCACACCCCCATCCTGGTGCTAGGCCAGGGGACCTGAGAGTGGGATTGGCCAGGTCTGGATCTAACCCAATGGGGGCGGGAGCCGGCTGGGTCTGGGTATCAGCAATTTTGAGACACATGTGGGTGGGCGGGGACTTGACTGGGCAAACAGCAATATTAAATTATTTCCTCTAATTAATCCCCTTTTAATGTGCACAAATTTCGTGCACCGGGCCACTAGTATTCTATAAAATAACTGATAATTTGCTCTTCAAAAGTATCAAGGCCATGAAAGACAAAGAAAGCATAAGGAACTGCCATGCACTGAAGGAGACTATGGAGCCCTGACCACTAAATGCAATGCAATAATAACAACCTCTGGAAAGGAGAGAGCCAGAGATGCAAAGTCACACATTCTGTGTAAAAATCCTCCCGCTTCCCCATTAGACTCTTGAAAGGTAATCACTATCCTGAATTATAACACTACTCGAGGTCCGGTGCACAGATTCGCACACCAGTGGGGTCCCTCAGCCTGGCCTGCGCCCTCTCGCAATCCAGGACCCCTTGGAGGATGTAGTAGTGTGTGAATCGGCAGGTGGCCAGGGAGGAGCCCAAGGTCAGCCAGGCGCTGCTCCCGCTCATACCAGCCACACTGTCCCTGCCGCTACTGCCACCACCCAGTAGAGCTGCACTTGCCAGCCGTGAGCCCAGGGTCGGTCAGCTGAGTGGCACTCCTGCTGTGGGAGTGCACTAACCACCCTGGTGGTCAATGCATGTCATAGCAACAGGTCAAACAGTCAACCAGTTGTTTAGGGTTTTATATATATAGACTAGTTGCCCGGTGCACAAAATTCATGCAAATTAAAAGGGGATTAATTAGAGGAAATAATTTAATATTGCTATTTGCCCTTTCTTTATAATTGAAGTGTCAGAGATGAAAGAAAATTAGTAAAATGTATATGAAAACCTTCCTCCTGTCAGAGTCTGGGGCACACCACGGGACCCAGAGTCAAGTCCCTGCCCACCCACATGTGCCTCAAAATCGTGTGATACCCAGACCCAGCCGGCCCCCGCCCCCATTGGGCTAGATCCAGACCTGGCCAATCCCACCCTCAGGTCCCCTGGCCTGATGCCAGGATGGGGGGCATGGCCTGAGGTCCCCCAGCCCAGACCAGGGCAGGGGTGTGCCTTAAGGTCCCCCAGCCCAGACTGAGGCAGGGGGCATGCCTTGAGGTCCCCCGTCAAGCCCTGCCAGGTGGGGGACATGGCCTGAGACCCCCTGTCAAGCCCCACTGGGTGGGGGGCATGTAACAGTATTTTATTTCTTTTCATTGGTGTATAGTATTCCATCTTTACAAATGTGCCACAATTTACCCATTCTAATGCTAATTATAAGCATTTGGGGTAGTTCCAAGTTTTGGAAGACTATAAAGAATACTACTATGATTATATGAATATTTTTGTATGTCCCTTGGTGCATACATATATGGATGTCTATAACAGTCAAACTGTTTTACAAAGTGGTTGTACCAATTTACTCTCCCAGTAGCAAAAATCCTTTTGTTCCAACACTTTTGTGTTTTCTGTCTTCATTTTAACCATTTTAGAAAGTGTGTAGTAAAGCTCTTTATGATTTTAATTTGCATTACCTAACAAAGTCAAGAACTTTTATATTTATTAGCTATTTATATTTCTTCTTTTGGGAAATGGCTAAGTTTCTTGTCAATTTTTTATTGAGTCTACTAGAGCAGCAGTTTGCCGCTCTGTTGACTAATGAGTTTGCCAACCACTGGGATAGGGGCTTAATCACAAGGAACAACAACAGCCTGTCATTATTGGGATCGAGAGTCTAGGTCAGTGGTCAGCAAACTCATTAGTCAACAGAGCGGCAAACTGCGGCTTGCGAGCCACATGTGGCTCGCAAGCCACAGTTTGCCGACCATTGTACTAGAAGCCCAGTGCATGAATTCGTGCACCAGTGGGGTGCCCCGGCCTGGCCTGCAGGATCAGGCTGAAACCAGCTTCTCCGACATCCCCCCAGGGGGTCCAGGATTGCAAGAGGGCACAGGACAGGCTGAGGGACCCCACCAGTGCACAATAGGGGCTGGGGAGGGACACAGAAGGTTGGCCAGCCAGGGAGAGACTGCAGGAGGGCTCCAGGGCATATCTGGCCCATCTCGCTCAGACCTGATGAGCCAGACCCCAGCAGCAAGCTCACCTACTGGTCAGAGTGTCTTCCCCCTGGTAGTCAGTGCACCTTATAGTGAGCGGTTGAGCAGCCTTAGCATATCATTAGCATATTATGCTTTGATTGGTTGAACGGCCAACCAGATGACCGGACACTTAGCATATTAGGCTTTTATTATATAGGATATTTTGAGTATCAGTTCTTTGTCAGTTACTTGCATTACAAATATTTCATCACTTAATGATGATGTTATTTGAGAAACAGAAGTTCATAATTTTAATACAGTCAGATTTATTAATGTTTGTCCTTTAAAAAGTTAGTGCTTTTCCCATATTTTGAAACAAATGTTTCCCTACTGCTAGAGGTAATAAGGATATACCATAGCCTTCTCTTTTTTTTTTTTAATTTAATAAATCTTTATTGTTCAGATTATTACAATTGTTCCTCTTTTTTCCTCCCATAGCTTCCCTCCACCAAGTTCCTACCCCACCCTCTGCCCTTACCTCCCCCCCACTGTCCTCATCCATAGGTGTATGCTTTTTGTCCAGTCTCTTCCCGCACCTACCACTCCCCTTTTCCCCCAAGAATTGTCAGTCCACTCCTCCCTTTCTACGCCCCGAATTCTATTATATTCACCAGTTAATACTGTTCATCAAATTTTTTATTCCCTTGGTTTTTAGATTCACTTGTTGATAGATACATATTTATTGTTCATAATTTTTATCTTTATCTTTTTCTTCTTCTTCCTCTTCTTAAAGAATATCTTTCAGCATTTCATATAATTCTGGTTTGGTGGTGATGAACTCCTTTAGCTTTTCCTTATCTGTGAAGCTCTTTATCTACCCTTCAATTCTGAATGATAGCTTTGCTGGGTAGAGTAATCTTGCTTGTAGGTTCTTGCTATTCATCACTTTAAATATTTCTTGCCACTCCCGTCTGGCCTGCATAGTTTCTGTTGAGAAATCAGCTGACAGTCGTATGGGTGCTCCCTTGTAGATAACTGTTTTTGTCTTGCTGCTTTTAATATTCTCTCTTTGTCTTTTGCTCTTGGCATTTTAATTCTGATGTGTCTTGGTGTGGTCCTCTTTGGATTCCTTTTGTTTGGGGTTCTGTGTGCTTCCTGGACTTGTAAGTCTATTTCTTTCACCAGGTGGGGGAAGTTTTCGGTCATTATTTCTTTAAATAGGTTTTCAGTATCTTGCTCTCTCTCTTCTTTTGACACCCCCATAATTCGGATGTTGGTACGCTTGAAGTTGTCCCAGAGGCTCCTTACACTGTCTTCAAATTTTTGGATTCTTTTTTCTTTTCTGGCTGTTTTTTGCTTCTTTGTATTTCAATTCTTTGACTTGATTCTTGCAGTCCTCTAGTCTGCTGTTAGGTCTCTATATAATATTTTTTATTTCAGTCAGTGTATTTTTAATTTCTAGTTGGTCCTTTTTCATATCCTCGAGGGTCTCACTAAATTTATCGGCTTTTTCTAGGAAATTCTTGAAAAAACTTATAACCGTGGTTTTGAACTCTATATCCAGTCGTTTACTTTCCTCCATTTCCTTCATTTGTGATCTGTTTCTTTGTCTCCGCATTTTGGCTGCTTCCCTGAGTTGATGGAGTGGCTTTGTGTGCTAGGTGTCCTAGCAGGGCCCAGTGGCTCAGCCTCCCGAGTTACCTGAGGTGGACACTCTTGGTGCACCCCTTTGTGGGGTGTGTGTGCAGTCTTGTTGTAGTTAAGCCTAGATTGTTGTTAGTATCATTGGTGGGAGTTGACCTCCAGGCCAATTGGCTGTGAGGATCAGCTGTGTCTCCGCTGGGAGAGCTTCTGTGCTCAGCTCGGATGGGGCGGAGTCTCAGGGTGGAGCAGACAGCCTTGGTTTCCTGTCAGTCCCACCCTACGAGGCCCTAGTGTCTCAGTGTCCCGTAGCAATGGCTGCATGCACCTCTGAGAGAAGGCTGCCCTTGAGTTTCACCCACTGCCAGACAGTCCAGTCTCTCTCCGAATGAGTCTGGGTACCCAAAAGTCTCACCCGTAACTGGATTTCAGTGCAGTTGGGAGGTTTTGTTTTCCTCCCGAACGAGACAGCTAGCTGCGCCCTTGCTGCCCGTCCTCTCCGCACACCGCAGTAAGCCAGCCGCATATTCAGCCGCCCGCCCTTTCCTCTCATGCCAGTCTCCGCACTTCTGTCCTCCATAGCTCCTCTGGGTCTCAATGTCCTTTTATCTTCCCTTCTAGTTGTAGAATTTCCACTCAGCTAGCTACCCGGTGGTTCTGGACGATGTCCGCTCTGTCTTCCAGTTGAAGTTTTGAAATTGTTGTGCCAGGCAGCAGTATAGGTGTTTACCTATGCCGCCATCTTGGTTTCTCCCCATATCCTTTTCTGGGAGCTTCTCATATTTAGGACCAATGTCCACCTTGAATTAATATCTGTATAAGGTATTGATAGGGGTCAGGTTTTGTTTGAAAATGCATATACAATTGACCTATTACCTTTCCCCACCACTGTAAATTGCCACCTTTGTTATACATCATCACTACAAAAATCCCTACAAAAGTGGATGCTTCTGATTTGTTTTTCCTTAGAGTAGCACTACACTGCCTTAATTAACTTTGATATCTAGAACAGCAAGTCTTCTCATCTTATTCTTTAGCTTTGTCTGACTAGCGTTGCTCTTTTATATTCCACATAAACTTTAGAATCAGCTTGTCAATTTCTACCTAGATTTTTTTGGGGGGATTTGACTTGGTTTACAGTAAATCTACAGATCTATTTACAGGGAACTGACATCTTTACATAGTGAATTTTCCAATACATGAACAAGGTATAGTCCTTCATTTTAACTTATATCAATAACTAGAAGCCCGGTACACAAATTCGTGCACTGGTGGGGCCTGCCTTGGGCTCACGCCCAATCAGTGAGAGGTTCTTCTTTAAAAAGTTAGTGCTTTTTCCTTATTTTGAAACAAATGTTTCCCAGACAGGGAGAGGTTCGTGCTGCCAAGGAAGCGCTCACCAGCCATGAGCCCTGCGTCTGGCACCCTCTCGCAATCTGGGACCCCTCGGGGGATGTTGGAGAGCCTGTTTCAGCTGATCCCACAGGCCACTCCCCTTGGGAGGGTGCCAGACACAGGGCTCATGGCTGGTGAGCGCTGCTGTGGCAACACAAGCCTCTCCCGATATAGAGACTGACTGGGCGCGAGCCCGCAGCAGGCACAGTGGGGCCAGGATGAGTGGGAGTGGCCGGTAGGAGCTGCAGGGGGCGTTGGACTGTGGGTTTCGGCCCGATCCCTGCAGGCCACCCAGAGGGACCCCACTCATACACAAATTCATGCACTGGGCCTCCATAAAAAATCTATTATAGGAATATAATAGATTTTTTATGCTATCCTGTATCAAATAATCTGCTGAAATTACTCATTAATTATGTTAATAATTAATATAGCATAAAAAAATCTATTATAGGAATATAATAGATTTTTTATGCTATCCTGTATCAAATAATCTGCTGAAATTACTCATTAATAATGTTAAAATTATTTTATTTATCTGCAAAAATAACATTTTTTCCCTTCCTTTCTAATCCTTATACATTTTACTGTGTTGTTTTTTTTTTTTAACCTAACTGTACTGGCTAGAACCTCTATAACAGTATCAAACAAAAATCATGCTAACCAGTATCTTTGTCTTGCTCCATATTAAAAAGAAAGCATGTATTATATTACCATTAATAAAATTTCCTGTAGCTTTTTTGGGGGTAGATATCCTTTATTAAGTTTTAAAAAATTACTATCTACAGTTTGCTAAAAATTTTATCATGGCGGGTATGAAATTTTATTAATAATTTTTCTTTTATAATGACATGATGTGATTTTTCTCCTTTATTCTGCTACTATTATTATGCTGATTGATTTTTAAGTGTTAAACCACCTTGAATTTCTGGAAAAATCAACTTGTTATTAAAGTATTATTCTTTATAATACAGCTACATTCAGTGTGTTATTATTTTGTATGCAGATATTTATGTATCAGTCTTCATGAGTGACACTGCTCTGTAATTTTCCTTTCCTAAAATACTCGTTAGGTTTGATATCAAGGTTATGCGAGCTCTAAACAAACTGGTACCCAACAATCAATAATGGATAGAACTACCAGCCAGAAACGAAACAGAGGACTTGAACAAGACTGTAAACCAATGAGAACTAACAGACATTAACAGAATACCCCACTCAGCAACAGCGGGATATACATTCTTTTCATGTTCTCTAGGACAGACCATAATGTTAGGCCACAAAACAAGTCTCAAATTCAAAAAGACTGAAGTCATTCAAAGTATCTTTTCTGATCAAATGGAATAAAACTGATATGTAGTAACAGAAGGAAAACTAGGAAATTCACAAATATTTGGAGATTAAATACTCTTAAACAACTAATGTGGGGGCCACCTCACTTAACCACAAGGGATATGTTGCGAGACCCCCAGTGGATGCCTGGGTCCCCAGATAGTACCAAACCCTGTACACTGAGTGCCAGCATATAATGACCTCTGAACGCATAATAATCTGGCCACTCAGTGTATATTACATATAATAAAAGGCTAATATGCAAATTGTCCCCTTGACCAGGAGGTCGACTAGCAGGCAGGCCGGCTAACCACCCATGTCCTCTCCCCCTGGCCAGGCTGGCCAGATCCCACCCATATACAAATTCATGCACCAGGTCTCTAATATATATATATATACTGAGTGGCCAGATTATTATGCATTCAGAGATCATAATAATCTGGCCACTCAGTGTATACCTATATGGTTTTTTTTTCCTATACATACATATCTATAATAAAGTTTAATTTATAAACTAGGCACAGTAAGAGATTAACAATACTAAAATAGAACAATTATAACAATATACTGTAATAAGTTACATGAACATTATTAAGTAAAATAAGGATTACTTGAACACAAGCACTGCAATTCCCTGACAGTGGATCTGATAACCAAGACAGCTACCAAGTGACTAAAAAGCAGGTAGCATATACAGCTGCACAAAGGGATGACGCATGTCCAGGATGGGATGGATGCAATGGTGTGGGACAGCACAAAATTTCATCATGCTACTCAGAAAGGCATGCAAGTTAAAACTTAAGAAAAAATATAATAAGCATAAATAAAACTTATTGTTTGTTTCTGGAAATTTCAATTTCATGTTTTTGGGTCACAGTTGACTAAACTAAAATTGTGGAAAGTGAAACTGTAGATAAGGGAGAACTACTACTGGCTCAAGAAAAAATCACAATGGAAATTAGAAAATACCTTGAGACATAACAAAAATATAACATATCAAAATTTATGAGAGGCAGTGAAAGCAGTGCTAAGAGGGAAATTTACAGCTAAATGACTACATTAAAAAAGCAAACCTCTAATAGAAAAAGAGGACAACATGCAAGAACAGGTGGATAATGTAAAGAGAGAGGTAGAAATCTTAAGAAACAAATTAAAAGGAAATGTTAGAAACCAGAAATACTGTAACAGAAATTAAGACTGCCTTTGCTGGGTTCACCAAGAGACTGGGCTCAGCCAAGGAAAGAATCAGTGAGCTAGAGAAAAAAATGTCAATAGAAACTTACAAAACTGAAAAAGAAATGAAAAATATAAAACAATATCAAAGAACTGTAGAATAATTACAAATGTAACATATGTGTAATGGGAATACCAGGAGAAGAGAGGAAGGAACAGAAGAAATATTTGAAGCAATAGTCACTGAGATGTCCCAAAATCAATGAGATACCAAACCACAGATCCAGGAATCCCAGAGACCAAGCAGAATAAAAACCAAAAAATACTTAAACCTAGGCATATCATATTCAAACTGCAGAAAAATAAAGACAAAAGAAATAATTGAAAGAAGAAAGAGAAAAACAAAACAAAACAAAACTCTCTACCTATAGAGAAGCAAGGATAAAAATTACATCAGACTTCTCTTCAGAAACCATGGAAGCAAGATGAGAATGGAGTAAAATATTTAAATTACTGAAAGAAAAGCTACTAACCTAA
This sequence comes from Corynorhinus townsendii, assembly GCA_026230045.1. Classification (NCBI taxonomy): domain Eukaryota; kingdom Metazoa; phylum Chordata; class Mammalia; order Chiroptera; family Vespertilionidae; genus Corynorhinus; species Corynorhinus townsendii. Next base: position 41,854,891 of record JAPDVU010000006.1, read on the forward strand.
AATTCTACATCCAGGTAAATGAAGACTTTCTCAGGCAAATAAAGATTGAGGGATTTAGTTGCCAGTAGAGCTGTCTCACAAGAAATTCTTAAAATAAATTCTTCCAAAATAAGGAAAATGATATAGGTCAGAAACTCAGATGTAATAAAGAAAGGGTGTTACAAAAGGAATAAAGATAAAATAAAATCTAATTTTTCTTATTCTAAATTCATCTAATAGATAACAGTTTGTTCAAAATAATAGTAGCAATAAAGTATTTGGTGATTATAGCTTATGCCTAAGAGAAATAAATGACAGCAATGTTATAAGGGACAGGAGGGAGTAACTGGGAATATTCTAAGATACTGGCACAACCCATGAAGTGGTATAGTGTTACTTGAAAGAGGACATGGATTAATTGTAAGTGTATATTGCAAACTCAAGGGCAAACTCAAGTCTTAAAAAGAATTTCCATTGATCCTTGAACAACAAAGGTTTGAACTGTAGGGGTCCAAAAATCTGCAGGCAGATTTTTTTCAATAAATACTGTAAGTATATTTTATCTTCCTTATGATTTTTTCTCTAACTTACTTTATTGTAAGACTACATTCCATACAAAATATGTTACTCAACTATATGTTATCTGGAAGGCTTCTGGTCAATAGTAGGCTGTTACTAGTTAAGTTTTTAGGGAGCCAAGAGTTATATGTGGATTTTCAACTGCCCAGGATGTGTGTGGAGAGGGGGAGGGGGGAGAGGGGAGGGGGGGTTAGTGCTTCTAACCCCTGCATTGTTCAGATATATGCCAGATATAAAAGGGACAAATACTGTATGATTCCACTTAGGTTACATCGGTTAATACATTAAGACAGAAAGTATAATAGAGGTTACTGGGGGCTAGGGAGAGAAGGAAATTGGGAGTTCTTGTCTAATGGATACAGGGTTTCTGTTTGAGATCATAAAAAAGCTCTGGAAATGGATAGTGATAGTGGCTGTACAACACTGAGGAAGTACTTAATGCCACTGAATTGTTAAATGGTAAGTTTTATATATATTTCAATATAATAATTATATTTCTAATTTAGTGGTTGCTGAAGTGTTTTCAATATGCATCTTCAATTGAGGTCTACTTACAAATAATATTATACTACTTCATGTGATGCACAAAGATCTTACAACCATATGCTCACAAATCTTCCCTCTCATCCTTTGTGCTAGTGTAGTTACACATGCTATAAACACACATTATATTGCTACCATTTTTGTTTCAAACAGTTATTTAGACATAATAGTAAGAAATGAAATTTACATCCACTTACATTTATGCCATTTCTATTGTTCTTTATTTCTTTGTATAGATCTAAGTTTCTATCTTATAGCAATCAAACTCCTTCTATCTTAACAACTTCCTTTTGCAGGTAATGAATTCTCTCAATTTTTGTTTTCCTGAAAAAAGTCGTTATTTCTTCTTTACTTTTAGAATAAGTTTCTGCTGGGTATAGAATTATGGATTGACAAGTTTATTTAACAAGATCTTCTTCCTCTATTGTCTTCTTTGGATAGTTTCTGAAAAAAATGTTACTATAATCTTCCCATTTATTCCTCTTTATATAATGTACTAGGGGTCCGGTGCAGGAAATTTGTGCACTCAGGGGGGTCCCTCAGCCCGGCCTGTGCCCTCTTGCAGTCTGGGAGCCTTTGGGGGATGGCCATCAGTCAGACATCCTTAGCGTTGCCGTGGAGGCGGGAGCCCGCTACCAATGCTGCGCTTGAGAGCCATGAGCCCAGCTTCTGGCTGAGCGGTGCTCCCCCTGTGGGAGCGCACTGACCACCAGGGGGCAGCTCCTGCGTTGAGCATTGGCCCTCTGGTGGTCAGTGCACGTCATAGTGACCAGTGGTTCTACTGTTCAGTCAATTTGCATATTAGCCTTTTATTATATAGGCTATTTTCTTTATCTGCCTTTAAGATTTTTTATATTTGGTTTTCTATTTTGAATATAATGTGCCAGGATGGGTTTTGTTTGTTGTTTATTATTTATTCTGTTTTGCATTCCTTGAGCTTCTTCAACCTGTGATGTGAAATCTTTTCCTTCATTGGAAAATTGTTTGTCATTATCTCTTCCAATATCTCTTCCTCACTTTCTTCTTCTGAGATTCCAATTACACATGCATTAGACTTTTTTATATTGTCCACAGCTGTTTGGTATTATGGTCTGTTTATTTCTCACTCTTTTTTCTCTTTGTGTTTCATTTCTATTGACTTATCTTCAGGTATACTGATTATTTCCTCATCTGTGTCAACCTACTGATAAGCCTGTATCAAAGGCATTCACCATTTCCTTTACCTTGTTTTTCATTTCTATGATTCCCATTTGTTTCTCATAGTTTCCATTTCCATGATGCTCCTTTACTATTCACATATGTTGTCCACCTATTTTGCTAGAGCCTTTAACATACTGATCACAGTTATTTAAAATTTTCTGATAGTTCCAACAACTGGATCATGTAAGTCTGGTTCTGTTGACTGCTTTGTCTCTTGACAATCTGCTGTTTTCCTCTTGCTTCTTTATGTGACCCATAATTTTTGGTTGAAAGCCAGACATCCTGTGTAAAACAGTCAAGGTGAAGGTAAATAGTACTTATGCCTGGGAATGGGCATGTTCTTTCTTATACCATCAGTCTGAGGAAGAATGTTAAGTCAATCTACTAAGGAGTGGAGCTGGGTTTGGGTTTTGTTGTTGCTATGATTATTCACAGTGCACCAAAGGCTTTTACTTCCATTGGCATTTTCTGGTGTTTAGGATATAAGCTCATTTGCTGGAGGGTTTTATTTCCCTCAATGTTTGCTGCTCCACCCTCAGATTTAGGGTCTTTGTGTATGCATCTCACAGACCATCTCTCTCCATACTCTTTTGCCTCTCCCCTACAAATAAACTGCTGTTATCCAACATTTTCTTACTGGTGGTTAGGGACAGGCTGAAAGGAGCATTCTCTGAGATGCAGCCTCAGTCTTAGTCAGTCTTTGTGTTCCTGGGTCTAGGGGGTGAGAACTTCTCAGATATCTTAACCCTCTCCCAACTATAGAGGATCTTTAATGCTGCAGCATGAATTTCTACCCCTGTCCCAGAGACAGAGGGCTTTTATTCCTTCTGTTCTAGCTCCAAGCTACAAGAGATCTCCACCTGTACCCTGGGATTAATAGAGTTTGCATCCCTTCCCCTAGGAGCTCAAGTTTTTATTTTAAAAGACCCAGGTAAAGCTTAGTGCCTTTCCCCACAGTGAGTTCTGTTCTATCCACCAGACATGTACCTTGAGGAAGGCTTTTTCACTATCTTAGATGTGTCCTCCTTGTAAATGTGGTTTATCTCTAATTCCTTTGTAAGCCTGTCTTCCCTCCCGCCTTTATTCCCAACTGGGTCCTACAAAACTCTTGCCAGTGGCTGTCACATCCATCTCCATTATTCTGAAGATCTGAGCTGTGTCAGCTTTGTCTGTGATCTGCTAGCCAAAAGCATCCTTTCTCAGCATCTTCCTACACCCAGTCTTGATTTTCAGCATATTTGGCAGCCCTTCACCACATACTGATTCAGGTTAATAAATATTTCCTACATTTGACAGTGAGAGAGTATGCACGCATTTATTTCTCATTTTGTTGCTTTGTCATTCAAAGAGAAAAAGGTAAAATCTGTCTCTTTAAGTAACTTTTTTTAGACAAGAATTTTGATCAGGGAATTTGTCCATCATTTGCATTTTAGTATAAATAAATAAGCTTGTGTAAATACATATCAGATCAGTAATAACATTAAAAATAAAAATTCAAAGGTATCTCACTCACAGATGTTCTATGTTAAAACAATATTGAAAACTACTATAAAAGATTTGCCAATGCAATACAAAATAAAATCCTTACCTAAAATATGTAATTCTCACTTCAACTTAAGAGAGACAAAATGAACTAAGACATACTAAAAAATGACAGCCACACTCTGGCTGGTGTGGCTCAGTTGGTTGGGTGTCCTGCTGTGTACCAAAGGTAGCGGTTTGATTCCCAGACAGGGCACATGCCCGAGTCGTGGGCTTGATCCCTGGTAGAGCAGGTGCAGGAGGCAGATGATTGATGTTACACTTTCACATCGATGTTTCTCTCTCCCACTTCCTCTCTCTCTAAAAATCATTAAACGATTCTTTTTTAAAAAATGTCAACTACTATGCCAGAGTTTTTACATGAGAACAAACAGTACTCTTTTGCTTATAAAGACACGTAAAAAAATACAGTTCAACTTCACAAAATCATAGACAATACTGAGTATCTTTGCAAATCCTAGAACAAAAGGAACTATGTCCTATTGAACAGTGCTATCAACTGAATTGCCTTCCCCCCAAATTCATATGTTCAAATCCTAGCTCCCAATGCACCTATATTTGGAGACAGAACCTTTATGAAGTCAGTAAGGATGAGATGAGGCCTCAGTGATGGAGCCCTGATCCAATAGGATTCGTGTACTTATAAGAAGAGAAACCAGAGAGCCTGCTCTCTCACATCTACCATGTGAGGACACAGCAAGAAGGCGGCTGTCTGCAAACCTGGAAGAGTCTTCACTAGAAAATGACCATGCTGGTACCCTAATCTTAGACTTCTAATCTCCAGAACTGTAAGAAAATAAACTTCTGTAGTTTAAGCCTCTCAAATGTGTTATTTTTTTATGGGCTCCTGAGCAGACTACGACAAACATGAAATAATTAGTTTAAAAATCAATAATTTTGTGTCTTTTAACAGGGAGTGAAGAGTGAACAGATTAAAGAAAACTAGGTCTAAATATAAATTATTAATAAAATTTGGAGTATTTTCTTACACTTTAAAGGCATTTCATAGGCAAATACGTTGTCCATTGATAGAGCATTAAATTGGGCTGTTAGGGCATAAAACTATGCTGCACAGGCCACTCATGTGACTCACTGGATGACATTACTACATTTCTGCTCAACATAATAGAAAACAACAGTTATTGAAATTACTTTCAATAAGCAAACCAAGAGTCATAAAATGTTATAATGTAAAGTACAAGAAAAAACATTATCTTTATAAAAAGATTGTTTGACAAAAATAAAGGAATATTCATGACCAGTCAAAAAAAACAATTCCTGCATTAAGTGTCAGAAAGTACACAAAACCAAAAATAATTTTAAGAGTATATCAAGTTTTCTTAATAAGGGTACCAGGGGGAGAAAACAGGAAAAGGCATTCAAGTTCTTTCAAGCGCCCCAACTTAAAACAACTCCAAACTGTCTAATGATGGCACAGTCAAAGGAAACAGATGTAAACAGGGAAGCAATGCAGTTGCTGCTCACATGTTTAAAAGATCCATAGGGAACTGCTGTGGACCCCGTCTCTTCTAGATAATCTTCCCAGCTTAATTCCACTTCTTCCACACCAGATCCAGCATCTGGAATCAAAGACAAAATAAAACAAATAAAAAACAGGTGAAACCCAAGAAAACTCAAGGTGCAAAAACATAAATGTAGTAATAAACCTAACTTACAATTTACTCCACCAGTTAACTGGCTTTATGGTAGGTTCCCTTGGTGTGCTGATCATCAATGAACCTCACCAGCACAGAAGTGGGACATGCTGTCTCCTGTTGGCATCCATCTGGGATTCACCCAAATGGATCACCTAATGCTCGTGAGAGTGTAACTGCTACAACCACTTTGGATTGTTATTTAGTACCTAACACCAAGTATTTGAGATACGTAATAGGTAGGCATTTCAAACTTGAAATTTTAATCTGATTTCTTCCTTAGTGCTCTCCAACTAAGTAAAACATACCCTCGTCGGTATTTTGGCTCAATCCAAAAAATGTGAGATTATCCTTGCTTTCCTCCCTTTCCTTCACATCCAACATCCCACATTCAAACTATCAGAAAATTCTCTAGGTACCACCTTTAAAATAGATCCCAAATCTAATCACATCTCACCATTCCTATTGTTCTCTCTCGTTCAAGGCCTAACCATGACATCACTCACTTTTTAATCACATTTATGAAAAATCTAAAATCTTTGAGAGATTGCAAATTCACTACATGATCTGACCCTCTTGCTACCTACCCTGCCACTTCATTCCCAATCAGCCTCTTGTTTGCTCACTGCACTCAAGTGACACTGAGTTGATTCTTCTTTTAATTTAATCATGTTCTTTCCTCAAAGCCTCTGCATTTGCTATTTCTGCAGCTCCCAGACTGATTTCCCAGGGTCAGTCACATCTTCATTGCATTCAAGCCTGACTCAATTGTCTCCAAAAAGGTCTTCCAAGCAGTGCCTACAGTAGAAAACTCCCAGGCTCTGCCTTCTGGTCTTCAAGGCATTCATTCCTATTGGACAGGACACCATGTCTTTTTATCTTCCCCTTTAGAAAACAAGCTCTATGAAGACTGAAACTTTGTATCCCTGCTGTCCAAAACAATGCCTAGCACTAGTAAGTTTGCAATAAATAGTGCTACCTTTGGGGATGGAGAGGAGAAAACATGATTAGAAGAGAAGCACTAAGAGGCATAAACTTGGTTGTGCCTATCTAGTACTTATTTATTTTAAAAAATGCAAACAGCCCTAGCCGGTTTGGCTCAGTGGATAGAGCAGTGGCCTGCAGACCAAGAGTCCCAGGTTCAATTCCGGTCAAGGGCATGTACACAGGGTTGCAGGTTCACTACCTGCTCTGATTCTGGCGCATACAGAGGAAACCAATCAATGTGTCTCTCTCACATCATTATTTCTCTCTCTCCCCGCCCCCTCCTTTCCACTCTTCTCCCTGAAAAGCAATGGAAAACATATCCTCAGGAGAAACCAAGATGGTGGCATACGTAAGCACCTAAACTGCTGCCTCGCACAACAATATCAAAACTACAACTAAAAGACAGAACGGACACCATCCAGAACCAAAGGAAAGCTGGCTGAGTGGAAATTCTACAACTAGAAGGAAAGAGAAAAGCTCATGGAGAATTGGAGGAACAGCAAAGAGTTGAGGTACGGCAAAGGGTCTTTGTGCGCACAGTGAGGAAGGGCGACTGAGAGCCTGGCTGACTTTCTCTGGCAGGAGGGGAAAGGAAGCCCCTGACAGCACTGAACCCCAGTTCCGACTGCACTAAACCCCAGTTCCGAGTGAAACCCCCTGGACCCAGGCTCATACAGGGCGAGTGTGGACTGTCAGTTAGAGAGAAAGGCACTCGAAGACTCGGAGACCCAGGGGCGTCCTGGCGGGCAGGGGTCTGGAGGCGCGCGCGCCAGACTGCGGAGGTTGCCACAGGTGTTCCCTAGCAGAAGGGAGTCGGAAGCTCCTGACTGCACTGAACCCCAGTTCCAGGCAAGCCCCTGAGGACCCACGCTCTTGCAGGGGGAATCTGGACTCTTGGGCAGAGGCCTGGGAGCCGGGGAAGGCAGAGATCTGGAGGCATGCATGCGCGCAACAGCAGGAATGAAGGGAAGCCAAGACTGTCTGCTCCGCCCTGAGACTCCACCCCATCCAAGCTGAGCACAGAGGCTTTGCAATTTGGCAAGTCTGATCCTATAAGGCTGTCTCCAGCACCGAACTTCTCCCAGCGCAGACACAGCTGATCCTCACAGCCAACTGGCCTGGAGGTCAATTCCTCCCAGTGATACCAACAAGAATCGAGACTTAACTACAACAAGGCTGTACACACAGTCCACAAAGGGGTGCACCAAGAGTGTCCACCTCAGGTTAACTGGGGAGGCCGACCCACTGGGCCATATAGGAAATGTAGCACACAAAGCTACCCTACCAACTCAGGGAAGCAGTGAAAATGCGGAGATAAGGGAACAGATCACAAACGAAAGAAATGGAGGAAAACAAACGACTGGCTATAGAATTCAAAACCATGGTTATAAGGCTTTTCAAAAATATCCTAGAAAAGGCCGATAAATATAATGAGACCCTCGAAGATATGAAAAAGGACCAACGAGAAATTAAACATACACTTACTGAAATAAAAAATATTATACAAAGACCCAACAACAGACTAGAGGAATGCAAGAATCAAGTCAAAGAATTGAAATACAAAGAAGCATAAAACACTCAACAGAAAAAGCAAAAAGAAAAAAAAATCCAAAAAGTTAAAGATAGTGTAAGAAGCCTCTGGGACAATTTCAAGCGTACCAACATCAGAATTTTGGGGGTGCCAGAAAAAGAGAGAGAACAAGATACTGAAAACCTATTTAAAGAAATAATGACCGAAAACTTCCCTCACCTGGTGAGAGAAATAGACTTACAAGTCCAGGAAGCGCACAGAACCCCAAACAAAAGGAATCCAAAGAGGACCACACCAAGACACATCAGAATTAAAATGCCAAGAGCAAAAGACAAAGAGAGAATATTAAAAGCAGCAAGAGAAAACAGTTAATTACCTACAAGGGAGCACCCATACGATTTTCAGCTGATTTCTCAACAGAAACTATGCAGGCCAGACAGGAGTGGCAAGAAAGATTCAAAGTGATGAATAGCAAGAACCTACAACCAAGATTACTCTACCCAGCAACACTATCATTCAGAATTGAAGGGCAGATAAAGAGCTTCACAGATAAGAAAAAGCTAAAGGAGTTCATCACCACCAAACCAGTATTATATGAAATCCTGAAAGGTACTCTTTAAGAAGAGGAAGAAGAAAAAAGTAAAGATAAAAATTATGAACAACAAATACATATCTATTAACAAGTGAACCTAAAAATCAAGTGAATTATAAACCAGAGGAACGGAATAAACTGGTGAATATAATAGAATCAGAGGCATAGAAAGGGAGTGGACTGATAATTCTCAGGAGGAAAGGGGTGTGGGGGAGGTTCAGGAAGAGACTGGACAAAAATCGTACACCTATGGATGAGGACAGTGGGGGGGAGGTAAGGGCAGAAGGTGGGGTGGGAACCAGGTGGAGGGGAGCTATAGGGGGAAAAAGGAGAAACAATTGTAATAATCTGAATAAAGATTTATTTTAAAAAAATACATACATACATACATACATACATATATATATATATATATATATCCTCAAGTGAGGATTAACAACAACAAGCAGAAAATACATGTTGGCAAGGAAGTGAGAAATTAGAATCTTTGTGCACTGCTGGTATTGGAATGTAAAATGATATAGCCACTGTGGAAAACTATATGGTGGTTTCTCAAAAATTAAAAATACAATTGCCATAGGATCCACCAATTCTACTTCTGGGTATATATCCAAAAGAAGTGAAAGCAGACTCAAACAGTCATTTGAACACAAATGTTCATAGCAGCAATATTTACAATACCCAAAAAGGGGAAGCAACCCAAGTATCCATCGACAGAAGAAGAAATTAAAATGTAATACATCCATCCAATGGAGTATTATTCAGTCTTTTAAAAAAAGAAGGAATTCGTCCACATAATACAACATGGATGAACCTAGAGTACATTATGCTAAGCGAAATAAGCCACCTGTGTAAGGATAAATACTGTATGATTTCACATATACGAGGTAGCCAGAACAGTCAAATTCACAGAGGCAGAAAGAAAAATGGTTGTTTCCAGAACTGTGGGGCAACGAGAATGAGGAGTTTGTGTTTAACAAGTATAGAGCTTCAGTTTGAGAAAATGAAAAATGTTCTAGGGATGGACTGTGGTAATGAGTGCACAACAATATGAATGTACTTAATGCCAATGAACAGTACACTCTTTTAAAAATGGTTAAAATGGTAAACTGTGTACAATGGATATTTTACCACAATAAAACAATGGAAACAAATGTAAGACAATGTTAACATTTACTAATTCTTCAGGGTAGCTATATGAGTGTTCTTACATTGTTTCCCACTCATTTTTATGTATTTGAAATTTTTCACTAGAAATATAACAAGCCAACAAAGACTACATTGGAAATATCCTAGAAGTATGGGCCAGTAGAAAGTCAATTTCCATTACTAACACATAGCAGGGCTGAACACTCATGGTCCTTAGGAGGACCCTAGTCCCTGAAACAGCGTGCTAATTTAAAAATAAAAATAAACAACAACAATAAAAATAATGAGCTAAGGAACTAAAGTTTCTCATACATTAAAAACTATTCAAGAACGGAGAAGAAACAGGTTTATGACTGGATAGAAAAATGAGCAAAATACAGGAAAAGAAAATTTATAAAAAAGAAATTCAAAGGTCCTGGAACATATGGAAAGATATAAAAATCTACTCATTTTTAAGAGAAATGCAAATTAAAACTACACTGAAATATCACATTGGGAAAAATTCCAAACTTTGACAACATACTCTATGGTGAGGCTAAAGTTAAGCAGGTAAAGCATAATGATACAACCCTAGTGAAAGAAAACTTGGCAATATCTAGCAAAATGATATTTACCTTTTGAAACAGCAATCCCACTTCTAGGAATCTATTCCAAAGATATGCTGACAAAATACAAAGAGACGTATGTACAAGCTATTCACTGCAGCACTACTTGTGATATCAAGACTGCAAAGACCCAACGTTCATCAATAAGGAACTGGCTGAACGATCTATGGTTTATACATCCAGCACTATACAGCTGTAAAAAGGAATGAGAACAATTTCTACATACTGCTGTGGGATACTTTCCAATATATATTCAGTGAAACTGGAAACTACAAATCAGTTTTTATTGTATCTCCACTTTTGTGTATGGTGAGAGAGGTATAGAAATAAATATATCTGTACATACTCAAACCTATTTGTTTATTTTTAATTTTCTTGTTAATCCACACTGGAGGATGTTTTTCCACTGATTTTTAGAGAGAGTGGAGAGAGACAGAGAGAGTGAAACAACGGATGTGAGAGAGACACATTGACTGGCTGTCTCCAGTTTGCACCCCAACCAGACCAGGGCCAGGGACTGAGCCTGCAGCTGAGGTGCATGCCCTTGATCGGGACAGAACCTGGGACCCTTCAGTCCGTGGGCCGACGCTCTATCCACTGAACCAAACCAGCTATGGCTGTTTATATTTTTTAATGAACAGTAGAAATAAATAATAAAACTAGTTAGTATAAGAAGAACAATGGAAAGAGTAAAAATATTTAAAAATATTTTTCCTTCTCGAGTTTTCTAAATTATGTTTGAAAGTTGAAACAAAAATTTTAATATCTGATATGGTTCTCAAAATACGAAGAGGAAATATTTATGATAATTATATTACAAGGTAAAGACATAAAAATAGGTAAAGTTTCTACATGTGACTCAAACCAATAAAATGATGATACCAGCAAACTGATAAGTTATGTTCATAAAATGTAATGCCTAGAGCAACCACTAAAGTGCTATACAAAAAGATACACTAAAAAACACTATAGACAAATGTAAATGGAATTCTAAAAAAAAAATATTCAAGTAACCCACAAGAAGGCAGGGGGTAGAAGACAAAAATAATCCCAGAAAACAAATGAACAAAAATAGCACACTTGAACCCTAACTTACCAATAATTACATTAAATGTAGAAGGTCTAAATACATAATAATTATAAGACTGAAATTTAAAAAAATATTATGTGCTGTTATAAGAAACTTACTTCAAATATAATGATATATAGGCAGGTTGAAGGTACAAGAATGAAAAAGATATACCATGTAAATAAGCATTAATCAAAAGGAAGCAGAAACAGGTAAATCCATACAGACAGAAAGTAGATGAATGGTGGTTGACAGAGGCTGAGTGGGATAAGAAACAAGTGCTGTTTCTTTTAGGGGGTGATGAAAATGTTTTAGAAATGGTAGTGATGGTCACAAAACTGTGAATATGCTGTAAGCCACTGAACTGTACACTCTATAAGGGCACAATTATACCTCAAAAAAAGAAAAATACCTCAATAAAGCTAGTTTTTTAAAAGCTCAATGTTTAAAGAAATAAGTATTAATTAAAAAGCAGACATACAGCCCTGGCTGGTGAGAACATCATCCCGCACATCGAAGGGTTTCAGGTTCAATTCCTGATCAAGGGCATGTACTTGTGTTGTGGGTTTGCTCCCTGGCCCCAGTCGGTAGGGGCTTGTGTGGGAGGCAACCAATTGATGTGTGTGTCTCTCTCTCTCTTTCCCTCCCTCCCCTCTACTCTTTCTAAAGAGCAATGGAAAAATATCCTCAGGTGAGGATTGAAAAAAATAACAAAAGGCCCTAGCTGGTTTGGCTCAATGGATAGAGTATCCGCCTGCAGACTGAAGGGTCCCGGGTTTGATTCCAGTCAAGAGCACATGCCCGGGTTGCAGGCTCGATCCCCAGTAGGGGGTGTGCAGGAGGCAACCAGTCAATGATTCTGTCTCATCACTGACGTTTCTATCTCTCTCCCCCTCTCCCTTACTCTCTGAAATCAATAAAAATACATTTAAAAAAACAAAAGGCAGACAAACAATAAACGAACCAAAGAAATGAAAACATTGTGCTGAAGAGGATACAGCACATGTTCAACATCACTAGCCATTAGGAAAATGAAAATTAAGATCACGATAAGCTGTCATTATTAGATGCCCATCAGAGTTAAATAAAAAATAGTGACAATAGCAAATGATAGTGAGAATGAGAAAAAACTACATCTCACACATGGATGGTGAGAACGTAAAATAGTATAATCATCCTGGAAAATAGTTTGGTAGTTTCTTTATTAAATGTACTAGAGGCCTGATGCACAAAAATTCGTGCAAGAATGGGCCTTCCTTCCCCTGGCTGCTAGCACTGCCTTCACTCCGGCCAGAGCTACCTTTCCGCCTTTGCTCCAGCCTGGAGCCACCTTGCCACCTTCCCATGCAACCCAGAGGCCTGGAGCGGCTGGGGCAGTGCAGAATGCCTGCATCCCGCCCCTGGCCACTTGACACCTGTGTATGCAAATTAACCCACCATCTTTGTTTTGGGTTAATTTGCATACTAACTCCTGACTGGCTGGTGGGCATTGTGAAGGTACAGTCAATTTGCATCTTTCTCTTTTATTAGTGTAGATGATCCAGCAATTGTGTTCCTGGACATGTACCCCAGAAAAATGAAATCTAATGTATACTATTGCTCAAGCAGCTTTATTTTTAGTAGCCCAAAATTGAAAGCAACCAAAATGTACAACAGTAGATGAATAGTTACCAAGCTATAGTATATCCATGGAACACTGCTTAGCAATAAAAGGGAACGAACTATTGATATATGCAAGAATTTGGGTGGATCTCAAGGGCATTATTTTGAGTGATAAAAGCCAACCTCAAAAAGTCACATACTATGTGGGTCTATATGTGTAATATTCCTGAAATGATAAAATTACAGAGATAGAGAACACATTAATGGTTGCCTGACTTAGGGATGGCTGGGGGAAAGAAAGTAGGTATAAGTATGAAGGGGTAGTATAGAGAGCTCTTTGTGGTGATGGAGCAGTTCTGCATCTTGACTGAGGTGGTGGTTACAGGAATCTATCCTATATAATAAAAGCTAATATGCAAATCGACTGAACGGCAGAATGATCGGTCGCTACAACGTGCACTGACCACTAGGGGACAGACACTCAACGCAGGAGCTGCACCCTGGTGGTCAGTGCACTCCCACAGGGGGAGCACCGCTCAGCCAGAAGCCAGACTCACGGCTAGCAAGTGCAGCGGCAGTGGCGGGAGCCTCTCCTGCCTCTGCGGTAGTGCTCAGGATGTCTGACAGCCACTCCGCGGGGAACAGGCTTAAGTCGTCAGTCAGACATCCCCTGAGGGCTCCCGGACTGCGAGAGGGCGCAGGCCAGGCTGAGGGGGAAACCCTCCCCTCCACTGCCGAGTGCACAAATTTCATGCACCGGGCCTCTAGTGTGTGATAAAATGACATAGAACTACATACACTTTTTATTTATGTCAATTTCCTGGCTTTTACACTGTAATATACTTGTATGCAATGTAACTAATGGTAGAAACTGGTGATGAATACCGGGGACCTGTCAGTATTATCTTTGCAACTTCATATGAATATATAATTATTTCAAAATAATTCAAAAATAACCATCAAAATTAAAATGTTGTTTTTTTCAAAACAGAGTCTATTCATAAAAGTTATTTAATTTTTCAGGAAACATTGTGAGTATGCTCTAGTGCCAGGCTCTCTGCCAGGTACAGAAAAAGACAACTCATATCCTCAACCAGCTCTCTCTGTTTAGTGTTAAAAAGTAAGTCAGACAATGTCACACAGGAAGGTAATATGATTCTGCACTCTGAAGATGGAATTCTGCTCACCAAAACCAATACCTGCATCAAGCTGCTGCTCCCCGTTCATTTCCACAGCACACGGACTATCTCCTTCCCATACAAAGGGCCTTACAGTTCTGCTATGATCTGAAGATTACTTGCAGGTCTCAAGCATCCGTCAATGGGCATCCAAGGCTCCAAATAAAATGAAAGTGCTAAAAATAAAAATAGAACATATAAATAGCCTGAAGCCCAAGTTTGTTTACTCATTCATAAGACATGGCATTCCAGTGGGTTGAGAGGGGAGATAAAACAAAAACACATTGGCAGTATAGATGAGATTAGAGAAAATATCAATACCTTTTCTAAAATTGAAGACTGTGTGTGTGTGTGTGTGTGTGTGTGTGTGTGTACAGAGAGAGAGAGAGCATGCTATCAAGATCTTGATATCTAAAAATCATAAGAGATTAACATATATTTGAATCACTACCCTTTAAATTTAGATTATAATACTTAGCTCCATAATTCCTATCCATAAAAACTCTCTTAATGAATATATGGGGGTGGAGGGTTACCTTTCAATGTTCTGCCTTACCTAGTGAATGATATTTAAGATATAGTATATTACCTTATTCAGTTTTCCATTCCACTTACCTAAAATAATTATGCAGAACCAAAAAGTATCAACTGTATTAGTTTACAATTATACTTATAAAAGAGAACCCTTCCAAAATAAGCTCTGAACCCATTTATTCTTTTTTAAAAGTTTTATTGGAATATAATTCACATTTCAAAATTTACCATTTTAAGTATACAATTCAATAATTTTTAGTAAATTTACAGAGTTGTATAACCATCACTCTAATCCAATGTTAAAATATTTCCATCACTCTGTGTTCATTTGTTTACTTGGCTATGTGACTTTTAACAAAAGACTCAACTTATTTGTGCCAATGGCATCATTTGTAAAAGGAAAAAACTGTACCTACTTCACTGGACAGAAGAGCACTTAGCATAGAGCTGGCTACATAGTAAACACTGAGTTAACTCTTCAAGTTACTATGACACTAATTTAGTGTATCATCTCTACATACAGTATAAAGTCTTAACACTTCATCATAGGTTTGATATAACAAAGCTAGTGCTAAGTAAATACCTGTAGGTTCACTATGCTTTGAAGATGTCATCCACTGCTTATATTCATAAACTCTTGAAATATGCCAGCATATTTGAGAACCACACAGTACAAAATAATAACAACAGCAACAACAAATTAAGTTTCAAAGCCAAAAAGACATGAGTTGGGAGAAATGCAAGTCCTATGTAGCTGAAAAGCGAACACTGTGATACCGTATCTCTCTCTTTTTTTTTTTTAAGCAGAGAAGCTTTATTCTGCTTTTAATTTAATTTTTTCTTTTTTTTTTTAAAATATAGTTTATTGATTTTTTTACAGAGAGGAAGGGAGAGGGACAGAGAGTTAGAAACATCGATCAGCCGCCTCTTGCGCACCTCCTATGGGAATGTGCCCGCAACCAAGGTACATGCCTGTAACTGGAATCGAACCTGGGACCTTTTAGTCCACAGGCCGACGCTCTATCCACTGAGCCAAACCAATTAGGGCATAATTTAATTTTTTCCATCATCATTTATCCCCACATAATCTCTTCTACCTTCCCCTAACCCCCCTCCCTCCTACAATCATCACACTGTTGTCCATGAGTTCCTTTTTGTTCTTTTTTGTTCAATCTTACATTATTTAATTTTAACCAAAGAACAATCAATCAGCTCATTGTATTAATAGGATCATGAGAAATAAACTGATGAAGCCTTTTGCTGTGGAACATCTGTTAAATCTCTCTTTATTGCTAGTTTGCTACCTTCTTATGTAGTGATGGAGAAAAAAAAGCCATAAAATATCCAGCTTAGAATATAGACATTTAATTCACCTTTCATTTTTTTCCTTTAATTCCATCTATTTCCTATTCATGTTAAATTGTTTTACGCTCTTTATTTTATCGTTGAGTTTAGTATCATACTTCCTTTTGTGGTGACTGGGATATATCAAAAGTTATTTATTTAAATAAGTTTTCCTGAACTAACTGATCGGACCTTGCTCATCTTATTTAGAATATTTCAGCAAACTAAATAGATGCCTATATAGTTATAGGCGATGCAAATAAGACTTGAAGCCAGAATGAGCCATACTAAAATCTGAAACACTTCTAAGAAATATAAATAAAAATGTAAAAAGCTAAGTGTGCAAAACAAGCCTTGATTACACATGCACACAAACACAAAACCCAGTTAGAATAAAAATCAAACTGAATTCACTATTTCATTTTTAGTGACACATCAAACAAAACCACCATGGAATAATTAACCTTTTAACAGGTTTTTTAAAAGATTTAAAAGCCATCTGAACAACAATCTAGTCCACACATGCAATCCACACTCTAAGCCTCTACTACGCTTAGTGTTAATGAACTTTGTTTCCAAGGCTAAAATGAAACAATGAGTAAGAATATGTGAAAAGTTACAATAATGTGAGAGAGACTTCTGTAGGATGATTCCTCAGCCAAATGACCTGACATGTCCAACAAATAACTTTTAAAGCACTTTGGAAGGACAGGAAGTCAGTGTGGCTCTAAAGATATACGTATCCAGTATGTATGGTGGTTGCAACAAAATACTTTAATTCATTAAACATTTACCTGGCAGTTTATCTAGGTAGGTAGGTAGGTAGGTAGGTAGGTAGGTAGGTAGGTCGATCTATCGATCGATCAATCGATAAAGTAAGTTATGGAAAATTTCCATTGAAATCTTTGAATTTACACTCCTATCCCTCCACTCAACAGATGAAAATCCAACAATAATTTCAAATACACTCTTAAATTTGGTAAGTGCAAACATTCAGCAAATCAGATGCTCTTATTTTTGGCAGATGTGCAGTTGGCCCTAACCTTGACAGGAAGCTAGTGGTACAGTCACTGTATTTTTTATTTCCTAACAGCTATAGATTTCTGTTGACTTTTCACTCTCTACAAGTCAATCATCACTCCCTGCTCTTGTACATGTCCTATTTGACAGATTATCTTCATTAAATATTGTGCTTCCATCTGTCAAATGACAAGTAGCTTACCTATCAGGGCTAGAGATCGATTGCTTCATTAGTTGTTTGTTGCTGTTGTTTTTAATCTACTGCTACATGTCTAACAATGGAGATAAAAACATAAGTCTGACAGCCCACCAGTGTAGGTCAGGGATTAAGCAACAACCTGGGTCAGGTGGTCGAGGTTTGATTCCCAGTGGGGGCACACGCTCAGCTCAGGTTGCGGGCTCAATCCCCAGTGGGGAACGTGCAGGAGGCAGCCAATCAATGATTCTCTCTCATCACTGATGTTTCTATTTCTCTCCCTCTTTCTTCCTCTCTGAAATCAATTAAAATATGAACACAGTGCGGTATTAGTACAAGAAAAGCCAAGTACATGGATAACGTAGAATAAGGTTGAGAAGTAGATCCATTTACATGAGAGTATAGTCTGTGATCAAATGGAATCGCATATCAATTGTGAAAGGGTGAACAAACAAATAGCGTGTAAGAATTGGCAAACTATTCAGAGAGGGGAAAATTAGATCCTTATTTCATGCTGTCCCATTAAAAAAGTCTAGGTGAATTAAAAGAGCAAAACATAAAAAACAAGACTCCAAACAAATTAAAAAGGAAACATAAGAGAATATAGTAGTTATAAGCATAACTTTGGGGTATACTTCTTAAGCAAGGAAGCCATAAAATAGATTACATTTGACCACATTAACATTTAAAACTTCTGATTGGCAAAAACAACTTTAAAAGCCAAGCTACTGACTAGAAGAAAATATTTCCAGCATTTATAACAGACAAAGGATTAATAGCCATCATCACAGCAGAAAGCCCATATTAATCAATAAAGAAAAAAAAAACCTAATAGGGAAAAAAAGGTATGAACAAAAATTTTACAAAAGAAATGCAACTGACCAATAATTACATGATAATATGTTCAACATCAATAGCTACGAGTTATTTTTCAATCAGACTGGCAAAAATAAAAGATTAATAACATCCAATTTGGGAGAAGATATGGAGAAACAGATGCTCTCATTACCAGGTGAAGAGCACAGATGGTACAACCCTTTCATCGAGGCTCAGGAGGAAAGCACAGAAGCAAAGACTTTGCACTAAGGAGCAGGAAGCTTCTGCCTCACCCCAGGGGCAGAGAGAAGCAGTGATTCACGTACCCAGATCCCTGGAGACTGCCTCTTGTCCAATCATTCACAAAATTTTAACTCCCTCTCTTTCTCCTCAAAGCCTTCAAAGGGTGATTTTAAGGCCAGATGCTTTGGGTTTTTGCCATTTTGTTTTGTTATATTAAGCACACAGGTATTTTTAAAAACTTTAAAAATAGACTCCTAGACTATAATCACAGGGGCTGTGAAATTTTCACTGGAATTTTATAAAGAATTTAAGGCCCTAAAATAAGCAGATTATCAATTGTGAATACCAAGGACCTTTGAATAGCTTACTATCCCTCAAAATCACTGCATGCACATACACAGCATCTATATCTATATTAACAAAAGAGTAATATTCTAATTAGACCAGGTCAACCGGACATCTTCCGGATGTCCGACTTCCTTCCGGACAGTTAGGGGGCGACCAGGCTAGCAGGGGGGCAGTTAAGGGGTTACCAGGCCGGCAGGGGGGCAGTTAGGGGATGACCAGGCTGGCAGAGAACCAGTTAGGGGATGACCAGGCCGGCAGGGAACCAGTTAGGGGGCAACCAGGCCAGCAGGGGACCAGTTAGGGTGCAATAAGGCCAGCAAGGAGAGCAGTTAGGGAGTGACCAGGCCACAGGGAGGCAGTTAGGGTAAGACCAGGCCAGCAGAGGAGCAGTTAGGGGGCGGCCAGGCCGGCAGGGGACCATTTAGGGGGCAATCAGGCCGGCAAGCAGAAGCAGTTAGGGGTGATCAGGCAAGCAGTTAGGCCAGCAGGAAAACAGTTAGGGGGTGACCAGGCCAGCAGGGGAGCCTTTAGGGGGCGGCCAGGCCGGCAGGGGGCAGTAAGGGGGCAGCCAGGCCGGCAAGGGGGCAATTAGGGGCAGTCAGGCACTAAGCAAATGTTTGAAAATAAGACAGTGATTTGAGTATGAAGTATTTAAGTATTGAGGGGGGGAGTGAGCAAAAGGAAAAAATGTTTATATTCTGAACTTCATCACTCATCATTTGATGAATGAAAAAATTATTTTATTTTCTTCACACTTTACCCCACTCCATCAATATCTCCTCAAAATTGCAATGTTGACCAGGTAAACCCTACTGTAGTAATGTTTATTTATTAGGTTTATTTGTTTTACAAAGTGTGCTAAAGCCAAAATTCCATAATGTGTAAAAGTTCTCATCATAGTATTTGCTGAAGTTACAAACACTTTCTTTCCCTTCTTTCTTACTTTTTAAAAATACTTTTTTTTATTGATTTCAGAGAGGAAGGGATAGAGGGATAGAAACATAAATGATGAGAGAGAATCATTGATCAGCTGCCTCCTACACGCCCCCTATTGGGGATTAAGACCACAACCTGGGCACATGCACTGACTGGAATTGACCTACTGGTTCGCAGGTTGTTGCTCAACCACTGAGCCATACCAGCTGAGCTCTCTCCCTTCCTTCTTGACAAGACTTTTTCAGTAAGGTGGTTCTTTGAAATCTAACTGGCAATCTGAATTTGTTTGACATTTTCTTAAAGATTCAGTCAATGTTTGAATGGCTTATTGATCTTTTTATTTCTTAAAAGGTTGCTTTGAGAGGAATCTGAAGTAAGCTTATGACTTTTTCATAATTAGATTTGACAGGAAGGCTCTTCAATCATTGGGTTTTGGTTTCCAAGTCAGCGAGGATTGACTGGGTGTCCTGTCAACTGACTGTAGGCCATGAAATTCCAACCTTGATGTGGCTAAGCTTGTGATAATCTTCAAGTTATCATTTTGGAAGAATTCAGTGTAAACTTAAACAACTGAACCAAATTCTTTTTCATACTTTAATAGGGAATAATACTGTATTTATAGTCTCAGGTCCTGTGAGAAAATATTGAGGGAAAACATGTTGATGCAGTGTGTGCTTGGGTGTTCCTGAGTGAGGGGCTGTATTTTGACCAACTAGCTCATTTATTTTCTGAACAGCTTAAATACAATTAAAATAATCTTGTTTTCTCTACCCTCTCCACATCCTAAAAAACAACCAGCCTTTGGAACGCAAGCTGGATATTTTTTCCTCTGAGAAAAATTAATAACCAGTTATTTGCCTTCAGGCTGCTTTTTGTTAATCTGCAAATAACAAGGCTTTGAATTCTTTTCCATTCATTTTGATGACTTCCGGCACCTGTCTCTGTTTCAATGATAGTTTTGTCCAAAACTGAAAAGTTTTATATTTTGTAAAGATGATTTTTTTAAATAAAACATGAAAACTAGTGTAGCATAGTCAGTATTATTAAGGATTGAAAATTATATAGATACTTTTGTATTACATGCTAAAAAGTGGAATAGATTGGTAACTGCTGATCTTAGAAAACTGGCAACCATTGTAGTGTTGTATTTAAGTTTACTTAAATAATTAATGGCAGGAGAAAAACACAGTTTTTAGGGGGGAAAGAGGAGGGGCATTGGGGTTTTGTTGTTGTTTAAAAGGTGTAGAGATTTAACCAAAAATATATAGAGAGATGTAACATAGGCACTTCTGGTTTTCAGAGGACGTTTACTGACTTCAAACTCTACTTCATTACATGACCGTGGAAGATGTTTCACCCTTCTGAGGGGTCTCAATATCTTTATCAATAAAAGTGGAAAAAACACCCTTTTTATAGAGTGGCTCTGAGAATGAAATAAGATGGCATGTTTGAGAATGCCTATCAGATTATAAACACTCAAAACTAGTTCTCTCCCATTTCCAAGCAATCTATTTACAGATTCCTTAATAGATTCCTTAATCTATTCCTTAATAGATTACTCTACTTAATAAGTGTACATCTTAGTGAGCATCCAAAGTAGGCTTCCTGATCTCAAACACTCCTCAAGCTGAAGGGATGTTAAAGATCCTTTACACTGACACCCTTGCTTTACAGATAAGGAAATGAGACTGGACTTACGCAAGGCAAGGCGAAGCGTCTCCCATCACAGAGACACAACATTGGTCTGGAGCACCAGGCACCTGACATGCTCCCATTTCATCTTCTCTGAAGCAAGTATTATTATTTTACAGGGGAGGAAATCAAGGTTCAAGCAAGATTAAGAAACTTACTCAGAATTCAGGTCTCTCTTACTCTAAAATTCATAAATTTTCCCAATGTTATCTCTGTCCTTTCCAAATGTGAATAAGAAAGACACAACACCCGTGTTTGAAAGATATTTCTGTACCCTATGCACTCAAGAAATTATTCCGTTACTCACACAGTTCTCAAAATGTTATCTGTGTAAAACAAATCATTTAATCACTAAGTCTTTGTCCATCAGCATCCTCAGCAATTCACAATGATCCTGTCTACTCTCCTATCCCAAACTTGTTTACTAAAAATCAGCAAACAGTGTTATATGAGATAAATTTCTCAAAATGTCTTTCTACTTTAAGCAGTTTCTCTTATTTCTGCTGTTTAAAGAAAGGTTCTCGACCTGGAGTCCTAGGGTCCATGAAGAGAACTCAGGAGTCTGTGGATTTGAACAAAAGTTTTTACATTTGCTTTCACTAACCTCAAATAGAAGTTTAAGATTTCCTTCCAATAGGAGTGTAGGCAACAAATCAAAGCAACATCAGCAGTAACTTTGTCACCACCGAACAGATATTTTCCTATCACATTACAGTTTACACAGATCTATATATAACTGATCTCCTTTTTAATTCTGTGTAATTTTCTTTTTTTTTTTTAATCCTCATCCGAGGATATGTTTTATTGATTTTTTAGATAGAGAGGAAGAGGGAGGGAGAGAGAAAGAAACATCAATGTGCGAGAGAAACATTGCTCGGTTGCCTCCTATATACACCGAGGTATGTGTCCTGACCAGGAATCAAACTCACAACCTTTTGGTGTACAGGACAACGTGCCAATCAACTGAGCCAACCAGCCAGGGCAATCCTATGTATTTTATTTATTTAAAACCATTAATCGAGAACAAGTCCACCAGCTTCACTAGTTTACCAAAGGGATACATGAATACCAAAAAGGCTTAAGAATCCCCTACTGGGATTTTTTGTTTTGTTTTGTTTTTTAATCCTCACTCCAGGATATTTTTCCCATTGATTTCTAGAGAGAGTGGAAAGGAGGGGGGGAAGGGTAGAGAAACTTCCACATGAGAGACACATCCATTGGTTGCCTCCCGCACTTGCCCCAACTGGCACAACCTAGGTATGTGCCCTTGACCAGAAATCAAACCCTCTGGCCACAGACTGACACTCTAACCACTGAGCAAAACCGGCCAGAAAAAAAGAAAAAAAGAAAACCGGCCAGGACAAGAACCCCTAGTTTTCTTTGTTGTTGTTATTATTGTTGTTTTTTTAATATATTTTATTGATTTTTTTACAGAGAGGAAGGAAGAGGGATAGAGAGCTAGAAACATTGATCAGCTGCCTCCTGCACACTCCCTACTGGGGATGTGCCCGCAACCAAGGTACATGCCCTTAACCGGAATCGAACCCGGGACCCTTCAGTCCGCAGGCCGACACTCTATCCACTGAGCCAAACCGGTTTCAGCAAGAACCCCTAGTTTTGAACAACCATGTTGTTAATCGACTGAGAATTTGAGAGAATACAGGGGGGAAAAGTTTGGCTTTTAAACACATGAGTCACTTACACATTCAACTTGTTCCTATACCAATGGTCGGCAAACTGCGGCTTGCGAGCCTCATGCGGTTCGCGAGCCACGGTTTGCCGCTCTGTTGACTAATGAGTTTGCCGACCACTGGGACAGGGGCTTAATCATAAGGAACAACAACAGCCTGTAATTATTGGAATCGAGAGTCTAGGTCAGTGGTTGGCAAACTCATTAGTCAACAGAGCAGCAAACGGCGGCTCGCGAGTTGCAGTTTGCCGACCACTGTCCTATACTATGCTCTCCTATGTAGCAGCTACAAAGATAAAACATTACCCTTTCTTCAAACTAGTAGAAAAGAAGACAAAAGCAAGTAAGAAGGTAGACTGAAGCACAAGCGGAGGAGAAAAGAAACCTTTGAACGCAAACAATGAAGAGATTCTCTCATTCTCACCAAACAAACAAGGCACAGGTCAAAAGAGAAGAACAGGAAACTTGTCTAGCCCAGCGGTTCCTACACCCTGGAGTGCAGGGGACTCGGGGGTGCAGGCAACCCCTCCTGACCTCGTCCAGGAGAGGGCACAGGGAGATAGGCATCAGGAGCAGCAGCTGGCAGTGACTGAGCACTACTGCCCAGTCGGGGCAACAACTCCTGGGGCCTTCTCTAACCCTCTGTAGAGCTGGTAAGCCCTTGCTATTCTAGAGATGCTTTTGGGAAAGGAATGTACACAAGAAACTTGCTTTATAAGGGGTAAGTGGAGCCATGTTTCAAAGTAAGATGACATTCACTTAATTTGTACAACCAAAATATAGTATGTATGTCCAACAACACTGCATTACAGCATTGTACTTGTTTTACAGGAGCTAAGAAAGAGGCAAATGAGCCTCTCTATACATCTAGACGTTAATTTATAAAACAAGATGTTTAAATAAGGTGATTTGCTCAAAGCTTCCCACATTGAACTTAAATTCCACAATACTGTTACACCATATCAACAAAACACCATCAGGTAAAAGATAAAATCATCCTAGGGAAAGACCACAAACTTATAAACATCTATTTTATACCTTTAGAACTGCCTTCCAATATTTACCTACACTAGTGGTCGGCAAACTGTGGTTCGCGAGCCACATGCGGCTCTTTGGCCCCTTGAGTGTGGCTCTTCCACAAAATACCACGGCCTGGGCAAGTCTATTTTGAAGAAGTGGCGTTAGAAGAAATTTAAGTTTAAAAAATTTCGCCCTCAAAAGCAATTTCAATCGTTGTACTGTTGATATTTGGCTCTGTCAACTAATGAGTTTGCCAACCACTGACCTACACTATTAGAAACCTATATATTTACATTTTTCTTGACCGTTCTCCCGATTTACCTCCATCCTCTACTGAGCACCTTCTGTGTTTCTGGCACTACCCTAGGGATGGCTGAGCATTATGCAAAGCTCAGTCTTGCCCTAAAGGGTTTTACAGTATGGATAGAGCCACGGCAAATATTTTTGAAATGCAGGAAGAGAAGGGAGCATTAACTATGGGTCAAGATAGCTGCAAAGAGCTTCACCAAAAAGCAAAGCATGAACTTCATCTTGAAGGATGAACAGAACTATGAAAAAGTAGAGAACAGAGTGAAAGACATTCCAAGAAGGGCCAACAACATGCAAAAGACAGCAAGGCAGGCATCAGCTGTGTGTGTGTAGAAAGGGGACATGCTTGCATGTAAGGTGACAGGAAAGATCAGTCTGCTGGTGTACAGGATAAACAAGACCACACAGGAGAGTGTACATAGCATGCAGAAGTTACATACTACACAAAAGGCAACAAACAGGAAAGATTTGAGAATTACTACATTTTAAAGTTTGTCTGTCTGCACACACGCGCGCACACACACACACACACACACACACAGTTAAAGGACAGTTAGGACTAGAGGCAGACCAGCAGGGAGGTGCTGGACTAGCCCAGATATGAAAAGCTGAAGGCCTGGGTGAAAGGCAGAGAAGCAGCCATCACAATGGTAAGAAAGACTGAATCTAAGAGACATTGCAAAGTAGGAAGCATCAGAAAAATCAGAAATGACTCCAAATTCTATTATGTAAAAGGCCAAGTAGGAGTGAAGAAGAACTGAGCTTTGGCACTGGGGGCATGCCAAAGACTGGTGCATTCCACTGCGACTTCTGTGGATTCTGGGGTCGAGTGGGCCACCCAGGTTTAGAGTTCCGGAAGTAGCTAAAAACCAGGCTGCTGTCAGACAACTAATTATGAGACAGGCTAAGCTGTAAATTTACAAGTCAACCCGCACAGTACAAGTAGCTATATATCAGGAAAACCCAAAGAATGAAGAACAGGAGGTAAGAAAAAAGGGGGAAAGGAATTAACACTTTTTGTCATCCACTACGAGAGTCACTCATACACATTAAATAGAGAGGAAATCAGAAAACCTCCTCACAAAGAGTGTACCATCAACAAAGCCAAATAGGAAAGGAAGGAGAATGAAGACTGAGAAATGACACTAAATTCCAAGGCAAAGACCACAGCACCCCTGGAAGACTTCCTGCTGTGTGGTAGAAGCAGAGGCTGTGAGGATGGGGGCTGAGAAGAGAATGGGTAGGCACAAAGTGAATGCAATGAATGAAAAGTAAGTGTATATTTAGGTATCTGGGCAACAAATAAGTAAGGCCTCTTAAAGAGGGCAGCAATGTCAGGCAGTTCTTATAATCCTTTTTTTAAAAATTATTATTAGCAAAACACTGACCAATAAACTCAAAGGTTAGGGCCCATCATGGATATGACTTAGGGTGCTAAAATTAAAGGTAAATGACAGACACAATTTAGTTTTTGCAGGCTCAATTCCATGACCAACAAATGGAGTTCAGCTATAAATATAACAAATTAGCATATACTGATTAAAGCATATTCCACCTGCTTTACAGCTGAAAAGCTAACAACTCTCAAAACTGAATGCTAAAGAGGCTAACAACAAAAATACAAAGATTATGCTATAAAAAAATTACAAATATTTCATTCCACCTTTTCCAAATCCTAAACCACATTTTTACAAGTAAAATATCTGAAAGACCAATCACAATCATCTAGAAACTTGCTATAGGAATAGTAGTGCTAGAGGATTTGATTATAATGGCAAAAACACTTACTGGCTGAATGAAAAAAAACAACATTTTATATCTGATTCTAGTGCTGAGCCTTAAATGCAGACAGTCCAGCCCAGTCATAACTTATGCATTAGTTAAAACTTATGCATTAGTCTATATTCAAAATAATGAAAGTAGCCATTCTTCAATCCTCCCTCTGAAGAATAAGCTCTTCTACAGAGGGAACCATACACTTAGAATGGGCAGAATATGACATGATAACAACTCTCAGTGGCATATGACTCGGTTGTTCAAAGCTGACCAGAGGCAAATAGTCTACTAAATTCACCTTTCTATCCACTACTGGTTCTGAATTGCTTAATACTGAATAGAATGCAAGAATATGCCACAAGACAAAAGAATTCTGTTCAACAGATTCCTATGGATTCTTAAATTCATTTAAAATGTAGGAGACATTGACTATACTTTCTGAGTCATTGATTCAGGATGCAAACCTCATGTTTTACAAAGCATGACCTGGGGCCATCTTATCACATATTAAAAAAGCATTTTTTCAGGTAAGGACATATTAATGATTTTCAATAAAAGGATAGAAAATAATAAAATGTTGACTTTATTATCATTTCCCCCTGCTTTTATCAGAAACATTCTTACATATTACTATAACAAAAAAGTACATTTTGTTTTAGAATACGTTTATCTAGGACTCCTAAAAATCTCCTGTGAGGATTTTTTAATTACTTATACCTCAAAGTAACAGAATAATCTAGAATTAACAAAAAGCAGTGTAACGCATATGAATTAAGGGTGATTTAAGCCCTGGCTGGTTTTTGTTCAGTGGTTAGAGGGCCAGCTGTGGACCAAAGGATCGAGGGCAGGATTCCCTGTCAAGGACATGTACCTGTTGTAGGTTCAATCACCAGCCTCGTCCGGGTGCCTGTGGGAGGAACCAGTCAATGTGTGTGTCTCTCTCATCGATGTTTCTCTCTTTCTCTCTCCACCCCTCCTCCCTCACTTCCACTCTCTCTCTAAAGATCAATGGAAAAAATATCCTCGTGTGAGGATTAAAAAATAAAAATGATTTAAAATTGCATCAGTTATGTCACATTTCAGAAAATGATTATAACTAAACATATTACTATGTTTACTCTTATTTTTTCTTTCCTCAAACTGCTCTCACAATTTTGTTACCCTTAGATAATAATCAGTCAACTAGTAGCTGTAATTACTTCAAGAAGGAACACGGCTAACTTATGAAGAAATTTTTTTAAATGCATTGCGGTCAGGGAGGAAGGGAAGTACACGTGAATGCTTGTCATGCGAGGCACTCTGCAATATGGTAACCACATCCATTCCACCGCCCTGTGAAATATTCCCATGGCAAAGGTCAGAAAATGAAGGCTGAAGAAGTTAATTTAACCACCCAAGGTTATACAACTACTAAAGGACAGCCAAATCGAAAATGTAAGTTCTTTCTCCATCGTACCAAGCTGCAATTCAAAACCATAATCTTTACACATACGCTTTTTTGGTTAATTTTACAACACTCTTTATTCTCACATCACAAAATCAGATGTCCTAGTCCCTAGGACACAGGATGGGAGTTTTGAGAAGAGACAGGCCCTTCATGAGTGCTGATGGAGGAGCGAATAGACACAGCTAGCATAAACGTCAATACAGCAGAGAGAAATCATGAAGCTGTCGGACCCCACCCCAAAGCATAAAGCAACTTCACCTCAACAAAAGTCATTTTAAAAGCCAAAATCATTTCTGAATCAGATAAAAAAACACTTCCACATACTCACTGCCTATAAATATCTGCATGTGATAAATTTGTAATGGAATCTCACTGTGTTTTAATTTCTGTTTCCTCATGTAAAGCCATAAGATGGCTATAAAAAGAGAGACAGGAGATACCTGTAATACTATCAACAATAAAAAATACATTTAAAGAGAGAGAGAGAAAGAGAGCAAAATGTGGACAGACTGGTCTGAAACAAATATAAAATGATAATGAACATCAACTGTAATTGAAATTTTTTTAAAAAAAGAAAAATGTAACAAACTAAAAGCCTCATACATTTCTGGCAGGATGCAACCACTTTGGAAAAAAATTTTGCATTTTTCCCCAAAAAGTTAAATATAAAGTTTCTATATGACCCAGCAATTCCACTCCTAGGTATATTCAACTAAGAGAAATAAAAATATTACACACAAAAACTTGTACATGAATGTCCATAACAGCATTATTTATCACAACCCAAATTTCCATCAAATAATGAATAAATAAAATGTGATACATCCAGAAAGTAGAATATTATCTAGCAATAAAAAGAAATGAAGCACTAATACATGCTACAACATAGGTGAATCTCAAAAACTTTATACTATATTAAAAAGCAAATCACAAAAGATCACATATATCATTTAACAAAATGTCCAGAATAGGCAAACTGAAGATAGAAAGTGGATTGGTGGTTGCCTCAGGTCACAGAGGAAGGGCCGAGGAGGCAGGGGGAGGAGGAACAGGGAGTAACTGCTAATGGGTACAAAGTTTCTTTTTGGAATAATGAAAATGTGCTAAAATTAAGTTGATGATGAGGGCTGCACAATTCTATAAATATACTAAAAAACACTGAATTGTATACTTTAAATAGGTAAACTTTATAACATGTAAACCATAACTCAATTAAGCTATCCCAGTGGCCAGCAAACTGCAGCTCGCGAGCCACATGTGGCTCACAAGCCGTGGTTTGCTGCTCTGTTGACTAGAGTTTGCCGACCACTGAACTATCCTATATAATAAAAGGCTAATATGCAAATAGGCCAAACAGCAAAACAACTGGAACAACCGAACGACCAGTCCCTATGACATGCGCTGACCACTGGGGGCATGTGCAAAACAGGGCAGGCGTTGGCCACAGCGGGATAGTGCAGGTGAGCAGGGACACCAGACTAAGGCAGAGCACCGGTTGCTGTCATCAGGGCGAGCTTCTGGTGGTTACTGAAAATTCTTTGCTCCCACACACAGTGGTCCCACCCGGCACTCACACCTGTGCTGGCCCTGCTCACACCCACTGCCAGTGCAGTCCCGATCACTTGGTGCCATCAGTGGGTGCAAGCAGTGGCTGCTGGCCCTGATTGCCCCTGAGAGCTTCTCCACCTCCTTCTGCTCCTGAGGGGTGATCGGAGCAGCAGCTGCCACTCACAACCACTGCTGGCGCCAGCCCCAATCACTCCGCGCCATCAACGGGTACAAGCAGGGCCAGTGGGGGAGAGGGGACTTCCTGCAGACAGGGGACCGGGGGACACAGTGGGAGGGGCCAGGTAGGGGCGCGGAGGATGGGCTGAGGCTCACCCCTGTGCCGACCGCAGCCTCGCAGCCCACAGTTCCTTTCAAGGTGCACGAATTCATGCACTGGGCCCCTAGTACTTAAAATAAGAGAAAAAATTAAGCCTACAATTGTGTTTTTCAATTTTCTGCCTCACATGGCAAGGTATGGAGTGGGAAAGACTTATTTCATCAAAAATAATATAATTTTTTATTCTTTTATTTAAACTGCTGTCTTTTTGGCATCCTACTTTTAGCTGTAAAAGAACTTTTAAAAATAAAATAAAATATGGGCTTTCTAAAATCCAGAACAGTCATCTATAATAATAAAAGGGTAATATGCTAATTAGACCGGATGTCCTTCCACACATCATTCCAGACGTCCTCATTGCTTTATGTAAGAATTTGATCTCTGGATAAAAGAAACTTTCATTTTTCTTTATTTTTTAAAATATATTTTATTGATTTTTTATAGAGAGGACGGGAGAGGGATAGAGTTAGAAACATCAATGAGAAAGAAACATCGATCAGCTGCCTCCTGCACACCTCCTACTTGGGAATGTGCCTGCAACCAAGGTACATGGGCTTGACCGGAATCGAACCTGGGACCTTTCAGTCAGCAGGCTGACGCTCTATCCACTGAGCCAAACCCGTTAGGGCTTAAGTATTTTTTTTTTTTAATTGACTTCAGAGAGGAAGGGGGAGAGAGAGAGAGAAACATCTATGATGAGAGAAAATCCTGGATCGGCTGCCTCCTGCACGCCCCCCCTCCTGGGGATCAAGCCCGCAAACTGGGCATGTGCCCTGACTGGGAATCGAACTGTGACCTCCTGGTTCATAGGTCGATGCTCAACCACTGAGCCACGCCAGCCGGGTGAAACTTGTATTTTGAGGATGCTGCAGTCCCTTACTCTCCAGGCCCACTAATACAGTGACACTATTCATGTAACAGATACTTACTGAGTGCCTTTTACCGGCCTGACATAGTTCCTTGCTCTGGAGAAGAAGTGGTGAACAAAGTCCCTATCCTCTTGGGGGTCTTTCAGCCTAAACTGATCATAAGCACTCTCCCACGTCCCTTCTACATGACTTAGTCTTACACACTTAATAAAGAAAAACTTCCTTGTCCAGCTGGTGTGGGTCAGTGGTTGAGCCTCAACCCAAGAGGTCACCGACCATTCCAGGTTAGAACACATGCTGGAGTTGCAGGCTTGATCCTCAGAAGGGGGCATGCAGGAGGCAGCCATCAATGATGTCTTTCTCTCATCGATGTTTCTATCTCTCTACCTCTCTCTCTAAAATCAATAAAAATATATATTTTTTTAAAAAATAATTATGAAAAGTGATGTGTCTTGTAGCACATTAAAAAAAGGAAACTTTCCCCAGAGAGCACAATCACAGGACTGCCACACGAGTTGCAGCAACTTGGAGAAATTCCAGTATTCATACTGCGAGAACCCCACAAAATAAAGCTTCCCGGCCTCTTTCCTTCTGTAGTTTACATTTTTCACTTGTCAATCGTTATTAGCAATCTTCCAAAAGTACCTTTAAAAAAATGATTGTGACTTCTTATAAGCACCTATATACCAGTACATCTTGGGCAATTTCTAAACCCCTTTCCTCCTCTTCTTAAAAGATACATTTCAATGTACAATAAGCACTAGTAAACTTCTGCTTCTTTACTTATTTAATACAAATTGGCTATCTATGCAAGAGCTAGGAGAGAAAAAAGTTAACTATGCAGAGCGCATGAGGGTGTCAAGAACTTCCTTGATTTTCCCACCACCTGTAGCATCTGCTTCTATCCTCAAAGGAAAACCCCCCGAGGCTCTAGATCCCTGGTCGGCAAACTGCGGCTTGCGAGCCGCTGTTTGCCGCTCTGTTGACTAATGAGTTTGCCGACCACTGACCTAGACTCTCGATTCCAATAATTACAGGCTGTTGTTCCTTGTGATTAAGCCCCTATGCCAGTGGTTGGCAAACTCATTAGTCAACAGAGAGGCAAACCGCTGCTCTAGATTCACCCCTTCCACCTACTTAATAACATAACCTTCAGTTATTCTTTCTGTACTCGATCCCTCTCTATCAAATGAGTCCCATCAAAACAACATACAAACATGCTCTAATGCTGCTATCTCAAAAATAAAACCCCTCAGGCCCTCCAAGAACATATCCATATCTCTGCTTTCCTTTCACAGTAAGAAATCTTATCACATATACATATACATATACATATACATATACATATACATATACATATACATATACTATTTCCTCACTTCCTCCCCAATCTGGCTACAGGCTATCCTAACATACTGGCATTGCCCTTGTCCAGCTCACCAATGACCTTCCAATCACCAAATCCAATGACTGGTTCCCTCTCTGATCTTACCAGGTCCCCAGCCTCACTGTCCCTCCTGCTCAAAGCATTTTCTTCTCTGAGCTACTGTGACATTGCTCTTTTGTGGTTTTTCTTCTTCCCCTCTGGCCAACCCTTTTCAGTCTTCTTCTTCGCTGGCTCCTACAGAGTAACTCGAACTCTTAATCTTGGAATTCCTAAGAATTGGGTGCTAAATTATTTCTTTCCCCCATACACATTTCATAATCTCTTCCTAGGTGGTGCTATGTAAATTCATGGCTATAAATACATGAATCTTATGAGGCTTACTCTCTGACCTCCAGATACATATGTCCAACTACACATTTGGAATCTCCACTTTAATGTTGGGCAGGCAACCAAAACTGACTCTAATTTGCTTCAAACCCAACTCTCCCCAGGCTTCCCTATCTCAGTAGTATGCAACCAACCAAGCCACACTTAGAAACTATCACTGATAGCTCCCTCACCTTCACCCTGTCCATTAGCAAACGCTATTGAGTCTACTATCACCATGTATCTTGAAATCAATCACTTCTCTCTGTTTTCACTGCCATCATCCCAATCCAATCCACTGGACTATCTCAGTAGCCTCTAAACTGCTTCCCCTTTACCCTTGTAAGTCCATTCTCCACACAGCAGATAGATATCTTTTTAAAACACAAAGCAGACCCTGTCACAATCCCACATAAAGGCTTCCAGGAGCCTCCTAAATAATAAACACCGAACTCCTTACCAGGATCTACAAGTCCCTACTCACCACTCCACCTTCCTTCCATCCATAGCCTCCCTATGGCTTCCTAATTCGCCACACACAATCTTCTACTGCAGGGCCTTTGCAAGTGCTTCTCCCTTTCCCTAAACACAGCTGCTTCTCACCCTTCACATCTTTGTCTAAAATCACCAGCACATAAAATGTTTTCTATTCACCCTACTGAGCACACCCCCATCTTATTCTCTAACATTATCACTCAGTCTACCTGCTAAATACTTATCACACATACTAAATTCTATTTATTTCCTTACCGGTTTATTATCTCCATACTTTACTACCATATAAGCTTCCGTCTTCTTTAGGTTGTATATGCAGTGTCAATGAATAGCAAAAAGAACACAAGTGGGAAATGGAGAAAGGAGAAAAAGAAGGGAGAAATAAAATATTCCCAATCTATACATAGGTTTCCACCAGAGTTTTGTAATACAGATTTTTCCATACTGTAAGTGAAAATAGAGGTTCCCCACTGGCTAAGTTGAGCCTGACAGTAAAATTCTATATATAACAACGTATTCATAACGTATAGCTCTAGCAGCAAGGTGTTCATTTTACACTCATTGCCTTTCTATTGAAAGATCAAATTTAGTTATTGCTTCTTTATAATTAGACTTGGAAGTTCCTAATGCACACGTAAATTTGCCAATGTAAATTAGGAGAAAAGTCTGCTTAAAACATAGGAAAATATAAAATGCAAGTTTTTATGCCTCAATTCATTAGAAAATGTCTCTAAAATAGCAAAATATTAACGCAGGGTGATCAGTAAATGAGGATACATTATATTAGTATCTCTTCATTTAAGTATGTTTAAAATTTCCAATGATAAAAAGTTAAATAAAAGTAAATGCCTCTAAGAAGTTAAAAGCAAATAAATATATCTGAGTCACAGATATTTTCCTGGCCAAGTGTATTCTGTTGCCATTTGGAGATTTAATTTAAATCAGTTGATAATTTTTCAAGGAGTTTTCATATAACAAGACATCAGCTCGTTAGGAGCCCTGAGGACACAGGAAAACAGGACTGTCCTCCCATCTGCTCAGTGTCACAGCACTGCAACCCCAGCCCAATCAGCCAGCACCTTTCTATGCATCGGCAATAACTACAGCTTGAAAACAGAGCACCTTGAGGAGAAGAATAAAATCATTTAAAGGGGGGAAGGAGGAAGATGGTGGCATAGGTAAATACTTAAATTGCTGCCTCGCACAACAATTTCAAAACTACAATTAAAAGACAAAACAGACATCATCCAGAACCACAGGAAGGCTGGCTGAGTGGAAATTCTACAAATAGAAGGAAAGAGAAAAGCATACTGAGACTCAGAGGAGCTGCAGGAGGCAGAGGTACCGAGGTGCGCGCGTGGAGAGGACTGGTGGCTGAGTGCATGGCTGGCTTTCTCAAGCAGGAGGGAGACAAAAGCTCCCACCTGCACTGAACTCCAGTTCCAGGTGAGACTCTGGGGACCCAGACTCATTCGGGGAGAAAATGGACTGTCTGGCAGCAGGCGGAACTTGAGGGTGGCTTTCTCTCAGAGGTGCTTGCAGCAATTACCATGGGACACTGAGAAACAGGGGCCTATTAGGGCAGGGCTGAAGGGAAACCAAAACTGTCTGCTCCACCCTGAGACTCCGCCCCATCCAAGCTGAGCACAGAGGCTTTTGCAAATCTTATCTCATAAGGGTGTCTCCAGCACAGAAGTTCTCCCAGCATAGACACAGCTGATCCTCACAGCCAACTGGCCTGGAGGTCAATTCCTCCCAGTGATACCAACAACAATCAAGGCTTAACTACAACAAGACTGTGCACACAGCCCACAAAGGGGTGCACCAAGAGTGTTCCACCTCAGGTAACTCGGGAGGCTGAGCCACTGGGCCCTGCTAGGACACCTAGCACACAAAGCCACTCCATCAACTCAGGGAAGCAGCCAAAATGCGGAGACAAAGAAACAGATCACAAATGAAGGAAATTGAGGAAAGTAAACAACTGGATATAGAGTTCAAAACCACAGTTATAAGGATTTTCAAGAATTTTCTAGAAAAGGCCAATAAATTTAGCCAGACCCTCGAGGAAATGAAAAAGGACCAACTAGAAATTAAACATACACTTACTGAAATAAAAAATATTATACAGAGATCTAATAGCACACTAGAGGATTGCAAGAATCAAGTCAAAAGATTTGAAATACAAAGAAGCAAAAAACACTCAGCCGGAAAAGCAGAAAGAAAAAAAGAGTACAAAAATATGAAGATAGTGTAAGGAGCCTCTGGGACAACTTCAAGCGTACCAACATCCGAATTATGGGGGTGCCAGAAGAGAGAGAGCAAGATACTGAAAACCTATTTGAAGAAATAATGACCAAAAACTTCTCCCACCTGGTGAAAGAAATAGACTTACAAGTCCAGGAAGCGCACAGAACCCCAAACAAAAGGAATCCAAAGAGGACCACACCAAGACACATCATAATTAAAATGCCAAGGGCAAAAGACAAAGAGAGAATATTAAAAGCAGCAAGACAAAAACAGTTACCTACAAGGGAGCACCCATACGACTGTCAGCTGATTTCTTAACAGAAACTATGCAGGCCAGATGGGAGTAGCAAGAAATATTCAAAGTGATGAATAGCAAGAACCTACAACCAAGATTACTCTACCCAGCAAAGCTATCATTCAGAATTGAAAGGCAGATAAAGAGCTTCACAGATAAGAAAAAGCTAAAGGAGTTCATCACCACCAAACCAGTATTATATGAAATGCTGAAAGGTATTCTTTAAGAAGAGGAAGAAGAAGAAAAAGGTAAAGATAAAAATTATGAACAACAAATACATACCTATCAACAAGTGATTCTAGAAATTAAGTGAATTAAAAATCTGATGAACAGAATAAACTAGTGAATATAATAGAATCTGGGGCATAGAAAGGGAGTGGACTGACAATTCTCGGGGGGAAAGGGGTGGGGGGATGCGGGAAGAGACTGGACAAAAATCGTACACCTATGGATGAGGACAGTTGGGGGGAGGTAAGGGCAGAGGGTGGGGTGGGAACCGGGTAGAGGGGAGCTATGGTGGGAAAAAAGAGCAACAACTGTAATAATCTGAACAATAAAGATTTATTAAAAAGCAAAAAAAAAAAAAAAGCAGGCAGCTGATCTAAAAAATAAAAAAATAATAAAGTAAAGGGGGGAAGGAGTGGAAGCATGCAGGAAGAGAAAAATGTTTTTTGCTTAAATTTCAAACAGAATTATTTTTCTCCTAAAATTCTGATGAGGTGATATTTCTCTTTAAACTGGCACTTCAAACTCAGAAAGGAACTTACAGAAGACAACATGCAAATACACCAGAGGCCAGTATCCTTGCTAATACAGCTCCTCCTCTCATGGATTCCTTCTCTATAGCATTCAATAGAATATAAGGGCTTTCAGTGGTGAAAATGCAAATATTAAGCCCTCAATTATGAGGAGGCACAAAGAACAGAAGAATCTAAAGTGCAATGGCAGTTAACTTTTTCTTTTTTAGTATATTTTTATTGATTTCAGAGAGGGTGTGAGAAGAGAAGAGAGAGAAACATCAATGAGAGAGAATCACTGATTCTTGCTATGGGAATACTCTGGACTATGGGAAAACAAAAATAATAGAGGTTTATTTTAGTTTTCTTGGCTTGAAGAAAAATTATAACGTCCTATTAGGAAATTAAGGAACTGCAGCTAGGTATAATTTTTAAAAGCTAATTATATCCCTACAAGTGAACCCATAAACATGACAAGATGGATCCAAACCAGCACATGAAAGGCCCATTTATTTATGTCTATAAGCAGCACAGGACCACCCTTAAATAAAAATAACTAGCAATACAGAAATCTGAAACAACCTGATGAGTATAATAATCTGGTACTTGAACATAAATTGTTTAATTCATCAAAAACATAACATTACTCTGAAGACTTTTAACATTAAAATACCTTAGGAATTTTAGGTTTTGAGGAAAAATAAAGGATGTAAATTTTGTAAAAATTATGGGCCTGACCAGTGTAGCTCAGTGGTTGAACAGGAAACTAGAAACAGGTCATGGTTTGATTCCTGGTCACCAAACCAAATCCCATGGTGTGATGCCCAGGTTGTGGGCTCAATGTCCAGTAGGAGGCATGCAGGAGGCAGCCAATCAATGATTCTCTCTCATCACTGATGTTTCTATCTCTCCTTCTCCCTCTCCCTTCTTCTCTGAAATCAATAAAAATGTATATTTATAATAAATAAATTACGTTAGAATTCTAAATCTGTAGATGTAATCATTGTATAGAATTTCATTTTGTCTTTTTTTGGGGGGTGGGGGGGGAGGTGTGGGTGGAGAAGGTAGTTTCTTAGTCTATTAATGACAGACCTCACATCCAAGAAACAGACACTCAACCTAAGTCCCTGGACGTAAGGAAGTGGGGAAAAAAGCAAGGCGAACAGACGTTTCACCAATTCCTTCCATATCCACTACTTTCTCCCTCTACATCTTAAGAGATTAAAAATGTTGCTATCCCTAATTTAAAAAGATAAGCTTATTAGTGTTGGATTCACATCATTAATATCGACAAGCACTGAACATGAATATAATTAGCAAGAAAATATACTTAGTCACTGGAGTCCTTGTTTACAAAGTGAAAAGAGAAGGAAAGGGAGGAGAGAAGCAACAAGATCCTGGCATGTGTCCTGGGGGAGTGGGGAGCAAGGCATGATTTGAGTAACAAAGGGAGTAGCACCTAGAGGTGCCACAAACACATGCCTGTTGCATCTTAAACCTGCAAATAAATGACAACAGGGCTCTGAGTAATGACTGTAATCAGATTAGGGGAGGCCATATGATCCTTTTGGAGACAGTGATCTAATCTGGGACACAATTAGGCCTAAAGACAGATTTACTAAAGTCAAAGAAATGAGCACTTAATCACACAAAGAGATCACGGCCACAGTGAAGATGTATTTCCTGTTGTGCCCCATTTCTAGAGCCGAGTTCAGTTTTGTGGTTCAACACATGGATATGACTAGGCTAAGCTGGGATTTAATTCCTGGCTTTTTAATGTTTCACTAGCAATCTAATATCTTTCCTTGTGCTATTAATTGGCATCACAGCCCAAACTACCCCCCTCAGTTTGTGCTGCACCTAAGTTTATCTCCACACGTGAGCTGAATAATACCACCTGTGCTGGATAGTTTATGTTGGTACTCTGCCCCACACCTACCCTTCTACACTCTCCCTAACTCATCTACATCCCTATCCCACCCCCCTTGTCAGCTGTGCTACCACTACCTCTGGCAGCAGCACTGGCAAAAGAACAAGCTCCTCCATGGTGGCAGTGAACTCCAGCAGCAAGAGTGAAAATTGGGCGTTTGTGGGCTCTAGGTGATACCACCTTCCCCCCAATTCCTCCAGCCTTTCCTTTTATATCCAAGTCCTATAATTATATCCCCTTTTGATTGAAACACTGGAGTGGTTTCCTAACTAGACACTAATTGGTGGATAGCCGCCAAATTCATAATTTCTCTAAGTCACTGACCAGCATGGGGAGCTGTGCTATGAAATGTTCATTCATCCATTCATTCAACAATATTTTTTCTTACTGAGCGCCTACTATAGGCCAGACCCTGTTCGAGGCGCTGGTGACTTAGTAGTAAATAGCACAAAAATCCTCATCCTTGAAGAGCTTACATTCTAGTGGAGAAGAGACAATACACAGGACAGATAAGTGAAATACAGTGTGAGGCAATAAACACTAAGTAGAAAGAAAAAAAACTAAGCAGGGGCAGGGAGTGAAGTGTTGGAAGGGGGTTGAAATTTTAGCTACTCAGGTCACTGAGGTGATTTTTGGAAAAATACCCCAAGGAAGTGAAGGAGCTAATCATGCAAACATATCTACAGAAAAGCCTTCCAAGGCAGAGGGAACAGCATGTGCAAAGATGCTCAGGAGGGAGCCTCTTGGCATGTTACAGAATAGCAAGAGTCATATGTGGCCAGAGCAGGTTAAGCGGGAGGAAGTCTGAGAGGTGGGGAGGCTAGGCCATGGGAGCCTTGTGGGATACAATAAAGATTTTATCAGCAGATTCTGAATAGAGGAGTGACATCATCTAACTTACCTGTTAGGAGGATCCCCCAGTGTCAGGGGTAGACTGGGGGGGCCAGGACAGCAGGAGGAGACCAAACAGGAGGCTACTGCAATGATCTAAATGAGACCGGACGATAGCTTGGAACCAAGTGCCAACAGTGAGAATGCTGAACAAACTGTGAGTATTTATTCTGAACCCCTAAATGATCCTTAAAAAGTCAGGGGCTTGGTCCCTGAATCTTCCTGGAACTCACATTAATAGATATTTCTATAGGACTCTTACCAGGTAAGAATATAATGGTTGTAGCCAAAGAAAACATAATAATTATAAATTAACATTCTGCAATAGTCAATACAGGGAAAAACTAATGTGTAACATGCCAAGGTTATAATATTTTTAACATTTTAATAAAACTATTAAAGAAACAGCCCTAGCCAGTTTGGCTCAGTGGATAGAGCATCAGCCTCAGACTGAAGGGTCCCAGGTTCAATTCCGGTCAAGGGCATATACCTCGGTTGCAGGTTCCATCCCCAGCCCTGTTTGGGACGCATGCAGAGGAGGCAACCAATAGATGTGTCTCTCTCACATCGATGTGTTTCTCTCTCTCCCTTGCTTCCACTCTCTCTAAAAAAAAATCAGTGGAGAAATATCTTAGGTGAAGATTAACAAAACAAAACAAAAAATTAAAGAAACAATACCTATAAATTCAGTTTTTATTTAACTGATCAAATTAGAGATAGAGTATTACCTTATTAACTCTATTTTTAAGAGGAAAATCATATGTAAATTTTATAGAGAGTAATTAAGAATTTTGGAACTGGAAAGAATCTGGAAGTCCTATTCTCTTCATTTTTGGACCAAAGTAATGAAGCCCAGAAATAAATATAGCCTGTTCCTTCTTCAATCATCAAAACATGTTTAACACTTGATGGAAGTATTTTTAAAATGTAGTTTACCTCCTTATCTTCTTAATTCTTAAGACCAAAGAGTCTTAAAATACAGTTTAAGTTTTCTTCTCCAAAGAACCCTTATGTCCAGCCCAGATGTAATACTGGGCTTTGTTCTGCTCATCTGCCGCCCAGCTGATGGTGCCTAATCAACAGAAGATTGGACAACACCGCAGTTAAGAATCATACATCAATTAAAGTGAGACCAGGTAAGAACCAAAGGAAAAAAACGATCCACTTTGGTGCAGGAGCCCTCTAACAACTACTGCCAGCACCTGGAAACCTGCTTATTCGAGGGGCTGGGCTGCGCTCTGCAGGGCGAAGATGGTCCCCCACATGGATGACTGCAAAGGTGATGCATGTGCAGCCCTTTAGAAAAAGTTCTACCCCAAAATGCACTCATCACTTTTGGAAAAGTGTGAAGTTTAAAATTACTTAAAGAGAAATAACTTTCGGACCATTAACACTATATACATCAGTACATAAAAAAGCAAGCTGCCAAGGTAATATTTACATCTCAAAAGTATAAACAGAAAAGTAATAAGCTGTAATACAAGGGCACTTCTTTTCTTCTAAACCCTACTACCCCACCAAAATGCTCCAGTAGGCTAACAGGAACTCAATTTTCTGGTTCCTTTCCTGCCATTCTATCAAAGTAGCTTATTTTAAAATTTAATAATAAAAAAGTTTAAGGTTAATCTGTATTGGAAAGGGAAGATTCACAAAAACACAGAACCATAAATCAAAGTAGCTAATGGCTCACATATATTAAGCACTCAGCATAATAACTTCCCTTAGCAATTAAAGAGCAAATAGGGGAGCTGAACAGGTAATACGAATTAAAAGGTTGGGGCCCATTGGCATATACTGTAATTCTTGCCAGGCTACAAGCTCAGCCCCACGTTAACACTTTCCCCTCCACCCCATGTTCTGTTCCAGGCAGGCCCCTGTGGGTCTGCCTACAGTTCCAGATGTAAGAGGCCAGAGCTATATGACGGATTCTCTGCTTTCTCTACCACTCTCAGAGAAGAGGAGTAGGCAAGAACCTAACCAAAGCAGCTTTAGGGGGAAGCAGTATTAGAGATAAAGGCTTGGAAAGGGATTTGAAAAGGAAACGTTCAAGGTTTTTTTATTTTACACTGAGCCTGTTCTCCATTAAAAACAAATATTTTAGCTTATTAGAAATTCTTACGCTAACAATACAATATATGAGTAAGTATTCACAGATGACTCACTCCCTGGTATTTACTCCCACAAAAATTATTGCTCAAAACAATATCCTACAGAAAGGTTAGCCCCTTCCCACACCGCTGTCAAAATATCTTCCATAATAGTCACTTTGTACCTTTTCAACAAGCTATTCTGTCTCATATCTTATCCCAGTCCTGTAAGCTTCTCCAGGCCAGGGACTTTAGGCAACTTTGCATTCCCTAAACCCCTGGCACCACTGCTTCACTTCACACCTATTTAGCATTTGCTAAATGAATTTCTAAGGTATCAGATCATGGTACCTCCAATTCACTAATGAGAAAAATTTATATACAACTTTCTAATGCAGCAATGGCTGCCCCAGGGAGGGGTACCGTCGTCTTCACATGAGAAGAAAATGCAGTGCCTGGCACCTGCCTTGAGGCCAGCACTCTGACTAGCCCTAGTGCACACACCAGCTCACCAGGAGTGCCTTTCTCAGTAAGAATGGATGGAAGGATCTGAGAGGTCAAGAAAGCAGAGTCCCTGTGTAAATTTAGTAGGCGTTAACCATAGACAAGTGGCTTAGTCTTTTTTTTTTTTTAAATATACTTTATTGATTTTTTTAACAGAGAGGAAGGGAGAGGAATAGAGTTAGAAACATCAATGAGAGAGAAACATCGATCAGCTGCCTCCTGCACACTCCCCACTGGGGATGTGCCCGCAACCAAGGTACATGCCCTTGACCAGAATTGAACCTGGGACCCTTCAGTCCGCAGGCGGACGCTCTATCCACTGAGCCAAACCAGTTCAGGCCAGCTTAGTCTTCTTAAGTCCTCTGGTTAAAACATGCCTTCAAGCCATTGTTTCTTCTACCTGTTCTTTAGACTTTTGCATGGTCCAATTTATCAGGTTCTCCTGTTATTTACAAAGCCTTTCACAATGGAAATAACTTAAATAACCCCGATTGCCTGCTGATTTCTATACAGTAGTCCCCCCTTTATACATGGGGGATACATTCCAAGACCCCTAGTGAATGCCTGAAACCCAGAATAGTATCGAACCCTAAAGGCAGCATTTGCAGCTTCTCTTTA
Organism: Corynorhinus townsendii; assembly: GCA_026230045.1. Taxonomy (NCBI): domain Eukaryota; kingdom Metazoa; phylum Chordata; class Mammalia; order Chiroptera; family Vespertilionidae; genus Corynorhinus; species Corynorhinus townsendii. The sequence goes on from JAPDVU010000006.1 coordinate 41,896,784, forward strand.
GCATATCTGCATTGCCACATCACTACTCTTGCACTAAGGGGCCATTATTAAAGGTTACTTGAACATTATTAAGGGTTATTTTGGGGGCCAAAATAAGGGTTATTTGAACACAAACACTGTGACACCATGACAGTTGGTCTTATAACAGAAAGCTTATACTGCATAAACACCCTGGACAAAGGAAGGAATCACTTCCCAGGCAGAACTAAGTCAGATGGCACGAGCTTTCATTGTTCATACTCGGAACAAAGCACAATTTAACACATATGTTATTTCTGGAATTTTCCATTTAATATGTTTGGATCATGGTTAACTACAGGTAATTGAAACGGGAAAGCAAAACCGCAGCTATGTGGAAATTACTATACTTTTTTTTTCTCAGATCACTTCTTGAAAGCACATTACTGATCTATAAAACTTGCTTTTTGACAATGTGATAGTGTTTCTTTGCCACAAGTATAATTTGACAAGCTGCATCCTCTATCTGCTTTCTGGGTCAAAACTGCTCAAGAGAACACAAAATTAAGGGCAGAAAGAAGACTACAGCAGAGCAAACACACTCGACTCAGGAAAGCCCAGTAGAGCATTCAGTGACTGAGAACCCCTGCAGGAAAGTGTACTAGTGCTCACAGACCACCCACCACTGGCTCAGTGTGCATACACTTTGAGCAAGCAACAACAGTCATGGGTTAGGAATACACCAACACCTACATACATACACACACACACACACACACACACAATATACTACCATAAATTGTTACACATTTTTGGAAAGCATTTTGCAGGCAATAACAGAACACAAAGGAGATCCGATGGAGGTGTGAAAATATGCTCTGAGAAGTGTTCTGAAGTTCTTCCAAGAAAGGTAATAACTAAGAACTTGGAGTACCAAGACATACAACACTGTAGGGTTCAACTACAGAATGCCTCAAGATTCCAAATTCAGTGTCTTCAGAAATACTGCACTGAAACCAGAGCATAGTATTAAAATTTCCTCACCAAGTAACTCAGATAAAAATCAGCTGCCAATTAATAAAAAGATATAAAAAATTTTTTCCAGAAATCAATATAATTTGTTAGCCAATCCATGCTGCAGCAAGTTTCTCAAAACCAAAATACAAAAAAACATTAGCTATATTTATAACAAGCAGTCCTGGCTGGTGCAACTCAGTTGGTCGAGCGCCGTCCCAAGCACTGAGAGGCCGTTGGTTCCATTCCCAGTCAGGGCACCTGACCAGGTTGCAAGCTCAATCCCCGGGAGGGGTTGTGCAGGAAGCAGCCGATGGATGTTTCTCTCTCTCGCCCTCTCCCTTCCTCTCTCTAAAAAAAAAAAAAAAAAAAAAAAAATCAATTAAAATAAATTAATTTATAACAAGCAGCATGCACACAGGCCTTGGGCTTTAAAGGCATGGTCAGACCTCAGGGTTCATCTCCCAAGACTTCTGCCTCCGCCACCTCTTCTGCAACATGGGGCAGGGAAAGAATGGTGAGGCAGGTGGAAAGCTCTGCATGACTTCACCTCCAGCTCATTCATCTCCTCTACTACATCAGTTCCTTTGTCTTCTGCATTTGGGGGGGAGGGGAGGGAGTGGTTGTACAACTATCTACCTTTACAAATATACTAACTCAAAATAAAACCCCAAACATTCTAAGTATGAAAAAGCTTGTATTAATCTAAGCAAATTCAGTCCATGATACTGCTTGTGGAATTAAAAAACTAGAAATAGCCCAGAACATATATACAAACAGAGAACCAACTAAATAAATTTTGGGATATATATATATATTGACCATCACTCCAACACACAAGATGGCTGCCTCCATGTGGACACAAGATGGCCACCACAAGATGGCCAGCAGGGGAGGGCAGTTAGGGGTGACCAGGCCTGCAAGGGAGGGCAGTTGGGGGAGATCAGGTCAGCAGGGGAGGGCAGTTAGGGGTGACCGGGCCTGCAGGGGAGGGCAGTTGGGGGGACTTAGGCCTGCAAGGGAGGGCAGTTGGGGGCAACCAGGCCAGCAGGGGAGGGCAGTTAGGGGTGACCAGGCCTGCAGGGGACTCTGTGTGTGTGTGTGTGTGTGTGTATGTGTGTGTATATATATATATATATATATATATATATATATATATATATATATATATATAGTAGAAGCCTGGTGCATGAAATTCATGCACGGGGGGGGGGGGGGGGGAGTTGTCCTTCAGCCCAGCCTGCACCCTCTCCAATCTGGGACCCCTTGAGGGATGTCTGACTGCCCGTTTAGGCCCGATCCCAGGGATCTCTTTCACAATCCAGGACTGCTGGCTCCGAACTGCTTGCCTGCCTGCCTGCCTGCCTGATTGCCCCTAACCACTTCTGCCTGCTAGCCTGATCACCCCTTAACCACTCCCCTGCCAGCCTGATCGATGCCTAACTGCCCTCCCCTGCAGGCCTGGTCAACCCAACTGCCCTCCCCTGCTGGCCTGGTTGCCCCCAACTGCCCTCCCTTGCAGGCCTAAGTCCCCCCCAACTGCCCTCCCCTGCAGGCCCGGTCACCCCTAACTGCCCTCCCTGCTGACCTGATCTCCCCCAACTGCCCTCCCTTGCAGGCCTGGTCACCCCTAACTGCCCTCCCCTGCTGGCCTGATTGCCCCAACTGCCCTCCCCTGCTGGCCATCTTGTGGTGGCCATCTTGTGTCCACATGGAGGCAGCCATCTTGTGTGTTGGAGTGATGGTCAATTTGCATATTACTCTTTTATTAGATAGGATATCATGGACTACTATGCAACCATCAAAAGAATGAGGAAGAGCCATCTGTACTTAGATACATCCAAGATATTTTAAATGAAAAGGGCATTACCAATTAATTTTTTAAAGGAGGAAATTCATGTTTTTATACAGAGTTTTTCTGGAAAAATACAAAAGAAACTAGGAATAGCAATGGCCTACAGAAGAGACTGTGGGACTGACGGTCTAGGTAAGGAGTACACTCTCTTTTACTATTCAAGAAATATTTTACTGTGTACATGTATCCCTGTTTTAAAAAAAATTAGAGTACTTAAGCAGTTAACTGCCACGATATTTTGAATTTAATTAAAAAAAGGTCTGCCGCTTGCATCTATAGACACTTATGGCGTACAAATGTTTGTCTGTGGGTTATGGTAGAAAAAGTGATGCCTATTAAAAGCAAACTCATCTTTCTTAACTATCTCTAAATTCTTTGTGGCAAAATTCAAATTCAGTAAAACATGGGTGGGTGGACATATGGATATGGAGAGGTGTGTTTTATCCTTTTCCAAAAACAGTAACTTCAATTTCTTGCCATAATGCTAAAAGTTATACTTGTTCTCAAATCAGGATGCAAAAATCCCTTAAATGTTTGTTCTGTTGTAATCAAAGTTTAAAAGACTTTAATATATTAAGTCCTCAACTAAAGTTCAGTTAATTACATATCATGTTAATATTATATGCTAAACATATTATGAATAAAAGTTTTACATATTTTTTATTTTAAATTAACAAAGAACTTTAGCATTACCAAAGAGTCCAAATTTCCTAAGCTCTCCCCAGCCAAAAGTCAGTTCAGTAATAACTAGAGGGTTTTTCCCTCCAATAACTTCAATTTTCAGAAACCTTTTCCATTTCCAAACAGGACTGGCCCAGAGTAGGGGGTGGAGATTATAGACAAGGCCTAAGCCTATCCAACCCTCTTCCACCTCTGTAGACGCCTGCCCTTGTCTCAGGAACCCCCAGGTCCTCATCCAGGTACAACCATCATCAGTGCTCCCACCGTGATAAGAGCACTGATTCAGTAACAGTGAATTCACTGTATTCGATTCTGAAGCTAAACCTGGGGCTCACACACCTACACGTAATAGGCTCTCTTAAGTCACACCAGGGCAAAGGAAGTGCAGTTGCCCCACCCCAAGCCCACCTAGAACCAGACTGTTGCTTGTCTCTTTGTAACTATTACCGTGAAAAGTAAAACAAGTGACTATGCCCTTCGACTTGATTTTGACTAATGGAAACGCATTTGTCATAGATCTAAAGGTATGCAGTTCTCTTGGAAAAAGTGATGTTATAAATTGATATGAATAAAAAAAATGAAGTTGAGGGAAGATATTTTGCTAACCTAAAACAATCAAAATTGACATTCCATGCAGCAAAATACTGATTTCTCATAAAAAAAATTTCTGAACATTCAGAACTAAACTATAACACTACAGAAAAATCTCTGGAGTTAGAAAAAAAAATATTTCTCAGATCATTTACAAGTTGGTTGTTTCATCATACCTCCATTTGCCATACACTGTCTTCAGTACCAGGGATGTCTTGCTGATTAAAAGACAGATCCGGTTCCTGTCTTCACGGACTTTATAATAGCAAACACAGGAACAATGCATTAGTGTACTGTCTAGCTTTCCCACAAGGAACAATAAGGAAAAAATCCCTGGAGTAGGTTTTAATATTCTCTACAGCGTAGCTTCAAAACATTTGGTAATAATTTAACATTTGAATATTAAAATGAAACAAAAGTAAGATAATTTCATATCGTGATACGTGCCATGAAGAAAATCAAACAGTAATGAGAAAAAGCTCCTAAGGGCTGGAGGTGAGGATGTGTAGGGAAAGCTTCACGGTTGAGCTGAACCTCTCTGATGAAAAGCAGGAGTGTACTTGGAGGGACAGAAAAAACAAGTGGCTGTGGGAAAGCAGGCAGAAAAGTGAGGGGCAGGGAACGAATCACAAAGGCCATTTACAGGCCACATAAGGAGTTTGGATTTTATTCTAATTATTATAGAAAGCCGCTGATAGGCGTTAAGCCTGGAAGTAGCAAAATGAAATCTGATTAAGCATAATAGTTCCTCATTTAGAACATGACACGTTTTCAAGTAGAAATAATGTTACCAATGGCGGTACTGCAGTATTGCTTCTATACCTTTATTGACCTGCCGTCTATTCTCTGCAAAGTTATGTGCAAAATAGTGGTGAGGAATAAAATAGGGTATCTGACCTTCAGCTCACAGGCTGGTAGAGATAAGAAACATTGAACAAATTATTACAACTGTAATATTTATAAGAGTGGAATATGTAGAATGCTGTGGCAAAGGGTAGTTAATCGGCCTGGGAGAGTCCAGAAATACTTCACAGAATACCTGAGTCTTAGAGTACAGGCAGGGATTTCCTTGGAGCATAACACCCACACCACTGGTGGAACACAAGAATAGGGGCTACCAAAGACTCTTTTAAAGTCATGTAAGCCCTGGCCAGTGTGGCTCAGCTGTGTGGTCTTGTGCCATGCACCAAAAGGTTGCCGGTTAGGTTGTGGGCTGGATCATCAGGAGGGAAGCAGCAGGCAGTAGATTGATGTTTCTCTCTCCCTTCCTCGCTCTCACATCAATGTTTCTCTCTCCCTTCCTCTTTCTAAAAATCAATTAAAAATCTTTAAAAAGTAAAGTATTTATGTAAGATTATTAAGGTGGAATGGGGCAAAAAAAGGAATTAACATATAAAACTTGCAAATGTATTGCTTAAATAAGGCTTATTAAGAGTCTCGATTATTTTATTTTCCTACAACACTGAAATACAATAATCTAAATGTCACTTTAACAAGTTGGTCTGTAACTCTGTGTGTGTGTGTGTGTGTGTGTTGCCCATTGTGAGCTGGGGTTAGAACTTCAAACATGTTAAAACTTTAAAACGAACTTCAAACACAGAGATCTTGAAAATATTCCAAATACTCTCCACTAGATTAAAAATTATTAAAATTTTCCTTATTTGCTTTAACCTTTTATACATGCGCATACATATATATATGTATATACATTATGAGCCATTTGAAAGTGTGGATGACCTCATGATACCTCACCTCAAAACTCTTCAACTTGCACTACCCGGTTTGGCTCAGTGGATAGAGCGTCAGCCTGTGGACTGAAAGGTCCCAGGTTTGATTCTGGTCAAGCACATGTACCTTGGTTGTGGGCACATCCCCAGTAGGAGGTGTACAGGAAGCAGATGATCCATGTTTCTCTCCCATTGATGTTTCTAACTCTCTATCTCTCTCTCTTCCTCTCTGTAAAAAAAAATCAATAAAACATATTTTTTTAAAAAAAGAAAAACTCTTCAACTTGCATCTCCCAAAATAAGGGCATTATCCTATATAGTCACAATGCCATTATCACACTAAAAAATATAAACAATTCTTGCCCAGCCAGTGTGCCTCAGTGGTTGAGCATCAACCTATGAACCAGGAGGTCACGGTTCAATTCCCAATCAGGGCACATGCCCAGGTTGTGGGCTTGATCTCCAGTAGGAGGCATGCAGGAGGCAGCCCATCAATGACTTTTTCTCAACATTGATGTTTCTATCCCTCTTTCTTTCCCTTCCTCTCTTTGAAATCAATAAAAACGTACTTTTAATAAATAAATAAATAATTATTTAATATCACCTATTATCAGGTACATAATTTAAAAATTTTAAGTACAAAGGCTTTGTTGAGAACCTTACAGGAATGTATTTTAATAAACTGATTAAATGTATTACTTGTATTTTATTATTTTATTTTTTTATTTCAATTTACTTCAACTAAAAATGAAAACCACCTATTTCGCCCCCCCTTACCCACCTCTCTACCTCTGGCAACCACCAACATATTCTTTGTACCTATGAGCTTGTTTTCTCATTTTAGAGTCTACATATTAAGTATTTGTCATTCTCTATTTGACTTCACTTAGAAGAATGCTCTCAAGGTCCATCCATATTGTCACAAATGACAAGATTTCACTCTTTTCTATGGCCAAATAATATTCCACTGTAGATATATAACACAATCTCTTTATCCTTCCATCCGTGGATGAACTCTTAAGTTGTTTCCATAATTTGGGGGCTATTGAAAATAATGCTGCAATGAACATGGGGGTACAGATATCTTTTCAAGTTAGTGTTTTTGTTTCTTTCAGCTAAATACCCAAAAGTGGATTTGTTGGATCATATGGTAGCTCTATTTTTAATTTTTTTAGGAACCTCCATACTTTTTTCCATAGTGGCTGCATCAATTCACATTCCCACCAACCGTGCACAAGGGTTCCCTTCCCGCCACATCCTTGACAACACATTTCTTTTGTTTTTAATATATTTTTACTGATTTCAGAGAGGAAGGTAGAGAGAGAGAGAGAGAGAGAGAGAGAGAGGGAGGGAGAGAGAGAGAAAATATCATTAATCGGCTACCACCTGCACACCCCCTACTGGGAGTTGAGCTCGCAGCCCAGGCATGTGCTCTGACCTCCTGGTTCATAGGTCAATGTTCAACCACTGAGCCACGCAGTCTGGGTTCTTGTCTTTTTTATAATAGTCATTCTAACAGGGGTGAGGTGATATCTTATTGTGGTTTTGATTTTCATTTCCTTGATGATTAGTGATCTTGAGCATCTTTTCATGTACCTGTTGGCCATCTATATGTCTTCTTTGGGAAAATGTCTATCAGATCTTCTGCCCATTTTTAAATCAGATTATTTGTTTTTTTTGCTATTGAGTTGTATGAATACTTTATATATTTGAATATTAGCCCCTTATCAGATATATGATTTGCATATATTTTTCCCCTTCAGTAGGTTGCCTTTTTTTATTATTGACTTTTTTTTTTTTTAGAGAGAGAGAGAGGTAAACATCGATGAGAGAAACACCGATCGACCGGTGATCCAACGCACCACCTTTTGTTGTACAGATGACACTCCAACCAACCAAGCCACACTGGCCAGGGCCAGCAGTTTCCATTTCATTCTTTGATCGTTTCCTTTGCTATATGGAAGCTTTTTAGTTAGATGTAGTCCCACTTTTTTATTTTTGCTTTTGTTGCTTTTGCTTTTGGGGTCAGAGTAAAAAAAAAAAAATCATTGCCTAAATTGATTAAATTTATTATTACTTGTATACCATTACTTTTATTTTTAAAATGTGATAATACTTTATAAAAATTTAGGTTAGAACAGCGGTTTGCTGCTCTGTTGGCTAATGAGTTTGCCGACCACTGGGTTAGAAAGTCAGATTTTTTAAAGTTAATTTTAAGAATATTAAAATAATTGTAATAAAACATGGCAAAGAGTATAAAAGTGGTACATGCCAGGCTGGCATTTTGGGAGCGCTGCATTGGTGGAAGGACACTCAGGCAGAAGGACATCCGAGGAAAGGCTTACAGAAGAGAGTGATCTCTGGCTGGCGGAGCGAGGGCACCTGTGAGAAGAAGATGCGTGGCCAGGTGCCTGGGGAGAAGCTCTTCAAGCATTCCATGCGTCTTCCTGAGAATTCTGAACTTTACCCTGCTGACAGTGGGATTTTTTTGTGATAAAATCAAGTTTATTTAGAAAAATCTATCTGGTCCCAGTGTGTTGGATAGATTGAAGAGGAGAGATGGGGGGCAACTAAAGGCAATCAAACAAGGCTTATATTTTTTTCACAGAAAATATATAGCATTTTAGTTATAGTTGAACAAACCTGAGATGCTGGTAAATGAACAAAACAAAAACAATAAAACCAAACTAAGTTTACCCTGAATGTTCATACTGTAGCTCACTAGATCCAGGAGCAGATAACCCAAATAGAGTTTCTAAAAATTCATAATTCCATCTCCAACTTTTTTTGAGGATCCACTTTAAGAATAAAAATATTTTCACTTTTAGTGATATATACAAGTTAACAGGAATTTGTAACATTTTACAGCTTTTGTCATCAGTAATTGAATGTTTATGTTGTAGGAATGCAGCGTTAAAGAGAGTCAGCAGAGATATAAATTTTAAAAGGAACCCTGAGCACTTTTGAAGCATTTAATAGAGCTGGCTCTTTTTTTTTTATGATTTGAGAGAAGGTGGAGGTGGGGGGCAGGGGGATTGGGAGAGGGGGATAGAGAGAGAGAGACATTGATCGATTGCCTCCATTATGTGCCCTGACCAGGGATCGAACCAGCAACCCAGGTATATGCCATGACCAAGAATCAAACCCACAACCTGTTGGTGTACAAGACAACACTCCAACCAAATGAGCATCCAACCAGAGCAAAGCTGTCTCCTTTAAATACCTAGTTTCATTTTCCAAAGTGGTTTTTCTTTTTCCTTGGCAAGATTCATCACTGGCACTGATTTTATGTTTATCAGTCACACTAAAAATAAAAATTCCCAAAGAAAACCAATGGGAAACGAGTGGGGTGGAGAATGGATACGTTTTTCAAATGCGCAGAGTGCCCTCAGGGCACTACGGACAGCAACTCCAAGGAGCTCCAATTTGCAGGGCTCCAGGGGAAGGCTGTAGCCAAGGCGGGCGGCCTACCTGGCAAATGCGTCCTTCAGACCCCTCCGCCAGAACTCCAGCTCTATTTATTTTGGGCTTCCTAGAAAGATGGCATTTGAACAAAGAGTTCTATAGCTTTAAGTATATTTGAAAGCCAAGGAGTCAGAACTACGTTCTTAAGTCAGAGATTGGTAATTTCAGAATAAGATTCCAAGTTCCACAGGAAAGTGGCCAAGGGGACAAAACAAACACCATCACTGAGGAGGAACATAAAGAGAGAGACCCAGGGAGGCAAGGAGCAGCAGCTTTAGGGTAGCATGAGGGATTCTGGGTGGGCCAGTGGGCATCCAAATTGGAGAGGCCCACACAGCAGAGACAGGCACCTGGAGCTCAGCGGAAAGGTGTAGGAGAGCAGGAGAGCTCGTGAAGTCTAACTGTGGATGAATCCACCGAGAGATGTAAAGAGAGAAGCGAGGGAAGGTTTGAAAAGGTCGAGGAAAGCAAAAAGAAAAGGGTCTGCCTCGAGACTGGACTGTGTGGAGTTACTGAGGGCCACCTCAGGAGGAGTCCCTGACTCGGGGGTACTCTGTATCCAGGAGCAGAGAAGGCACAGACTGGACAGGTTGGGGGTGGTATTCTACAGAGCGGAGGCCTCAAAAAGGCAAGAGGGCCAGACAAAGGGCACTGGCCAGGAAGCAAATGAAATTTTAGACAATGGGTCCAGGCCTGAAGGGGCTGAAACTCTGAGAGAAAAAAGAGGTCACAAGGAGGTCAAAGATGGGACAGGGAGAGTAGGGAAGCCCTTCCACGAGGCTGGTGAAAAATACAGCATCAGAACCTAAGATTTCACTGGTAGAGCTGCTCCAGAAAGAACTCCTTTCAGCTAAAGTTAATAGGAAGCCCAGCCCTAGTCAGTTTGGCTCAGTGGATAGAGCGTCAGCCTGTGGACCAAAAGGTCCCGGGTTCGATTCTGATCAAGGGCACGTACCTTGGTTACAGGCTCCTCCCCAGCCCAGGGCCCTAGTCAGGGCCCCTGCAGGAGGCAACCAATCCACGTGTTTCTCTCACATCAATGTTTCTCTCTGTCTTCCCCTCTCTCTTCCACTCTTCCTAAAAATCAATGGAAAATCCTCAGGTGAGGATTAACTACAACCAAAAAAAACACCAGGAAGTCAAAATCAGGGTAAAGGTCAAGGGGGCGGGGCTGAGAGGGGAGCATGTCTTCAGAAACCCTGTTGTGCCTTAAGTCAGGGAGCCCTCCTCAAGCACTCACTGCAGAGGAGGGAGACCCACTCAAAAAAGGGAGGCCAGAGGAGCCAGCCTCTGTTTCCCTTGTCACAGTCACTGCTGGCGACTGCTGGCGACGGGGGTCGGCAACAGAGTCGTTTAAAGCTTCTCTCAGTTCACCCAGGAGCCACTATGTGCCCTTAAGGAAAACCAGGTGCAGTTAAGTCTAGGGGCAGATCTAAGTTTATTTCCCAATTTGTATACAGCGTTACTTGTAAAGAAACAAAACAAAAATAATAAATATTAATTACAATAAGAGATCAAGCGGTTCAGGTATCGTAAGTGACTATAACAATAAAACACCCAAAGTTTTTCAAATTTCTAGCTTTAGCTACTAGACACCTACTTCTGCCCATTTTGCTCAATAATAAAAATGAAAACTAACCAAAAGGAAACAATATTACTGGAAAGAACACTACCTATTAATTTCTTTTCTTAAAAAAAAAAAGAATGTCTCTTTTAACAATTTACTTAGAAACTCCAATTCATATTTTACAAATTAACAAACTGCCTCTGGTATATAAACTAGATTTTTCAAAATATTTAACTGTCAATTCAGGAGATAATGATACACAATAAGGACAGAATGGTATAAAAAAGGTACTCACTAGTACCCTAAGGATAATATCTTGCTAACATACTTTCAGAAAAGCCTGATTAACTCTGGGAAACTACTAATCACTCTGATTTCCTTATGAACTAAGTAGAACTTATCACACACACAATCAGGCTTCATGATACTGTCACTTCTGCAAGGGTTTCAAGATAGTCAAAAGTACCCTTGTCAAGAAAGTAGTGGGGGTAGGGGGTGATCAAGAGATGCTCTAAGGTGTCTGCCCTCCTCCCGGTAACATACAGTATGCAGGACACTTACCCCATGTTTACTATGCTAATGTAGATATCTATACTAATAAAAAGGTAACATGCTAATTAGACAGGACATCTTCCAAACAAAGCCACAGTGGCAGGGGCCGAGGCAGAGGCAGTCAGGGGCAATCAGGCCAGCAGGGGGGAGCAGTTAGGGAGTGATCAGGCCAACAGGGGGGAGCAGTTAGGGGGCAATCAGGCTGGCAAGGGAAGGCAGTTAGGGGGCAATCAGGCCAGCAGGGGAGGGCAGTTAGGGGGCGGGATCGGGCCTAAACCAGGAGTTGGACATCCCCTGAGGGGTCCTGGATTGGAGAGGGTGCAGGCCAGGATGAGGGACACCCCCTCCCCCGTGCACGAATTTCGTGCACCGGGCCTCTAGTTAGAAATAAAGGAAGAAAACAACAATAAAAGAAAAAACTTATACCTCTTTAGCCATTCTCATAGTGACTACTCAACTCATAATCCTTAATTTTGTCAACCTGCTTTCTCTCCACCTATGACTGGACATCTGTATTTCACAAATACAGTTAAAGTAATATAATAAATCTGAAATATAAAGCATTTAATTATATGTTATCATTATTATGTAGGCTACTGAGCCTCTTTAAATACTCACTAGTTTTCCATTAATACAGAAATGAGAGTGAAATATGGCAAAACCTCTACTAACCAGACAACTGGGGAATGAGTCATTGAATAATCTTATATCTCAGATAGCTGAAGGCTTATTTACAACTCTGAATACACAAACTTTTTTTGTGAACGGTTCTGGACAGAATGCTTTGACTCAGACCAACATAACACAGTAAGATGTAAGCTAAGACCACAAGGCTCTCTGTCCCTATCCAGATGAGATCCTGGGCCATTGGCAACCTTTGCTTTTACGCTTTCCCTGTTTTCCACATGTCATATTCTGCTTCCATCTCTCTCTTTCGTTCCAATAACTGTGTCGGAACCACACCTAAGGAAAAGAGTACCTGGTCCTCAGAGCTCTGCTGGACACCTACAAAGCTCTCCCAAGGGAGGTGAAACAGTGCACATGGTTCTGTGATCTTTATTTTATCAACTATGGAAATCTTTTTAAAAATATATTTCCGCAAAAGGAAATTCTGACACACGTGCTGTAATATGGATGACCAGTGAGGACATTATGCTAAATGAAATAAGCCACTCACAAAAAGGCAGATACCATACGATTCCACTTATATGAGGTAGCCAGAGTGGTCACATTCATAGAGTCAAAAAGTAGAACAGTGGGTGCCCAGGGCTGGGGAAACGGGGAACGAGGAGTCATTGTCAATGGGTACAAATTTCAGTTCGGGAAGATGAAAAGTTCTGCAAATAGTGGTGAGCACTGCGTAACACTGTGAATGTACTGATGCCACTGAATTGTACAATTTATAATGGAAATTTTGTGTTATGTATATTTTACCATAACTAAACATTTTCTTTTAATTTTAAGTAATGAAAATTTACTTCCTCATTATCTACTATGTTCTAGACAGGTGTAATATGTTAAATGTATCTGTGTTATCATCACCTAATCACTCCAAGGTTATTTTATAATGGCATAAGTAAAAATGAGCCAACTGGCTTCTCATGATTCCAAATTAACATATACTATTTTTAACGTGGAAAGCTAATGTTTTATAGAAACTGATCCATCAGATAGAAAACTAGCAGAAACTGAGAGAGAAGAATCCTAGCCCAGGTAGCAAATTAATGTGAAAAGAAATGAAAAACCAGTGGCCTTACTATTCAGCATATATTACATAGCAGCCATCTCAAACACTTCTTAAAAAAACTATTCAGGGTAAAAATATATATATAATTTAGAATTCAAATCCAAGTACTTGTTGATTATCAATTTATTTTTTCTTTTTAAAAAAAATTACTGTTATTGAAATATAGTTGGTATACAATCTTATACTGGTTATATTAGTTTCAGGTGTACAATATAGTGATTCAACATTTTTGTACCTTACCATGTGATCACCCCACCAATTCTATTAATTATCTGTCTCTGTGTAAACTTATCACAATATTGTTGACTACACTTAACACTTCATTTGAATTTCATCAGGAAAAACTCTTGAGATGTTTTAGTAACTCCTAAATTTCTCAGCCCGTCTCATGTCGTCATTCCAAATACATGACTGTCCTGCATTTGCAAGTGACAACAAACTATCTTCCGTCTTTCATCTGGGACTCTCCCCATATGTCATCTCAGACCAGAACCAACGTTCCCAGACCAAGACCAAGCAGCTACTCTCAACTGCCCTATCTGCCCCAAATTGGTCTAGTCATTAACCTTTCTCTAGATTAAGCAAAAGCTTCAAAAGGAACCTACATGCAGCACTGTATATTGTGTTAGAAATGCCACCTTACAGCCTCTCCCTGCACAGCGAAGGGCTTGGTTTTGAAGTTACTCAACTATCAAACCACAAAGTTCAAGAGGGACTTCATATCATTTAGCACAATATATAGACTACATTTTTTGTTTTTCAATTTTGTCCTTCAGTGATCATCTAAAGATAAAGAGGTGAATAAGGTTATAAAAATCTTCTGAAATAAAAGAGACTAGGAAATAATTATATACACATCTTCAGGTGCCTCTGAGTTATAGGTAAAGGTTTACAATCAAACTTCTTAGAATTTCTGCAGTGCAGTCATCATTTTTCTATTAATAATTTGTCTTCGTTCTTATCCTCTCTCCCCCTCTTGTGAAGTTTAAAAATGAACTTGCAACAACCTGACCATATCCTTTCTATTTTATTTTGTTTTTTGATATATTTTATTGATTTTTTACAGAGAGGAAAAGGAGAGGGATAGAGAGTTAGAAACATCGATGAGAGAGAAACATTGATCAGCTGTCTCCTGCACACCTCCTACTGGGGATGTGCCTGCAACCAAAGTACATGCCCTTGACCGGAATCGAACCTGGTGCCTTGGAATCTGCAGGCCCACACTCTATCCACCGAGCCAAACTGATTAGGGCTCCTTTCTATTTTAAATCATTTTCCAATGAGGCTAGTACCACTTAAAAGAAGCATAAAGTCAAATCAAAATCCCACTCCCCGAAGTCTAATGGTTCAAATCTCCCCAGTAACCAAAATCCCCAGAGACTTTCATCCAATTTAACAACTATGTATAATGAGAAATATATTTATTTAATTATAAAACATCACAATTAGCTAACAAATGCTGTTTACTGAAAGAAAAATTCCTGCCATAACAGAGGTACATTTACTGATTAAATGTTCTTTTATTCTCTCTTATTTTGAAATATTGGCTAACTGCCAAATAATTCCAGAGAGTTTCAGGAAGTTATAAGAGAAAATTTTTAACATAAAAACATTTAGCATTCAAATTGCCTGTCTATATAACGGTCTTCTGCTTTTTTGAATTGTAATCATTTATTTAATGTGAACATAACATGAAGTCATCATTAAAAGGCCAATAAAACCCAGCCGGCGTGGCTCAGTGGTTGAGCATCAACCTGTGAGTCAGGAGGTCACAGTCAGGTTCCTGGTCAGGGCATGTGCCGGGTTGCGGGTTCTATCCCTCATGGGTGGTGTGCAGGAGGCAGCCAATCGATGATTCTCTCTCATCATTGATGTTTCTCTCTCTCTCCCCCTCCCTCTCTTCCTCTCTGAAATCAATAAAAATATATATATTTTTTAAAGCCAATGAAGCTTAGACAGTTCACCTTTTCTACAGACTTTAGAGTCAAACTATATCTGCTTCGGCACCACCATCTACAGCTAAGCCCAGGCTAGTGACCACTGTGAAAGCAAAAGTACTCTACAGTAGCAAGAAGATTATGGATAGGCAAAGTGTATTTAAAGAGAAAAATCAGAGTTTACAAGGAAACAAATATCAAAAGAGAAATTATTTTTTTAAAGTGCTTGAAATTTTGTTTTTCAATTAGAGTTTACATTCAATATTATTTTGCATTAATTTCAGGTGTACAGAATAATGGTTAAATGACCATATACTTTACAATGTGTTCCCCCCATATATCCAGTACCCACCTGCTACCACACATAGTTATTACAATATTATTGACTACTAGTGGCCTGGTGCACGAAATTTGTGCACATTAAAAGGGAATTAATTAGAGGAAATATTTTAATGTTGCTATCTGCCCTTTCTCTATAATGGAAGTGTTAGAGATGAAAGAAAATTAGTAAAATGTATATGAAAATCTTCCCCCTGTCAGAGTCTGGGGCGTGCCATGGGAACCAGAGTCAAGTCCCCGTCCACCTGCACATGCCTCAAAATCACACAATACCCAGACCTGGCCAGCCCCAGCCCCATCAAGCCCTGCCAGGTTGGGGGTGCAGCCTCAGGTCCCCTGGCCTAGTGCCAAGCTGGGGGCACAGCCTCAGGTCTCCCGGCCCTGGCACCGGGTGGGGGGCACAGCCTCAGGTCCCCAGGCGCATGCTGGGTGGAGAGCGCAGCCTCAGGTCCCCCGGCCCAGGGCTAAGGGTGAAGCCTGAGGTCCCCTGGCCCAGCACCGGGGGGTGGGGAGGGGGGGGAATGGGGGGACACGCCTGGCACTGGGGCTGAGGACATCAGGTCCCCCGCCCCAGCCCGGCTCCATGCAGCCTCAGTTCCCTGCTGATCGCTTGTTATGGAAACCCTGCTTCCACTGTGGGCGCAGCCATCTTGTGCTATGGGAACCCCACATCTGCTGTGGGCACAGCCATCATGTGACTGCCTGATGGTTAATTTGCATATTACCTCTTTATTACATAGGATATTCCCTATGAAAAAATTTGCTTTTATATGTGTTTCTCATTGCACATCTTTTTAGTTGCAGTCTTAAAATATTAGTAAGTTTACAATACCTAGCAATACAAAAGTTAAGAAATCTAAAAAGAGCCACACACACACACAAAGGTGGATCAATAACTCAATATCAAATACTCTCTTGGCTAAGGAAGATATGAATCTTGGGGTAGAGTGACCAAATCCAGCTTAGTCATTAGCCAATTGGCAGCTTAGTCCCAGGAAAAAACTTGTTTCACAAAAGAGAATCTTTGACCTCTATGGACTATGCCCCATACATTCCTACCAGAGGCCTTCCACTGTTCCCAACTTTCCATTACATAGGTATTCTCACAGTGCAAAGCACACTTATAACCTCCTATCCTTTCAGCAGTAGACACAAGGCACAAGAATATTTTAAAAGTCCTCTGGGGGAAGGATAAGCAAGTCGTTTAAGTACTTGCTTCAGTGGAGAATATAGAACACCCAACTTCCTAGAAGCCTAATACAAAAAGGTGTCTTCATCATGTTGAAATTTAAAAAAAAAATCACACCTGACATAATTTTAGTTACCTTTTGTTTCTATTTTTAAAGTGTTAATAATCTGATAAACCAGACAAATATCCTGCATATATAAATCAAATTAATTGCTGTCACTTAAAATGTTGTTAAAAGCTTTATATCTACATTCTTTAATTCACTGAACTTTCAAAAAATCAATTTTCTCAGCAAATTCCTGGCTTTAAGGAACTGATTCATCTACTGACCCTTAAACTCTGACTTGCTGAAAAAGTTCGTAATTCAGACCTACTGTCTGCAAATATACCTGTATTCCAAAAATGGGAAGTAATAGATTAATACAGAGCCTGTGACCACAGGACTCCCAGGAGCCACAGATCCAAACCTGGAAAGTATTGCTTCAAGCTAAAAAGTGACTTTCTATCTACGAAGTCTCCAAAGGGCAGAATTTATAGTCATTTTAGATAGTAAAGACTGTAAGAATTGTTATAAAAGCATTTAGTCATGGTGAAATAATCATAATTCCAGGTTTACCACCGGTTGTCCTTCAGCTTAATTATTAACATCACCCCCTTTCACTCTCAAAAGGGTCCTGTTTTGAAGGAAAACTCATCAGTGGTGATAAGAAGTCAGTGGTGGTTGCCTTGGAGAGGCAGGAAGGGTTTTTACTGAATGGGGGGAAATGTCAAGGGAGCACTTTGGGAGGCTGAAAATGTTTACACCTTGATCTGAGTATGATTATCATATGTAAAAAGTCAGTGAACTGTACTTTTTTAAAATGTTTTTATTTATTTATTATTTATTTATTTACTTACTTATTTATTTATAGAGAGGAAGGGAGGATAGAGAGAAACATCGATGCAATTGGCTGCCTCCTGCACGCCCCCTACTAGGGACAGAGCCCGAAGCCCCAGGAATGGAACCAGCGACCTCTTGTTTCATGGATCAATGCTCAACCACTAAGCATCACCAGCCAGGCTGTACTCTTACCAAACTTATTATAAATTAGACATCAATTTAAAAATTTATATAATTTAAAAAACAGACTGAAATACATTTTTAAATGTCTTTGTTCAAACAATGACATAAAATCACCCTAGATACAGCTGCCCAGATGTTTTTCCAAATGTATTTTAATAGATGCATACTGTGTGTGAATACTTTTATGTAGAACCTTTCAAAATACACTAATTTTTTAATCTTGCATTTTAGCTGAGTTTTAGAACTGAAAGCACACAGAAATATAATCTATTCATCCTCTAATTTTGCAAATAAGGAAACCCATATCTATATAAGGTAAGAGACTACCCAAGATAAGGCAGCTAGTCAATGGCAACAATAGTAACAGAACTGTTTCCTGATTCGGGGCCACTCCCGTTTCCACCAGGCCGTTACTTTTCTGACACTGTAAACAAATCTGAACTTAATCTACCTGTCGCCTAGAGCAGTGGTCGGCAAACTCATTAGTCAACAGAGCGGCAAACCGCGGCGGCTCGCGAGCCGCAGTTTGCCGACCACTGGGGCCCTAGAGGATTTAATGTCTCTCTCAAAACGCGGGACCAACAGGCCCCAAAGTACACACACAGGCGCACTCATCTTCCTCCTCCCAAGACAGCTGGTAAATAAACAACTCATTTTCAGGCATTTTACTTCCGATGCAAAGTATGACACCTTTTAACATGCAGTTCAAGAAGACAATGCAGGGACTGACAAAGTCCACCGTATTTCCTTTCAAATCTCTTTGATGGTTACTTGGTTCTCAAACTTCATCGCTGGTAAGTAGGGCTCAAGAAACATGGCTTGGGGCGGTTCACCAGCACTGCTGTACGTGACGACCCCAGGGAATTACCCCACTCAATAAAAACCCTGCCGGTCTCTGGCAGGAATGCCCAGCCCCAACCCCAGCACCTCACAAGACCTGTAAGTGACCTGTGCTTTACGCTTAGTTTTAGACCCAGCGAACAGCTGACATCTTGCGAGAAACTTAACATAACCTACATCCTTTCCGCGGGGATTTATTTCTGTTCTCAGAAGGCGTTTCTGCTCCCCACAGAGCAGGCCTAGCTTCTCGGGGCACTGGTCGCCTCTCCACAGCCTCCTTTTCAGTCTCCAAAACGAGACTTCAAGAACAGAAATCGAAACGGTCACGGACTCCGGAGTGGCCGGTCGGGGCCCGGGGCCCGGCGAGCACACAGCCCACGGCGCGCGACCCGGGGAGGCCCGGCTCATCCATCTCGCCGGCCCGAAGCAACCGGTTGCGGCGGCCTCTGTAGACGCTCCACCAGCGCGTCGAGGCCACCTCGCCCTCCGAAGTTCGGACCAGCGCGCCCCCGGCCTCCGCTGCGGGTTCGCGCCCGGGCCTCGGAGCGAGCCCGGGGGGCGGGTCCGCGGGGGCTCGGCGGGCGGGAGAGCTGGACCCGCGGGGAGGGGCGCGCGCCGGGAACTTGGGCGCCCGCCGGTGCCGCCGCTCGGCCACTTTCCTTTCACATCCCGGGGGCTGCCGCGCGCCTAACTGCCCGCGCGGAGCTGCCATCCGCCGCCGCCGCTCCCCGCCTCTCCCCGCCGCGGCGAGGCGCCCAGGCGCGCTACTGCAGCCCGGCCGGCCGGCGCGCGGGGCGGCGGGGGCGCGCGAGGCCGCGCGCGGGCGCCGCGCTCCCCCCGACCGCCCCCGCCCCCAACGTGCTGCCGCCGCCCGTTGGCGCCCCGGCCCGCGCGCCCGCCGGCCTCTGCCTCCCGGCGGTTTCGCTGGCAAAGTTGCACCGCCGCGTCGAGGGGGCGCCGCGCGGTTCCCCGCCCAGCGCCGCCGCTGCCCCCTCTTCAGGCCGCCGCGCGGGAAGGCCCAGCCAGTAGCCCCGCTTTTTTACCTGCCGGGAGTTTTCGCGCGCGCGCTCCTCGATCGCTCTCTTTTACCCCTCTCGCGCTCTTCTTTCTTTTCTTCTTTTCGTTCCCCAGCACGGGCGCTTTTTCCGCTCACACCGCCCGCGCTCGCCCGCTCGCGCCCTCCTTCCTGCTGGGCTCGGCGGAGCGGGGCGGCCGGCAGCTCTCCCCGCCCCCCTCCACCGCGCTCCGGCGGAGGCGGCGGCGGCGGCGCTCCGCGCTCCGACTCATTCCAATATGGCACGGGTGCAGGGCGCATGCGCCCGCGCCCCCCCCCTCACCCGCGCTCCTCCCGGCAGTCCGCGCCCCTCGCGCCGCGCGCGTGGCGCCCCCCAAGCCATCGTTCCCGAACCCGCCCGAGAGTGGTTTCGCGCAGGTGGGGCCGCACGGGATGCGAGGCGTCCGCGGACTGGGGTGCTGGGGGTCCAGCGCCGCCAGCCAACCCCGCCCCTCGTGTCACCAGCCCACAACTCGCCGCGGACATCCCTGAGGCCGTGGCGCAGGGCTCGCAGCGGCGCCTCCGGGACCCGACAGCGCTGCGGCCCTGCGAGGATGGGCCCCGACGGAGAGACGCGCCCTTAGGGAGCCAGCGCCCACCCTTGTCCCTGCTCCAACCCCCGAGGGAAGGGTCCCCCGCGCCTCACCTCGATTGTGGACGGAGCCCCGAAAACCCACTGACGTTCCCGAGTCAGTCCTGGCGTCTGGGCCGGGGCGAAGCTCACCGCTGTCGTCCGCACGTGACCGCCTCCGGCAAGATGGCATTAGCAAGGGAACGGACGGAGCAGCGGCCCGATCCCAGATGAGCGCGTGTCGCCGCTGGAGAGGGCTGCGTCCGCCCGCTTGGCCCCCGTCTGGGTTCTGGCGCGTCCTTTGAGACCTGAAAGGGCATTCAAGTGCCCCTGTCTGCTAAGTCAGACTCGGGCCCTTGGCGCACCCGCTGTCTCCGGGCTTCCGCAGGAGGCGCCCTGTAAATCCGAGTTTTCCGGCCGTTCGGGGCCTCAGCGAGGGGGCATGAGACGGCTGCCGAATTCTGGCAGGAGAGCCGAGGACCCCGGATCGGGACAGAAGCTCCAAAGTGGCTGCAAACCGGCCCCGAAACCGGAGGTGCCCACGGGTGCTTGTTCCCCAGCTTGCCCCTTACCCAGCGAGAGCAGGTGCCCGTCGGACATCCCCATCCCCACCTGCCCTGGAAAGTTCCCTCCAGAAGGGAGCACCAGCGCGGCCGAATCCAGGAATGCCGGGACTCCTGAGCCCTAGGGGTGGGGGGGAGAAGTCTCCGAAGGGATGCTGATGGCTTTTGCCTTTCAGGAAGGAGGAGGCGCCCACCGCAAAAAAAGAGGTCTTGGGTGCCAGTCGCAGGCTCAGGCCACTTCCCACTGACCTCACCTCTGCGCTGGGAAATATTACCCCACTTGAAAAACTTGCTCAAAGTCCAGATATTTTATTCTACTTTACCACCACTGAAAAGAAGACATGACAACCAGAGAGAAAGAAAATGTAAAAAGAATAAAATATCCATACTACTACTACAGAATGCAACTTTCACTTATAAAACATCCCACCCAAGTACGTGTTTACATTGTTGCAACTACACATTCTCTGTTCTTTGCTACTCTCACGTTTTTGTTTTGATTCATTTTTAAAGTGTGCAGGTATCCTCGTCCATTCAGCCAGTCTCCTAATAAGGTATATTTGGGTTCTTTACAATTGTTTGCTAATATATGCTTTAATTCTGCACTTGGGACAAATTCCTGGCAGCCAAATATCCAAGTGAAACGCTAAGAAAGGGAAAAGTGGTCTTGCTGCTCAGTACCAAAGGACTTTCCCAAAGAACTGCCCACTCATTCTGCCACCTCCCAGGAACAAGTGTAAGGACCTTGATATCTATTTGTAAACATAGAGTGCCATCTTTTTTTCCTTATAATTTAGTAGTGCCTAAAATACTTGAGTGTTTCTAAGATGACTTTAAAAATGAATGTTTTTCATTCGTTTACTATATATTCCCCTTTCTGTGAATCATCTGTTCATATTCATTCATCTCTTGGGGACTCAAACCTCTTCTGTGACTAAGTATTTTTTTATATTATAGCTATTATTCCTGCATCATCAATGATGCAAATATTTCCCAGCCGTTGTTCATTGTTGTTTTATTTTAATGCTCAATCTGTCATTCTAGTCCTGTGTGATTTTTTTTATTGATTCAATGCTGACAAAGTGAGCTTTCTTCCACCCATCTGACTTTATTTTCTGCTAGTTTTCTACAATTTCACTTTATATTTAATTCTTTGATGATTAGCCACCCCAAGTTTACTGTGTGGAATAAAATATGGATTTAACTCACCCCCAGCATCACCAGTTTTTATTGCTTATGCAG
The DNA here is from genome assembly GCA_026230045.1 of Corynorhinus townsendii. Classification (NCBI taxonomy): domain Eukaryota; kingdom Metazoa; phylum Chordata; class Mammalia; order Chiroptera; family Vespertilionidae; genus Corynorhinus; species Corynorhinus townsendii. The sequence continues at coordinate 41,918,739 of JAPDVU010000006.1, forward strand.
TCCTCATTCATTAAATAAGTCTTCCCTTATCCTTCATTTAGTAAAATCCACTTTTATGAGAGGCTTTTGATGTTGCTTGATCTATTTATGAAGTCTCCATTTCCTTTCCTAAACCTCAGTTTGAGCAGATACCATATGGATCTAAATATTGGTTCTTTAAAATAGAATCAAGCATGCCCAGATTCCCCCTCATGGAGACTTCCTTTCTTTAGTATAAACTTGATGTTCACACTGATTTGTGAACACATTCAGAGGTTAAGAGTGATGGCTTTGGAGATGAGGCCATCCATGTTCAACACTTACCAGCCCTCTGACCTTGGCCCATTACTTACCCTGTCTACTGACCTTCGTTCTTAGTTTATGAAAATGGGGGTAAGAATAACAACTGCTGCACAAGCTCAGTACCTAGCACAGAGTAAATATGAGCTACTGTTACTGATATCTTTAGTTCCCCCAAAATTGAAATTTTACATGGAGTGGCATTAAATTTCTAAATTAATTTAAACAGATTAAGTATTCTATAATATTTCATTTCCCCAACCAGGACATGTGCTATCTTTTAGTTGGGTTGGGGCTGAGGTTGCTTAGGGCTGAGGGACTAGCATCTGGAACCAGGACACCAAGGCTCGCTATGCTGGCCAAGGGCTCCTGTCTTTAGCTAGTTGCAGCTCAGGAGCCAGAAGGAGTAGGGAACGGGGACAGCTCAGGCCTAATACATCCTCCAGGCCCATCATGGCCCTCCTGGAGGGTCACAGGTGGGAGGTTCATGAAGAGGGCTGGCCATCGGCCCCTAGAAGGGAGTTGGAAGGGCAAGCCCAAAGGAGATATGACCATGGACCCTCCCGGTTTCTCCCACCAGCCTGTGCTTGCCCGGACTGCTGGTTCGGGCAAGCACAGCCTGCATCCCTCTGATGCCCAGAGTCCTCTTTCCACACCCTGCCTACTTGCTGTGATGGAAGATCACAGTCCCTGCCTGTCCCACGCCCCTCCCACTCCCTGCCTCTCCCCATGCTGCCATTTTTCCTTTTTCATTAAGGAGCAGCTTACATGCAATGACTGTTAAGATATTGGTGTGAGTCTGTAAAACATTGACAAGGACGTTTAATAGGGCTGTTTGATGCCTGTTGTGGCAGCGGGCTACCTTAATCTCCCTGATAAACAGGATCCTCACAGATACCAGGCTGAGCTTACCAGCCAAACACCTAGTGACCCTCTAAGCCCCCAACATGATCCCCACATGTCAGCACTGGATGCAGATTTGGGAGACAAGAGATTTCTGCTGAGTACAGACAAAATCAGGGCCAATGCCAATGGACCTTGCTTTCCCCAGTAGCTTTGTGCAAAATGAAGTGTGCTCAATGGAATACCAATTTTCTCATTACTTAACTTTGTAATTCCTGAGATGTGTGATCCTCATTCCTATTTGGGTCTTGCTCCTAAGACCTCCAGTTTCCATTCTCCACTGTCTTCATCCAGCATTCGGTTCAGTGTGGAGTAGAAATCCTGAGGCAGCCACTTAACTTCTTAATATCAATTACTTTATCCTTAAAATTCAGCTAGTAATGTGTGGGCTGTTGAAAGTAGAGCATTCAAAGATGTCTAGAGGTTCTTTCCACTCTAAGATTTGGGATCAATCTGTGAACACACTTGTGGATGTTTTAGAGAAGGCATCTTCTAGCATTTTTCCAAGCAGCCGAGCCAGACTCAATCACTCATTCATTTTCCCTCTCCTTGATGCCTGCTCTGTGCCTGCACCAGGGACTGAGGCTCACAGACAGAAACATGACACAGTCCACCCAGAGGTGCTCCTGGCTGAGTGAAGTCCTCCCTTGGGTCAGTTTGATGAGAGGGGGGGACATAGAAAGGGCCTCTCTCCAAGGGAGGCGGAAACCTGAGTTGTAGCCCGGCCTTGCTTATAACTGTGGGATGGAGTCCTTCTCTCCCAAGGCCTTGCTCTTCCTCTCTGTGCAGAGTGGGCTTCGAGAGAGGCTCTGCAGACCTTCTCAGAGACTTTGGGCGGGGTCCTATGATAGATCCAGCATGGTGGCCAGGGAGCAGCTGCTAGAGACAGCAGCCTTGGTAGGTTGGGGCAGAGCTCTCTGCAGATGGCAAATGTCCTGTCTGCCATTCCTGGCAGGACTCCAGCACCCAAAGAATTAAATAAGGGCATGTATGCAAGGGCCGGCTGGTAGTTTGTGCTCACCAGGTGAGTTTCCTTCTCTCCTACTGGGTCAGGGAGAGTGTAACAGCAGCACGTACGGCTCCTGGAGGATGCTTGCACCTCAGCAGCCAGGCCCATCTCCAGAGGGTGCAATGTGTGGGCTCCTGGAGGCACCCGGTGTTCTGGAGCAGAGGGACCTCCAGGGATGAGGAACAATGGGAATTCACAGACACTGCTATTGGCAGTTTCTCATAAAGTTACACACCTACCCTGTGATCCAGCCTCTCCACTCTTGGGTATTTACCCAATAAATATAAATACATCTCCACACACACAGACTTGCGCAAGAATATTCATAGCAGCTTTATTCCTAGTAGCGAGAAACTAGAAACAACCCAAATACCCATCAATAGAACAATAAACAGAGTACTGCATCCATACAATGGAATACTACACAGTGATCAAAAGGAATGAACAAATGTTACACATAACAACATGGATGAATCTAAGGCACACTTTGCTGATCAAAAGAAGCCAGACACACAAAAAGAGCATCCTATATGTTCTATAATAGCAAAACTCATCTCTGATGATGGAGGTCAGAATTGTGGTTACTTCTGGGGTGGGAGATATTGACTGGGAAGGGACACAAGGGGTTTTCTGGGGTCACGAACCTTGGTCAGGGTCATGATTACACTGGTGTCTATCTGTGTGAAAGTCATCAAGTTGTACAGTCAGGCCTAGTGCACTTTACCAGGTGTAAGTTATTCCTCGATAGGAACATAAGCCTTCAGGGGGAGGTGCAAAATGAGCAGCCCCTTGGGAAGGGGCAGCTGGCAGTGGCCGGTGCCTGCACACTAGCTCTCCCTTTATCCAACCCACCCTGCAGGACCCTGGTTGGGGATTGGAACTCCGGGGTGGGGTCTGGTCTCAGTGAATTCCTAGTCCACTGGCTGCTGAATGCGGCTACAAATATAAGTAGCACGTTACCACATGGTGACTTCAGAGGCTTTACCACCAGCAGAGCACAGCCTGATGGGCCACATCACGCCCTGAGCCACCTATCACCACTGCACCTGGGCTGGGCTGAGGCCTCAGGATTGCCTAGCTGGGATGGGGCAGGAGGGCCAACTGTCGCTAACCTTGCTGGGGGAGGGGCTCAGCCTAACCCTCTCCAGGGGCAGCTCTGGTGCAGGAGGCAACAGGGCTTGACCTTAATAGGCCTTAGCAACTGACCTGCCTCAGATGTTTGTGAGCTCAACTCCGTTTTTCCTGCCCTGTATTCTCCCTAAGCTCAGCCTGTCCACTCCTCCCTCCACCCAAGCATCAGCCCTTCCTCAGGCTATCCCTTACCTCTTACATGCTGAGCATTGGTTCTGGAGAAGAAACAACCCCCAGGGACCCGCCCCCACCCCTGTGCCAACCATAGTTGTCTACATGTGGAAACACGCCACGCACATGCACACACACACCCCAGGAGGACCCACAGCAACAGGCATGGACTTACAGATGTGCATAGGTGCCCATGGGCGTGGGTATATAAACAACCGATGCCATGATGTCTCCGTTGATTGGGACCTAACAAATGCTGGGCAGTTTCTGATCAGCGACTGCTTGTGGTCCATTTCACACATATGCCGCACTGCACTAGGTGGTCTGTCTAGGTGTGGACTCATTCAGTTCTCAACACAGCCCAGTGTGGTAGGCAGTATTTTGATGATGAAACAAAAGCTCAGAGTAAAGTCACCTGCCGGTGACCTAAGCACTCAGACATTCTCCAGCACAGCTCCCAGAGTGCTGCAGCCAGGCAGAAAGCCTCGTCCTGGCCTGCCCTGCACACTTTCCCTCCCCCGTCCCAGGCGGGGCCTTCTTTGGTCAAAGGGAACAGAGCTCAGGGCCTCCTACCGTGGGCTTTTATGAAAGGCCATTTCCATCAGCAACGGGGTTGCCCTCTATTTCTCTGGATCCCTAAATGTATTCTGGCCAGAATACCCCCAGTGCTCTTTGTGGGAGGGCAGGGAAGGGGGACAGTGAGTGCAGGGAGGGTCAGCAGAAACATCTGAGACAGGCCGGGGAAGCCCCCAAACTTGACCCTCAGCTTCTCCCAGCACCAGGCTTGGTGGATGCTGGAAGCCACCCCGAGCTCTCAGGACCTGGGCCTGACCTTCCAGCTGCCCAAAGCACCCAACCGCCCATCACCTCTCAACCTCCTATCCCAGATCCCCCTTCATCCACTGGTTTCACTTTCTGGGGGGAGAAAGTGAAGCCAGAGAGAGACTGGGATTTGCTTATTCGGAGTCAGAGGTCCAGGAAAAGTCAACCTTTTCCAAGAGGGCCGTTAAATAAATTTAGCCCGAGCAGGAACCGCAGAGACACACCTTCCTCCAGCTCTGCTGTCAATGTCAGGGAGAAACCTGGAGCCAGGGAGTAGTCCTGTCCAGCTGGGAGGAGGGGGCCTGGCAGGCAGCTGACCTTAATCTCTAGGATCTCCTGGGTTCGAGGAAGGAGCTGGAGTCAGGAACTTGTGGGCTCTGCTTCAGAAGAGGCCTCACCAGGCAGCGCCTGCTCAGTCCCCACAGAGACCTTTGGGATGGGACCAGGTGCGCCCACCTCTGTCATCTGAGCACGTTCTGTGGGGCTGGGCAGAGGTCAGGTCCTTGGGTGATCTTCCCAGCTCTGCCCTGGCCCCTCTGTGTGACCTAAGTGTGGGAGGTGTCTCCTTGGGTTCCTAACTCAGACAAGAGAGCAGAAATGAACCCTAGGCCCCAGTGAAATCCTCAGGGTGGGCCAGTGTGTGTGTGTGTGTGTGTGTGTGTGTGTGTGTGTCGGGGGGAGATATTAAAGATGAGTGAGACCCGGCTTCCCTTCCTGAGGAGAACACTGCCAATGGGAAGACCAGCCAGGCTCCAACTCACAGCAATTTGGGACAAGATTGAGGAGTGAGACTCAAAAGAGGGAGAGAAGAAGGAGGGACCCCAGAATGGGTGGGGTGAAGGGGGCCAGGTCTCAGCCAGTGGGGTGGGATGTGTGGAAATTTGGTGGGGGTAGACTGAAGGATTTTGAAAGGCTTGGGTATGGGAGGAAAACAGAGAGGAAGGAAGAGACATGCAGGAGGAAAGGACTGAGTGTGCAAAGGTGGAGCGGTGGGAATGTGGGCAAGTGTGGAGAATGGGGAGCAGCTCCTTGGGGCTGGAGTGTGGGATGAGACTGGAAAGGGTGTGGGGTTTGATCATGAAGTGCCTGGATGCCGGGCATGGCGATGCTGCCGACACTGCCAGGGCCTACGCTCACTCCTGCTGCGATACTTCCACCGAAACGGCAAGAGGTGGGATGTGGGCCCGGCCCCATGTGCAGCTACGAACATACGCTCTGAGCCACGTGGTGGGTGAGTGCTGGAGCCTGGGCCTTCATCCTAGCACTCCCCTGACAACTATGGCCTGCATTGTAATCTGTGGATACAACAAACAATTTTAGTGAGGAAATGGCAAGTCCAGGCATGCATTCCAGAAAAAGGTATGTGTCTATGTGACAAGTGACACCATAAGCAAAGTTAGAATACAAGCGAAAGACTAGAAAAAATATTTGCCACACATATAACAAAGGATTAAAATCCAGAATACATAAAGTGCTACAAATCAATAGGAGAAGAAGATAAAAACAGGGGGGAAATGGACAACGGATATAAACAGACTCTTCGTAGAAAATAAAATGATCAGCCCTAGCTGGTTTGGCTCAATGGATAGAGCGTCAGCCTGTGGACTGCAGGGTTCCAGGTTTGATTCCAGCCAAAGACACGTGCCTGGGTTGTGGGCTCGATCTCCAGTAGGGGGCGTGCAGGAGGCAGCCAATCAATGATTCTCTCATCATTGATATCTCTATCTCTCTCTCCCTCTCCCTTCCTCTCTAAAATCAATAAAATATATTAAAAAAAATAAAATAAAACGATCACTAAAAAATAAAAGATGAATTAACAAAAATGAAAAGGCAACTATGGAGTGGGAGAAAACATTTGCAAACCATATATCTAATAAGGGGTTAATATCCTGACTATTTAATGAACTCATATAACTCAATAGCCAAAAGCAAACAATCCAATTAAAACATGGGCAGAAGACTTGAATAGACATTTATCTGAAGAACTCAAACAAATGGGCAACAAAGCACATGAAAGGATGCTCAATATCCCTAGTCCTCAGAGAAATGCAGATCTAAACCACAAGGCGGTGTCACCGCACACTGCCGCGTGGCTCACGGCTCACGGGCTTACGCGCGCCATCTCTCTGGAGGAAACATGGGAGGGTTCTGCCCTCTAGCGGCCACCGGCAGCCAGGCCTCGCCTCTGGGCTCCTGGACCTCAAAGGAGCCAGCTGGCCGGGTACCTTCTGTAGTGCCTGCTACACACGAATAAGCCCATTTCACAGGGGCTGGAACTGAGGCTGGTCCCTGGAATGGCACCCAGGAATCTTAATCTATCTTAATCTCTGAATATTTTTGAGCCCTGAGGGCCCTGCTTCCAGATGTGAGCCCCCCAACCTGAGGCTCTAGGTTGTCCTAGGGTCACAGGGTCTGAGTCCACTAAGATGCGCGGGGGGGGGGGGGGGGGGTGCTGATTGTGCCCAGGATGAGGGCACTCATGACAATGGTCAACATAAACACTACAGAAGCAGGGAGACCCTTAGCTGCAAAGTGGGGATATGCTTCTACCCAGGCTGGGATGCCCCCCTCCCCCCGCCCCGCCACATACCCACACCCATGCTTCCTCCTTACAGCCTCTGTCATCAGGCTCTGACCAGTGTCCGTGGGTGGGGGGAGCACCACAGGAGCTGAGAACCTGGTCTAAGGCTTAATGCAAAAGGTGCTTTGCCTCTGGACACCCCCATCTCTGCCCCAAGAGCTAGGAAACAGGGGACATGGGGGAGGAGGGGAAGCTGAGGGAAAGTTCCAGCTCTCCAGGGAGGGCCCCCACACCTCCTGTCCCTCAAGGGAGGCACGAATGTGTGATAAAGCACATCTTTCCTCGCCATTACTGGGCTGTGGGCTGAGGCTAGGGCGGAGGGTCAGCGAGGGTTCAGGAGCCTCACAGACCCTCTGTGCCTCTGAACCAAGCCCAGAACTCTTCCCTTCTTTCCTAGAGTCTGAAACTGTGAAGAGCCATGGTTCTGGGCCAGGCCTGAGGATTCAGCAGGAACAAGGTGGGCCTGCCTGGCCCTGTGGGCGGCTGGCACCCAGGGCAGGAGGTGGCCAGTGACAGCACAAGCCCTCTGGAGAGGAGCACTAAGTGTTCCTCTCCAGAGGGCTTGTGCTGTCACTGGAGAGGAGGCCCCATGCCATCCCCACCACACAGAGACACCCCCACTCCCTGCTCTGGGGAAGGCCCCACCCCAGGAAACCTCTAGGTTCTGACAAGGCCATCAGAGCTCCAGGCTCAACCCACACGCGCACACACGTCTGCTCCCAATTAGCACTAATTGGACCATGAGAGAACCCAGACTGTGTAGCAAAAGCAGTCTAGTCTGCAGGGAAGCACCCCATCAGGGGCCAGGTGAGCCACGCTCTGGGGGATGGGCCCTGGGGTCCCTGTCTTTCTGAGGGGGGGTCAAGTGACAAGGCCACATCTGCCAGAGACCCCAGGGTCCCCCAGGAAGATGGGAGCTGCCCCAGGGCCAGGGCAGAAGCTGGGGGCGGGGAGCCTGACAAACACCCCCTCTCAGCCTGATATTTGAGGCCTTCCCACCTGCTCCTCACCCCAAACTGGCCTCTCCCATCTCCTCTGCTCCCAGTCCTCACTCCCTGTGACACCCATTCATTCACTCATTCATTCATACATCAGGTCTCCATGGAGCCCTTCCCATAGCCAGGCCCTAGGACCACAGAGATGGATGTGCAACTGGTCAGCAGGACCTAGGGGAACTGGATGGTCCTGTCACAAAGTGGGTCTGAAGGTAGCGGAGGTTCCTGGTGCTTAACTCCTCCACTTGAGCAGCTATCTGCTCTATCACATCCAGGCCTGGGCCCAAGTTAGCATAGGCTACGTGGGACAACCCCTTGGGCTGGCTTCATTTTATTGCAGGTGGGAGGAGGAGGCTAGGCTGGCAGTGTGGTGTGCTCGTCAGTGGAAGGGTCAGCCCTGCGTCCTCCTGTGTGTGACTTGGGTTGGCACTCTCTGGGTGAGACTGTGAGGGGCAGGAGGAGCAGTGGACTCAAGTCTGAGCTGCTGTGGGGTGGGCACTGGGCCTGGGACACAGTGGGAACTGGCCCTCAGCAAGTGACTGGTTCTGGAACACAAATGCCCGAGTAACCTGGGCCCCAGGCCCCCGAGTGAGAGCCCTAAGCCAGCCAGGCCACTTTGCACTACACCATACAGCTCAGGCCCTCAGGCCCTCAGCCTAGGTTAGTGTGGACGAAAGATGCAGGTGTGTCCAGACTGCTCCCCAGGCCCCAGGTCCCAGAACATCCCCACAGGCAGGGAGAGAAGGCTTGGCTCTGCTCCTCTCCCTTCCCTGCCTAGGGACCAATTTGTCCTGGGCAATTTGGTGTTGCCATGACAACTACACACTTTCTTCTTCCCTTACTTAGTAGATTGAATCTGAGTTGCAGATTAAATCCCGGTAGTTTTCTGTTTAGAAAGCATGTGGCTGCCTGTGTATCTTCCATTTCCCAATTCCCTCTGATGCCCACTCCTTCTTTCTTTCTTCTTTTCTTTCTTCCTTCCTTTTTTAGAATTATTATTTTATTTTGTTAATCTTCACCCGAGGATATGTTTTTATTGACTTTAAAGAGAGAGGAATAAAGAGGGAGAGAGAAACACTGATGTGAGAGAGAAACATTGATCAGTTGCCTCCCTACCCACCTTAACCAGGGATCGAACTTGCAACCTGGGTATGTGCTCTGACCAGGAATCGAACCCATGACCTTTTGGTGCATGGGACAATGCTCCAACCAACTGAGCCACACAAGCCAGGGCTCACTCTGTGTTTCTTGATGGCTGAAGCAAGGGAGGTGTGCCCTACCCTACTTCCTTTGCCCTGGGATGGTCCTGGCTGATGGCAGAGCCCCCATGCAGTCAGTCCTCCCACTGCAGGAATACATGAGGCCACCACCCAGGTGTACAGCCTCTAAGGTGAGTGGACCAGGGTCTTTGGGGTCCCACACAATGCACCGGCCACCTTCTATCCTGGGTACCTCCTTCCAGGATCTCATGAAGAGACAAAGGCAGGGCTGGAATTAGAATGTGATTATCTGGATCAACGGCTGATTCCTCAACCAAAATGTCATCTCCCAAGCTATGAAGGCCACCAAGCCCTGGCAGAGTTTGGGGAATGGCCCACAGAGGCTTATGGGAGCAGGGAGGCCTGGAGCAGCAGGCTGGGTGGGTCAGAACCAGGCACACCCAGGTCACAGCTCTTGGAAGAGGAGCAGGAGGAAGAGGAGGAGCAGGAAGAAGCCCTCATAGATAGACCCCACCACTCAGATATGACCCAGAGACCAAATGTCAACAGCCTACACTTTCCCCAAGGATCAGCATCAGGCCCAGAGAGTCCCAACCGTGAGCAAGCACACTTCCCTTCTCATCATTCCCACTAATGATGGCACCTCTGGGCACCTAAGTTCTGACCTCTGTCTTCCTCCAGCCGCTTCTGAAAGGAGAAAGCCTTGATCTGAGCCTGGCATCCTTCGCTGAAGGAAAGACCAACAGCAGAGTTCGCAGAGGTTAAGTCTGAGGGGCTGACTGCAGAGACGTGGCTGTTTGCTGTCCTTTTGTAGGGTGAGAAGGAAGAACTCAAGTCCAGAGCAGCGGATGAGTGGACGGAGGCTGTGCAGGCGTGCAGGAGTGTTCTGTGGATGCCAGGCCTGCGGCCGCCCACCACATGGCAGAGCTAGCCCAGGCCTTCCCTTTTCTTCAGACAAAGCTGCCTTCTCTTCTAACCAGGGGACTTTTTCCTTTCTGCTTTAATCTAAGGCTGCAGAGAAACCTAAACAATCAGCCGAGGCAATTTCCGAAACTGCTGAAAATCATTTAAGGCGCTTCTGCAGCATTCCCCCCGGCTCTGGGAGCGCTCGGCTGAGCCTAGAAGAGGGCATTTGCCAGCTGCTCGGGGGGCCTCCCCAGAAGCTGTGCTTCAATTCCTTGGGCCTGGCCGCCTGGTCCCAAGTTCAGGCCGGGTGCAAAGTTCAAGAGGCCTCTGCCGGGCTCCGGACTGCATCTTCCACCTTTTAAGTTCCTCCTGACAAGTTGGCTAAAGGGTGCTTTCATTTCCCCATCACCTGTGGCCTTGCCTTCAAGGAAAGGGGAAAGGTTTCTACAGAAGGAAGCAAAGACTCTCAGCCAGCTTCTGTGGGCTGGAGTACGGGGGAGGAGGGAGCAGGTAGGGAGCACATACATAATTCTACTCAAGAGCAAACACTGGGCTGGCACGAGACACCCCCTGCACAGTGCTTTACCTACATCTCATGTGTTCCTTGCCACACTCTGTGAAGCAAATGCTCTTATGCCCATTTTTAGATGAGTAAACTGAGTCTCAGAGGGATTCACTACCTTGCTCAAGCTCATACAACTTGAAGTGGGGCTGGGTCTGCCTCCAAGCCCCTTCTGGAACCATCACATCTGCCTACTTAATTCTCAAGGGAGGAGGCAAATAGGGCTGTTGGAAGAAGGGACGGGGTAGAATGGGGATAGAGCAGCCTGGGAGGCAGGGGAGTTGGGGAGAGGGTTAGGAACACAGACAAATGAGTGTGACAGGTGAAGTGTGAGAGTGGCAGGTGGACAGTAGGTGGTGCTAGGACTCCCGGGAGTACCCTTGGAACCAGCCCAGGCAGAAGCCAAGAAAAGGGGGTGGGGACCTGTGTTTACAATGCCACGTGTTCTGGGTTAAGTGCCCTCTGGGTGACAGGGCTAAAGGAAAAGTGGTTAAATCAGCAACATTAGTAATGCCTTCTCTACTTAGCTAGCTCAGCCCTGGCAGGCCTTTGAGTTAGGTCAGTAGGGGGAGGGTGGGGAGAGCAGAGCCTGGGCTGGGGTGGAGGCTGATGGAGGCATGGGGAGCAGAAGAGAAAGCAGCAGGGAGGGGCAAACGGGATGTTTAGGAAGCTTGCTATGGGTTGTCCCTTCTAAGGCTTTCAGAGCCAAACTGCCTGTCCCACCTCTGCACTCCTGTCGCCAGCCCTGGGCCATGCGAGGTGGGCTGGAGGCAGATCTCCTGCCCTGGTTGCAGGAAGTGGCCTAAGAGCCCCAAGGCAGCCGCCTTCCCACTCCTTGGCGGTGTCACCTGGGGTCAAGGACACCAACAGACAGGGGGCTGCGGAGTACAGAGAACGTTTTCTTTGTGCTGCAGCATAATTTTTGGTCATACTTATTTCTACCAGATATTTATTCCTGCCAATGCTAATGCCTGTGCAAAACAATTATCCTAAATTCTTTAAGATGGGATGAAGCTGAGGCAGAGGAGGAAGTGTAGGAGAAAATGAGTCCGGGAAAGTCAAGAAGGCAGTTTAAAAGTCAAACCCTGCGAATGTCAACCTTTTTTTCTAATTAACAAAAGAACCCTTCTTTCAAGCAAACTCTAAACTAACCCCCAAACTTCAAAACAGATAAAGACGGTGCTGCTCCAGTAGGAGCAGGAGCAGGAGCAGGGTGGCCCTCTGTCTGCCAGGCTCACGTGTTAACACCACAGATCACACCCAGCCTCTTGCTGAATAGGGAGGAAGGGGTGACGGGGAGGGGGGCGGATCAGGAATCAGGCAGACCAGGTTCCACTGTCTTCCTAGCTGGGTGGCTCAGGGCAAATCAAACTATTTCTCTGTGCTTTCGTTTCCTCACTTGTAACATGTAGACAATAGAGGGGCTGCTGTAAGGATTTAACAACCAACACGTGCTGAGTGTCATCACACAGTACCTGGCCCAAACTCAGTGCTCCCTCATAGGCAGCGTGAGGGAGACTTGTCCGAGGTCACCCAGAGAGTTAGAGAAGGCAGCCATGCAGCAGCGTGGGTGCAGCGCCAGGAGCCATTCAGAAAACCAGGCCCTGCTCATGTACCTCCGAAGGCAGACGTGGATGCGGTGGATTTCCCAGGGACGGTGCAGATGGAAGACATGCCGCAGGCAGGACACCTCTGGGGCCTTCCACCGGGGCCTGGCTCTCAGCCTCGTGCTTGTAGGTTTGCTGCAGGAGCGCCGAGAGGGGGGAGGACAGTCGCCACTGTGCCTGGGCATCATGCCACCATCTGCTGGGGAGCCAGAGCGCCACATGATTTCACTCATGGTTACAAGAGAAAAAGTGCAGGTAGCTCTGTCCTTCCATTGCCCCCCGCAGCCCGATACCTGCACACCTACGGGAACACTCTCCTGCCATTGGAGCTGCCAGGTGGGGGTCCAGAAGCCAGTGAGGAAGGAAGTAGTCTTCAGCTCTGGTTCAGGACCATGAGTGCACTATGCTAATCTGGTTAGTTCATCAAATTATTGTGTTAAGGCCCTCGGGGAAACAGAAGGGGAAGCTATTTTAGCAACATTCCCTAGTTTGGTTGGGATTATGTGTGGAGGAGAACATTCTGTTTTCCTTGTGGCCACCCTGTTTTGATTCTCCTGGTCTTTCTGGTTCTCCCTGTAGCCCAACGGGAGTGTGCCAATCAACGCTGGGGTTTTCAACACCCACCCCCTGAAAGGCTGGAGGCTCCTGTGTTACCCAGCGCCCTCTGAGAGTTCTAATTTTCCTGGGAACAGTGGTAGAACTATTAGTAAAAGGCCCTCTGAAGAGGCAGGTCTTCTGGGGCCCCCCAATGGCCCGGGTATCACCCTTCGTGATTTAGCAGAGTGAGTGAGGAGCAGGTGAGCTGGGGATAAAACCAATGCTGTCCACAGTGAACCTGCTTTCACTTCAGACGTGCCCCTTCTCTCCCACCCGTCGTGGCTGCGGGGAAGCCACACACTATTAGTTCCACGTAATTGAAAAGTATGTCAGATCTCCCAGACGAACCAGAAACATGCTGTTCACTCGTCACCTCCGACGGGACGGATGCCGTGTGTCCTGCTGCGGGACAGCGTCTCAGTGCCGTGCCAAGACCCCAACTTGTGAGAGGCGGTGCAGATGAGATTAAAGGATAGAGATTTGCCAGTTTCTTTGGGACCCTTTCCAACGAGCCCTGTGAACCCTGGCCTGACAAACTGCATTTGTCAGGCCAGGGCAACCCTGTGACAGTAGTCAACCGGGTCATACTTTGGGACACATTTACTGGAGGGAGAGGGGGAGGGAGATGAGACAAATAAATGGTGATCTAGAAGGTTCCTTCACAAGTCAGCAGTATATCATGGGCCCTGATGTGGCTCATCTGAGACTAAAGGGCCAAGCCTGGATGCACCAGGCCACCTCACCCAGCCCCTACCCACAGAGAGCTGATTGAACCAGCAGGCTCACCTGACCCAAAGGCTGTTGTCCACTGGCTCACTTATGACCCATGACCCCACAGTAGCTGCCCTATAAAGATGACCACAACCCAACCCATGAATGTTGACCCATGAACCAGGAGGTCACGGTTCGATCCTGGTCAGGGCAAATGCCTAGGTCGAGAGCTTAATCCCCAGTAGGGGGGTGTGCAGGAGGCAGCCGATCAATGAGTCTATTATCATTGATGTTTCCATCTCTCTCTCCCTCTCTGAAATCAATAATAAAGAAATAAGTAAGTAAGACCAGAGACAGTTCCATTTCTCTTTTAGGGGCTATACATTCAGAACAGAGCTTGAAGCTGAGAGGAGAGATTGGGGGCTAAAGAGAAAAGGTGGTGGAAAGAAAGCCAGTCTGGGAACTCTTCCTCTCACTGCCCACCAGCCTGACCACTCATCTGGGCCCCAACAGAGGTGAGAATCTCCCCTACCCCCCCCCCCCCACTCCCCAGCCGCAGAAATCCGCGAGTAGGAAGGTACAGGAGCTGCCCCGGTGCCCAGGTACTTGCCAGCCTCCCAGTGAGGAGCCTCACAGGCCCCATTCCTCCTTCCCCCGTGCCCAGGCCCTTGGTTCATTCGGCCTCACAGGTGCAGCCTCCAGGGCTCTTCAACTCTTCAGGAACCTACAGAAATGACTGAGGTGAAAACAAAACTTACTGGCTCCAAAATATACATGAAGCTTCAAAATTGATGTTCAAATGTCTATAGAACATAACATGGTGCTAATTAGCCAACCACAACTCTTGTACATGTAAATGTTCGGTGTGGAACATGGTGCTCTGTAACAGCCTTGACAAGCTGTGGGGAGTGTCTCCCAAAGTGTGTACAGGAGCTGCAGCGGCTGGGACGGAGGTCAGGTACACTTACCTGCTCAGGGTCTATTTTATGAAGGCAACTAACCCCTCCATCTCATCTCCAGCACTTTCAGTGTCAGCCACGCTGCCCAAGAAGGATGGAGAAGTTACCGGCACCCAGCAACTTCTAATTCATTGGGAGGGTAATTAAGAAGCTTTACAAGACTTCCTTCATCAGGTCCCTAAAAGAGGGACTATATTAGGAGCCCATTTTTCCGTTTTTGGTTTGATATACCAAGCAATTCTGGTTAAAAATGAATGACACTAAATAATGAGACATTATGGTACAGTAATTGGGGTCGGATTGATGATGCAAAACAATAAGTCTTCCTTCTTAAGTTCTTCAGATAAAACATCTTTTCTGCTACCCCTAAAGGTTAATTAGCAAATGAAGTATTTAAAGCATTAAAGGACTAATTCTCCCAGGTGCAGTAAGTCACAGTAAAACAGATCATTTCCATCTGCACCTGATTGGCTCAGAAGTCTCATTTCCAAATTAAATACCCAAATCTCAGTTCCTCCCTGGAGCCTCATGGAATAGTCAGCAAATAGTGACGTTTCAGAGCAGAATTCTTGTTTGGTTGCTCTTTCCAGTTCTCTGTGTTTATTGTTTTAGAGACATTTTAATTTTTTTTAAATTCATTTTATTGATTTTTTACAGAGAGGAAGGGAGAGAGATAGTTAGAAACATCAATGAGAGAGAAACGTCGATCAGCTGCCTCCTGCACACCCCTTACTGGGGATGTGCCCACAACCAAGGTACATGCCCTTGACCAGAATCGAACTTGGGACCTTTCAGTCCCCAGGCTGATGCTCTATCCACTGAGCCAAACCAGTCAGGGCCTTAGAGACATTTTTAGGGGATCCCTGACATTCATGCCTAAGCTTATCTTCCTTGCAAACCGGGTCCTTCCTGACAGGCTCCACAGGCTTCCTGGCTTCTGGTTTGTCTTCTAGAACTCTCCCATAGAGCCACCAGAACATTGAGCAAGCAGCACCGAGCCCGTGGGTCAGCTCCCAAAGGTTCTCTAAATGAGCTCCTGGTGGGAGTTCTCTTCACTTGCCAGCAATGCCAGTGCTCCCCCACCCCCTTCACCCCCCCCCCACCCCATCTCTGCCTCTGGCCTGGCCTCCCCTAGTGTTACGGAATATGGAATTTATGAAATTGGCAGGGTGTGAGGGGGTTCCCAGCTGCTTTCCCTTCTCTTGTCCCCACCCAGGCCTGCCCCATTTCAGTCATGGCCCCCAAGACTGTGCCAGGGATCACCTTCCCCTTGGTCCCCTCCTCGTCCCCCCTGCCCCCATAACTGAAGTCTATGCCTCCCAAAAGCCACACAGCAGCACTCTGAGCCCCTACCTTCTGGGGCCTGCACAGCCTGTCACCTGAGCCCCTTCTCCTTCAGGTGCTCTCACCCCCTGTGCTGCTCAGGAAAGAATCCCTGATGGGGTTACTTTACACCTCCGTGTGGATGAGTCACTGGGTCCTTCTCTGGGGGATGCAATAATAGCCTTTCATTTCAGTGAAAGGGAAGTTAAGCACCAATTAAGGAGAGATATAAGGGGGGAGGGAACTCCCTAAAAATCAGGCTGCCTAAAATCACACTTGGCCTCCCTACTTCTGATATTAGTCCTGGCCCACTAAAGAATGGCCGCTTAATTTAAAAACAGGACCAAGACAAGGGCCAGGCCAGACACAGAAGACAGGAGAGAGAAAAGTGCAATGAACAATGGGAACACTGCTTGGGGTGGGAAGGGAGGAGCAGTGAGTAAAGTGCCAGGCCTTTCAGTCCCAGATGCAGAGGCCAGGAAACCACCCAGTCAGATGGTTAGACGGAATCACGGTCCAGTGAGGTTGGTGCAAGGAGAAACGATCCAGTGAGGAACAGAATGGTTTACATACTCAAAGCTATTTACCTACTTTCCCTTTGAAATTTAAGAAAAACATTTTTCCTGTTTGGAAAGAGGGGGGGTATGAAAGAAAGTTGGCATGCAATCAGCAGCATGAATACTTGAGTAAAGAAAATGACAGCTGGGGGGTGGGAGTGGACAGGGAGAGGTCAATGGGGGAAGAGGAGACACATGTAATACTTTAAACAATAAAGTATTTAAATTAAAAAGAAAGAAAATGACAGGAGAACATGCCCTGCTTGAATGAGGCTGGGGAGTGGCAGGGAGTGGGACAGAGACAGCCTTTCCCCCACCCTCCACCAGGAGTCGCTGCTGAGTAAGCGCCAAGGAGGAGCAGCAGCAGCAGCCCTCCCTGAGGGATCTGACAGGCCAGGTCTGAAGTTACCAACTACCTGTGGCCAGAGCAGCATGCACACACAAACAAACACTGTTATTCTCACCACCAAAGGCTTCTTCGTTTCCTAAAAAGATGTGCTTTAGAGGCTTGTTTCCATGGAGAAGGAACCTCGCTGTATTTTAAGTGTCACTTCAAAACAAAAGTGTGATTCCCCCCAAAAACCCTTCCTGAGAGAAAGCAGGCTGCTCGGAGAGGTGAGAGAATGGTGCTTACTGTCCCACTGGAGGCGGACAGAAGCCTTGGTGGTTCTGCGCCTGAGGAGCCGGGAAGTCAGCCATGCTATCTCTTCCTGGAGCAGAGCAGACACGGTGAATGTGTGCACGACTGACTGGCCCTGGGTTCTGAGACTGCGAGGATAAATGGTGTGCCAACCTCGGTTTGCCAAAAAGCTGATCCCAGAACCTGCCCCCAAAGATGCAATTCCAAAGGTCTGGAGTAGGTCCTGGGAACCCTCATTTATACTGCAATCCAGGGCAGCGGTCGCCAACCTACGGACCTCACAGACCACCAGTGGTCTGCGGACCACCAGTTGGCGACCGCTGATCCAGGGGATTCTGAGGCAGGTAGTTCAGAAACCATGTGTTGAGTCTGAGGTCAAGTGGGCCTGGGGTGGGTGACAAGGTCCTAGAGCAGTGGTTCTCAACCTTTCTAACGCCGCGACCCTTTAATACAGTTCCTTATGTTGTGGTGACTCCCAACCATAAAATTATTTTCGTTGCTACTTCCTAACTGTAATTGTGCTACTGTTATGAATCGTAATGTAAATATCTGTGTTTTCCGATGGTCTTAGGCTCTACAGCAGCGGTTCTCAGTCTGTGGGTCGCGACCCACAGGTTGAGAACCGCTAGCAGGGTCGCGACCCACAGGTTGAGAACCGCTAGCAGGGTCACCTAAGACCATTGGAAAACACAGATATTTACATTACAATTCATAACAGTAGCAAAATTACAGTTATGAAGTAGCAATAAAAATAATTTTATGGTTGGGATCACCACATCATGAGGAACTGTATTAAAGGGTCTCGACATTAGAAAGGTTGAGAACCACTGTCCTAGAGGATGAGGGTGGTCAGCGGCAGCAGAGAAGGAACTTCTGAAGGCTAAAGACCCATTTCCACACACTCAAGAGACAAAAAAGTGCACCGGAGGGAGGGCTGCCTTCTGTGTGTGCCACCTACCCTGCCCCATGGGACAACCAGCTCTTCTGAGCCGGCCTGACCCTGCCTTACAAAAGCATGACGAAGGCCATGCTTTTAGAGGGCCTCCGGTTGCTCAGTACCACCTTGCACTTAGCTACTTTCCCCCCAATCAGTACAAAAAAAACACTCTCCCTTTGAATAGATAAAAAGGTATGCAGGTGCCTGGGCCCTAACCTGCGTGTGCTGCTGGGTCTGGGTCCTCGGCCCTCAGCCCTTGGCTCTGGCTCAGGGTCAGTGGATCTAAATCAGGGGCAGAGAACCTTTTATCTGCCAAGGGCCATCTGAATATTTATAACATCATTTGTGGGTCACACAAAATTATCAACTTAAAAATTAGCCTGCTACATTTGGTCAAACATTTAATTAACTCACCCCTAATGCCTTGGCAGGGCAAGACCAAATGATTTCACGGACCGGACATTCCCCACCCCTGATCAAAATGCCTGCATTTTAGCCACATCACTGTCTGGTACTAGTTGCCCTGACTGGCCCAGGTGAACAACCTGCTCTGAGTGTAAACACAGGAAGTGTGGGGACATCGGGGCTGGATGATTACTGCTAACATTCAAGGTACGGTTCACGTATGTAGCTCCAAAGGTCAAACATATGCAAAGAAATTGGTACATTAATGAAAGAAGAAAAATTCTTTGCTGCCTAGGAACAATGCTTGGTGATCTCGCCTGTTGGGCAGGAGGTGAAGAGGTGAGCTTTAGCCTGGACACCCACTGTACCCTGGAGGACCGGGCCCGGGGGCCTGCCCCTCCTGTCCTGGGTCTGGAATTCGGGAGTACTGACCAGTGGTGGAAGTAATGGGTCAGTGGAAGGGCCTGTGGTACTTGCCGGAGAATTTACCCTATTTTATTTCATAAAGAAAAAGGATACATCTATTCAACTTTGGTTGTCATCTGTGCAATCTCCTGTGGGAAGTCACGCAGCTGCAAGGCAACGTTTCCTTCTGCAGCCAAGGTAGCTCACATTGGACCAGTGTCCTTCCAAACCCTGTCTTTCAGGTGGCCAGGCCAGGGGCCTTGAGGCAGCTTGCACCTCGTCTAGGAAGGCATGTGCTGGCCCAGGGAACACAGTGAGGATGACATGTGATCCCCCAGTGAACTTCGGGAAATGTGAAAGACTTCGTTTTCATTTCTTGGATTTCTATGGAGCAACATTTCTCTTTCTCTAAAAACCCAGACCACATGGCTGATACGAGAAAAGCCACACTCCAGGGTCACCTTTGTTCTTGTCTGGTGCCTAACATCAGCTTTCCTTTCTTCTTCCAGAGAATAAGTCAAATATTCCAGTGAGTGGTAAAATGGCACTTCTCTTTCTCTGCACCAGATGACTATTAACATCCAAGGTGTAGTTTGTTGGAGCATGTAGCTCCCAAGATCAATCACACCCAAAAGGAATGAATACATGACTCAAAAGGAAAATGCTGATTGGAACAAAATGGTGAAAAAAATAATTATATTTATTTTAAAAGAGCTTTTGGTCTTCCCTTAAACATGGAACTCCTGCTTCCTGAAGAAGATTTCAGATGGACAGTCCATGTTGGTCGGGTGGTTCTCTCCAATGCCTCACCTGCCTGGGTGGCCTCATTCCGCAGACCCCTCTGCAGGGCCCTTCTGCCCAGGAAACGTGCTCTGCCCACAGCTGGTCCAGGTGCACAGGTGTCAGTGAATCCCTAAGGTCACGTCATTTTGTCATCAAGTCTGGACACACCTAACTGAGTCCTAAGAAAGTGGATCAGCTTGGTCTCAGTGAGGAACGCTGTCCCGAGAGTCGCTCCCAGACAGAAGGCCCCCACAGCCACGTGCGCCAGCCGGAACAGCCAGCCCTGCTCACAGCAGAGGAACGCCTGTGGAAAGAAACCACTGTCGCAGCCCTGGCCTCCTTCTTCTGGGGCAAGCTGGGGGAAGCAAAGGCCCCATTGTTCCAACTCTGAGTCAGATCAAAGGCATGACAACTATGCACTGAGGGCCTACCCTATCCCCACTGCTAACAGCTGTCCTAAGATGCTGTCCTAGAGGCTTAGGGGGAGGGACAGAGGTGGAAAATACTTGTCTAGCTGCTTCAGGCAGAGCAGGAAGGGGAAGCCTAGAGTGAGAAACAGGGGACAGCTTGCTTCAGGGACTCTCACCTCTGAAACACCAGTAATCCCACCACTGAGGGCAAATGCTCCAAGGAGGACCGGAGACAGCTGCAGACCCGCCAGGGGCCTGTGGGGGCTCTCACGGTAGTAGTGGTAGATGAAGCAAAGGCTCTGTGTGATCCGAATGCCCATGTTAAAGCAGTTGGCCAAGATGAAGCCCACACTGCCACACCAACGGGTCAGGAGATAGGATAACACCAGGAATGAAGATGACAGGGCCAGCATTGTGAAGTTGTACCTGGAGAGAGGAAAACAAGCAAAGCAGGGCGGTGGCAACTTGCCCTAAGACAGAATTCCTGCAAAAAATAAGTGGCTGTGAACATAAAGTCATGGAAAGCACCTCCAAGTTCCATACCCAGCTGGTTTTCGTAACATTTTCATGCTCTACAGATAAGATGGAAATGTCACTGTCCCCACTACCCCTGAATAGAAGAGTAAGAAAATGAACAGCTCATGTCCTGACCGGTGTGGCTCAGTGGGTTGGAGGGACATCCAGTGCACCGAAAGGTTGCCAGTTTATTCCCAGTTGGGACACATACCTAGGTTCTTGGTCAGGGCATGTATGGGAGGCAACCGATCGATGTTTCACTTTCACATTGATGTTTCTCTCCCTCTCCCTTCCTCTCTCTCTAAATCAATAAAAGCATATCCTTAGGTGAAGATTGAAGAAAATGAGCAACTCAAGATAGTTATGGTTTTTTAAGGATAATAATTGGTTCGTTTAAGGGGCACTTTGTAATCAAAATACAAAATAATCTTTTTCAGCCCAAGTCTTCAATGTGAGGCAGGAGAATATGACATGGGTAACAATTATATACAAAGGCTAATTCTGTGTCAGACACCGTGAGTGGCGGGGGGGGAGGGGGACGTGGAACGGGGGCTGTGGATGAACACACAGCCTTCCCCGGGGAGTTCAGGTTCATTTGCAGACAAGGAAACCAGGCACACAGAGTCTGAGTAACTCCTGGGGAGGGAGCCAACACTCCCCCTGACCCCTGGCCCCTAAACTTTAGCACTGCACACCACTTCCTTTCAAATGCAGAAGCCCCGTAACCTTGGCTGGTGGACATCATTCAAAGCAAATGATCAACCTCCAAGTTGAAATGTAAACAGGGAGCGAGGCCTGGATCATCTTCAGTGTTTCCCAGACTCTTGCACATCCTGCCTTCTCTCTCTGCATCTCTACAGCTCTTTGGAGGCTATGACTGGATGGATTGTATGCTCCTTCTGCTTCTCTGATTTCAAAGCAGCAAGTCACTGTCAGGCCGGCATGGCTCAGTGGCTGAGCTCCAACCTATGAACCAGGAGATCAGGGTCCAATTCCCGGTCAGGGCACATACCTGTGTTGTGGGCTTAATCCCCAGTGTGGGGCATGCAGGTGGCAGCCAATCAATGATTCTCTCTCATCATTGAAGTTTCTATTTCTTTCTCCCTCTCCCTTCCTCTCTGAAATCAATAGAAATGTTACATATAAATATATATTTAGTATTTCAAAATTAAACTTAACTATCTGAAGTAAAAACCATGCCAAGACCATTATTTGAAAACTGTTATGTTGTGTTCTAAAAGTAGGCTGGAAAAATAATTTAGTGGGTCATGATATGGCAGTTTAAAAATAAAACAACAGCCCTGGCCAATGTTGCTCCATGGTTAGAGTGTCAGCCTGCTCACCAAAAGGTTTCGGATTCGATTCCCAGTCAAGGACACATACCTGGGTTGCAGGTTCGTTTCATGTGTGGGAGGCAATCAATCAGTGTGTCTCTCACATCAATGTTTCTCTCTCTCTCCTCCTCTCCCTCCCTCCCTTCCACTCTCACTAAAATAGCCAAAGTGAAGTAACGTGCCCATCTCCTTTCTTTTCATTTTGGACCTGCCCTTACAAAAGGCTCTTTTAGAGGTGGCGCCTAGCCACTAGCACATGCCTTCCTCAGGCTCTCCACTGCACACCCAGCATTGGTGGAGGAAGGAATCTGGGCCTGATTACATACACACACACACACACACTGAGTGGTCAGATTATTATGATCTCTGAACGCATAATGATCTGGCCACTCAGTGTGTGTGTGTGTGTGTGTGTGTGTGTGTGTGTGTGTGTGTATTAGTGTGTGTGTGTATGTGTGTATATATATATATATATATATATTGGAGGCCCGGTGCATGAATTCATGCATGGGTGGGGTCCGGCCAGCCTGGCCAGGGGGAGGGGACATGGGCGGTTGGCCGGCCTGCCTGCTGGTCAAACTCCTAATCAAGGGGACAATTTGCATATTAGCCTTTTATTATATAGGATATACACTGAATGGCCAGATTATTATGCGTTCAGAGATCATAATAATCTGGCCATATATATCTCCTCGGGTGAGGATTAACAACAAAAAATACTAATAAAAATGAAACAAAAGAATTACTAGTAAAAACTATCAGCGTGTCCTGTGCATAACTGGTGAACTTACTGCTTCATGAAAGTAGAAAGTTTCAGTCATGGCCACCTGAATATGTATCGGGTCACAGTGCTCAATGTAGTTTCTACTTTGAACACTGGTTTGGGCCAGCAGTTCCTCGGGCCCCAGCTGTCACTGGAAATCTCCTGGCGCTGTGTAATGGAAGACTCCTTGGCCCAGGCTCCTACAATTCTAGTTCTGTTGGTCTAGGAGTGGCTAGAACTTCCTAAGGGAACCTGATCAGTCTGGGGACTCCTGCTCTAGACTCAAGTTCTAAACTATGGTGTAGCAAACAAAGTCACAAGCTTCTTTGTGAGACAGTCCAACAGGGGAAGAGAGGCTACTCTGAATGAGAGGAAGGGCTCCCCAACTCCTTGAACTACCCTTTCCCATCCCACCCCCACCACTGGCCTCTGAGGGCTTTCAGCAGCACTCAAGGCAGTTTAGAGGCAGCATGAACCGCCCCCCCCATCCACCCCTCCCCCGCCCCCCCCCCCCCCGGCCAAGGGACCAGCCCTCAGGGGCAAAGGGATAACAAGGGCCCCTCATCCCATTACCTGCACCCACCCCTTCTACTCTCTCTCCTTCTCCCTATCACTTTCATCGCTCTCCTCAACCTCATCCTGTAGTGATATCTTAAGATACAGGCTTGCTACTTTTGGTATTTGGACGCAAGAGATGAAAAATCCTGGGTTCATTCATGAGCAGTTCATGTCAAAGTCACTAGAGCTTTTAAACACACACACACACACACACACACACACACACACACAGGAGCCTGCTGATTCTGTAGGTGTGGTAGGAGAGAGAGTGCTGGACGTAGGTGGGCAGGAATCTGCATTTCCAGCAAGCCCCATGGGGGATTCTGACTCCCAACCAGTGTGAAGAACCACTACTTGAGGTTCCAGGGCAGAGGTTCTGATCTGTTGTCAATGGATGAGAAAAATGGGCAAAAACATGTATGTTCACATGAGCCTTTCTCTGAGAGAAATGTCACAGACCCACAAATCAGATTCTCAGGGACAGGACTCTGAATCTTGGAGAAGCCCCTTGGTAACCCTGTGGAGCAGTAAGCAAGGAAGTGGAGGAGTAAAGCTTGTCTTGTGCACGGCTCCGCAAACCTGGACTAATAGCCCTTCAGGCCCAGATTCCTTCCTCCACCAATGGTGGGTGTGCAGTGGAGAGCCTGGGGAAGGCACTGTACTAGTGGCTAGGCGCCACCTCTAAAAGAGACTTTTGTAAGGGCAGATCCAGAATGGAAAGAAAGAAAGGCCATGATTAGAGATGTTACCTACCTGTCGACCTGTTCCTTGCTCATGGCAGCAAATGTGAAACACTCGGTTACTCCATTGATGGCAAGCAGGAGAACGTAGAGACAATAAGTTCGCAGCAAAACAGGACCTGTAAGGAAACAACCCACTGAGCTGCCACAGGCCAAAAGGGAGGCCCTACCCACTCTCAGTCTGGCGGGTGGTCAGAGAACACCAGCAGGGGGTCATGAGCCCTGTTGGTATCATCAGGGGCAAATGCATGCTCAAGCCCATGGTCTTAATGACCTGGAAGGACTTCTAGCATTCCATGGCACGGACTAAAATAAACAGCTGAAAACAAAAGGATATGTATGAATAAATGCATAGATCCCTTGCTTAACAGCTAAAAGCTTATCTGGCCAGCAAGCAAATCTCGCTTTTTAAACCACACGGAGAGCCTGCTGGTTGGAGCACTCAGGGCACTAGGACTGTGTTATGAGAACCTCAGTTGAAAAGGTCCTGAAGAAAAGACCTTGGGGAGAACAGGAGCAGCAGGCAGCTTCAGGGACAGAACACCCACAAATCCGCAGGGAGAATCAGAGCCCACAGTGTTATTTTTTTCTATAACAAAGTAATGCAGTTTTATAGCTAACTAACAAGCTTTGAAAAAATCTGCTAAGAAAAGATCAGAAGCCTTAAAAATGGGACTGACCCCCAGTTTAAGAGGGCCATTATCAAGAGACAGCTAAGCAATTAATAAACTAAACACATGCCCAATCTATGAGCCAGCAATACCACCTCTAGGTATACTTCCCACAGGAGAAAAATCACATGTTCATAAAAACAGTTGTACATAAATGTCCTCAGCAATTTTACATATAACAGCCCAAACCAACATCAATAGGAGAAAGGATAAACTAACTGTGAGCCATCCATTCAGAGTCAGGAGCAGGGCAAGGAGACGAGGGGAGTGGAGATGAGGGGGAGGGGAAACGAGGGAAGGAAAGCTAGCAGGCACCCAGGTAGACACACTGACCCTACCAGAAGCCACGATGGGCTTTACAGAGGCTAAAGTTTGGTCAAAATGAGAGGCAGCTATAAGGTGGAGACAAGGCTAGAAGACCCTGCTGGGACATGATGTGGGTGCAGCCTGGCCAGGCAAGAGATGATGATGGCCTTGAAGAACTTGGTGGCACCCCAAGCCACAGGCTCTTTTCACAGACTAAGAAACCAGACCATTCTCAAGACTCTTCTCTGTGAAGAGATACTGAGAATACCTTTTTGAGTCTAAAGTTATTAATAACTGTGACATAAACCATTAGAGGCATTTTTACCTTAGAAATCAATTAACACTGACCCTTTAAATGGATAAATGTTAGTATCAAAGCTCAAACCTGGCACCGGCATCTCACTGGCATAAAAGGACTACACATTCACAGTCGCTTGTTTATGTATCTTCTGTGACTGACTACTTCACCGGGTGAACACTCCATGGATGGGACAGACCTCTCCCCCTGGCAACTGCTGGGATTACTACATTAAAGTCTGCTCCGAGGTGATCCCCTTCCTAAAGGGGCAGAGCTGCTGTGAAACAGCTGAGTCCCAGTCTCTGCACAGACTTACTACTGGCTTCCCACTGAGGCCTCCCTGCAGCTGCCTGATAGAAACACACTTCTCTCAGCAGGAGCCCCAGGGAGCTACACGCCTGGCACCGGTTTCACAGCAGGAGTTTCTCCAAACTTAATGGCCTTTGTTCTTTTCCTAATACCAAAGTCTGGGCTCATTACACGGAGACTAAAGCTACAGCGGAGACTAAAACATGCCCGAGAACTTATAAAATGGCAACTGAGATGGGACAGCAGAAGGAAGTCTTCAGGGTCCTTGTCTAGTGACCTGAGGAATGCAAAATACCTTTGCTAAACCCAAGAGGAAACACTGCAAATGGACTGCCAGCCTATGCCCAGTGCATTCTGAAAGCGGTGCCATCCGGGGCTTAGCAAGTGCTTCGAGATGTGTAGTGGCCCGGGCTCCAGGTGTTTCAGAGATTGACACAGTCAGTACCTCCCGCTTCAAACACCGAGTCGCTGGACTATATGTACAATTTTATTTGCCGAGATCAATTTTATTCTCTGCAGTGGCTCTGGGTTATCCTTCAAAGGCTTTTATGCATCAGGCCATGAGATTTATGTTGTATAGACTATCTTCAGTGTGTTCAGTACCAAGTGGAGGTACTGCTCTCTGCCTTCCTCCTTCACCCTCACCGTATAAGGCCTGAGAAATCATTTGGTCTGGCCCTGCCAAGGCAATCGCAGGCGGGAGTCAAAACTCAATAAATCCAGGAGCTTTTTTCATAGCAACATAAATTTATATTAAGTGAATCATATCCAAATGGCCCTTGGCAAAAAAAGGTTCCCCACCCCTGCCCTAGAGGGTGCACAAGGAAGCACTTGGCAAACCCAATTTAGGCCTAAGAGGAAAGCCAAGGTTTTTTGTGTTTTTTTTTCTAAAAGTTAATCCTCACCTGAGGATATGTTTATTTATTGGTTTTTAGAGGAAGGAAGGGAGAAGGAGAGAGGGAGAGAAACATTGATCATTGCCTCAGGTACACACCCCGACCTGGGATAGAACCTGTAACCTAGGTATGTGCCCTGAATGGAATTGAACCCGAAACCTTTTGGTGTATGGGACTACGCTCCAACCAAGCCACCCCACCAGGGCAAGCCAAGGACTCTTAGCAACTTCTTCAAGTGAGGTGGGGGAACAGATCCACCTGGTCTGACCTCCTCTGAGGGGAAGAGTCCCACCCATAGCCCCACCACCACCAATTCTCCCGTCATGACACAGATTTCAATGTGTGTGCACAAGCTCTTGAATTTCATAAGACTCCCTTATTTCTGTTCAGAAATTAGAACACATCTGGCAACTCTTGTGCATACCTGATCCTGAGCTAAGCATGGTCCCTCCATAGATATCCAAAGCCAGCTGAGAGTAGGCAAAGCCAAAAACAGTGATGGTCAGGCCGGTCAGCAGGGCCAGCTTGAGCAGGGACTCCAAAACCGTGGCGGCCACAGCAACATCCTCCTGGTGCCGGAGAGAGGGAAGGAAGTTGGATGAATCATGAGCTAAAGGAAAACCTCACATCTGGCCTCCCCTGTGCTGTTTCCTGGCCACTCCTTCAGTTGGTGAGGGCATCACTGCTTTCTGCAGCCCGGGCTTGTCTTGTCAATCAGCAAAAAAAGGAAAGGACAACGTGTGTCTCCTTCGAGAGTGCAGGGGCAGCTTCGTGTCAAACTCATTAGGATAAATTATGTCAAATGCTTCTTAGGAAACACTCACTGTCCCCTCTGGTATTTATTCCTTTTTTTTTTGGTATAGCAAAGGTGGAAATTTATTGAGGAACAAGTACAGACTCCCACATGGGGAGAGGGAAAGAGTCCCACAGAACTGACTCCCATGTAGGGAGGGGGAAGAGTCCCCCTGATATTTATTCTTAAATGAGATAGTCATGTTTTACATTGCCAGCTAGCTTTGCCTCTGCCAGTGTTCTACTCCTGACAAACATCTCCAAATCCTGAGGTTCCTGTCAGTGTACTTAGGAAAATATTCATAAATCAAATGGAGAACCAGATTAGCTCATTGTGAGATACTGTGCTTAAACGATATTTTGCAAAATGTCTTCTAAGACATGTAAGAGGCTGGCTTAGCTTGCTTTTCATTCTAAAATAATCCAGACATTTTCAATGGTTTTAGAAAAGGGGAAGTTTATATAACCAAATACTTCCAGATTAAAATCTCTTCTGGGGAGAAACCAAGATGGTGACATAGGTAAACATCTAAACTGCTGCCTCGCACAACTATTTCAAAACTACAACTAAAAGACAAAACAGACATCATCCAGAACCACAGGAAGGCTGGCTGAGTGGAAATTCTACAACTAGAAGGAAAGAGAAAAGCACACTGAGACTCAGAGGAGCTGCAAAAGGCTGAGGTGTGGAGACGCACGCGAGCGGAGAGGACTGACTGCTGAGTGCACGGCTGGCTCTCTCAAGCGGGAGGGAGACGGAAGCTCCCGAATGCGCTGAACTCCAGTTCTGGACAAGATTCTGGGAACCCAGACTCATTCGGGGGGGGAATCTGGACTGTCAGGAAAAGAGAAAAGCACACTGAGACTCAGGGGAGCTGTGGAAGGCAGAGGGCCGGAGGCATGCACACAGAGAGGACTGACTGATGAGTGCGCGGCTGGCTTTCTCAAGCGGGAGGGAGACGGACGCTCCCGACTGCGCTGAACTCCAGTTCCGGGTGAGTTTCTGGGAACCCAGACTCATTTGGGGAGAAACTGGACTGTCTGGCAGCGGGCGAAACTTGAGGGCAGCTTTCTCTCAGAGGTGCTTGCAACTATTACCGAGGGACACTGAGACCTAGGGGCCTCATAGGGCAGGGATAATGGGAAGCCAAGGCTGTCTGCTCCGCCCTGAGACTCCACCCCATCCAAGCTGAGCACAGAGGCTTTTGCAATTTTGCAAGTCTTGTCTCATAAGAGTGTCTCCAGCACAGAAGTTCTCCTAGCATAAACACAGCTGATCCTCACAGCCAATTGGCCTGGAGGTCAATTCCTCCCAGTGATACCAACAACAATCAAGGCTTAACTACAACAAGGCTGAGCACACAGTCCACAAAGGGGTGCACCAAGAGTGTCCACCTCAGGTAACTGGGAGGCTGAGCCACTGGGCCCTATAGGACACCTAGCACACAAAGCCACTCTACCAACTCAGGGAAGCAGCCAAAATGTGGAGACAAAGAAAGAGATCGCAAATTAAAGAAATGAAGGAAAGCAAACGACTGGATATAGAGTTCAAAACCACAGTTATAAAGGTTTTTCAAGAATTTCCTAGAAAAGGCTGTAAATTTAGCAGCCTCGAGGTTATGAAAAAGGACCAACTAGAAATTAAGCATACACTGACTGAAATAAAAAATATTATACAGAGACCTAACAGCAGACTAGAGGACTGCAAGAATCAAGTCAACGAGTTGAAATACAAAGAAGCAAAAACCACTCAACCGGAAAAGCAAAAAGAAAAAAGAATCCAAAAATTTGAAGATAGTGTAAGGAGCCTCTGGGACAACCTCAAGTGTACCAACATCTGAATTATGGGGGTGCTAGAAGAAGAGAGAGAGCAAGATACTGAAAACCTATTTGAAGAAATAATGACTGAAAACTTCCCCCACCTGGTGAAAGAAATAGACTTACAAGTCCAGGAAGTGCAGAGAACCCCAAACAAAAGGAATCTAAAGAGGACCACACCAAGACACATCAGAATTAAAATGCCAAGAGCAAAAGACAAAGAGAGAATATTAAAAGCAGCAAGACAAAAACAGTTAATTACCTACAAGGGAGCACCCATACGACTATCAGCTGATTTCTCAACAGAAACTATGCAGGCCAGAAGGGAGCGGCAAGAAATATTCCAAGTGATGAATAGCAAGAACCTACAACCAAGATTATTCTACCCAGCAAAGCTGTCATTCAGAATTGAAAGGCAGATAAAGAGCTTCACAGATAAGAAAAAGTTAAAGGAGTTCATCACCACCAAACCAGTATTATATGAAATGCTGAAAGGTATTCTTTAAGAAGAAGAAGAAAAAGAAAAAGGTAAAGATAAAAATTATGAACAACAAATATGTATCTATCAGCAAGTGAATCTAAAAATCAAGTGATTAAAAAATCTGATGAACAGAATAAACTGGTGAATATAATAGAATCAGAGGCATAGAAAGGGAGTGGACTGACAATTCTCGGGGGAAAGGGGTGTGGGGGTGGGAAGAGACTGGACAAAAATTGTACACCTAAGGATGAGGATATTGGGGGGGAGGTAAGGGCAGAGGGTGGGGTGGAAACCGGGTGGAGGGGGGCGCTGCAGGGAAAAAAAGAGGAACAATTGTAATAATCTGAATAAAAATTTATTAAATTAAAAAAAAATCTCTTCTGTATTTACCAACTGGAGTAGGTAGATTCTCATGGTCAGAATGTAGCTCTGGGCACTTCACAATCCTTAAGAAGCTTAAACAACTGGTGTGGCGAGAGAAACGGAATGACCAGGTCCTTCTCTCCCCAGTCTCTGGGTCCCTTGGCTCACCTCTGGGTCTTACATCCAAGACTAGACCAGGGCGGGGGTGGGGGGGAGGTCTGTGCTGCGTTGGGGATAGCCATGGAGAGTTCTGAGAGGGCTGGGTCAAGAATAAGGTCACTAAGAGGGACACAAGGTGAAAAGAAAGAGCCAGCCAGTGAGAAAGGGAGTGGCTGTGAAAGACGTGAGCACAGGGTCCTGCCAGCATGCATTCAGAGTGTGGAGAACAAGCATGTCAAACTCGCAGCCCACAACGATTATTTTTGCAGCCCAGCCAACATAACGGTATGTAAGAAACATCTTAATAAAACTTTTGTAATTTAATTTTTACAATATCCTGTTTTACATAATTATTGATAATGAACTACAATGTTCGCTAATGACTAGATTACTATAATGGTGTTGCATTCATTTCCCTCACGTGCCTTACGCCCAGGTGCACCATTTCTCTCCACTAATACTAGCAACCAATATTTGAGCAGCCGATTGCCACGTCATTAGTCTTGTACTGACTTGTTTGGTGTGCACAACAGGAAATATTTCACTTCCAGAGAACAAGAAAAATAGGTTTATTTGAGTTACATTTATTAATTTGTGCAGTTATTCAGTGTCTGGTAAGTTAATGTTCAAGAAAAAATATTTTTATTAAAATGTTCTATTATTTTATGTTAATGATTACTCATCTATTTCAGCCTTTTGTATTCAGCATGTCTCTATCAAAATAAACCTACTTTCCTATGAAAGTTGAAACTTTTGTTTTTTGCGGCCCACATAAACTTAAACCTTGTTTATTTGGCCCATGTTAGCCTTTGAGTTTGACAGGCTTGGTGTAGAAAAATGAAATCTAGAAGAAATTTTCAGATCTGACAGAAGGGAAACAGACTGCTCCACATTTTTGTCTATTTATCTTGCAATTAGAGAGAGAGTTCATTTGAGATGGTGACATAAGAACCAGGACTACCTGCTTCTGAAGTGTGGCATCCTTTTCTCTTTCCAGCACCTTCGCAAAGAATATATAAAAACTCTCCTCTATTGGCTGGAAAATTAATCTGGCCACAAGGGAACCAAGATTATTCACTATATCATATACACCTACAAAACAAAAGGAAGAAACAGCGATCCTACTGGGTTTCCTCTGAATTTTTTCAGCACTATTAACTTTTTATCTAATTCAATTTTTAAAATAAAACTTTTTGATATAACTATAGTCACATGTAGTTGTAAAAAAATAATAGATCCAGGTACTCTTTGCCCAGTTTCCCTGAAGAGTGACATCTTGCAAAACTCTAGTACAGTGTCACAACTAGGACACTGACATTGACAATTAAGATACAGCCCTAGTCAGTTTGGCTCAGTGGATAGAGCATCAGCCTACAGAATGAAGGGTCCCAGGTTCAATTCTGGTCAAGGGCAGGTACCTCGACTGCAGGCTCTATCTCCAGCCCTGGTCAGAGTATGTGCAGGAAGCAACCAATTGAAGTGTCTCACATCGATGTTTCTCTCTCTGTGTCTCTCTGCCTCCCTTTCACTCTCTCTAAAAATCAATGGAAAAATATCCTCGGGTGAAGATTAACAACAACAAAAGGTACAGAACACTTCCTTCACCAGCACTTTTCTATAAAAGTCATTAACACCACGTGGATTTTTTCCTATTTTTATTTCCACTACTCAGAGGTTATCCTATCTAATAAAGAGGGAATATGCTAATTGACCACCAATCCATCACAAAGATGGCTGTACCCACAGCTGAAGCCAAGTTCCCATAAGGAGCCTTAATCAGCAATCAGCAGGGACCTGAGGCTAAGCCCTCCCCCGTCCCTGTGGGGCTTGACAGGGGACCTTAGGCCACAACCCCCACCCTGGAGTCAGGCTGGGGGACCTCAGGTCATGCCCCCCGCCCCAGCACCAGGCCAGGGGACCTGGGGCCATGACCCCGCCCAGCAGGGCTTGATGGGAGATTTCAAGGTGCGCTTCCCATCCTGGTGCTGGGCTAGGGGACCTCAGGCTGCTCCCCCCAAACCCAGTGCCAGGCTGGGGTACCTCAGGCTGCACCCCCCACCAGGTGGGGTTTGACAGGGGACTTCAGGCCACATCCCCCACCCCAGCACCGGGCCAGGGGACCTGAGGCTGTGACCCCCTGCATGGCTGGGCTTGACAGGGGACCTCAGGCATGACCCTCCCAGCGGGGCTTGACAGGGGACCTCAAGGTGCACCCCCAGTTCTGGGTCAGGGGAACTCAGGCTGCGCCCCCACCCAGCAGAGCTTGATGGGGGACCTGAGGCTGCACTCCCTGCCTGTGGGGCTTGACATGGGTGGGACTGGCCGGGTCTGGATCTAGCCCAGTGAGGGTGGGGGCAGCCAGGTCTGGGTCTCATGCGATTTTGAGGTGCATGTGGGTGGGTGGGGACTTGACTCTGGGTCCCATGGTGTGCCTCAGACTCTGACAGGAGGAAGGTTTTCATATACATTTCACTAATTTTCTTTCATCTCTGACACTTCTATTATAGAGAAAGGGCAAATAGCAATATTAAATTATTTCCTCTAATTAATCCTCTTTTAATACACACGAATTTTGTGCACTGGGCCACTAGTATTAAATATATATATATGAAAAAATTATTGAGCCCTAGGTAGCCACACAAACATGGGGTGTATCTTTGTGACTGTGATGATGATCTCCCTTTTCTCTTCTCTTAGCATATCCCTACCCCCAAAATGAGCATCAGAGCTCTGTGGAAAGCAGGGTAAGGCAGGATCTCAACAGAGAACCTGCCACTGTATATATTTATAAAGGCCTACAATTTTCAGTCTTCAGGATTCATGTTTTCATAATCTTCCTTTTATATAATTCCTAGGTTCATTTTCATTAATCATATCAAAGTGCAGAGAAAAATATTAGGAAGTATCTACTAACAGTATTCCCCTTTAAGTACTACACAATTTCATCTTACCCTGATCGCCAAAATTTAACACATTCAAAAATGTCATCACATATCGTTCCCCTGCAAATAGAAAAGCAAAATAATTTAGCATTTCGATTGTACAGTATTTTCTTGCTTCCTTTTCTCTTATCATCTATCAACTTTTCCTGTTGGCAAATATCTGAAAGGAGAAAAATTAGATAATTAAAGAAACATTCCTTGTCCTAATGTAGATTTCAAATAATCTCAAACTAGTAGCAGTTTAGAAAGTGCTAGGGGATTTATTAACAGCAAATCTCCAAACCAGTTAAAAAACAAATAAAACAAAATCAATAAAACCAGTCTGATAAGTTGTTTTTAAGTACAGGGAGTTTACTAGAATATTAACAATGAAAGTAATTTTCC
The DNA here is from genome assembly GCA_026230045.1 of Corynorhinus townsendii. Lineage (NCBI taxonomy): Eukaryota > Metazoa > Chordata > Mammalia > Chiroptera > Vespertilionidae > Corynorhinus > Corynorhinus townsendii. Next base: position 41,951,982 of record JAPDVU010000006.1, read on the forward strand.
CAAGTTTTAAGGGAGATCAGATCATGTGAGTGTGAATTCTGTAAAATGCAAGGTCCATGGTTATGTCCACAGACTCACTAAAAGTTTCCTCTCCAGGTGGAGACGGCTCCATGGAGGCTGGCAAGGCTCTGGAGCCCAGGCTCATGATTCAAATCTAAGTCTAATGCCTTCAAGGAGAAGACACGGGCACAGGGCTCTACTCCCCCGTCCCCAGTTTACATATTATCTGTGAATGGAAAGCACTGACCATTATGGCGATAAAACACTGAGGAATGCCCATAGCCCTACAGAGCAAATTCTCACCTCCCAGCAACCTGCTAAAAAAAAAGGCAATATTAGGAGACTAGAAGGAGTCTCTCTGGCCCTTGCCTCCCTACAATCTCCCAGCCACTGCCCTGAGCAGGGACCTCCGTGGTCCTCCCAGGCACTGCTCAATGGCTGGATTCACTCCCACCTGCATCTCTGCACTACTCCAACCCATCCTCACCACAGTTCCAGTTTTTGCAAATCTAGTTCAGTCAATCCCTGCTTTCACACCTTTAAATGGCCTCTTAATGTTTGCAAAAAGTCCAGGCTCCTTAATTCTGCATTTGGAGCCTTTTATAAACTACCCCCAAGCTATATTTTTGGCCTCCCTTCACCAACCTCATCCCTACCTCCCACCATCAAACCATCATCCTCAGCTACATCCTATCAGGCTTTAGCCTCTCCAGCTGCTCTGACTCAGGCTGGGTCTTGGCATTCTCACCACCTAGGATGGCATTTCTTGTGTTCTGCCACAAAGGGCCTCTCCCTCCTATACTCTGTAAGCTCCCTGAGGGCAGGAGCCATGTCTCGGTCATCTCCATGTCCCCGGTTTCCTAGAAGAGCGCCAGGAAGTGAGAGGACGCTCAAGAGATGTCTAGCGAATGAGCTCAGGTTTCCAACTACAGTCCTCACAGCTCTAAGTCAGTTACTAGTCACCACACGAACGTGCATCTTTGATGAGATGAGCTCCTTGAGCTCGTGGCCTGCTACTCATCCATCTGTGTGTTCTCAGCACCTGGCACTCAATGTTCAGGAAATGTGGGGGCAGAAGGTAAGAGCATACACATTTTTGCTATTAAAATGAATGATTTCAACTTTCTCAGAGCTATAGTTTTGAAATAAAAAGAATCTGGGAGTCCTTGTCAAGCCACTTCCTGATTTCACAGCCCTGGAGATGGAAGCCCTGAGAAGTTCCTAATGGCCCTCTGCCAGTCAGGCCAGGATGGCCCAACCATGGAGTGAGCAAGCACTTGGTGCCACCTCCAGGCCCAGCTCAGGAGGCTTGAGTGTGTGGCTAGCTTCATCTGCTGCTACCAACACATGTTTAGCCACTGCAATCCAGAGAACCAATTGGTGCCATTGCTTGGACTGCATCCATTCCTCAATTCATTTAAACTACTCTTAAAACTCTGGGAGGAAAAAAGTACATAAGGTGAACTAACAATAAGGTGAACTGTCACAAAACACCACTGCACTACAGATAGATACCTTTCTTTACCAGGAAATACTTGCTGAATACCTATGTGCCAGGCCTGCAGGGTGCTGGGGAGACAGTGGTGAACAGCACCTTCCCTGCTCTCAAGAAACCTATAGTTAAGGCACCTCCACTCAGCTCTCAGAAGGCTTCAGATCCTTACTTCCCCTAGAAGTTCTGCCAACAGTTTCACTTTTGTAATGGCAATGTTACAGGCTTAGACTAGTGCATGGTGTCAGAGAGCCTCAGACACCTCCTGGTCCCACCCCTTAACTCAGATGGGAAAAGTGAGGCTTACAGAGTTATTTCCCTTTGGAAGTATAATTAGTTAAAAATGAAGATAGAGGGGGAAGCCCTGGCTGGCATGGCTCAGTTGGTTGGGCGTCATCCTATGCAGTGAGGGGTTGCAGGTTTGATTCCTGGTCACATCATATGCTCAGGTTTTGGGCTTGATCCTCAGTAGGGGCTGTGCTGGAGACAGCAGATTGGTGTTTCTCTCTCACACTGAATTTTTTCTTTGTCTCTCCCTTCCTCTCTAAAAATCAATAAAAATATTTTAAAAGATAGAGGGGGGTGAAGGAAAATAATCGATATACTAGTATATAAAAAGCCAGTGACTGGGACGCCTCCGTAACAACCAGAACAACCGGTCACTATGGCGCCCACTGCCGCCAGTGAACCTCCAATCTGAGGGTGGGGCCAGCCCGCCAACCTCCTGTGGCCCCTCCCCCAGCCAGCCCCACCCCTCATTGCCCTCCCCTACCGCAATAGGGGGCGGGGCCTGCCTGCCAACCTCCTGCAGCCCTTCCCCTTGCCCAGCCCCACCCCCTATGGGCCCCTATCACCCCATGGGCCTGCAGCCCCTCCCCCCACCTGGCCCCACCCCAGATCGGCCCTCCCACCCCATCAGGGGCAGCGCCGGCTGGCCAACCGCCTGCAGCCCCACCTCCCAGCCGGCCCCACCCCCAATGGGTCCCCACCACCCCTATCGGCCCGCAGTCCCTCCCCCCAGAGAGCTCTGCCACTGATCGGCCCCCCCACTCCAATCAGGGGCAGGGCTGACCAGCCAACCACCCATGGTCCATCCCCTAGGCTGCTGGCCCCCCAAACGGCCCATCACCCACAGTCCCTCCCCACACCCGGCCCCACCGGCCAATCGCCCGTGGCCCCTCCCGCCAGCCAGCCCAGCTCTGATTGGCCAGATCAGGGCGGGCCGGCCGGCCAACCTCCTGCCGTCTCCTCCTGCCAACAGGCCCCGCCCCAATCCGCCCCAACTGGGGCCAGGCCGGCAGACTCTACCATGCATGAATTCATGCATGGGGCCTCTAGTAAGATAATAATAATGATGGTTGTAGAGCACTAGAATTATTGGAAACTTTTTATTTTCCCAAGTTTTTATAATGGAGTTATATTACTTCTATAATTAAAAGACAATTTTTGAAAAGATTTAAAAATATGTTCAGTATTAGGTATACAGGTGTATAGACGTATGAAACTTATCTATAGAGAGAAACTACTACTTTCAGCAGCTTACAGTGACCTCAGATCTCATTCTTTGAACTGAAGCTGGGTATAAATAAACATACACAGAAAAATTAGATGTATGTTTAGCTCCTTGGTGTCCCTCTGCATTGAGAGCTCTGTCACTGTTACCCTGGAAAGCCTTAGAAAGGTGGAAGGCTGACCAAACTATTACAAAGGTGAATCTTACTGTTTAAGAAAATAAAATGATGAAAACCTGGTTGTTTACAAAGTTAAAAAAAAAAAGTGTATAAAAAGGAATAGGATAATGAGTCTACAGACTTTTCTATAATTGATATAATCCTTTTATAATACATTTATTTAAGTGACATAACATGGGGTTTTGGAGATAGACTTGGATTCAAAAATTAAGTTATTTCTCATTACTAAAAGACCCCGAAGAAGTTACATAACCTCATTGACCCTCAGTTTCTTCATCCATAATAAACAAGTAAGTAAAGTGTCAAGCTAAGTAGATGCTAGTTTCCCTCTCCTTACATGAAAAGCCGTGTTTCTGAGGTTCCTCTGTCCAGGGCTGTGGACAGCAGGTGGTCGGGATGGGATCCCCTTGCTTATACTATGGCTTCCTAACTGCTCAGGATAACCTTTTACTTACCTTCTGTCAAAATCTGTTTCAAGAAAGACTGTTTGAAAAAACTCCAAGTCAATTTAGCCTCTTTCCAATTTACAAAAGCCTAAAAGAGAAAACAAACAAAAATATCCCAGGCACTGCAACTCTAAGAGTACATTAATGCTACAGGAGAGGCAAATTCATTTTGGTCCCCAAATCCCAACTTAGATAGTCCCCACTGCTTTTTCATTTAATGCTAAGCACACAGAGACATCCAACAAATATTGGCAAAGAACTTACATTCCTACACACGAAGACAAAATCTCTAGGTAGAACAGTCCCCCTTGCCGACACATAACTGTCAAGAGCCTGCCCAGGATTCATGCACAAAGGCCAGTCCCACTCCACCTCTCCAGAAGGTTAGCTTTAATAGTAGCTACAAAAGTTAACACAAGGACAAGCTTGGAACCTGTCCCAGTCACATGGGCCCCTCCTCTTGGCCCAAAGCCCAACTGTATAGAGCAACACTACCCAGTAGAAATATAATGCAGGCCACATACATAATTTTAAATTTTATAGCAGCCATAGTGAACAGTAAAAAGAAACAGGTTAAATTTATATATAATAAATTAATTTAAATATATTTAATCCAAAATATCATTTCATCATGTAAAAAAATATTAGAGGCATTTCACATTATTTTTTGTACTAAGTTTGAAATCCAGGGGGTATTTTGCACTTACAGCTCACCTCAATTCCAAATGCTCCATAGCCACACCTGTTTACCACTTAGCACAGGGCAAGTCTGGAGTACCTCCTGAAAAAGGGGTCATTTCCAGTCCTCAAATCTCCTCACCCCTTGGTTTCAGCCTTTCTTCCAGGCACTGAAAGGGCAGGCCTGACCCTCCCAAACTACACTTCCTTCATGGCACCACTAGACCTGGAGCAGATGCCAGGGGCAGCTCTAGTTCAGGAGTAAATCTTCCCCAGTGAGAAGGAAAGTGGGTCTCTCCTTTCCCCAGAACAAAGAGCGCCAGACTCCCTACCACCACCAGGGGGCACTGTGGGCCACGCCATGTTTGGGGCATTGATCCTGCTATAGGAGCCTTGGGCAGGACACCTCTCTCACATTCCCCATGCTACGTGATCCTCTGGGGGGGCTCTCCCCAGCACTACCTGTGCTCTTTACAGGAAACAGTTATAGCTGTCCCACGAGGCTCTTCTGAAACCTACTTGCTGGTAGATTGTGAATGGGAAGATGACCGAGTTATTTAAAAAATTTCTTTAGGAGAGTGAAATCATCACTCTCTATATGATACCTCATACTTTACCATTTCTTTCTCCCAATCCCTTCAATTTAAACAGACCCATGCCCCGGCGAGTGGCTCAATTCAGGGTACTTGCAGGAGGCAACCAATGGATGTTTCTCCCACATCGATGTTTCTCTCCCTTTCTCTTCTTTCCTCTCTCTCTCTAAAAAAAAATCAATGAGAACATGTCCTTGGATGAGGATTAAAAAAAGAAAGCAAATAAATAAATTAACCTATGATTCAGAAGGAATGGCTACACTGCTTACTATGTCCAAAATGTTCATTAAGAACAAAGAGGCAGGAAGTCTGATTAGGTTTCTTCTCAGAGGTGTCTGCTAAGCAATAGAAAAGAAGTGCATTCTTTGGGCTTTTAGCATTCTGTTCAGAATGGATTTGTCACTTGGGACGGTCAAAAGAGGCCTATTTCACAAGAGGTAGGTTGGTACTGCTGAGCTGGTCTACAGGCTGTGAATTTCCCTGCAGCCTCCTGCCCAACAAGCCATTCCACTGCCTCACTGCACTGATGGAGAAACTGAAGCATGGATGGTGAAACGTGATGGGCAGTACCTCCAGGGAAGGTCTAAGACCAGAACTCTAGGGCTCACTCTGCTTTAATCTGAGTCACTTACCTCTGCCCACCCATGTGTCAAGGCCCAGATCAAAAGCACCTTCCTCCATGAAGCGTTCCTCAATGCTCCCAGATGAAATTTATCAGTTCTTCTCTGTGCCTCTATTTTGTTAACACCAGAGGAACACACACACACAACACACACACACACACACACACACACACACACACACACACACACACACACACTCTGTCTGCCTTGCAGTGCAATTAGCTGAGTACACTTCTTAACTCCCCACCACTATGCAAGTTCTGAACCCTATAGCACAGTGATTAACACAGAATACTGCTAGATACATGCTTGCTGTGTTAAATTCCTCAGCTTTACTTAAATATTAGCAGACCTCCCGTATTAAATCACTCAGAAGTGTGGAGAATATAAAAGATATATATGGGCAGTCATTATTTGAGGATCATAATTTAACACTTAGTAAGTACCTTTAAAAAGATGGAGTTCTATAAGAACTGGAAAGAAATTTCCCAACGTGATCAAATTGAGTTTGACCAGTTTCATAGAAGGGAGCCCCCAAGTGCAGAAAGCTTCTCCAGAGAGTCAAGTTAGGCATATTGCCAGTGGTAATGTCATCCACTGAATTAAAAATTCATCTTCTTTCTCATCTCTTTAAAAAAAACCAACAAACTTGAATACTGAATCCTTTTACCTGGAACTTCCAAATCTTTAAGTAAATAAACATCTAATTGGGGCAGTAAGCCATTTCTTTTGCAAAACTACATAGCGTAGAGGTTAACACACAGACTAAAGTTAGTCCACAGACAGAAGTTAGAGAGAAGTGGGTCCAAAACCAGTTGTGTGATTTTGAGTTAGTCACTCAACTTCTCTGAATCTGTTTTCTCATCTGTAAAATGGAAGCAATAGAATGTATTTCATAGGGCACTATGAGGATTAAAGAAAACCATGTAAAGTGCTTAGCACAGTGCCAGGCACATGCAGTCAATGGCAGTTATTATATATCTGGCTCTTTGCCAAAGTTCAAATACTTTCACAGAACTCTTTAAGTCTTCAGAGGGGCCTCACAGTTCATGCAACCTAACAACCTCACCTTTAACATGAGGACTCAAAGTCTGCAGAGTCCTGCAGGCATCACCTCTGCAGGTACCGCCTCCCAAATGCACAGGAAGCCTCTGAAGCCCAGCAATCACCTCCCTATATGTCTGTATCCCGGCCAGCAGCCAGCATGGGGCTGTGCTATTTGTCAGCAGGAACAGAGCCACGCTGTATGACAGGTACACACAACCTTCTTGTGGCCAAGGCTCTGTCCCAGCGAGCATGGGTACTATAGGGACAGACTGCAGATAACACTGCTGAGCTCTCACACCAGTGCCACCATGTTTGCCTTGCGAGGACGTTTCAGTGGAGCTAGTTCTGCTCTCAGGGCAGCCGTGTGATGGTGATGATGGTATCAGCTGTCACTATGGTCACCCAGCTGGGCCAGGCCAGGTTAAACACCTTACATGCCCCATCTCATCCGACTCCCACAACCACGTTAGGAAGGATGGACTCTTATCGCCATTTGACAGATAAGGAAATGAAACTTGGAATTCTGAGCCCATCACAGGGTTAGTTAGACACTTGACAGACTCCTCTCATTACCCTCTCCTGTCTGTATTACTGGTCCAAATGCTCCTTTCCAAAATACTGCCAGGAGCAGGGGCCGGCCCAGTGGTTCAGCTGGCCAGGATGGGACAGGTGGGCCCCCAGAAGCATCAGGGAGGGACTTTCCTGCCTGCTTAGCCCTGCTGAGGCAGGTGGCAGAAGCTCCAGACGAGAGGAGCCATCTCGAGTGTTAAGCTCTATGCCTACAGATGAGGTACTGTGGTATCCCCAAATTATCACGTTGATTTAGATTAAAGTTAAGATCTAGTAGATCAGAATGGAGAACTCTTATCTAGCAAAACAGAACATATCTGGCTTTGTTACATAAATGTGGCTTTTCTTAAAAAGTTGTAGAGCAAGATTCCGTAAGTTCTGAGACTAAAGTCCCAAATATTTTACAGCTTTTTAAAGTAGCTCAGCTGGTGTGGCTCAGTGGTTGAGCATTGACTTATGAACCAAAAGGTCACAGTTCGATTCCCGTCAGGGCACATGCGCTGGTTGTGGGCTGATCCTGCAGGAGGCAGCTGATCAATGATTCTCTCTCATCATTGATGTTTCTCTCTCTCTCCCCCTTCTTCTTTGAAGTCAATAAAAATATAAAATAATAATAATAAAGTAATCACAAAAGAGGAGAAGGAGTTGGGTAGGAAAAGATTATGCTTGGCTCCCACACATTAACATCCTCAGAGGATTAAATGGGAAAGTGGATCACCTGAGAGAGGCCTGACACTAGCTGAGGGACTATGCAGGGGTTGTCCCTGCTTTGTCAGCACTCTGGAATGTCTGTGCCAGAGGCCAATTCTGGGGAAAACCAAGGGACAGCAGGACAGAGAGTGGAACACAGTGGTTATAGCTTGTGGTCTGCTGGGATCCAAGCCACTCCAGGCTACTGTCCTCACTCTGACCTTCACCTTGGGCAGGTATTTAGTCACTAAGCCTCAGTTCCTCAACCATAAAATATAAACAACAGTGTCAGCCTCACCGAGTTATTACACATAAAGGCATGTAGGGTACTCGGCATAGGACCTAGCACATGGGTTCTCAACTGGGAATAATTTTTGTCTCCGAGAGGACAATTGGCAGTGTCTGGGGATATCTGCCAGTGTCTGTGGTTGTTATAACTGGGGGGTGGTAACTACTAGCACCTAGTGGGTAAAAACTGAGAATGTGCCCAGCCAGTGCTTGAGTGTCAATCTATGAACCAGGAGGTTACTGTTCCATTCCTAGTCAGGGCACATGCCTGGGTTGCTGGCATGTCCCAGCAATTCCCAGTTGGGCGGGTGTGTGTGTGTGTGTGCACACATGCGCAGGAGGCAGCCAATTGATGATTCTCTCTCATTATTGATGTTTCTATCACTCTCTCCCTCTCCCTCCCTCTCTGAAATCAATAATAAATAAATTAAATTAAAAATAAATCAAGAATGCTGTTCAGCATCCCACAATGCAGAGGACAGCTCCTAAACAAAGAATTATCCAGCCCAAAATGTCAATACTGCCAAGATTTAGAATCCCTGGCTGAGCACACAGCAAGCACTCAAAAGATATGAGCTATTAAATTATCTTTACTATTCTAATAATAATAAACAAATTATAGTTTCTATCCCTCAAGGATAACCAGCATCTGTGATTAAAATGATGAGACAAAAATACATTACTTACTCTACTTCTCAGAATACTGGGTAGCAGATCTGTCATTCTGGAGACAGGAAGAGTTTGTTGCTTGGTTGATTTTGGGAAACCCAGTAACTTTTTGAAATAAGTAACATAGCAGAGCACCAGAACTGTAGTATAGAAAAGCTGGGGGGAAAGAAAAAATGGGTTTAAATCACACTGTTTAATATAGGCCTAATTAAGATATGCCTATAAATTTGACCTCAAAGGTCAATCAAGAAACAGAACAGTCTTAATTAACTGCACCTTCTGGTCTATCCACTGAGACCCAGCAGCAGCGGCATCACCAGGGAACGTGTTCCACGTACTTCACCTGACTGGGCAAGCAGAACACAACTTCCAGACAGACATCCACTAGTGCCAACTGCCACACCAATGTCAGATTCATTCTTGAAGGGTTTGCATTTGGCCAAAAAGCAGCTCTCCGCCTGACAGCACACTATGAGGATCCACGTGTCCTGTCGGGCACATCCAGGGACCTACCATCATCTAGGACTGGGGAGTTTCCATAGTCCCCGGAAACCTGTGACATTATGATTACAAGGCAGAACTGAGCTGCTGGGTCTCTTCTCTCTGCCCCACAGTGGATGGGCAGGGCAAGCGCTACTGTAATTTTGCTACTGTTAATGAATCGTAATGTAAATATCTGTGTTTTCTGATGGTCTTAGGCCACCCACAGGTTGAGAACTGCTGCTGTAGAGCCTAAGACCATCGGAAAACACAGATATTTACATTACAATTCATTAACAGTAGCAAAATTACAGTTATGAAGCAGCAACGAAAATAATTTTATGGTTGGGGGTCACCATAACATGAGGAACTGTATTAAAGGGCCGCAACATTAGAAAGGTTGAGAACCACTGTGCTAGAGGATGTGGGGGAGGGGGGGCGCGGAGGTAGTATGATAAGAGAGCCCACACACCTGGGACGAAGAATGGCTTTTGGCCAGGAGCAGCAGCAGCCCACCATCCACTCCTTTTTTTTTTTTCAGTTTTATTGAGAAATAATGGACATACATCACTGCATAAGTTTAAGTCTTACAGCATGATGGTTTGATTTACACATATTGTGAAATAATTACCACAATAGATCCAGCTAGCATCCACCTTTTCATATAGACACAATAAAAAGAAAAGGAAAAAAATTTCTCCTTGTGATGGGAACTCACAGAATTTACTCTCTTAATAACTTTCCTATATATCATACAGCAGTGTTCACTACAGTCATCATGTTGGACATAACACACCTAGTTCCTATTTATCCAATAACTGCAAGTTTGTACCCTTTGACCACCTTCCTCCAATTCCCCCCATCCTTCTTCTTTCATGCTGCAAGCCAGCCTAAGACACAGCAGCACTGCTGTGCGCCACACCCCTTGCTGCCAACATCCTGTGATAAGTACCCTTTTTCCAGCTCCCTTCCCCGTCTCGCTTCACCTTCCCACTGAGCAAGCCTGGGGAAAACAATAACAACCTGTGGCAGGTCTTCGTGCAGCGTATCCTAACTACAAGATCACTCCCCTTTATTTCTATTGAGGAAAATTACATAACATAACACTTTTAACCATTTTAAAGCACACAATTCAGTGGCTTTTAGTACATTCACCATGTTGTATAACCACCATCACTATCTAACTCCAAAAGGAAATTCTGTACCCATTAAGCAGTCATTCTCCATTTTCCCAAGCCCCTGGCAACCACTAATCTGCTTTGCCTCTGGACTTAACTATTCTGAGTATTATATATGAACTAGAAGCCCAGTGCATGAAATTCATGCATGGGGGGGGGTTGTCCCTCAGCCCAGCCTGTACCCTCTCCAATCTGGGACCCCTCGAGGGATGTCCGACTGCCCATTTAGGCCTGATCCCACACATCCCTCTCACAATCCAGGACTGCTGGCTCCCAAATGCCCGTCTGCTTGCCTTCCTGATTGCCCCTAACTGCTTCTGCCTGCCAGCCTGATCACCCCCTAACCACTCCCCTGCCAGCCTGATTGATGCCTAACTGCTCCCCTGCCAGCCTGTTTGCCCCTAACTGCCCTCCCCTGCAGGCCTGGTCACCCCTAACTGTCCTCCCCTGCAGGCCTGGTACCTCCCCAACTGCCCTCTCCTGCAGGCCTGGTACCCCCAACTGCCCTCCCCTGCAGGCCTGGTCCCCCCCAACTGCTCTCCTCTGCAGACCTGGGTCCCCCCCAACTGCCCTTCCCTGCAGACCCAGTCACCCCCAACTTCCCTCCTCTGTCGGCCAGGTCACCCCTAACTGCCCTCCCAGCAGGCTTGATCACCCCCAACTGCCCTCCCTTGCAGGCCTGGTCCCTCCTAACTGCCCTCCCCTGCTGGCCTGATCGCCCACAACTGCCCTCCCTTGCAGGCCTGGTTCCTCCCAACTGCCCTCCCCTGCTGGCCATTGTGTGGTGGCCATCTTGTGTCCACATGGGGGCAGGATCGTTGACCACATGGGGGCAGCCATCTTCTGTGTTGGAGTGATGGTCAATCTGCATATTACTCTTTTATTAGATAGGATAGAGGCCTGGTGCATGGGTGGGGGCCAGCTGGTTTGTCCTGAAGGGTGTCCCGGATCAGGGTGGGGGTTCCCTTGGGGTGTGGGGCAGCCTGGGCAAGGGGCCTGTGGTGGTTTGCAGGCTGGCCACACCCCCCGGCGACCCAAGCAGAGGCCCTGGGACCTGGGATTTATTTATCTTCTACAATTGAAACTTTGTAGCCTGGAGTGGAGCCAAGCCTTCTGCTCTCTCGTGGCAGCAACCATTTCTGTTGGGATTTATGTATCTTCTATAATTGAAACTTTGTAGCATTGAGTGGAGGCCAAAGCAGGCCAGGGCTGCAGAAGCTTGGCTTCCTCCATCGTCATGGGCAACCCTAGCCTCCTGCTCTCTCCAGCTCCATGGCTGCCGCCATTTCTGTTGGGCTTTATTTATCTTCTATAATTGAAACTTTGTAGCATTGAGTGGAGGCCTGGGCTGGCAAGGGTAGGCGCAAAGCTTGGCTTCCTCCATTGCCAGGGAAACCCAAGCCTCCCTCCTGCTCTCTGTGGCTGCAGCCATCTTGGTTGGGTTTATTTGCATATTCCCTCCTGATTGGCTGGTGGGCGTGGCTTGTGGGTATAGCAGAGGTATGGTCAATTTACATATTACTCTTTTATTAGATAGGATGGAATTGTACAATAGGTGGCCTTCTGTGTCTGGCTTCTTTTGCTTAGGATAATGTTTTGAAAGTTTATCATGTGTTTCATTTTTATGGCTGGACAATATTTTATTGTATGGATACACCACATTTTGCTTACCCATTCATCAGTTGGGCATTTCAGGTGCTTCCACCTTACAGCTATTGGGAATAGTGTTGCTATGAACATCCATGTACTAGTTGTTTGTACACCTGTTTTTAATTCTTTGGGGTATAAACCTAGAAGTGGAATTGATGGGTCTTTTGGTAGTTCTACATTTAACTTTTTTAAAATATGTATTTTTATTGATTTCAGAGCAGAAGGGAGAGGGTAATAGAGATAGAAACACCAATTATGAGAAAGAGTCATTGATCAGCTGTCTCCTGCATAACCCACACTAGGGATTGAGCCCCCCAACCCAGGCATGTGTCCTGACCAGGAATCAAACCATGACCTCCTGGTTCATAGGTCGACATTCAACCACTGAGCTGTGCAGGCCAAGCTACATTTAACTTTTTGAGCAATTGCCAAACGGCTTTACACAACGGCTGCACCATTTTACTTTACCACCAGCAACTTATGGGGATTCCAATTTCTTCATATCCTCACCAACACTTGCTATTTTCTGTATTCTTTTTATAATAGCCATCCTAATGGGTATAAAGTGATATCTCATTGTGGTTTTGATTTACATTTGCCTAATGACTAACGATGTTGTACATTTTCTCATGGGCTTTTGGCCATTTATTTGTCTATCTTCTTTGGTGAAATGTCTACTCAAGTCCTTTACCACTTTTAGTGGTTTGTTTATTTGTTGTTGAGCTATAAGAATTCTTTATATATTCCAAAGTAACGCTATTATTTGACATTTGATGCCATGGGGTGAGGGGTTATTTGAGGAGGAACCGGGAAGTGGGTTGGCGGAATCCCAGGGTATTGGTGTGGCTTGCCTGCTGATATGAGGAGCTGTTGGTTCTTAGACTTCTGACACATAAATTGACAGAGAATGTACCAGTGAAGAACTCTCAGAAGTCTCTGATAAGGAAGCAAATAAATTCAGAACTGGCCTTGCTGACTATGACCTACAGATGACATATCCTGAGAGGGAATTCTGATCATCGGAAAGTCACAACGTAAGTGCCTTTCCCAAGAAGAGGCAACCAATAACTGGGTGTCTGTGTGGCCCTCCTGTCCTATTAGGGAGAGTGCATCAAAAAGTATGAGGGCCCAGCTGATGTACCTCAGTGGTTGAGCATCGACTCATGAACCAAGAAGTCACCCGTTCAATTTCCGGTCAGGGCACATGCCCAGGTTATGGGTTTGATCCCCAGTGGTGGGGCATCATCTATGTTTCTATCTCTCTCTAAAAATAAAAAACAAATTAAAATTTTTTAAAAGTATGATGAATGCTGAGATTATAGTTCTGGAGCTAATAAAACAAGGCAAAAATAATCACAAATAACTTGTCTAAAATATGCAATTGTTTGCAAACTGCTTTTAGGTGGCAATTCTCATTCTTTTTAAATTTTACTTTGCTTTATAATTCTTTATTGTTCAAAGTATTATATATGTCCCCTTTTTTCCCCCATTGACCCGCTCCAGCCCACCCCCCTCCCGCCCCACCCCAGGCCTTCAGCACCCTAATGTCTGTGTCCCATGGGTTATGCATCTATGCATACAAGGTTTTTTGTTGCTTACTTCCCACCCACCCTCCCTCCCCCCAATTCTCATTCTTATTCTATTCATTTTAAATCTAGCCCTTCTATGTTGCACAAAAATATTTATAATTTTTGTCTAAAATATGGAAAAGGTTTTTACATAAATCATTACTAAAAATTTTAACTTATCTTCCTATACATTAAGAAAAAATTACAAACTGCTTTGCACTATAAGATGTTCTGGTAACTATCTGATCTTAGGTTTCATTTTTTTAAGTTGGCACTTGTACTCTCTTATATTTTACTAGAACTAGAAATATGAACTAGAACTAGGAAAGATAAAACGGAAATGAAACCCAAACTACCAAAACTGAAAATGAACCTACTAAGACTTGGTTCATGCCCTCTGAATTACGTGAGATTTTTAAAAAAATATGTTTTTATTGATTTTTTTTTTTTAGAGAGAGAGGAAGGGAGAAGGAGAGAGAGAAACATCAATGAGAGAGAAACATCAACATCGATTGGCTACCTCCTCACACCTGGGTAATGTGTCCTGACCGGGAATCAAACCCGTGACCCTTTGGTGGATGGGACAACACTCTAATCAACTAAGCCACATGGCCAAGGTGGAGATTTTAATCTAACTTTAAAACAAAATGTGGCTCAGTTGGTTGGAGTGTTCTCCAGTGTGCCAGAAGGTTGCAGGTTTTATTCCAATCCATGTATCTCTCTCATATTGATGCTTCTCTCTCCCTCTCTCTCTCTCTCTCTCTCTCTCTCTCTCTCTCTCTCTCTCTCTCTCTCTCTCTCTCTCTCCCCCCCCTTCCCCTCCCTTCCTCCCCTCTCTAAAAGTTAACCTAAAAAAAACCCACAAAACAGGATTGGCAGAGTTTCCTCCTAGTATGAAAACTATTGATTGAAATCCAGGCAACGTAACATGCATGCAATTTGATTCCCACCTCATCCCCATACAGCTGTTTTTATCCTCTGTAAGACAGTCAGACAATCAGAGATCAGTGAGATCTGGGCTTGCTGACAGAATGTCTACAGGAGATTTTATGTTCCACAATGAGGCTGCGTGGGTCAGTGCATGGCACAGAGAAACATGGCAGCAGAGGAGCAGTGTCAAGACCACCAGAGCTTCTAGCCTTCCTCACATACATAAATATTCAAATTAAGCCACGTGGTAATGGGAACAAGAAGAAAAACTCAGATGGAAAAACAGATATACAAAAGTGAAAGGCTGTAACTATTACCTGGGCCAAAGAGAAAATGTACAGTCCCCAGTGAGGCAACCATAGCACGAGGAAAGCTGTCAATACACTCTTGAGGATTACCGACAGGCTCTCAGCAATCACCTGCAAACATGTGGTAAAAAATGTTACTTAAAACATTATTAAAAACTATTTTAAAAGATGCAAAGAAATGACAAACAGAAAATTTAGGCCAGCGGTTGCCCTGGCAGTGGGGCTGAGGCATGTGGCTGGTAATGTCCTGCTTGCACTGGATGGCAGGTTCAGGGATCTCCACTATGTTATCATGCTTTAAGATTTACATGTATGTTACAGAAATTCTTTTGTGCATATCAGGTTATATATTTTAAAAGATAAAAAGTTAATATTAGTATACAACTAAAAATATAATTAACTGAAAAACCTTTAGAGTCCTCTTAAATTCTTATCTAAACTAATACTTTCCCTATTAATAAATCTGTTTTTTCATTAATAGCATAGAAGTAAACTTTAGCTCAGCCTACCTGCCAAATTTCAAGTGAATGAACTAAATTTATAATATTACCTTTCGAGATGCAAGTCTGAAAAATATCATTCTCTACTATAAAGGTATTTTTTTAAAAAACATTCTTTCCCTTATTCTTTGCATTTCCCATTCACAGCAGAAGGCATACTGACCTTGAGCTTGACAAACATATGTGCTTGTGCCAAGACCCAGAAGGGCTCTCCCAGAAGTTCCACCACAGCTGAGAGACCGAACACCACCACTCCAGTTCCATAGTGGGGGATGACATTAGGATCAGGCACTTCAAGCAACCGTAACCAGACCCAGCCCAGGAACAAGGACCAAAACACACCCAGAGGGACTCTAAAAATGGGGGGAAATGTTTTTTAATATGCTAAGCATAAAAATATAAATATATTTTACAATAGTGTTACTGTCCTGGTTGGTGTTCTCAGTGGTTAGAGCATCGGCCCAAGCACCAAAGGGTCTCAGGTTTGATTGCAGGTCAAGGGCACATACCTGGATTGCAGGTTCAATCCCCGACCCATCAGGGTGCATGAAGGAGGCAACCAACTGATGTTTCTCTCTCTCTCCTCCCTCCCTTCCACTCAATCAATGGAAAAAAATATCCTCAGATGAGGATTAACAAACAAACAAAAATAGTAGCACTGAACAGAAAAGAAATATAGTTATAAGCATAAAAATAGCTAATTTTTATTAAGACACTTACTACATGCCAGGTATTATGATTCACCCCCTTTGTCTCACTGATATCTCACAGTGATCCTGTCATTATCGCTCTCTTTTTTTTTTTAGTATATTTTATTGATTTTTTTTTACAGAGAGGAAGGGAGAGGGATAGAGAGTTAGAAACATTGATTGATGAGAGAGAAACATCGATAAGCTGCCTCCTGCACACCCCCTACTGGGGATGTGCCTGCAACCAAGGTACATGCCCTTAACCGGAATCGAACCTGGGACCCTTCAGTCTGCAGGCCGATGCTCTGTCCACTGACAAACCAGTTAGGGCCTGTCATTATCTTTCTTAAATAATGAGACAATTAAGGTGGACAGGCACTGTTGGCCAAAGTTATGAACAGCTAGTGAAGGGCAGAAGCAGGGCTCAATTCTGATCTGTCTAATGCCAGGCTACACTCCTATCCATTGTGTTACACTGACTCAAAAAGCAAAATTCCCCCAAGTGTGTGTCTGTTGTTTCTACCTAGAATGGCTGAAAGACAGTATACGGCTGGTACTTACACCCAAATGGCCACTAGTGCAGTGCACAGTATCCCTTTCCCGTGGGTACCACAGAGCACTTACATATGACTGGGTAGTTAGATCATTCCGCTAATAAAGTGAAAACCTACAGCCCTTATGATAGTCATTTCCATGAGGCAACAGGAGTTATGCAAGAGCAGCACTGGGAAACAACCTCAACCACCAGCCCTCCCTGCAGGGATTTAACTGCAGAAAAGCTATTACCATTGTTAGCTAATGTACTTGATCTTCAAGAATATTCTAAAAGGCTCAGAACTGGAATCAACATAACAAAATTGAAGAAAGATATAATGAAACTCCTAAAAGGCTTTCAAAAAATACTAAGACTAAGTGGTTGTTAAAAGCTCAGAAAATACCACAGGGGGAAAAGATTAGGAATAAAAAAGATGGTCCAGGCCCAAGAGGGCCAGATTGGGGATCAGGAACAGCAGAAAGAGCCTCCAGAAAGGGTAGAGCCAGGGCTTGAAATCTGGCCCAGAAGCCCCCACCTAGAGCCTCTTCCTGGCTCCGGGCCACCAGAAAGAAAACAGTAGGTGCCAAGTCCCCAGAAACCCACTGCAAAACCAAGGCTGTAGGCTGTTTAACCATTAAACAGTTGCTGTTTAACTTGTAATATTTGTTACCTTTGCCTTTGAAACTGTCTCCTGACAAGCAAAGCACAACTCACGTTAGCCACAGGAGGTTGATGGTCTGGCCCCAGTCTCGCTGGGTGCTCCCACTCAGACATGCTTTCCGGAAGGCCTCTCTGGCCAGGAAGATGGTGGTCGAGTAAAGCAGCGTTAGCCTGTAAAGGGAAAGCAGATATTAATAAGGTCTCTAGTTTTTTTATAGAGAGAAATTCTGAGATTTTACCAGCAACTGGATGAAAAAAGTCTTGGTCATAAATCACTGGTGGTGATGTGGAAGACAGTTTTCACAGGACTTCTCACTGTCTAATCCACTCAAACAACGAAGTTAGGATCCAATTCCAGAACACCCGCATGTGTGACTGCAAGGTTATGCCTGAGATAGAAACTGCCCCAGTGGCCTCCAAAGCCTGAAAGCTTTGTGGCTATAAGCAGAGGTATGGCTCTGACCATAAGGAAAAGGACAAGATATGACCCCACCCAGCAAGGGGACCTCATGGTCACTCTGAGACTGGGGACCCAACGGCTCTGTGGAAGAAGCTGAGGCTCCACTGAGTGGAGGCCCTGGCCAAGAATCTCAGGACAGGCAAAGAGGCTGGCAGCCACAACAGAGGCCACTGCAACCCAGGTTAGCAAGCTTGCCTGTGTACCTCCTAGGCTGGCAGCACCAAGGTGGACCCTCCTGCACCTCAGTGAGGAGTAGCTGAGGTTTCCCTTCCTCAGCAGGCCATGGCCCAGATGAAACCTGAGTGGGGATGGCCCAGGGCTACGGTTTCTGAGGTTGTCCAAGGATCATCCTGCTCACCAGTGCTTCTGTGAATGAGGAAACAACCATATGTTAAGCAGGGGGCAGGCCAGACAAGGGCTACCCAAGCAGGGACCTACCAATCTGGAGGAGAATAGACGGGGAGAGGCCCAAACTGCTTTCAAGTCTGAGCACCTAAGAGGATTTGGTCTTTTCCTGCTTGCTTTTTTTTTTAATTTAATAAATATTTATTGTTCAGATTATTACAATTGTTCCTCTTTTTTCCCCCCATAGCTCCCCTCCACCCGGTTCCCACCCCACACTCTGCCCTTACTCCCTCCCCACACTGTCTCATCCATAGGTGTACGATTTTTGTCCAGTCTCTTCCCACATCCCCCACAACCCTTTCCCCCCAAGAATTGTCAGTCCACTCCCTTTCTATGCCTCTTGTTCTATTATATTCACCAGTTTATTCTGTTCATCAGATTTTTTAGTCACTTGATTTTTATATTCACTTGTTGATAGATATGTATTTGTTGTTCATAATATTTATCTTTACCTTTTTCTTCTTCTTCCTCTTCTTAAAGAATACCTTTCAGCATTTCATATAATACTGGTTTGGTGATGGTGAACTCATTTAGCTTTTTCTTATCTGTGAAGCTCTTTATCTGCCCTTCAATTCTGAATGATAACTTTGCTGGGTAATCTTGGTTGCAGGTTCTTGCTATTCATCACTTTGAATATTTCTTGCTACTCCCTTCTGGCCTGCATAGTTTCTGTTGAGGAATCAGCTGACAATCGGTTGGGTGCTCCCTTGTAGGTAACTAACTGTTTTTGTCTTACTGCTTTTAATATTTCCTTTTTGTCTTTTGCTCTTGGCATTTTAATTCTGATATGTCTTGTGTGGTCCTCTTTGGATTCCTTTTGTTTGGAGTTCTGTGTGCTTCCTGGACTTGTAAGTCTATTTCTTTCACCAGGTGGGGGAAGTTTTCGGTCATTATTTCTTTAAATAGGTTTTCAGTATCTTGCTCTCTCTCTTCTTCTGGACCCATAATTCGGATGTTGGTACGCTTGAAGTTGTCCCACAGGCTCCTTACACTATGTTCAAATTTTTGGATTCTTTTTTCTTTTTGCTTTTCCGGTTGTTTTTTGCTTCTTTGTATTTCAAATCTTTGACTTGATTCTTGTGATCCTCTAATCTGCTGTTAGATCTCTGTATAATATTTTTTATTTCAGTAAGTGTATGTTTAATTTCTAGGTGGTCCTTTTTCATTTCCTCGAGGGTCTGGCTAAATTTATTAGCCTTTTCTAGAAAATTCTTGAAAATCCTTATAACCGTGGTTTTGAACTCTATATCCAGTCATTTGCTTTCCTCCATTTCTTTCATTTGTGATCTGTTTCTCTGTCTCCACATTTTGGCTGCTTCCCTGAGTTGATAGAGTGGCTTTGTGTACTAGGTGTCCTATAGGGCCCAGTGGCTCAGCCTCCCCAGTTACCTGAGGTGGACACTCCTGGTGTACCCCTTTGTGGGCTGTGTGCACAGTCTTGTAGTTAGCCTTGATTGTTGTTGGTATCACTGGGAGGAATTGACCTCCAGGCCAATTGGCTATGAGGATTAGCTGTATCTATGCTGGGAGAACTTCTGTGCTGGAGACATCCTTATGAGACTAGACTTGCAAAAGCCTCTGTGCTCAGCTTGGATGGGGCGGAGTCTCAGGGCGGAGCAGACAGCACCAGCTTCCTGTCATCCCTGGCCTAATAGGTCCCTGTGTCTCAGTGTCCCACGGTAATCGCTGCAAGCACCTCTGAGAGAAAGCCGCCCTCAAGTTCCGCCTGCTGCCAGACAGTCCAGTTTCTCCCCGAATGAGTCTGGGTCCCTAGAGTCTCGCCCAGAACTGGAGTTCAGTGCAGTTGGGAGCCTTTGTCTCCCTCCCGCTTGAGAAAGCCAGCCAAGCACTCCATTTCCAGTCCTCTCCGTGCGCATGTCTCAGTACCTCTGCCTCCTGCAGCTCCTCTGAGTCTCAGTGTGCTTTTCTCTTTCCTTCTAGTTGTAGAATTTCCACTCAGCCAACCTTCTGTGGTTCTGGATGATGTCCGTTTTGTCTTTTAGTTGTAGTTTTGAAATTGTTGTGCGAGGCAGCAGTTCAAGTGTTTACCTATGCCACCATCTTGGTTTCTCTCTTCCTTCCTGCTTTTAAAACCATATTTCTCAAAGCATGGTCTCTACTTACAAAATCACTGGAGGAGCTTGTTGAAATGCAGATTCCTGGGCCCTCCACAGCCCTACCTAGTGCAAAGCTCCCCAGGTAATTAGTTTGCCTGTCATTGCTTGAGAACCTTCACTAAGCCTTGAGGACAGAGCCAAGAGCATGTTTGGTAGATATTAGATGTGAAATGCTCTCTGGAACATACTGTCTTGTTTATCAGGACATGAAGACACACACCTGAGAAGCTGAGCTATTCTGCACACTCACATCACTTCAGATACTTCTGTGTCATTTGTGAATACAGAATATGTGTGGGGTGTCCTCGAACAGAAAGGAGGAGTCTAAAAGACGAAGCAAGTCAGCTAAGAGGTACCATTAAACGAATGACAAGACTCAAGCCCTTAACCCAGCCACCATTTTACAATTCACCGAGAGAGAAAATAACCACTGAGGGAAGGAAGGTGGCTGTTTGATTACAAAGCACATCCTCACAATCTGGAGGATGCCTGCTTCCTTTGCTGTCAGCAGGACAAGAACACAGAATTATACCTGAGAAGGGGTTTGCAATGAATTACTCCCACTCCTATGCTGGGTTCTAAGAGCAGGCAAACAGGAAAAAGCTGGCTGGGAAATGTGCATTTGGAGGCTGCTAATGGAAAACACTCCATGGGTCCATTAAGAGCAACATCCCCCACTCAATCCCCAAACAGCATGCTCCTCCTCAGCCGCTGCTAAAACGCTGCGACTCCAGTAAACTTCCTTGCTTCTAAAATCCGAGGGTGACACGCAGGCACAGAGGAAAACCTGACGAGGGATGTGAGTTGTGGACAGTGCCAGGGCGCATCCCTTCTTACCTTACATTCACTATGCCAACGATTTCCTTGGACAGAAAGCGAAGAATAAATGCATTCAAGGCAAAGGTGATCAATCGAAACAACACCTACAGAAAAAGAAGAAAAAGACCTAAGAATAAATTATGTTGGGAGTGTTTACTTTGCTGAAATGAAAACAATGTGGCTGCTCTTCCTAACCTAATGACACACAGCAGCCTTGCCATGGAGACCCTTTCTAAAACACTCATCCTGTCTGCATTTCTTCCCAAAATGTCATTCCTTGGCATCTCTTGGCACGCCTGGGCAGTGGTCAAAGGACCCATCAGTAAACTCTAATTTACTGATAAGAAGAGGGAGGCCCCTACAGACTTAGGGAATTTCTTTGGGTTTAAAGTTGGGCACTCCAGGAGGCAGAAAGAGAATTTCAGTTAGTGCTTCCCATTGCCCCTCCTTCCAGCCTGTACAGAAATAGCAAGCACTTTGCAAATGGGAGCCTGCAGGGTATAGCAGACTCACTAGTAATCATGGTGTCTAATTTCTCTTTCTTCCCTGCCTACTAGTATCTGGGGATTCTGATAATGACATTTACTCCCTTTGAACTTCAGTTTTCAATTAAAAAACAGAAAAGGCTGTATTTATTTACTATTTGCCACCTTCCAGAGAGGAGTTAAAATACCTTTTAAATGACAACTGCAATAAGATCATTTAAAAGAGGGAGGGGTGGTTGGGAGAGACAGAGTCTAGCTAATGCCATTTGGAAGGACTATATCAACTCAAGAAAACCACCGTAGTAAAGAATTATTCCCATGAGACAGAGAAGAACAGGCTTCAATTAAACGAAGTTACTAAATGGGGATGCGGCTGGGGTGCAGGCCTCACTCACTGACTTCCCCTGCGTCCCAGCAGCACCACAGGTGTAACTCAAGTGCACTTGAGACCAAAAGACAAATCACTTCTCTGTCAAGCAGTCTCTGAGTTACCCATGAACAGCTGTAATCTTAGTAAATCCAAGTATGCCAACGAGCTGCAAAAGTCTGAAAATCCCTGGGGAAAGGTAAGGCTTAAAAGGGAGAGTGCAATTTAACACTGCCCCTGAAATGTCACAGAGCAGCAAGGTCTCCAAAGCCAGTATCACAATCTTAACATTTGTGAAGTCAAATGTGACCTTTTGTGAGTCTGCTGAAAGCTCTGCAGCTCTCCTTAGAAACATGCAGGCTCATACAAGGGTGGGCAAAAGTAAGCTTACAGTTTTGAGTACACAGAAGTTTATTCCTGTATTATTATTTATTAATTATTGCATGACTTATTTGTAGTACAACTGTAAGCCTATTTTTGCCCACACCTGTAAGTACATACACACCAAATCCCGTACTCAGTTTTAGGGGTTTGAAGCCAATTTAGAGAACTGTTAATGGAAAAAAGCATTCAGCCTCAATTTCCTTCTCTGTCAGACGATGCCTATCTCATAGGGTTGATAACAAGGATCAAACAAGATTGTGTGGGTAAAAGCATTTTTGAAAAATGCATACAAATAAAAGGCGTTAATACTTTCACTATGGCCAGCTCAGAGTTATGACAGAGAATAAACTCAAATTTTTGCAGATTACAATTTAATTGCAAGGCTACTTCAAGTGTATGCCTTGTAAATTGAAAAAAAAACAAAACATACAAGACTGAATTAAAACACTCAAGTATCTAAAGATTATGGCTATTTTTTAAAAACCACATACACATGTTTATATTAACTTCAAAGTCAAAGTTATCCTTGTCTAAGAAACCTAATGCCTCAGGCTTTTCCTTATCTCTTAATTGAATAAAAGTTTGAGCTAATGAAGCTCTAAGGTTGCTTCTGCTACCCAGTATTTGCTCCACATAGAGGCCCTTATTAGTAAGTCTTCACTTTGTAAAGGAATTTACAGTTTTAAAAAAGCTCTTTCATCTGTTAATTATTTGACCCTTAAAAGCAACTGGGTGAATAAATGCACTTGAAGCAAGTAAGACTCTGAGCAAAGGTGACTTGCCCAAAGTCACTATGTCCATTTAAAAAATTCTAAACCATAACAAAAATAATTAAGTTATTAAGTACTTACAATGTGTCAGGCATACAACAGACATTTCATCTAATCTCCCTAATGACTGTATGAGGTTGCATTATTGTTCTCATTTAAGATGAGGAAACTGATGCTTGAAGAAGTCAAGCAAACTTCCCAAGGGTGGGCATCTAGCAAGTGACAAGACCCAAACTTCAGCCCAAGACTGCCTGGTTCTTTCTCCTAACCTCCATGTGAAACACTGACTCTCTAAAATAAGGGGGAAGGTGGATTCAGGACTTTTGTGAGGATTGAATGGCTCGAGTGAGACAGAAAGAAATTGAGCCGCTTGACTTAGAATGAACAGATCCTAGGTTTTAATGAATCTTTCGATACCCTTTGGGCCAACTGGCACGTACGATATCTGACAGATGATGAATATTAGGCCCAAGAAGGGGAAATGATTGGTTCAAGGTCACATATGCAGAAGGAAGACACACCAACATTTACTAAGGGCATACGAAGAGTATTATGTAGGTGCAATTATCTGAATAACTTCAATTTAGCCTAACAGCAACCTTATGGGCTAGATACTATTATTATTATTGTTATTATTATTACTATTATAACCCCCATTTTCCAAATGAGGAACTGAGAAAGTGAAGTCACTTGTCCTGGCTCATTCAGCAAGAACTTGGCATATCCAGGATTTCAATCCAGGCCTGCCTGAGCCCAGGTGCCATATTGTCTCTCTGAATTCGGTGCGAGTCAGAGGATTTGAGGAATGTGTTTGTGGGCAAGGGGTGGAGCATGGAGAAAATGCACCCCTTGCCTTAAAACACATCAGATTATACAGCACCACAAACACCCCTGCCACCTGATCTTTCTCCTGCAGCTATACGGGAACTACATTTCTCAAAACGAAAGTGGCTTGTTTGCAATCGCCCAGCCAGGAGAACGCTGGCTCCCAACTCCGGGCCCAGGAGCCCCATCTCCGCCGCCCCCTCCTCCTGTCCAGCCCCTCGGCAGCGGGACTGAGTCAGCCCGCAGGCGGGCTCCCCACGGACCCAGGCTGCGGGACGGCGTGGAGGCGGCCGGGCAGAGTACCTGGAGGAGGAGACCCGAGGAGGCCAGCCGGGCCGCCTGGCCCAGCACCTCCTGGCTGCCCATAGCCTGACGCCCGGGCTGTCACCAGGAAACGCCGCCGCCAGCCGTTTCGTCGCGAGAAGATTACGTCACGGAGCAGCTCGTCCGCTGATTGGTGGTTTTGGAACGGAAGGCGAGGCACGGGAAGTGCTGGCCCTGTAAGTGGGCGGGGTGGGGCGCGTCAGTGTTCCTGCGCCCATCTCCCCTCCCCTTTGTGCTAGTCTGTGTACTTTCTCTGCCTACCCCTATGTGTACCAAATAAGCTAAATAGCGGGTACGAAGAAACGTTGTCGAGTAGCTAAAGCCCCTTCTCTGACGCTCTCCGCTTACCATCCACAGAACACCGAGTCCCCTAACTTCATGAATAAGATTCTGGCCTTTTGGCCTTTGCCTACAAAATCGCAGCCACAGCCCCTGAAGTTAGGCTGGACGGGAATTGACCCAACTTAAGAGAGAAATAACTGCGGACCAGAAGTTATATACAGTGTTTTCACAGGAGTGGTTTTGTGGAATCCTTCCTGAAGTGCAGAGAATTGGGCCTTGTTTTCTGATGAGTCAAGTGAGACCCGGAGGTGTGAAGTAACTTGTTCCTGTCTACACGTCTTGTCCCTGGGTGGAGCAGACCTCAGGCTCCGGATCCTAAACTTGCCTCTTGCCCGCATGCTACCAGAGCAGAAGAATGGATGGGGAGTGCTTTCTAAAACACACGCAATCAGCTGTTCTGTTGGTTTCTTATCTGCTATGCAGACTCTGGGAAACCCAATCTTCCCAATAGCTTTTAGGCCTCCTGTGATTTGACCCCAACCTACATGCTTGACCACCTTACATAATATAATCACTGCCCTTTCGCTGTAGCCATTAGGAGCCCTTACTGCTTCTCAAACAGGCCCTGTCTTGTTGGTCTTGACTCCTGCTTTCCTCTCTGCCCAAAGTGCCTTCCTTGATGGTGCCCCCCACCCACCCACCCACTAAGGCCCCACTGCCCTGACTTTTCTGAGTACCACTGTCAGTTCCTGCTGTGGACTGAATGTGTGTGCTCCCCAAATTCATATGTTGAAGCCCTAATTCCCAGTGTGATGGTTTTGGTAGGTAGGGCCTTTGGGAGGTAATTATGTCATGAGGGTGGCGTCCTCAATGAATGGGGTTAGGGCCCTTATAAGAAGAGACAAAAGAGAGATGAACTCTCTCTCCATCAGAAGAGGATGACAGCAAGAAGGCAGCCAGCTTCAAAACAGGAAGAGGGCTCTCACCAGAAACTGAATCAGCCAGCACTTTATCTTGAACTTCCCAGCCTCCAGAACTGCAAGAAATAAGTTCCTGTTGCTTAAGCCACTCAGTCTGTGGTATTCTGTTGCAGGTGCCTGAGCAGACTAGGCCAGCACCTATAAAGCACTTTGTAACCCTTTGTAACTTTTAGCACTACCTGCTTTACAATGAAGGGACTAGACTATGTTCCTCTGTCTAAACAAGAAGGCACGAGTGAAAGTCCACCTAGCTTTTATCCCTGCAAGATAGCAGAGAAAGTTCCTAGGACTCCCATAAATAGCTCCTAACTCTTACTGCTGCTGGAAACAAATGATGGAGCTCAAGGCCCATGTATCCTCCTATCCCCATCTTGCCAGATTAGCTCTATCTTATGGTGGAGGCACAGAATGTGAGCTTTTGACTGTCAGAAAGGCCCTAAATCCTCATTCTGCTACTCACTAACTGGGTGACCTCAACGTGCTTAACTATTAACTAGGGGATATTATCTGTCCTGTGAGGGTAATTATAAGAATTAAAGTAGACAAAAAGTCTGCTCCTTAAGGAGCTTAAATTGTAGTGGAAGGAGACTGGGGCAGGGGTGGAGGGGACCCTAACAACAAACAATAAAATTTCACATAATGATAAGTGCTATGAAAGAATGAAACCACAGGAGATAACAGAGGCTCTTGGAGGGTAGGAAGGGGTGATGTTCTGGAAGACAGAGCAAACCTGGCACCCTCCGGGGAGAGGAGTGTACCTGGAAAGGAGAGCAAAGTGTTGAAGGTTCAAGGTATTCAGCCTAAGGGCTGAGATGCCCAAGGCCTTGACCTGGCAGCCTGCCCATCCCATGGACCTTGGAGTGGCAGGTGAGGTAGGCTCTTGCTGCCTTTATCCCCAGCCAAGCAGCTGTCTCCTCCACAGCTCATCCCTGGAGCAGAACCAGCCACGAGCTCTTCATGTCCACACGCTCCTAACCCTGGGCATCCAAGTGGGCTGGTCTGGGAGGGACAAGGGAATCGTTTCTTTGGGAACAAAGAAGCCAAAGGGAAATGCTCCAAGCTAAGTCTGAAGGGTAAAGCCACCCAGGAGTCCAGGGTATAGACCCCGAGGGGCTCCTGGGCAAGGAGTCATGGATCTTTTTCTCTCCTTCTGAACATTAAGACTTAACAAGGAGAGACTGAGCAGGAACTTTGTGCCCAGAGCCATGCTGGATGCTGGGGTTGATGGGGGAGAAGGAATTGGGATTAGAATCCATGAGCATGGACCACTGGCCCTACTTCAGCACCTGTCTGAGCAGTGGACACCATCATTCTCTCAACAACCCATTAGGTAGGTATTACAGATGAGGAAACTGAGGCACGGAGATCTTACCTTACTCCCCCAAAGTCGTTCAGGTCGGGAGTGGTCAAGCTGGCATTTGCACCGCGGTGCTTTCTGACTCCAGATGCTAAAAGAGTGATGTTCCTACCCTCAAAATGCTTCTGGGCCTGCAGGAGACGTGGCTAAGAGTCTCCATATCTAAACCCCAGAGGACATATGTGGCACCAAGGGGGTGGGCCCTGGGAGGCTGCAGTGGCTCAGCTGCACTGAGCCTCTCCAACGGCCTCGCCTCTGTTAACAGTATTGGCAGCAATGGGGCATGGCACATGCTATGGTCTTTGTGTGGAGGGCTACGCTCAGGGCTGGTGAGCTATGGCCCACTAGCTGTGGCCTGCTGTGTTTGGCATGTGAGCTAAGAATAGTTTTTACAGTTTTAAAGGATTGGGAGAAAAATATCAAAAGAAGAATATTTCATGACACATGAAAATCACATGAAATTACATTTCCGTGTCCACAAATAAAGTTTTATTAGCACCTGGCCACATCCACCCATTTGTTTATACACTGTCTACAGCTACTGTCTTGCTACAACAGCAGTAGTTTGCTCCACAACACTGAAAATATTTACTATCTGGCCTTTTACAGAAAAAGTTTGCCAACCTGGCAAGCCCCAGTGCCTGACACCCAGTAGACATTTCAATATTGAATGACTGGATGCACAGATAAAATGAATAATGAAGGACTAGGAAAGGAAGAAAGACAAATAAGAAGGTTCTTTGCCCTGGGGGTCACCTGGTTTGGGGAGCAAGTGATCCTTGGAGAATGCCAGACCATAATTGGTGCTCACTGAGGAGCCGTTTCCCCAGGCTCGCCCCTCCCTCCTGCCCTCGGTGCCAGGGGGCCTCCTTGCCAAGGAAAGCTGACCTGAACTGGCTATTTTATTACCCAGCTGAAGGGAGTGCCAGGGCTGGCACCAAGCCAGTTAGGCTCCCAGGGCAGTGGGGCAGGCAGGAAGGCTGCCAGCAGGCGAGGAGGCAGGGTAAAAGCTAGGGCAAGCGGTGCCTTGGACCTCATCTGGGTGGAGGCAGGAGAGCTGGGCATTGTCCCAGACACCAGCCACCAAGAGGTGGGGAATTTTGGGTGAGGATCCTGCCCCACCAAGGCTTTCTGCTGCCCACCTGGTGGAGGACCTCCACAAGGGTCCATCCCTGCAAGAGAACCTCAAGGCTCTGTCCCTCACTCAGAAGTCCCTGGGCATGAGAACACGGCTGTGCTACTAATAGCCCACATTTGTTGAGTGTGTACAGGTACTGTGCTGGGCACTACACCTTCATGATCTCATTTTACTCCAAGACCAGGCGCATGAGCCCTGGCCAGGTGGCTCAGTCGGTTGGAGCATCATCCCGTACACAAAAAGGTTGTAGGTTCGATTCCCAATTCAGCAACTGATCAGTGTTTTCCTCTCATTTTAATGACTCTCTCTCTCTCCCTCCCTCTCTCTCAATCAATAAACATTTCCTCGGGTAAGGATTAAAAAGGAAAAAGAGCAGGCCCATGAGGCATAAGCCATTATTATCCCCATTTTAACGACCAGGAGACTGAGGCTCAGTGAGGTTAAAGGATATGACTAAGGGCTGGTAAATGGTGGTGCCAGCATTTGCACTGGGCAGTGTGGCTCTCAGATGCTTAACCAGGAATGAACCAGAGTGTTTATTGATAATCCGATTCTTTGGCTCCACCTCAGCAGCTCTGATTCAGGAAGGTTAGGTATGCCTGGGAATCTGCATTCACCCACACCCTGCATGGTTCTAATACAGTGGACCAGACTGTGAGGAGCACTGCCTAAGGGCAGATCTTCAGGCACCTTGGAAAATCTGCCCCCTTCTCTGAGCTGAAAGAGTCTGTCTGCTTAAAGCAGGCAAAGCAGGTCCTGAGATCCACCCCAGGCCTGTCTAGCTGCCAGGGGTCTTGTTTTTAGGGTTAGGCTGTGGGTCAGCGCTCAGGCAGCAGGGGCTGGAGGCAGTGCCTGTGTGAAGGGCTTGGGGAAATTCTGTGCCAGGAAGAGTGTACAGTGTGGCTCCTGGGTCCCAGTGTCTGCCCATGGGTTGGGGGTGAGCAGCCACAGAGCCCTGGCTTTGCTGGCTCCTCTGGGTGTTGATTTGTGCAGAGACAGGAGAGTAACCTGCAATGCCCACACATCAGCCTGGCTCATTTCACTGCAGCATCTATTCCTGCACCACCACCCTGTGCTGGGCATCGGAGGGAGCATGAGAGTGGATGAGCCACTATCACTGCCCCTCCAGAGCTGAGGGTCCCGCTCAGAGAGAACGTGAGAGTGATATAGGCAGGCTGAGGTGGGAAAATGGGCAAGGGGATTCAGGGATGGGCATTAGGGAAGCTTTCATGCAGGGGCTGTTTCTGAAGGACAGAGGGGTCAAACAGAGGGAACACAAAGGAGGGAACTTGCTGAGCCCCCCTGTGGGACCCAGCGACTGGCTTTGACTGCCCTGGAGTGAAGAAGTTCTCTCACCCACTGGTCCGTGGCCGGTGCCAGGCTGGTGGCCCTGAAAAGAACAAGTTCATGGATATGAACATACATGTTGATGAATATAAATTCGGGAACATGTGTTTACATGCATGTGGGGAGTGAGTGTGCATTTGCATGTGTGTGCAGGCCTATTTGCCAGGGCCAGCCTTCAGATAAAGTCTGCGTGTAGGTGAATGGATACGTGCTTGTGAGTTTACATGTGAGTATGGATGGGAAAGTGTGAATGTCAGATCCCATGCAGTGCATGCAATGTGTGACTATAAGTATACAGATATGTGTGCTGCTCTGGAGGTCAGCCTTCAGGCTTTCTGATTCTGGGTCCATGGTCTCCATAAGAGTAATAATGGTTCATCTTCTATCAGAACCCCACTTCCCATGCATCACCTCAATTAATCCTCTCATCAACCTTATGAGGTGGCCTTATGATAGTTATATAATAATCTTATGAGTTATTACCCCGATTTAACTGATGAAGAAACTCTCAGAAAAGTAAAATGACCAGCTCAAAGTTACCCAGCCAGTAAGTAGCAGAGCTGGGATTGAGGCCAGGCTGTGAGACCTGAGAGACCCCCTTTACCATTTCCTACAAGCTGATTCAAACAGCTCCTGGTGAGGAATGTTTCTGGCATACTCACGGCTGGCTGGCTGGGACCTGGCACAGATGCCCAGGGCTTCTTACATGCTAGGGCGTAAGGAACTGTCATCCCTGGGGCGTGGCTCTCAGGACCTAGGGCTCCACCTGTAGAAAAGTCACACAGGTGAAACGGAGCAGCCCTCCTCATTTATCTAAAATCCCAGAGGATTTGGACAGAACCAGCAGAGGCCCCAAGTCTGAGCACGTGTGGTGCTTCCTCCCTTTGGAACAGAGTCCTGTATGGAGAGCTCCTCTAGCCCAAGCATGTCAAACTCATGGCCCATGGGCTGCATGCCTTGTTTATTTGGCCGGTTTCAGCCTTTGAGTTTGACATGCTTGCTCTAGACTCTCCTGGGCCAGTTTCTCGAAGACTGTTCCCAGCACCTGCCCTTGAAGAAGGCCAGGATCCCAGCCTGGTGACCAGAGTGCAGCCAGGAACAGGGCAGGCCCTACCTGGGCCCTGGCAGTCTTGCATCACAGCACCACCAGCTTGCATTCCTGTCTTTCTTCTTGCATGGAGGGCCCAAGTGTCATGTAAAAAGTCAAAACAATAGCAACCGCAAAAAAAAACAACACAGCAGAAACAAAACAAAACAGCAACAAAAACGGGAAACGTAGAATCATTTCCCCCACCATTTGGAGATGAACTGATCTAAGTTCAAATGCCTTTTGGGCAAGGCATTTCATTTCTCTGAGCCTCTGCTACCTTGTCTGTCAAATGCCGATAATGATAATACCTACCCCGTGGGTTATGGTGAGAATTAAGGAGATCATGCCTTTAGAGGCTTGATCTCCTTAAGTACCACACTGCAGGTACTTAGACTGAGTGTGCACAACAAATAGCTACTGATGTCATTTTCATCGACAGGACTGATAGCACTTTCCCTGGGTCCTTGGAAAAGCATTCAATTTTTCCCGACCTCCATTCCCTACCCCATAGAGACCCTTTTGACATTTTTTGTTAGGCTTATTTAAATATTTTTAATACTTTTTTTTTATAATTCAGTCACATAAAATTCACCTGCTTTAAAGTGTACCACTTAGT
Source organism: Corynorhinus townsendii (assembly GCA_026230045.1). NCBI lineage: Eukaryota > Metazoa > Chordata > Mammalia > Chiroptera > Vespertilionidae > Corynorhinus > Corynorhinus townsendii. The sequence goes on from JAPDVU010000006.1 coordinate 41,983,033, forward strand.
GGCTGTTCATAGAGTATATAGAGTTGTACGACCACCACCACTATCTAATTCCAAAGTATTTTCATCAAAAGAAACCCCATTAGCAGGCACTGCCCTTTCTCCTGAGTCCTCAACTCCTGATAACCATTATCTACTTTGTGTCTCTTTGGATTGACCTGTTTTGGACATTTTATATAAATGGAATCATACAGAATGAGGTCTTTTGCATCTGGATTCTTCCATTTAGAATAAAGTGTTTGAGAGTCATCCATGTTGTGGCATGTATCATGTGTTCCTTTTTAGGGCTGAACAAGGTTCCATTGTGTGGATAGACCACATTTTGTTCATCATCTCATGTACCTTTGGTTGTTTTCATGGTTTGGTGATTATGAACAATGCTATTATGAATATTTGTGTACAGATTTTTGTGTGGACACGTTTCCCATTTTCTTGGGTATGTACAGAGGAGCCGGATTTCTAGGTCTTGTGGTAATTCCGTGTTAAACCGTTTGAGGAATTGCCGGAGTGTTTTCCAGGGGCTGTGTCATTTTGTATTCCTACCAGCAAGGTAGGAGGGTTCCAGTTTCTCCACATCCTCACCAATACTTACCTTGGTTCATGTTTATCATAGCCATCCTAGTGGTTACAAAGTGGTATCTCATTGTGGTTTTGATCTGCATTTCCCTAATGACTAATGATGTGCTATTGTGTGCTTAATGATGTGCTTTTCATGTGCTTATTGGCCATTTGTATATATGATTTTTGTAGATGTGTCTATTCAAATCCTTTGCCCATTTTAAAATTCTTTTTATTTTAGCCAACACTTACTGAGCAACTACTATGTGCTGACATACTGGGGGATGGGAAGGGACACACAGAGTCAGGGACTCTGATTGAGGCATGAGGCTTGCCTTGGTCCACCTCCCAGGCTGTCACACTAGAGTATGTCTTATGCATGTCCCTTGACCTCTCTAAACCTCAGTTCTCTTATCTGTGAAATGGGAGAATATTAATACAATCTCTTAATGTGATTATGAAGCTGAAATGGAATGATGCTTGCAGAGGACTTTACACAGGTTGGGGGCAGAAGAAATGTTCACTAAATATAACAGTATTTTATTTTATTTATTGTCATCAGAAAACTGAGAGGAACAAGGTGATCTATAAAGGCCCAACTCCCTTATAGAAAAGAGAGATTATAGAAGCTGGGGGCACCCCCATGTCAGATGGAAAGAGCAGACTCTTTCAACTACAGCTGCCTTTATGGGAGCAGTCACCCTGCGTTCAGGGTTACCCAAAAAGGGTTTCAGAGGCAGCAGACCACTTCAGGAAGCCCTCTGACCTTGGGGCTCTCTGGTCTCCATCTTGACTTTGTCTTGGCCCTCCCAGCCATGCGACAGTGGCCAGGAGCCTCCTCACTGATCTGCCGAGCTCATGGCTGAGGGGAAATGTGTTTCCAGATAGGTTGAAAATAGATCCTTCTCCAAATATGCTCATCGTGGCTAAGAAAAATAAATAGAACCAAGAGGGAAAACAGAGCAGAAACAGACATCAGATGAGGCCAGGCCTGGGCCGTTCTGGAGGCATAAGCTGCCAGAGGGGTGGGGGTTGGGTTTGTGCAACAGAAGGATGTATGTGAATGTGTGTGTGAGTGTGAGTATGTGCGACTGAATGAGTTTGTGCATGACTGCATGAGTGAGCATGTGTGATAGTAAGTGTATGTGCATGAGTATACGGGTGTGAGTGTGAGTACATGTGAATGTGTACTAGTGCGCCTGTATGTGTGTATGTAGGTTGAGTGTGTGAGCATGTGTGTTAGAGACTGTGTAGTGTATCTGTGTATCAGTGAAAGTATGTGAACATGTGTGAGTGTGAGTGTATATGTTAACATCATGTGAGTCCATGTGTGAGTGGTGCAAGTAAGTGCACATATGACAGTATGCAAATGAGCGTGTAAACATGTATGAATGCAACCTATGTGACTGTGTTCATCCTAGTGTGGATGTGTGAATGTGTAAGCATCTGTGGGAGAGTGAGTGAGAATGTATGAGTATATGTACACAAGTGTGTTCACCTATGGTGTGTGCTGTATGCGTGTGAGCAAGTGTTCATGAGGGTGTACATGAAGGTGTAATAGTGTGTGAGTGCACATATGAGTGCATGTGTGCTTGTGTGTATGTAGGCACTTCAGGTGTACGTTTGCATTTAACCTCTTCAACATACCTTAGGAGATGGGTATTGATGTCACCCCCAGTTTATAGGTGAGGAAAGGGAGGCCCTATTGAAGGAACTTGCACAAGGTCACACTACCAGGAAGGGACAGAGCTGCCATTTACACCCAGGTCTTTGTGACTCCAAAGGCCACAGCCCCTGAGCACATACCCCCGCTCTCCTGCCAGCCTGACCTTCACATCTCCCTGATGAGGATCCTCCCTGCTGCCCTGGTCCCCTGGGATCAGCCAGCCTGTTCTTGGAGCTCCTTGGACTCAGGCCTTGTGATCTGCCATGCAGCCCTGAATTATGCCATCTGCAAGGCCACGATCAACATCATTCTTCTAACAGCCCCTACTGTGTGCCAGGAACATTGGACTTTACATTTGTGATTGCAGACTTCAAAAGAACCCTTCAAGGTCATCTTACAGCTGAGGACTGGCTCAAGGTCAGGCAGCTGTAGGAGGGGGGAGAGTAACCCAACCCTAGAGCCTGATAGCCCCCAGGTCTTCCCACAGGGTGCTGCCAAGAGTTCAGCCTGCTTCACGCTGCTTCACTTCTTTTAAGCCGCAAGATCAATGACTCCCTCTCACCATCATCCTTGACCTATGAAGGGTTCAATTCTTGTTCAGCAATGCTGCAAATGACAGAAAATCCCCAATCTTTGTGGTCACTCTCAAATACTTGAAACTCCTAATGTTGAAATGGTGAATGTCAAGGGTTCTCCGCGTCTATATCTCAGAGCTGTGAGGGAATAAATGTAAAATAATGTAGCCCCATTTTAGTGTAGGGACCCTGGGCAAGTGACTTAACCCTTCAGTGCCTCAATGTCCCCATCTATAAAATGGGGTCTTATAATAATACCTCACAGGTTTGGAGTTGGGTAAAACCAAGTGGACTTAATGGTGCCTTAGTAAAGATTTGTGGGTCCATTGTTGGGTTGAATGTTGGCCTCTAACTCTGACAGGCTACGTGGAGCTTAGGTGATAGGGTGGAGATTTCAACTTCCCAGGTTTCCAAGGACTTGCTCAGAGGGTCTCAGACCTTAACTCTCTTCCCAAGTCCCTGGTGTTTGGGCCCAGCAGGCCTGGCTCTCCCTCTGAGCACTGGAAGGGGGCACGGTGTGCAGGACTCAGCCTCTCCAGTTCACAAACAGGCCCAGCAGAGGAAACAGCACATTTTCCAGACAGCTGTGTGTCCCAGAGCTGCAGCCCAGAAAGGGAAGTGTGTGCTCAATGGGGAAGTTGCTGCCACAAACACCCAGTTGAGAAACATGGTGGGGAAAATCCACCAGGCTGCTGGGCTCTGGGGAAGGGTATCTCCAAGGGTGGCACACAAACATCACTCTCTCCTCCTTTGTTCCTTGAGCCTGGGGAAGGGAGTGGCTTCCTGCTGGTGTTACTCTAGGCTGCTTTTCTCTATAGCTTCTCCACTTTTGTTTAGCACCTGTGTCATGGATCCCCTGGATTCAATTCATTCTGTTTGAAATACCTTGAGTGGCTTCTCTTTTCCTGTTGAATTTTGAAGCCCAGAGAGGTGAAGCCATTTAGGGTTGTCTGTGACATCCATCCTCTGCTCCCTCAGCCCCCTCTCCCTTTGAAGATCTGCCTTTCTCAACCCTAGTGTTCCGGCTTCCCTCTGCTTAGCAGAGGACTGTCTGGAAATGCAGTACTTAAGGAAACTTATCAGTTGATTTTCACTAAAATATAACTGATGGATACTTGGGCTACCCAGAAGAAGCTAGAACCTCATTGGGCCTGTCTAGGGAGATTCGAGGCCACAGAGGAGGTTGCAACCACAGATGAAAATATCACCTAAGATGTCTTTATTCTTTTCTCCCTCCACCTTTCCCCCTGGGCTCCCAGTTCTGATCTTGTGTGGCCTCTGATTCCTCCTCCCTCTGGCTTTAGTGTGGCCATCTGCTCAACAGAGAGGTTGGTCAGGCTGGTCCAGAGGCCTTGAAAGAAAACCCTGGGTGTGTGGGCTGGTCTCTCACCCACATAAGCCACAATTCTGCAGAATCTCTTCTCAGGAATCTGCTGACCTCACTATCCCTGCCCATTAGATGTTTTTCCAGCCTGCTATCCCAGGCTGCACGGACCCAGTCCTGTGTCCCCTTTTCCATGTAGCCTAATCTTCAAGCGCCTGAGAGTCCATCAGTCATGGGACCAGACTTCCCACTCCATGGGGTTGGGAGTGATTCCAGCTGTTGAGAGCTCCTGGCTGAGGAGGCACCACCTGGCCTGGTAGAGGTCTACTTGAGCCCCCTACTCTATTCTCACCCTTTGTTCAAGGCTATTCCTTTCTTCCTTTCCAGAAACAAGCAGGAAACTGGGCCAGCTTCTGGAAAGATGCCTAGAAAGACTCCACGAGAGGTATTGAGCAGAGGGGAGAACTGGTCTCCTTCCCATGGAGGCTGAGGTCAGGCCCTTCTAAGGTTTCTGCAGGCTCTTGGCTCTCAACCCCAGCAGATTTAAGACATACCCACTTCCCACATAGACCACTTTTGAAGCACTTTATATGAGTTGAGGTGTGCTACATGGACAGGCTGTCTTAATATTGTATTTTGCAGACATTTAATGAAACATGTAGGAATTTCAAGCTCACTGTCATTGAGCTCGTTTCAATCTACTCCTCAAAACACTGTACTACTGTTAATCCCATTTTATAGGGCAGAAAACAGGACGAGAGAGGTTCAGCACCTTGTCTAAGACCGCACAGCTAGTGAGCACGGGGCCACTGTCTGGGTCTGTCTCTCCCCACAGCCTGGGCCTCTGTCACCCTGGATTCCTGGCTCTGCCCTAGGGACTCTGGGGTGGGGCCTTCAGGTCATGGGGCTCATGCCTCATTAGAAGAGCCCAGAGCTGCCAAAGGGCCTGGCCTGCTAGACTGAGCCCTCCTCCTGGCTCAGGTGCTTGGCGCCAGTGCCCCCGGACTCCTCCCAGGGGTGAGCCGCAGGGCACATGGTTTACCTGCCAGGAGCCCGGAGATAGGGAAGCAAACACCATAAATCATCAGGAAGCCCAGGTAAATATTTTATAGATGGGTCAGTAAATAATGCAGCTCCCTGGACAGACCCAATCCAGTTCATCTGTCCCACTTCCAGCACCTAGGCCAGTCCGTCTGGGCCCCTCTCCTGCCTTATACTTTTTAAACAAATGCCAAGGCCCGGTGCTGAGCACTTTCATAGGCACCATCTTTGAGCTGCCTAGCCTTTGCTCAGGCTGCTTCCTCTGCCTGAAACACCTTTTCCCGCTGTCTGGGTCTGCCTCTTTATTCCCGAAGCCTAGCTAATTCAGCCTTCTTAGGAGTCACTTCCTCCAAGAAGCCTTCTTTGATTTTCTGGTTGGGGTCAGAGTCTGGCTTTCACATTGCCTGAGCTTCCCCCATCTGGGTTCTGCTCACTCTATTAGCCATTTCCTGTGACCTGTCTGCTCTCCCTCTGACTGTCAGTTCCTAGAGAGCAATCATATCCCTGGAGTTGAGTGCAGAGCTTAGCATATAATAGGTGCTCAACAGCTAATGTTGAAGGATGGGATAAATTCTCTTGTTTAATCCTTAAAAAAGTCTGTGAGGCAGGTGTTCTTGTGTTATTACTATTATCCTTATTTTACACACAAGAAACCAAGGCCAACGGCAGGGCTGGGATTGACCTCTGGCTTTCTGGTCCTGAGTCTAATGCCTTCTCAATAACCCATCTGAGAACGTGCCTCTTTCCCCTGCTCAAGCTCCTTGAATCAGGGACCCTCCATTTCTGCTCAGGGAGGCCCTTGATCCCTGCCACAAGCTCCAGCACCCAGTGAGTGCTAATCTGTGGGTTTGAATGACTGCAAAAGGCAAGGCAGCGGTCAGGACTTTGTCCTTGACCTAGAAAGGTATGCACAGTGAGCTCATTTCAATGGGAGCAGGAGGTGGGGTGAGGGGACCTGTGATCCCCAGCACCACGGTAGCTCTGAGAAGACATGTGTTTTGGGAGGGTCTCAGGTCCCAGGTGGAGGCAGCTGTGGAAGGTGCTTGAATGCAGCAGCCCAGATGCCTTCCGTCCAAAGGTACTATGCCACTTTGGGGCCAAGTCCCTAACCAGGCCATCGCAGCCTCACAGGAATCCGAGACACAAAGACAGACGATCCTGTCTGCCTTCTCCCCATCCTGTGTCAGGCACTGAGAACAAGGACAAAGAAATCAGGGCACAGGCAGTGTGAGGTGAGACAGGATGAGGACAACTTTGCGCAAGAAGGCCTGGCTTGACCCTGGCCTCAATTCTCTGCAAATGGGCTGCAGAAGGGAAGTTAAAGGGGTTTTGGCTGATATGTCCATTTCAGCTGGTGGCCAAGGCTCCCTGGGGCTTTGTTGAGAAGGGTTCTGAGCTGGATCCCTCCAGGCTCCACAGGAAGTGCTAGGATCAGTTAGCAACACCTGCCTCAAGCACAGAGGTGGGCAAAGTAACCCATCTCCAAATTTGCCACCCTCTCATCTCTCCCCAGCTCTCAGCACAGAGTAGAGATTCAATAAAGGTTTGTGGTTTCTTTGTTGATTGCTAACAAGGTCAGTGCAGAAGTCATTTGGAGTTTCTATTTGTGGCGATGAGAAACATGAACACACGGCCTCTTTACTAGGTAATCTGCAAACGCCAGAAAGGGAATGGGGAGAAGAGAATGGGAGAGAGTGGCAGGCAGCAGGTAAGAAGTGAGATGCCCATAAGAACCTCCTGGCAGTGTGGACTGAGCCCCAAGCCCAGGAACAAAGGCAGCCACAGCTCTGCCCTCACCAGTCAGCAGGAAGCAGGAGTTTTCCAAGGCAAATTCCACAGATAAATGTTGGCAAGGGCCCAAGCGGTGGCGCCTTGTGCTGGAGAAGGCTGGGCTCAAGCCTTCTATGCCCAGCGACTCAGACATCCCCAGGGCCCAGGCGGTCCTAGGTGGAGTTCCTGCATGAGACCCCAGAGAAGCTCTGGGGACCAGAGTGGACAGGGACAGGCAGGATCTCCCTCTGAGCTGAGGAAATCTGGGAAGGCCAGGGGGAGGTGGCAGGGCTGAGAGGGCTGGGAGGCAGCCAGAAGTCATGTCTCTCCCAGCCTCTCACTGCCCCTTGGACATCCAACTGGGAAGTCCATGCAGGCAGGGTCTGCACAAGCCCTCACAAATAGGAATGAGCCTCTGGAAGGAGAAGTCGGTCCTTCCCCTGCCAGTAGCTGAAGCCTCATTCCATTACTTGTCTGACTCCACCCAGGCCAGTCACCAGCTGTCCCACCCCTGCTCGTGTGGCTTCAGGAGCAGCTTGACCTATTGACAGTGAATTCTGGCCTGGAATTCATAGCCATCTGAGGTGTGAGGCTCAGTTTGGCCACTGTCTTACCATGTGACAATGGGTGTCTTTTTAGCTCAGGGCCTGCTAGGCAGTGAGTGCTTGATATGTAGGGGCTGGAATTACTGTGCTTAATATGATTCCGAGACCAAGTTCATGCATTCTACTTCCTCTGCAGAGTCTAGATTTCACCCAGACTCCCAAGGAACCCCTTCCAAGATTGCTAGGCATGTGGGCTGGTGGAGCGCCCTGGAGCTGGGGACGAGATGCTCTGAACCTGGGGCAGAGCAAGACGGGGAGGATGGGGGCTCCCTGCAGCCCTGCAGATCCTGGGCCTGCCGAGCTCTGGGCTGTGGGCAGAGTCAGCCATCCTAGGCCACCTATAATTACCTTCCGGCAGAGCTCTGTGGCACTGGGTGGAGGCAGCAATTGTCAGGTTTTATTTTGATACCCAGACAGTGCCCTTGGGCAGCCCGACACCGGCTAGCCGCTGCCAGACATGGATGAAGGTCGAGATTTGGGGGGAGGAGGCCCTGCCCTAGAGGTTGACCTCTGAGTACAAGGACCAAGGGTTCAGGATTCCACGGTCTCCATGGACCCACCTCTGCCAGGCACAGGGGACAGAGGCTGCTCTCGGGAGCCTGGGGCAGCTGGGGAAGCTGATGGGAGCACTCCGGAGCCTCTTGGACACAGTGTGGAGCCAGGATGGGAAGCAGGCAGGAGGCCCCAAGAGGCTCAGAGTGGACTCTTCATCCTTGACTTCCTCCCCTCTGCCCGCTTCCCTTTTCCCCTCAGCCACCCAGGCATTGGTCTTATGTGAGAGGAAGCTGGCATGACTTCCAATGGGGTGGCTTGGAGCAAGGGTGCCTCAAGGGCAGACCCTGAGCCTGAACCATCTCTGGAGGCCATGCACCCTTGCCTAGTGGCCTAGTGATAACTTAATATGTACCATCCTGTCTCTCCCTTGTGTAGCTGGAGCTGTCGAAGCCTGGAGGGACAGGGACCTGCCAGAATCCAGCAGCACATACACATTCTTGCATCCTCATTCATGTCCGGGACTACCAGGGTGATGATGAAGGAAGTGATGATGACTTTCTACCCGAACGCCCCCATCCTGAAGCAGGGAGAAGGGGGGGCTTGGGAGTCAGCCTCCAGGTGGGGAGAGAATCCCGAATGCATCTGTGCACTTGTGGACTCTCTCTGGCATTACCACAGGTGTGTCTGCCCCCAAGCTGTTTAACCATGTGCTGCTGCTCCCCCCGATTATTTTGGGCACATCCCCACCCACTGCATCTGACTCCCCAGGGCAGAGCTAGGTGCCTTTGCAACTCCAGAGGGGCTTGCAGAGCAGGGCCCGCCAGCTCCATGGTGCAGCAATGCAGCACAGAGAGCCCAGAGGCTCAGGCCAACCCCAGCCCTCTTGGTCTTGAGCTTAATAGAGCTGGCGTTCCTCTGCCTTTGCCACGTGAAGGCCCAGAGTGCTGGGGAAGCCAATACACATGCAGTGGGCACAGAGGTGCCACCGTGGGAAAGACAGTCATTACTAAATGCCTACGGTATAACTGGCCATCACAGGGTGGGGGCCATATATGTGGTGGCAGAAGGACTGATCAGAAGGAGAGAATATGGCCCTTAAGGAGGTGACCTTACAACTAAGGAAGGAACAAAGACATACAGGGTCTAAGGCTTAACCCTAGAGGCCCCAAGAAGGACAAATGCCAGAGCAATGGCACCAGGGAGCCCAGAGAACCATAGGCAAAAGTTCCAGAATCTACAGTGAAGGAAAGGAAGGGTCTTTGAGATGGTCCAGGAGTGCCTTACACACACACTCACCCATGAGTCTGCTGGTCAGAGTCCCTGCGCCCATCATTAAAGGCTGAGGTGCCAGGCTCACAGAGGACAAAGATTGAAGTTGTGCTGGACTCACACCCATGTGTACCCTCTCATGCAGGCAAACCTTGTGCTCAGGGAGCAGACTGTAATCAGCCCTGGGCACTGCCTTGCGGGAGGAAGCTGGGTATGTGGGCAGGTGAAGATCTCTGGCTCTGCGTCTCCACCCCAGTACTGCCTGCCCTATTGGCCCTAGGAAACCCAACAGCATTAATATGAATAACAAAGGTCATGCCTTCATTTATCCATTCTTTCAAGCTGCTTGCTGTAGTTATTCCTGCCTCAGGCCTTTGCTCTTGCTGTTTCCTCTGCCTAGAAGGCCTGTTCTCCTGATCTGTCCCCTCCAGTTTCTGTCTGGAAAACCCTCTTTCCAAAGCTGCATTTCCTCTCTTCACCACAGGCCCAAATGCAGGCCCAGGGCTTTGCATGACGTCCTTGTCCACTGAGAATGTAAATCCCACTGGTCCCTGGGGTCCCCTGTGCACCCCATGTTCTAGCCTCACAGGTTTACCTTGCTGTTCCTTAGAACTGGCCTTGGATGTAGTGGGTTCATTAGCTCCAAGTCTTTGCTCTGGCTGTTCCTTCTGCCTGGAGTACCTTCTCTGTCCTCTCACCACTGCTTAAGAAGGAATTCCCTGTCCTGGCGCAGGCCAGGGCCACCTTTGTAGTGAAGGCTTCCCTGGCTCCTCAACTCTCATACAGGGCCTAGCACACAGTTGGTGCTGGTTAAATGCTTGCAGTAGGGAAAGAACAATGAATTTCTATTCCTGGCTCTGTTGGAGTCTATTGCTGCTAACCTGGGCAAGTCACTTTGCCTCTTGGGACCTTAGTCTCTTACCTCTATAATGGTGAGTTAGGTGATACGGTTTGAGCCTTCAGTTTTGCAGAGGGCTTCAGGCCATGTAAGCTTCCTTGTTCCATCCCCAAACACACCCTAGTAATAACAAAGTTAACTCATATAACAAATAGCAGTAATCAATTGAGAGCTCACGCTGATCCAGGCATTGCACTAAACCTTCCCCTTGTCTACATTCCCTGAGCCTCTGAGGGTCTATCAATAGTCCCATTTATAGACAAGGAAGTTGAAGCCAGATATGGAAAGTGACTTGCCCAAGGTCACACTGAGTAGCTGAGCTCCCTGCAAGAAGGCCAGCCTCCAGTGGCCCCAGAGGACTGCTCACCTCTGGACAGGGCCTCCTAAGATGGCCACTGCCCTCATACAACCTGTAGGAACAGGCCCTTTTGCTAGTGCTTTCTCCTGACCCTCAGGAGACTTAGGCTTAAGGGGCTGGGCTGCCTTGTGGTCTGGGAACCCCACAGCCATATGGAGGGGAAGAAGGGTCCCGAGAGGGCAGGCTCCCAGGCATGTAGCTGCGGGGAAGCTACAACCCAGCATCTCTGCCTAGCGGAGGGAAACAGGTGCCTGGCCTCCCAAATCATGCTGGCCTCCATCCCCTCCTCTGGTAGGTACATGAGCCAAAGTCCAGGCTGCCATCTGGGCCTGACCCAAACCAGGCTTACAAAACATCTGCTTCATTTTTTGGAGAAGTTGTCCTGATCATGCCCCTGTCAGAAGGGACTGGCAGGCAGCCAAGCTGACACTCACCACAGCATCCATCCTTTGTCTAGGGAATAGTCCAGGACCCTCTGCAGGACATCTGAACAAGCCAGGCTCTGGGCTCCTGCCTCAGTCTCCTCCAACAACCCATGTGGCCTCAGGGATTCATCTGAACCTGTTTCCTTGTCTGTGGGGTGAGATCAGAATACCTGCTCTACCCAGGTATAGGCAATTAGATAGCAATTAGGGGGCTCTCCAGGGTGCTTGGCCAAGAGGTAAAGAAAAGAATATGTCTAGCCCTGGCTAGTTTGGCTCAGTGGATAGAGCATTGGCCTGTGGACTCAAGGGTTCTGGGTTTGATTTCAGTCAAGGGTACATGGCCGGGTTGTGGGCTCTGTCCCCAGTAGGGGATGTGCAGGAGGCAGCCGATCAATGATTCTCTCTCATCACTGATGTTTCTATCTCTCTCTTCCTTTCCCATCCTCTCTGAAATCAATAAAAACATTTTTTTTAAAAGAAAAGAATGTGTCTAGGTATCAATGCAGGACCTGGCTCCTGCACCCCTCAGAGCAGCCCACTCCTGTCATGCTCCCAGCAGATCCCCACGTATACCTGGGAAGGAGGAAGAGATAGGATAGGAAAGTAGCAATCCTCCTTCTTACCCTTACTCAGTCAGTTAATCCTTGTGATCACGGAGAGCTGAGTCTCTGACGCCCTCCATTGTATTTCAGAGAAGCTGAGCTACCTGCATAAGGTCACACAGCAAGTGAGACTGAGCTGAGAGGGGAACCCTGCAGTCTGGGGCCCAGGCTTAATCAGTAGATGCCCTACCTCTGAAACCACCAGGTCTTTTTCCTGAAAACCGGGAAGCTGAGGCCTCACACAGACCTGGGGGCCTGGCTCTGCCACCTGACCTTCCGAGTGGCCTTCTCCCTGAAGCTGGGGGACTGGCCGGGGTAGTGGCCTTGCCTCTCTGACCCTCAGTTTCTTCATTTATAAATTAAGGCTGGCTTTACTTTGCAGGTTGCCCCCAGCATTAACAGGAGGCTCAGCCTGTCCCTAGCAGAAGCCAGCAACACCCTAGTGATAACTTAATATGTACCATCCTGTCCCTCCCTTGTTTAGCTAGAGCTGTCGAAGCCTGGAGGGGCAGGGACCTGCCAGAATCCAGCAGCAAGTCAGAGGCATGGCAGGGTAAAACTCCAGCCTTGTGGCGGCCCACACATCTCCGGCATATCCACTGGGGACCCATGTAAGCCTCCACTCCGCCACAGCCCTGACATAAACTCACTCACTTGTGTGCACTCAGGCCTCACCCAGCCCAGTGGTTACCTCATGCCTACCTCCCATCAGACAAGACCCAGAACGCTAGGCCTACCCTAGCTAATAGGGTTCCCTCCAAGCTGGGGATCAACTAAGGGACTTGGATCAGTGGGGGAAGTGTGAGTGGGTTTGTTCCTGACTCTCAGGAGGCTCAGGCTTAGGAGCCGGGGCTGCCTTGCGGGCTGGGAACCCCACAGCTATGGTGGGAGGTCAGCTTGGCTGCCTACCAGTCACTTCTGACAAGGGCATGGTCAAGACAACTTCTCCAAAAAATGAGCAGCTTGGGAGATGGGAGGTGGGTTGGCAGGGGTGCCCTGAGGGTCCAGGAACCTAAGCCCTGTAAACCCCGGGGGGAGGCAGATGTAAGGGACAGTTGGTGGTGCCAGCTCCCAGGTGAGGCCTCAAAGCTTCCTGATGGCCCTGTTCTCTCGTCCTCAGACACCTGAGGTGGGGCATTGTGGTGGGGCTTGGCAGCTGGACAGGGATGGGTGAGGAGGCAGCCCTGGGCCTGGGGGTGTTGTTCCCTAGGACAGAGGGCCCACTCTGCCCTGAGGTCTACCTAACCCCATACAGGGATGAGGGAAGGCTTCCTAGAGGAGGTGGTAACTAAGTGGGGAGCTCCCTGAAGACTGAGGAGTTAGCGAGGCATGATGTCCCAAGCAAAGGGAGCAGCATGGGCAAAGGCCCTGAGGTGAGAAATTGCAGGATGTAGTCTGGTAGGAACTGAAAGAAGTTCTTCTCCCTGGAGCTGGGGGGCTGGCCGGGGCTGGGGCTAAGCCACACTCAGCCTGACTTTATCCTTTATCCTGAGAGACCGATGGTCAGCTTCAGGGCTGGGAGTGACCAGTCCTTGACACTTTAAAAGGATTGTGTCACTGCTGTGAAGAGAAAGAATTATTAGGGGTGAAGTGTGGGGTCCTGAGTAGAGGTGACTGCAGATGGCCAGACAAGAGACACCAGTGGCCTAGACCAGGGTGGGGACAAATGAATGGGGAAGTCCGAGTGGGGCGACTGAGGCACTCAGGGAACAAGACCTATACAAGCTTCCACAGTGAACTGGGGCCTGAGTGGGGTGTGGGAAGTTAAACATAGGGACAGGGCAAAAGGCAGGTCTGCTTGGACCAGCCCAGGGGCTGGGAATCCTTCCCCCACCCTTGGGTCATTGCTTCTGCCTGAGGGAAGAAAGTTCCTTTTTCTTTGTACCATAACTGTGCCCCACAGCACCCCCATAATGGCTGTGGTTGGGCTGCCACTCACCTTCTGGAAGGCGGGGGGGGGGGGGGGCAGGCGGGAGGGTAGTGGAGGCTTCCTTGGAGCCTTCTCCTCTAGATTCTAGTGGCTTCATGTGGGTGGTGCAGAAGGAAGGGCTTGAGGAACAGTAGGGAAGACCGGGTATTTCTGCTACCCCTTTCCCTCCCACCACTTCTCCGCACCCCCCCCCGCACCCCCCCCCCCACACACACAGGCATATTCAGCAGCTGGCACTTGGGTGCACACATGGGAATCCAAAGTCAGATTCCACAGAAAGCTCCCACTGCAGCCGACTCACACTTCCCCCAAGTTCCCTCTTCAACCTTCCAGCTTTCCCTCCAGAGAGATGCCCCCGGGGCTACGAGTGGCCCCACACAGGAGCTACCCTCCATGGATGAGCTGCAACTAGGAACTAGAGCAGACATCACATGAATATCCCAGGCTCCAGGTTGTGAAATCCGAGGCCCGGTTGAAAGTCTAGTTCATCTTCTGTGCAAGGCCCCAAGCAGAGTCCCATATTGTCCCCACACCTGACAGCTCCTGTGATCCTGGGCACAGTACCTAAAGCCAAGGCCTCGGTTCCACCCTGGGGAAGCCTGTGCAGCTGGATTCAGGTGGCCTGAGTCCTCACCGGCCTGGCTCCAGTAGGGATGCAAAGGGTCCCACATGGGGCCCACGGAGGGCTTAGATTGTGTGCCCCAGTCCTTGAGCCAAATGCTATCCAGAAATCCCAGCATTCTTCCTCCCCTCCCTCTGCAGCCTTAGGATGACTGCCCCATGCCCCAGGGCTCTGGGAGGCTGGCCTGGGAACTGGCTGTGTTTCTGGCCCTAAGGGCTCACCATTCCTGCTCCCCTGACCTGCCCAGCAGCCTGGCTGCCTGCCTAGCTACTGTGGCCATCTTGGCCACAGACTTGGACCGCAGAAGCCTGTGGGCAGAGACAGGGCCCAGGCGTGTGAAGGTGGTAGGGTGGGCAGTAGCCTGAGGGTGAGACTCAGCTCCCTAGGGAAGCTCCTCCCCTAGGAACCTCTGCCTCTGCCCCCCCCCCCCCCCCTTGCAGGCTGCTGGGCACTGGGGAGGAGGTGTGTCTCTGCCAAGGGAGTTCATTGGGAGAGATGAACATGAACAGCCCAGCTGTCTGTTTCTAGTGCTGAGCACAGGGCTGGACACACTGTGCTTTTCAGTCCATCTGCAGAGCAGCCCCAAGGGATGGGGGTTTTACAGATGAGGAAACAGGTTCAGAGAGGGCTGGCACTTGCTCAAGGTCACACAGCCAGTTAGTGTGGAGGTGCTTCCCACTCTGGAGCCTCTATACCAAGTGGTTGGTTTCTCAAGAGAGGCCCTGGACAGTGTGAGTGGGGATGGGGTTAAACTGAGGAGAGGGGCTCATAGGAAGCAAAGGGCCCCCTTGGTTAGGGGCAGGCATTTGGAAGGCGACCTGGAAGAGGGGCCTTGTTAGATGGCTAAGAGCTTGATGGAAAGCCTTTCTCAGCCTGAGAAGCATGGACCTTGATGAGCAGCGTGGGAGGACGGGAGGTGGGTTGGCAGGGGTGTCCTAGTGACCCAGGGCCTCTCATACCCCTGGAGGACCTGGGACAGAGGGTGCTGGCTATGTGGGCACCTTGCTCAGGCTCTGCTGGTCCAACTGGCCCAACCACTTCTCTCCAGCAACTGCTCACAGCGCTGCCTAGAGTTGTTGACAAACCCTGGGTGAAGTCTTGGTCAGGAACCCAGACAATCCCCCTCATTCTGGTCCCAGGGCAAAATGATTAAGAGGTCTTGAGCCCCAGACTACTCTGCTACCGGCTTCAGAAAGCCTGCCTTGATTGTGCCCTCCAACACAACATTGACAGTGTGGAGGGGAGGTCTGTCTGGGGAGATGAAATTATCTGTGCAATTATGGGAGATTTTTACTTTCCTCTGTAAACTTGTCTTTGTTTTCCTTATTTGCTATTGTTTTTTTTCTTTCTTCTGAGAATAGCCTTTGTGTGTCATTAGTCTTCTAGGTTTCTGTAACTCCCCCTCCCCATCCTCATCCCCTATGCAGCCCCCTGTCATCTCAGAGGTTCCCAGCTAGGGGACAGGCTGCCGTGCCTTGGGTGACACTCACACCCAGGACCTCGGTTGCGTCGTTTATGAAATGGGCGGGTATAAGTCTCTCTAGCTTTTCTGGACGGAGCCCGCAGCTGGGACGGGCGAGAAGGAGAACTTGCCACCTGGCGCCCTAGCCCAGGAGAGGGAGCCAAGTTGGGCCTTCAGGTGGCTGCCCAACCGGGAATAGAGCCAGGCCTTTTATAGCCGGGCCTCCGTCACGTGACTGGGCGGGGCCTCCGCCCCCGGCTGAGGCGGGTGGGCGGGGCCATTTGCCTGCCAGTACCGGAGCGCGGAGCGAAGCGGGACGGGGGCGTGTGTGCTCAGCATGGCGGCCGCTAGTGTGCCTATGGTTTTCCCCCGCTCTCCCCGCTGTTGGGGGCCGCTCTCTAGCACAGCCCCACTCCAGCTCCCTGTTTCCCACGGGCCAGCCTGGGCTCGGTGAGCTGCCAGCCCTGGAGGGAGACTGAGGCTCGCACTGGCGAGAAGGCCAGAGGCGCGCGCAGCCCTCCCAGCCCTGCAGGTGACTGAGCCTTCGGCTCCCAGAGGCCAGACCTAGTGTGAGACCTGGTAGATCTGAACAGAGGGGGTGCTGTTGCTTTTGGGGGCTCCTCTAAGTCTGCGTGTGAGGGAATAGCTGTCGCTCAGTGACTGACCCTAACAACACCGACACCCAAACTGACTCCCCTCCACACCCCTTTGGGGGAAGGGGGCAGAGGAGTAGGGCACCCTTAAGAGGAGATTCACATGGCAGGGGCTGGGCGGTGGTCACTGTAGGACTGGGGCAGTCTAGGGGCTGCATACCCTGTGAGAGCCCCAGGAAAGCCCTGTGCCCTGCACTCCCAGAAAGCACCTTTCCCTTGTGTATCCCAAGTATTTCTCAAGTTTCACCCAAACACAGATGTACTGAGGATAGAATTTGGGGACTATTATAAGCCAGACCTCACCAACTCTTGGCATTAACACCAAAATAGATTGAGCCTTGTGCCCAGTGCTTCATGAGCTTGATTTCGTCCATCCTCTTAACAACCCATCAGGCCAATGTTCTGTAATCATCTCCATTCCACAGATGAGAAGCTGAGACACAGTTAAGTCACAAGTCCAGGGCAGAGCTGGCACTACCCCTACCATGTGGCACTGCCCCCAAGGCCATGGCCCTTAATGTCCCCTACCCAGTGCCTGAGGCTGAAATCCCTGCTCATGACCATCTTGGGACCTGAAGCATGGCCAAAGGCATGTCCCAAGTACCCTTCTTACCTGCTCTATCCTCAATGGAATCCTCCAAGGCTCTGCCATCCCCAGTTTCAGTTGCTCAGGAACACCACCCCTGCCTGCTAGCCTGGGCCTCTCACTGAGAAACATGAGCCCTTTCTCCCTTGTCCAGGCTAGTCCTTTGGGTGTGATGGGATGGCCCTGGCAGCTAGTTTCAGGGACAGGGATGGTGATACAGAGAAGCAGAAACAGAAAGGAAGTGAGAGGGGAAAGGCCAGGACAAGGGCCAACTCTTCACAGGCATCAAGTGGGGAACCTTACCCTGCCCATAGCTGGGTGGGTTCCAGGGATAGAGGGAGCTCTAGGCCTTTTCTATGTGCTTGGCTGGCTGAGTCCTGGACTTCTTATGGAGGAGTCTGGGGCCTCCAAATTCATGGCCCCTGGGTGGGGTAGGAGTTGCAGGGGTCAGGTTGGTCCTTCTCTGAACAAAGCCTCCAGGGAGTCTGTAGAGGAGTAGCCCTGGGCGAGTGTTAGGGATTGGAGTCTGGACACTGCTCAGTGCTATCCCTGATGGGCCCGTTTCTTTGGCTGTAAACCTGGAGGAGGAGAAAGGGAAAGTACCACTTTTGGGTGGCTGCTATGAGCCCAGCCCTGCTTGGAGATTTATGCACCGTGTCTCAAGAGGCTATCAAGGGTTCTTCCCCGGCTAACAGCCTGTGACTCAGCGAAGTGACCATACCTGAATCCCTGACCAATGTGAGCCAAGCCCTCACCACGCTGGCTGAGGCTCCACATACATCTCACCTAAACCTCACTCAACCCTTGGCATGTGTCTGTCATCAGTCCCTTTCACGAGTGAGGATTTAGGATCAGAGACGTGTGATCGCCTGCTCAGGATCATATAATGAACATGTGACACAGCCAAGGCTTGCTGCCAGGCCTTAACAGGCCCTTCTAAGGTTGGTTCAGGCAGGTTATGGGGGCACAGAGGCAAGTTTATCCGCATCCTGCACTGATCCACCCAACGTGGTACACAAGAGCTGTTCTAGCCTACAGAGCAGCCCTATTTGGGCTTGGCCTGGACTTCCTGGACCCCACAAAAGCATGTTCTCCCTGGGGCCTAGTCCCAGGATCTGTCTGGAGGAAAGCCCACCTATATCCTCCTCTGCCCTGGCCACAATGTGGCCTGCGTAATCCTGAAAGCCAAGAGTGTGCTTCCTGGTGTCTAGCCTAACTTAATCTTGCTCCTGCAATACCAGCCCCACTCTAAAGCAGTGGTTCTCAACAAGGAGTGAATGTTGGCCCCCAGGGAACATTTGGCAGTATCTGGAGACATTTTTATCTATCACAACTTGAGGGAGGGAAGTGCTACTGGCATCAAGTGGGTGGGGGTAAGGGATGCTACTAAACATCCTATAATGCACAGGACAGCCCCCACAACAAAGAATTATCCAGGCCAAAGTTCAGCAGTGCTGCGACTGAGAAACCCTGAAATAAAACATGGGCTTTGGAGCCAGGCAGACCTTGGTTTGAATCCTGCCTCTACCATTTACTATCTGTGTACCCTTTGCCAAGTGGCTTTACCTGTCTCTGGTGATTGTCAATTTGCCCTTCACCAAAAGTGGCACTAAGAGCGGCCTGCATCTAGTATCAAGCACAGGCCTGGCGTGGGGGGAGCTCCATCACTGATAGCTATTATTTTCATTTTCCGAGGTGAACCTAGGGTATGGGAGCAAAGGTCTGATGGCTGGACCTGGAGCTCTCACCAGCCAGCCCTCCCTCCAGTGGTGAGCTTATTGTGGATATTGTGGGAGAGGCTGGAGGGAGGAGCCAGAAAGGAAATGTGATCTCAGGTGGGCAAAGGTCAGTTGAAGCTCATCTTGCCCACTCTTCCCGGGGAAGCTATGGGGTGGAGTTGGGGAGGGACCAGGATGAATACATACAAAATAAGGTCCCTTAGCTCAGCGAACCTCCATGAATTCATAGCTGGGCTTAGGGAGGAGTGGCATGTCAGTGAACACAACCCAGACAGGTAGAGATATGGGGACGGATGGGAAATGGCATCCTAGCTCCGGGAACAGCATGTCCAAAGGTCTGGTTGTGAGAAGTAAGGTATATAAGGCTTATTTCTCAAATGGTAGTCCAGTGTGGCTAGAAGGGTCCAGCTTGGTAAAAAGAGCTTACCCCAATGGAGTGGGGGACAGGCATCAGGGCTGGGAATCTGAACACTCACCATTTTCAGACTAGGTCCTCCTTCCCAGGTATACCTCCTTGCTAGGGCACCAGGGCCCCCCTCTCTCTGGTGGGAAGAGTCACTCCAGTTTTTCTCTTTGAAATCCAGACACCACTACTACCTCCCCACCACCCTCTCACCCCGTCCCCCCAACACACACACACACACACACACACACAAAACAGAATTTCAGGATCCACATCTCTGCCAGGGTTCTCCATCCCTGGAGGTCACACTGGACATCCTCACCCCCACTCCTCCTCACAGCCCTGTAACCTACCCTTCTTACCAGGTACCCAGGTTCTCTCATCTAAACAGCCTTTCTGCCCCCATCCAGCCCCTCTTTTGTCCTGCCCCTCTGCTTCATCCATCCTCCCAGAAGCCCATTCCTTTGTAACAGCTGCCACCATCTGCTCCTTGAGAAGACCAAAGTCCTAGTCGTGGCCTGTCTCAGCCATGGCCCCCTCCATCAGCTCAGGCCTCCTCAGGATTGCCCCCATTTGCATCCCTTAGGCTTCAACTAAAAAGCTGTCTGGACTCTCCTCATCCCCTCCAGGTGGTCCCCCAGGAGGCCCAGAACCTGGAACCCTCTTCTTTGCCTCTGGAAAGTGACATTTCTTTGGAGTATATAATAGAGCCAAGTCTTGACTTTCTGAGCTCTGGGGACAGAGGAATGGACGTCCTGGGCCGCACTTTGTCCCCAGACTTCAGTCAAGGTAATACTCAGTGAATGAATGAATGAATGAATGAATGAGTTATGCCCGACATCCAAGTTCCAAGACTGGGAAGGAAGCTTAGTGCCTGCTAGGGGCGATGGAGAGCTCTGGAAAGCCTGGACAGGAGAGTGGAAGAGCGGGGGATCGGGTAGGGGCTGCTATCAGAATCGCCTGACCAGCGGCGGCGGACCAGCTAGAACCTCCCGTCCTGGAGTCGTCCCAGCTCGTCTAGGGGCAGGGCTCAGACAGTCGGCTAGGCGGCGGGCACCGAGCCCGGCCTCGTCCACACTCCAGCCAACAGGAAGAGAAAGAGAGAGGCCAGGCGAGGCGGGCCAGCTGGCCGGTGGGGAGTCCCAGGCGTGGGCGCCGGGATCTGGGGAACCCCAGACGGCGCCTCCCGGCCTGGGTGCGTGGGGCTGGGGCTGGAGGCAGCGTCCCCCGTCCTTGGGCCTCCGCGTCCGCTGTAAAAGGGGGTTCCTTCTAAGGGCTGCTGCACGCACTGATGGGGGTTGGGGGCGAGGTGTGCCAGGAGGACCGAGAGGCCCAGACTGAGTGATCCGTGCAGAGAGGGGAGGCTCGGGACCCTCCGCTCCCGGCGGGCGGGGGCGGGGCCTGCGCGGGGCGGGGCCTGCGCGGGGCGGGGCCGGAGCCGGCACCTGGGTGAGGTTGCGCCACCCCGCCCCTTCGTACTTCCGTGTGCAGCGGCACGGGAGGGAGGTACTGTCCCGGGGTCCCCCGAGCGACCACCGCACCCGCCGCCGCGCCGAGGCCGGGGGGATACTTCCCCAGCCGCCGGGCCGTCCCGGTCGGGGCCCCCCGACTCCCGCCCGTGCGCACGCCCCGGAGCCGGCCGGGAGCCGGACCCCAGCCGCCGCGACCCCAGGCGCCTGGCCCCGCGCCCGGAGGTGAGTGAGGGCCGAGCCCTTCGCGGGACTCGGGCTACCCCGAGGGCGCGCCGCCCCTCCCCTCCCCCTCCCCGCTCCGGTTCCCGTTTCCGAAAATGAGAAACAGCCGCGGCCAGACGAAGTGTCGCCGCGCTCCGGGACCCGCCGGTGTCTCCGTCCCCCGTCAGATCGCAGGGGTCGAGGCCAGCGCGTCCGTCTGCTCCCGGTCCTTCTGCCCGCCTGCGCCGCAGCTCCTCCGAGCGTCCTCCCGTCCCTCCCGTTCCTCCCGAATCTCCGGGATCTTCTCTTAGTCCATCTGTCCCCAACCCCTCTGTGTTCCCCTGTCCGCCTGTCCTTAAAGGAGTCCCTATCTGTCTGTCCTTCGCCCTCCGCGTGCCCCATCGCCCCACTCCAGTCCACCGCCCTCGAGCCGCGCCCCCGGCCCACGCTCGCCCCCAGCCTGTCCCGCCGTCTCTCTTTCTACGGCGGGGCTCAGGCCTCGCCTCCCGCCCCTGGCCCGCGCGGCGCCTCCTCTTCGCTCTATCTTCTCTCAGTCTTGGAGTCTTGGTCTCTCCCTCCATCTGTCTCCTGGTTGGGCGTGGCTCTAGTCTCCGCCACCTCCCCTTCCCGCCTTGCCTGCTCTTCTGCTCCTCTGAGCCCCTTCCAGGACCTGTCTGCCCCGGCCTTTCCCCAGTCCAGACCCCAGGCCCGGGGGGGGGGGGGGGGGCAGCCAGGTGAGGGGAGGTGGTGGGGAGAGCCAGGGTGAAAAGGCAGGAGGTGAGCACAGTCAGAACTGCTCCACTTCCCCAAATCCTCCACTGAGCCCCCCACGTAAACCTGATCAGACAGATTTGCTCAGGGTGGGATGTTGTCCCCTGCCTTGCATGCATGGATCCTGTCTCCTGGAGCTGATTCCTCTGTCACTGGGCTTGTAGGTGTGTTGTGTGTCTGTGTGTGCTTGGGTGTTGTTTGTCACTGTCTGGAACTTGTCCCCGTGTATCCTTTTTTGCCTGTGTGATTTGCCTGTGTGTATATATGTATATCTGTTTGGGTGTTCTGAGGCTGCGTGTGCTGTGTGTGCTATGTCTTGGTGTGTTCTTTATCACCAGACTCCCCTCTAGGTGTTGGGGTGTGTGTGTGTGTGTGTGTGTGTGTGTGTGTGTGTCTTTGTGTGCCTGTATATGTGCATCCCTGTGCATCTGGAAGGTCCTTTGTTGCACATTGGGTGTGTCATGGTGACCCACTAGCCATGAGTACGTTTAAGCTGTTAATTGTGGGAGTCCATGGTGTTAGGGTACCCGCCCACCAGGCTCATGTGTGAGTATATCTGTTTGGAGTGTGTGTAAGTGTGTGCACCAAGGGAGGAGACTGTTCCCTTGAGTTTCCTCGTTCCTGCTGTGGACTGAGCTGGATTGTGGTGGACAGACCAGCAGAGGGCAGCTGGAGAGGGCGGGGGGGCTGGGGGGAGAGAGAGAGAGAGAGAGAGAGTTGGTTGTGGAGGTGTTTGGACAGCTTTACCTGGCTATAGGGTGGTGGTGTAAGGGATCTGGTGTGTGACAGGACTGGCTAGGGGTGAGACTGGCGGTGTGGGCCTATGACTGGTGGGAGACTCACAGTCTGACTGTATGAAACTGAGTGTGTGTACTGGGGGAGTAACTGATTGTGGGGAACTGAGAGTGCTTGGGCGTGGGTGTCAGGAGCAGGAGGAGATGAAACAAGGTGTGTAGTGCCTGCGCCCTGGGGTGACAGTGCTGGGAGGGAAGGTGAGAGCGCCATTGTGTTTGGGTGTGTGTGTGTATGTGTGTGTGCGCGCGCATGCATGTGGGAGTCTGTGAGCATTTAGGTGTGCATGCAGCACATCAAGCCCAACCCTGGCTCCTAGGGAGAGGGAGGCTGCCATCTCTCACCTATTCCCCAGGTTGAAAGACACCAGAGGGCAAGGCTTGGGGGTTTGTAGTGTTGTGACTAAGACCTTGGACTCTGGATCCAGGAAAGACTTGGGCACAAAAATCACTGCCTGTTAAGAGCAAGAGACCGGAGCTAGGCCTCCCTAAGGCTGTTTGCTTACCTGTGGAAGGGAGAAAGTTGTGAGGACAAGAGGGCCTCAGTCAAAGGTCCTTTTAGCAAAGCTTGGCCCATACTGAGTGCTCAGCACATGCTAAGTCTTATTTGGTGACCACTTACTTTCCTCCAGCTGTATGGTCCCCGTTCTCTTGGGAGCTGGGGCTAAATAAAAGCTTATATAGTCCCCCAACCTAGTTTCTTGCTGGCAATGTATCTGTTGCTCCCCTCCGATCCCCTTGACTAGACTGCTTGTGGGAGGGAAGACAGCTAACTGGGCCCCCCCCCCCCCAGCATCTATTCCTGTTCATCCCACATGACAACTCCCCCCCACCCTCCAGTCTCAGCAGTAGTGGTGGGGGAAAGAAGGAGGGGCGGTGACTTGGAGCTGTGACTCCAGGGCACTGACACCATTTAGTTGGCACAGCTAATTGGAGTTTAAATTAAAATTAGAAATAACTTAAAGTACAAACAAAAAGATAAGGATGCTTCAGCCCCCAGGGAATGGTGATGGGGGTCTTCAGCTGGAAGAGGGGTTCATATCTGGGGAGGGGAATCTTTTGTGGAGGCCTGGCCTGCAGAAAAAGTACTCCGGGCACCAGGGACCTTGTTGCCTTTGCCATTCTTTCCTTCAAGAATCTCTCCAAGACTCAGTTTTTTGTTTGATTTGTTTTGTTTTTGCTGTATAATGGGCACAGCAGTAATATGAGAATCACCTCAACTAGAATGTGCAAAATAAGGAGCAAAATCATGTCACTATAAAGTCCAGCACAGGAGCTGGCATGCCACATCATTGGAACCTCAGAACCACGTGGGGAGATGTCTTCTCCCCATTTTAAGGATGAGACAAACTGAGTCCCAAAGGAATTCCCCAGGCCACAGTGGTGATAATTGATTGCACCCTAGTTCTCCCAGGCCCACAGGGCAACCTCTTGCAGACAGGAGGATTAGGAACAGAGTTCTTGCTGTTTCTATATGTAGCCCGGAAAGGCTCTGAGGACTGAGACAGCGTTCCAACCCCCAGCATGGAGCAAATACATAACTAGTGCCCTGGAAAAGTTGGGCCCAACACCCTGTTTCACAGAAGAGAAAGTCAAGTTCAAAGAGACCTGAGGTCTTAGAGTCAGACAAGACTGAACCAGGCGTATGTTGGTTGTGCTGGGGAGAGCCTGTTTGGTGATGCTTCCCAGCTCAGCTCTTTTCTCTTGTTCCTGCAGGTCTACTGGAAACTGGCCCAGGTGAGGGCAGCAGGCCTACTTCTCCTGGTGGTTGTTGTGTGGTGGCGGTGGTGGCAGGAGCCAGGACTAAGGGCAAGGGGGAGCCAGGAGCCCCAGGTAAGACTAGATCCTCTGAGACAGATGGACAGTGGACACGGTGGACTTCCTCTTTGGGTTCCACCCCTTCCGCCCTGGAACTCAGCTCGGTGGGGTAGCACACAGAGTCCTTGGTCTGGGTGTGGGGCCTGGGTGCCCAGAGGGGGCAGCAGTTTGCCCGGTGAATGAGTGCTGCTTGCCTGGAACTGGCTTCTGGTCCAGCAAAGGTTTTGACCTTGGAGCTCAGAGGCCTGTGGCCCAGCAGTAGTTTGGGGTGAGGAGTAGTGACACTTTGCTGGTCAGTTAGAGAGATGGTGTGTGTGAGCCAAAGGTTTCAGGTGGGTGTATCAGCTTTTCCATGGTCGCTTATCTCTGCTCCAGGCTGTCCTCATAATCACACAGGGAAACTGAGGTTTGCCCTGGGTCCTACAGTGAGTGAGTTGGACACTGACCTGGGAATGGAACAAAGTCTCCCAGCTCCTGGTACAATGAGCTCTCTTCTACACCCATTCCTACATTTCCCCAGCCTCTCTGGGGCCAGAGGAGGGATTCTAAATCTCCCTTTCCTCCCCAGACTTCAGATTGAGAACGAGCTGGGCAGAGTCGCTAAGGGGTAATGGAGAAGGCTGCTGTCTCTGAAGCCCTTTACAAAGCTAGAAATTCTTTTTCTTTGCAGCCAGCCTTGCCTCCTTCAGTCCCCACTGTAAGGAAGACAACCCTGTGAACTTACCCATTGCGTGTCCAGAGCCCAGTGAGCGGGATTCTGGGCCATGGTGGGAGATTCTGAGAGCACAGAACCTAGGGAGTGACAGTGGGGAGGGGTGGCAAAGGTAGTCTTTTCTCCAGGGTCCTTCCTGATCATTTCCCCATTCCCATCCCTCTGGCTGTCAAGCACCTACAAGTCTTGGAGGTCAATAGAAAGTGGGCCTTACTAGGGGCTGAGGTGCAGGGGTGGGAGTGGGGACTGAACGAAAACAGGGTCTCCACTGGGTCTTCTGTTTATTCGACCTACCTGCAAACCTGGTGGGGAGGAGGTGATGTGCTCTTGGCTGCTGAGCCTATACCACCTGAGTTCAGCCCTCCCCTCCCCGCCCCCCAGCACTGAACCTCATTCCCTAAGAAGTTCAGTTAATTAGCCTTGGAGCCAGCCCACTTTCTTTTATACACACACACACACACACACACACACATTTTTTGATTTTTAGAAAGAGAGAAACATCAATGGGAGAGCAAAATAGCAATCATCTGCCTTCTTCAGGTGCCCCACTGGGATCAAGTCTGAAACCCAGGCATGTGCCCTAACCGGAATCACACCGGCAGCCCTTTGGTGCATAGGACAAAGCTCAACCAACTGAACCACGCCAGCCCACTTTCAACTCTAAAATATCACCGACTTAGCCCTAGCTGGTTTGACTCAGTGGATAGAGCATCAGCCTGTGGACTGAAGGGTCCTGAGTTTGAGTTCCGTCAAGGGCATGTGCCTGGGTTGCATGCTCAACCCCCAGTAGGGGGCGTGCAGGAGGCAGCCAATCAATGATTCTCTCTCATCATTGGTATTTTTATCTCCCTTTCCCTTCCTCTCTGAAATCAATGAAAAAATATTTTTAAAAAATAATTAAAAAATAAAATAAAATATTACTGACCTAGTTGGCATAAACATATACTCACAAAAACTGAGGCTGCACTTGGCACCCATGCCCACAAGTGCCTGCACATGCACGTGCGCACGTGAACACAGGTGTTCATATGCACTCACCCACAGGCATGTTCTGACATGCACACAGATGCTCACCCAGTCACCATGCACTCAGATGCCTGCCCACACACACCACACTGTGCCCATTCTGGGTCAGGAAGGGGGGATCCTTGGTCAGAGTCACAGCCCAGCTTGTATCTGGCACTGAGCGTGAGGTTTGAGGGTGGCTGTGACCACAGGTGCGCCAGGGGGCTGGAACATAATGGAAGGTGGGCTCTGCCCAGGCATTCACTAGCTATCCTGCACAGCTGGCCCAGCCCTCCAGGCTGATTAGGGCTTGGCAATGGAGTTGGGGGAGCAAGGGTGTGGGGGAAGGGCCATGTCAGCTGTGCCGGCACCGTTTGTGGCTACTGCCACAGAGGAGGAAGTGGGCTGCCTGTGGTCATTGGGCCACGGTGCTCACAGGCTGGGGGGCGGAGGGTGTCCCACCGTTCTTCAGTGTCCCAATGTGCATGCCTGGTGGAAGTGGAGGGCGGGAATGCAGAAAGGGTCCTTCTCTTGGGCGGTCTGTGCACTTTCCAAGGACTGGGACCCAGGGGGGAGGCCCGTCTGTCCGAGGTGTTTCCGGAGGCTCACTTCCTCTGGGCTGCCCAGGATGTGGTTTCATAGCAGGACTGACCAGCCTTCCATCTGAGGCTTGCCCTGCCAGACTTGCTTGTGAGGGGAAAACAGCATTTGGCCAGTGGATTAGGCCGACTGACCAGGCTTTCCAGTGCCAGGGCTGGCCAGGCCTTGATGGAGGCTTGGGGAGCCCTCTGCCATAAAACCCTCCACAATCCTGGCTTCACTCTTGCTCCAAGCCAAGACTCAGAGCGTTAGATCCACTGACATGGCCCCCTGTGTATCAGTGGCCATGGCTGGGCTGCATCTCTGGGATGAGATGGCTCCAAGTAGCTGTATGAATGAACCTGGGCAAGTGGCTTTGGTACCCAGTGCCTCAGTTTCCCCCTCTGACAAATGAGAGAATGATAGCATTTGCCTTTGTGGGGTTGTGCCAGAAACAACAGATAATGTATGCAAAGTAGCTAGCACTGTGCCTGGCACATTGTTAGTAGTTATGTAAAGCACTTAGCACCTGTTTCATGTAACTGTTCAAAACACAGCAAGTGGTACTTGCTGGGGTTATTATGTCAGATGGCCTGGGCACTGGCCCAGTGTCACAGGGCCAGGTGGCTGAGAAATCGGGTCTCTGGCTCCCTCATGCCCCCTGGATTCTGCCTTCAGAGGCCATGTTGCAGGGTGGGGAGGGTTCCGTGGGTTCCATAGGTTCTGTGACCTCTGAGAAGAGGAGCTCCAGGGTGAAGCAGCTGTGCCCACTTAGCGGCCCAGCCCCCTCCTGCTCTGCCCCCCCTCGCTTTCTTTCAAAGAGAGAAAAATAGATCTCATGACAAATAGAGGGGAAAGGTAGTCCAAAGCTGCCTGCCGCCCCTCAGGCCTCTCTTGGGTCTCCCCCTTACCTCGCCCTCCTCCCCCCAGGACATCAGGCTTGGAGAAGCTGAGGCTGGCAATGAGGGGGTGGATGGTGAGCCCTCCTGCCAGCCTGCCTACACTTCAGACCCCTGGAGTCAGTCTTTGGACTGGGGGTGGAGGCGGACATCTGGGGCTGATGGTGGCTAGAGGAGTGCGGAGAGCTAGAAATACCCGCCACACACACATCCTTGATAAATGCCAGTGGATGGCAGAACCCTGCCTGTCTCTCAGAGAAGGTTGAGCCGAGCTTTGGCCTTTGCTATCCGGCACCAAGAGACTTGGGACCTCAGGTGTGGGAGTGGTAATGATGGTGAGGTAGTTGGCAGGTGCTGGGAGGCTAGAGGGCCGGAGAGTAGCATTTCCCCGGGCTAAGAGTGTGAGGGCATCCTGAAGGTTTAGGAGCAAGACCTCTGCAGGCATCAGACAAACCTGGGTTCAAATTATTGCTGAATATGTACTGGCTGTGTACTCTTGAGCCAGGGACTGGACTGCTTTGAGCCTCAGTTGCCTCACTATGACTGAGTCAGAGGAGTAAAGGAAGGCAGTGGCTGAGGAGGTCAGAGGGGTAATGAGTGAGGTTGGGTGGGGCAGGACAGGGAGAGGAGTCTGGGTTTATCAGAGGGGAAACGGGAAACACTGGGGGTTTAGGCAGGGGGTGATGAGATCTTAAAAGACCCATCTAATTACTGAGGCAGAAGACTGTGGGGGCCAGACCAGAGGGTGGAGAGCAGAGAGCAGGCAGGTGCAGGGCCTGGGGCGGTGGGGGTGCCTAGATGGGGACAGCAGGCAGAGAGAAGAATGGACTTCAGGATAGACTGCAGAGGCAGAAATGATGGTGTTGCTGTGTAGGGAGAAAAGGGGAGGAGGAAAATGACCCCCAGGTGTCTGGCCTGAACTACTGGGCAAGCACTGGTGCTGCTGGGAGATGGGGGGCATCTGGGTGGGGAACATCAGTAGGTCTATTTTGGATGTATTTGAGTACCTCTAGAGCGTGGTGAGGTCAGGGAGGCAGGTGGCTCAGGAAGGTCTGGGCTGAAAGCCAAGAGGTAGCATGCACAGCCCAGGCTGGGGAGGAGAGGGTTCAGCGGGCCTTTGGTGGAGGCACTGGGTACAGGTCCAGATGACTGTCCTTTGAAGGTCCCTGCCAAGGTGCCCGGGAGGGCAGGCTTGTGGTGGCTGAGCTGCTGTTTTCACAACAGCCCCGGAAGCTTTGGATCAGTCTGTGGCTGTGTTGGGTAAACAGGTGCAGTGGAGCAGCCAGTCGACAAGGCCCAAGGCTGGCTCAGATGTCTGCTTGCGGTGGGCTATGGGTGTTGGGGGCTGGTGGGTGGGGGAAGATAGGAGGATTGCAGTATTTTATAGTATCAGGGCTGGAGAAAGCTTAGAAGTATTCCTTGTCAGGATAGGGAAACTCAGGCCCTGAGAGGGACAGCAGCTGGCCTGGGGCCTGCCAGTGGACTCGGGCTTCGTTTGCCCAGCCCAGTCTCTTCCTAGAGCAGCAGACCAAAGCAGGTCACTGCAGGGCTGGGTGGCTTGAGAGAGCCCCTTTACCCTCTGGATCCAAAGAAGTTTGGAGGCTCCTGGGAATGGGGCTAGGAGCTACACTCAGCATAGCCTCCTAGGCTGGATCATTCCCTTTTACAGATGACACCAGAGCGCCATGGCCAAGCTCTCGGGGCACTCAGCGCACGCAGTCCAGATCTGAGCTAGATCTGCCCAGCCCACGCCCAGGCCCCCACCTGCCGTGGGACGGTACACACAGTCCTGCCTCTCTCTAGCTTTCTTCTGATCCCTAAAGTGCGGAGACGTCATCTGGGCCCACTTCCCTTGTGGGGATTCATAACAAAAACCTTAGGGGGCCATCTCCCCTTCTCCCAAATACAAAGATGATTGTCAACAATCAGGAAAATCATGGCACCTCTGTGAGTGCAGAGAGAAGGGCTGAGGGGTAGGCTTAGGGCCTGTCTCTGTTGGGGGGCGGGGGGTGTGTGGAGGAGCCGTTCCCTCCCCAACTACGTGCACAAGCCCTTGCCCCATTAGAGGCCAGATGGACAATGCTCGGGCTAGAGAACCAGAAAGTCCCTCTCTGCCTCTCCCGGGAGCAGCTCTGTTGGCTTTGTGTAAATTGTTCCACCTCTCTTGGTCAGTTTCTGCCCAATGAAGGGAATGTGTGGGGTGCCTGGCATAGCCATCCCACCTGCACAGGTTCAAGCCCTCCCCTTCTGTGTGCCAGGCCTGTGACTGCCTCATCCTCATCCTCCAGCCTCTGCTGACTTCCCCTCAGACAGGTGGGCAAGAAGGCCTGCCCAGCAATGAGCCTGACCCTCCCACTCCTTCCCTGACCCTTCCCTGAACTTTGGACTTTGTTCAGGACCAGGAGTGACTTTCTCCGCCTCCCTCAGTGGGGAAGCCCAGCCTGCCCGACACCCGGCTGCCCTCCTTTCTCCCAGACACTGTGCCCCAGGAGCTGCCTTAGAAAAAGCTACATTTGGACTTTCCTGGGGCCAGATCCTAGTCAGACATGTGTGGGTCCTTCAAGACTTGTGCTTATCTTTGAGCATGTGGATCTCTCTGTGCTGATAAATGCACGAGGGTAGTAATGCCCTGTGGTCTGCGTGGGCCTGGATATCTGTTAACACCTGAGAGCCAGTGAGTCGGGGTGTGTTTCTCAATGTGTGTGTCACTTGAGTTGTCATAGGAGTGTGTATATGCCTGTGGCTGCAGCTGTCGGTGTCCAACTGCAGGCCGGCTCCTCATGTGTAACTGTGTTTGGATTGGTGGGTGTGCCATGTGTGTGGTTATTCTAGGAGAGGTCCTGACATACCCCCACCCTGGCTCCTCACAGAGGCCCCCTTGTCCCCAGTCCTTCCATGAAGGGCCCTTTCTTCCTTTCTCCCTGTGGCTAAGCCAAGGGCTTCCCCAATCCTACAGCTAGCTGGGGGACTCAAAACCTGTGCCTGGTGTGGGCGATGCCCCCGAGGAAGTCCTTCCCCTTGCCCCCACATGCTGGCAAGAGCAGGTGTGAGCCGATGCCAGCCAGCGTTCCAAGTCCTGCTTCTCAGTCTCCTCCAGACCCTCTGGCTGGGCAGGCCTATGGCACCTCTGCTCATCCTCAGACTGAAGCTCTCCTTGACCCCCCAGCCAACAGGACCTCCAGCTCCCATGCTGCCCCAAGCCCTCTCCCTCCCTTCATCCTACTCACTGCCTGAGCAGTGGTCATAGTCTCCTCTGAGCACATATTTATGTGACTGTCCCCACCAAGCTGTGGGGTCTATGAGTCTGGCGTGTCTTGTCACTCTGGTGAGGAGAGCTGGGGGCGACCTGGGGCTGGGGTGGGCTGCACCCCATCGTGTGCAGATATTGCATGCATGTGTTTTCTGGGGAAGAGGGCCCAGATCTTTCATCGGCTCTTAAGGTATAGTCACCCCTTTTGCAACTGCAAGTTTCAGTCACGCTGCCCACGCCTCTCCACAGATTCCCCTCTAATTCCAGTGGGCTGGGCCCAGCAGTGGACTTTTTTAATGTCCCTGGGACATTCCATAAGGGCTGAGAAGGGTGAGCTAGAGGCAGAGGCACTGCCCACATAACAGACCCAAGTCCTCCGGAGGAGCAGGATCCCAGACACCTGCACAGGGTACCTGCTGGGATGAGTGGGGGGGAGTAGGGGATGGACATGGTGCCAGGGAGCAGCTGGCTTCCTGGGGAGTGTGGAAGGATCCAGGGCTAACCTTTAGAACTGTCTGGAAGGATACATAGGAATTCAGGAGGACATTCTGAGGGAACTGCATATGCAAAAACAGGGAGGCTTGAAAGTGGGGCACAGGCTGAGGCAATGGCTTTCTCCAAGGTCAGTGGGAGCCAGGAGCTTCCAAGCTGTGGGGAGAATGAATAGAGAAGGGCCAGGAGTGGTGGCAGGGAGGAGGGGTTTCTGGGGAAAGGGAGGAGAGTCTAGGCAGTGGCTGGTGTATGTGGGGTAAGGGAGGGGATGAGAAGGAGCCTTATGGCTAAGGCTCCTGTCCTGGGGAGAAGCAGGTGTGGGGAGCATCCCTTGTTCTGGGACGATAGCTGGTCCTCCTCCCAGGACAGGACTGGGCACATAGAGCTGGCGTACAGGCCCTGGTGGGGTGCCTTGAAAGGTCTTGCTAACCCTTCCTCCCCACCCCCTGCTCTTCTTGCTGGGCCCATTTCCTGGGTTGTGAAACCCTTGTGGCCTCCTCAACTTGCTTCCGTAGGGGAAGGCCGCTGGGGAGGCCATCTTCCCAGCCAGGCTGCTACCCGCCTGCCTAGCTTGGCAGCTTCCACCACACCCGGCCCCTGTCCTGTTGCAACTCTGCCAGGGCCAGTCCCGCTCCCTGCTGCGGATCACACTGCCCTCACTCCTCTTTCCTTCCATCACCTGGGCCTCATGTGCCTCCCCGCTCCTTCATTCAACCTTCTAGGCCTTTGTGGGCTGGACTTCGCAGGTCCAAGCAGGGTCTGCATCTCTAGGAGGGCCTAGTCTGACACCACCGCCACCCAGCCTTGGTGGTGCTTTCTATGGGCAGGCAGTAGGCACTGCCCCAAGGCTGGGCAGGGGAGGGTTGCATTAGAGGGGCATCTCTGCTCCTCAGGGGTCTGTTTAAGGGAGCAGACCTCAGACCCACCAGGTGGCCTCAGCTGATGTCTCCTCACCCTGGTTTACTGGAGCTCTGCAGGCCACCTCTCATTTGCCTGGCACCCTTTCTAAGGGACCCTCCGTCCAGGTTCACACACACTCCAAAAGCCTGGCCAAGGCCTTTCTTCTCAGGCCCCCCTTTGCTCCTCTGTCCAGTCGGTATCACTCTGTAACCTGTGAGGCAGAATCAAATGCCAGGGAAGGGCTGGGGCGGAGGGGCCAGGTCAGCTCTGCGGGCCGAGGGACCCTCATTGTCTTCGGTTTCCCCATCTATACGTTCATATCAGTCTCTAAAGGCCCATCTCTTGGAGATAGTTTGGCTTGCTGGGTTTTATTTTTCCCCTTTAACAAAAGTCGTTATCAAATAATTTACACACGGTTGTAGAAAAATTAGAAAATGCATTCCTGTTCCTGGTGGTGCCACCCCTCAGGCTATGTCCCCTCCATGCCTCCTTTGCTGGAACACACTGATGTGCACGCATGTGGATGTGTAACCTGCATACTTGTCCTCTGTGTCCGGGGCGTTCCTTCTCTTTAGGTTAGAGAAGCAGCAGCATAGAGACTCGGAGCCCATAGGCAGCTGGCTCCAAGGAGATGGTCCCTATGGAACCCTGTGTAGGGTCCAGCCCCTGCCACCTCCATGGCCCTGCAGAGCAGTGATGAGGCTGAGCCCGTGGCCTTCCTCTGGGGCCTGTGAGCCTGGGCCTATTTGCATGGGGCTATAAATAGTTGGCACACCTTGCTTTTGTGCCGTTATTTTACCTCCTGGCCTTCCCACCAGTGTTCAGACGTCCTATTAGGTAAGTGGGCAACCCTGGCTCCACTGTGCAGTGGGGGACTGGTGTGCAGGGACCCATGGTCCCTCAGAGTCACACAGTGGTGGAAGGAGATGCCGGCTCATGGGGTCTCTTTCCCTCCTGGGCTCCGGGCAGTACAGTTGGGGTAGAGGAGGTGATAGAGCCTGGCAGGACCCAGGCTCTGGTTTTAGACCTAGGAATTAGGGCGCAGTCTCCCTCCATGTGGCACTGTGGCTTGGTGGTACAGGTTTGGGGCCAGGGCCCGCTGTGGTTGCAGTTTTCCCCTGGTGGCTTCTAGCTAACTGTGAGCCAGCAGCTGAGTGTGGCTGCAAAGAGCTGGAGGCTCAGTCTGGGCTCTGACACCCCCATTCTCTCCTCGTAACTGGGTGGTCTCCATGGACAGCTCCTGGCGGGCCACTTGGAGGCCAGGGAGTCATGGAGTCTGTGGGCCATCTGGGCTGGGCCCCACAGGGAGGCAGGGGAGGAGGAGCCGCCGGCAGGTGTTTGGCACACTCCCTGCTTCAGGGCCAGCAGCTCTGTGTTCCTGGAGACTTGGCTGCCCTGACTGAGAAGTGGGCTTAGTTATCAGGACTGTTGTCCCAGGCGGGCGGGTGGGTGGAATAGATGCGGTGGGGGATGTGAGGGTGCTTCATGCACTGAGAAGGGAGGTGCACGGGTGAGAAATGGGTGCTGTAGGCAAGAAGTAGTGGTAGCATTAAAAAGACCCCACCTGAGGCCTGTGGGGTTGATGTTGGCTCTTGTCCTACACAAGTTCTTGTCATGACGGTCCTGCATTAAGGGACCCTGGTCATCTGGGAATGGGGGCTGACTGAGCCTCAGAGTGGCCAAGAACCCTGCATGGAGTCCCACAGTCAGGGCAGCATTGGTGGTAGGGTGTTGCCACCAGGCAGCTTGACCATTATTTTGCCCTCAGGGCCTGCCCTGGCCTTCTCTCCCCCAGGAGTCAAGCCCCTTTGTCCCTGCCCACCTCCCACTCATCCCTCATTCCCTCTGTCACTCAGAAAGTCCAGTGTTGCCCCAGCTGGGTCTCCAGGTTATTGCTTCAGGTGTATTGTCCCAGCAGGGTCTTCAGGTTATTGCCCCTGTTAGTTCTCGAGGTTGTCTTGTGAGGAAGCATGAGGCTGAGCATGTCTGCCAGCACTTCTCAGACCCAGAGAAGTGGGTGCAGACATGTAGCAGTGTATGCTGTGCAGGGAGGGGCCCTGCCGGTTATTCTGGACTCTCAGGGAGCACTCACCTGGCTTCTCCAGGCATTGGACGCTGGGCCAGGCAAGGTGGCAGGAGGGGCATGATGTCCTTTCTGCCTGAGGGTTTGGGACACTCACCCAGACTCCTACACCCACTCCCAGCCAGACCCATGCAGCTCACTCCTCATATCAACATTACCTGAGTGCCCACAACCTGCCACCCACTCCATGTCCTCACAGGCACACACATCTCCACAGCTGTGCAGCCACACCACATGCACCCTCACACACACTAACTCACACACTCATGCGTGCTCAGCCCACAGCTGGCTCTCCTTCCTTCTACTGGGAGGTCCTGGTGGCTGGCCTGGCTGGACTCAGGATGAAGGCTTTGGGGCCTGGGCTCAGATGTGAGTTCACACACCCCCTCTCACTCCCTCTGAGTAGGAGCCAGGCCCAAGCAGGGGACGTGATGGCGTCTGGCCCGCCCCCACCCCCACCCCCGCCCTGCTGGCCCCTCTTCTCTTCTCTGCTCTGGCTGCTGGCCTCAGAGGACTGGCCAGGCTCTTGGGCTGGACTGCAGACTGAGGTCAGTGTTTCCTGTGAGCTCATCTGGCTGTGAGCTCCCCAGCAGATCCGCTGCTGCTCTGGCTGCCTATGGAGGAGCCAAGGGAGCCATCCCTGGGCAGGGTGGCTGCTGCATGTATGCACATACATGTGCATGGGAGGGGTCAGTGTCTGAGTCCATCACTCTGCGGCCTGAGTTTAGGATGGAGTAGGAGTACATATGTATGTGCATATACATGAGTGTGTGTTCCTTCAACCAGGGTTAGGGAGCACCCTCCTATGTGGCGCCTAAACCCCAAGCCAGTGTCCAAGTAGGTGTATGAGTGTGCAAGTGTGGGCTTGCACATGTGAGCATCCCTCATGAAATACAGCCCGGAAGACTCTCAAGATCATCTCCTGAAGTGACCCTTGATTTGAGGAATGTGAGGAATGGAGGAGTGTGGGGCTAATTTGTGTGGTTTAAAAAGCAAATTCAGCATTACATTGAACATTAAAATAGTTTTATATTTAGGAAATAATTTGTTTGAAAGTGCAGGCAAACTTCCGGGAATGCAAGAGGCCCCTGATCCTCAGGGGCTCAGGTCCAGAAGGGTCAGGCACACTGCTGTGGGCGGGGCCTTTCACTGCCCTGGCCTCTGAATGAAGTGGGCGCTTCATCTGTGGAACTCTAACTTTAGGTTCTGGCTTGGCCTCACAGTGTCTGTTTCCCCATTTGAAAAGTGGATGTGGTCATTTTGGCCCTGCTTGTCTTCCTGGGTATTTAGGAGCAAAAATTTTTGAAAACCAAGAAGGGCTGTGTGGGCAGGGTATGGGAGGAAGGGGTGCTGTTATTCACATCTTGGCCAGCACATGCTGGGTACCAGGCACATAGTAGTAGATGTGTTCAGCTGGGCATTAAAGGAGGTATTGAATGACTTTACAAATGGTTTTGTAAGGGGGTTTCTGCCTGGAATGGGGGTTCCTAACCAAGGGGGCTATGCCAGCCAGCTTTCGCCGGCCGTCCCATCTTCTGGTTTTACCAGGGATGCCACAAATCTTGACTTACCTAAAACTTCTCAACTTTAACATTTTAAGCACCATGTGGACCAAACTCAATTCTGTGAGAGCTCTGAGGGAAGGGATACCTGACCTGTTCCCACTGGCCCTGCCCTGCTGGCCTGCTTCACCCATTCTTTCTACACAACCCCATCATAGGCCCCAACATGGCACCGTTCCTGCGCATCGCCTTCAACTCCTATGAGCTGGGCTCCCTGCAGGCCGCGGATGAGGCAAGCCAGCCCTTCTGTGCTGTGAAGATGAAGGAGGCACTCAGCACAG
Organism: Corynorhinus townsendii; assembly: GCA_026230045.1. Classification (NCBI taxonomy): domain Eukaryota; kingdom Metazoa; phylum Chordata; class Mammalia; order Chiroptera; family Vespertilionidae; genus Corynorhinus; species Corynorhinus townsendii. The sequence goes on from JAPDVU010000006.1 coordinate 42,018,827, forward strand.
GTAGGGCTGGAGGCTGGACCGTGAGAGGTGCAGCAGCCAGTGGAGCTGGGAGTCTGGGCCTAGTGGGAGGCAAAGGCGGGGTCCAGCCTTGTGCCCCCAGGACCTCTGAGGGATCCTTCCTCATCCTCGTCTCCCTGCCCAGCCCAGCTATGAAGGCAGGACAGCAGAGGCCACCAAGTGCCTGTGGGGCCTCTTGCACTGGCTGCATGGAGCCCCCTCTGGCTCTTCCTCACCCAACAGTTTCCACATGTCCATGTGCCAGGCCCTGTGCTGGGCACCGAGGACATCACAGTGCTCCAGGGATGGCCTGGCCCTGCCCTCATGGGGCTTTCCGTCAGGTAGGGGAGCCAGACGATGAGTCCTGTGAAAGGGAAGCTGAGAGCAGGCACACTCCCAGGCTGGAGTCAGGGACGTGGTCATGGGAGAGAAGACCATTCCTTCTTGCTTCTGCCTTCATCTGGTGAGCTCTGGCTCATCTTTTCGGTCTCAGCTGAGCTGTCTCTTCCAGGAGCCTTCCCACCCCTTAGGCCGGGACAGGCCACCTACATGGGCAGGTCTGGAACTGGCCTTACCCACCCCAATTTCAGGGCAGCTATGATTTAACATTTACTGGAGGCATGAACTGGCCCATGTCTCTCTGCCTGCAACTGAGGTGCCAGGAGGGCAGGCACCCAGGTGTAACTTTTCATTCTGCCATGTTCCTTGCCTCCAATATAGTGGCTGGCATGTGGCAGCTCTCAGCACAGGTTCACTGAGTAAGTGCATAGGGAAGGGGACCGGGGACCTCAGGGTGGGACTGGAGAAAGAGGGAACAGCAGGGGCAAAGGCCTGGCGATGGAACCTGGCAGGACCCCCACGAGGAGCTGCCACAGTTCAGTGTTCGGGCGTGTGTTGTGAGAGGAGGCGGCTGGTGAGGTGAGCAGAGCACAGTCGTGCAGGCTGAGCAATAGGACTCAGTCCGAAGGACACTGGGCAGCCACGTGGGTCATCGGGAAAGAGCCGAGCAGATTCTATTGGGGCTGAAGCCTGTGGGAAGTCTGGAAAGGGAGGGACAGAGGGGCCCTTGCCTGATGTGACTGGCTTGGCCCCCACTGCAGAGCGCGGGAAGACGCTGGTGCAGAAGAAGCCCACCATGTACCCTGAGTGGAAGTCCACGTTCGACGCCCACATCTACGAGGGTCGCGTCATCCAAATCGTGCTGATGCGGGCAGCTGAGGAGCCCATTTCTGAGGTGACAGTGGGCGTGTCCGTGCTGGCTGAGCGCTGCAAGAAGAACAATGGCAAGGCCGAGTTCTGGGTGAGGGGCGGCGTGAGCTGCGGTCCTGTATGCCTGTGCTTGCATGAGTGCATGCGTGCGTGCATATGCACACGGGGAGTGAGCATGGCTGCTGGGTGCAGCTTTGCAGCTGAAACAGCTGAGTTTGAATCCCAGCACTGCAATTTACCAAATCCTGGCTTTTCTGTAAAAAGGAGAAGCTGCTAAAAGACCCTACGTCAGTGTTGGTTGCTCAGATGAAATGAGTAGCTGGATGTAAAGGGCTGATTGCAGAACCGGCACAGGGTGGGTGGGTGCTAAAGAGAGCCAGCCTTGTTCTTGAAACTACCTTTTTCCCTTTTGATTTTGTAAAGGTAGAATGTGCCCATAGTAAAACATACCACACTGTATGTAAAAGCGAGTCTGGCCCTAACTCCCGGCACTAGGCTCCCTTCTCAGAGGTACCCATTGTTCCCAGTGCTGTTTGGAATCTTTGCAGATATTCCAGGCCCAGGCAGGCATTCGGGAACAGCAGTTATGATCTTCAACAGCAAGAAGGGAAAGGCTGATGGTCCATCACTCACCTGCCAAACCAGGACTCTGCACACACATGTGGCCCTTGTGGCCACGGTTGCCAGCATTGGCAGAGAAGCCCCGCCCCCCAGGGTCACATGTGGTCTCAGTCAAGACGTCCCCGCTAAAAAAGACCTGTGACCATCAGCCTCCAGGAAGGGCTGAAGGCATTGGGCCAAGAGAGTTGACTCAGGGCTGCACTGACCCTAGGTCAGTCAGGCAGCGGCCTTTGCTGAGCTCTCTGTCCACTACCCTGAGGGACAATGTCAGTCACCAGGCCTGGGTTCCTGGGAGGGGAGGGTCCTGCCCTTAGAACCAGCCAAGTCTGTTGAAGAGACAGACATGCAGAAGCCCTGACAGTCAGAAAGCCAGCACGTGTGAAAATAGGCGGGTGTCGGTGCCTCTGCATGTGCAGGGGGACACGGGGCCTTGGTTCTGATATCCTTGTGAAGGGGCAGTGGTGTTGAGGGTGGGGAGTTTCCCTTCCCACTGTTCCCAGGCCATGCAGCCAGGCTGGGTGTGGGGCGGATCCTTTCACTTCCCCAAATGTAATAATACCCCTGAGTGGGGGGTGGGGGCGGGGCTCAGGGGTGGGGCCTGTCCCTGCCCACACCAGGCAGACAGGTGCCCTGCTAGGCTGCCAAGACCTTGGCCTTGGGGGATCAACCATGAGGGCGGGTTCTGAGTCGGGCTGGGCCCAGGCCCGCCCTCATTGACCCCCCCCCCCACCCCTGCAGCTGGACCTGCAACCCCAGGCCAAGGTGTTGATGTCTGTGCAGTATTTCCTGGAAGACGGAGGTAAGACTTGCCCTACCTGTGCTGGGGATGTAGGTTCAGAGGCCAGAGCCAGGACAGAGGTGTATAGAAGCAGCCCCCACCACCGATCTGTCCAGGGCCACCTGGGAGGGACTGCGGGTTGTCCCCTGTGGCTGACCTCACCATTCCATGGCCCCCAGATTGCAAGCAATCTCTGCGGGGTGAAGATGAATCGATGTTCCCAACAATGAACCGCCGTGGAGCCATTAAACAGGCCAAGATTCATTACATCAAGAACCACGAGTTTATCGCCACCTTCTTCAGGCAGCCTACCTTCTGTTCTGTGTGCAAAGAATTTGTCTGGTGAGGGCTGGCTGTGCCCGCCAGGGGGCTGCGGGAAGGGAGGGCCACACCCAGAGCCTCCCCTTCTCACCATGCCTGGGGATTTGCCTTTCAGGGGTCTCAACAAGCAAGGCTACAAATGTAGGCGTAAGTGTCTCCACAATCTGGTTTGTATGCACACGTGTGTACATGTGTGCCTGGCAGTGCCTGGGTGTGGTCATGGGAGAGCCTGTGTCTCCAGTTTGTGCACGGGAGGTTTTCCACATCAGAGTGCATGTGTGAACGATAGCTGTGGTCAGTGAGTGCAGGAGTGTGTGCAGTTCATGAAGCCAATTCTGTGTACCTCTTTCTAACTCTTTGCACTCAGTGACATCACATTGGTGGCCTGAAATAGGTCACAGTGGAGAATTCACAGAGAAGTCAACCATTGCTGTGCATCAGGCCTCTTCCCCCAGGGAGGCTGTCAGGCCTCGACCAGCACGTCCCTGCCTGCATGTGTGCTTCTGTTAGCTGTGTGTGCATCTCGGTGCCCACGGATGAGTACACCTTTCTCCACGAGGGTGCCTACACCAGGCTGTGCGGGCTAGCTGTTATGAGCACAGGCTCTGGAGCCAGACTGCCTGGGGTTGAATCTGGTTGTACCATTTCCTCACTGTAGGGCCTTAGGCAAAGTTACTTAACCTCTCTGTGCCTCAGTTTTCTCATCTATAAAGTAGGGATAATAGTGCCATTGTGGAGATCAAGAGGGATAAAACATGTAGAGCTGTGTTTTAAGTGTGGTTGGCACATGGTAAGCATTCTATGTAAGAAGCCTTGTCATGATTGCACATGCTATGTGTATATGTATGTATGTCTGAGTTAGGGTGCATCTGCCTGTGTATGCATGTGCACGAGAGAGCGCTTAGGAGCTATTTGCTGTCCTGGGGCAAAGAAGAGGGAAAGGGGGACTCCCTTGCCTCCATTTCTCTCACTGCAATACCCCATGCCCCTCATTTCTGCCCCCCTCCCTGCCCACCGGGATTCCTTAACCCTTTCCTAAACTCTGAGACCCACCAGATCGGCCTGTCCTCCTGCCCCATCCTTCTTAGGCCCCTCCTTCGAGGGCTGGCAGCAGGAGAGAAAAATCAAGCTCTGGGCCGAGGCCTATGTGGAGTGAGGGTGTGGGCGGTTGGGAGAACAGTGGCTTTGTGTAGAGGGCTGGACTGGGCCTGCTCACAGACTCTGCCCTTCCCGGTGCCTTCCCATCCCCCTCCTGGGCCTGTGCCTCCTCAAGAATGCAACGCCGCCATCCACAAGAAATGCATCGACAAGATCATCGGCCGGTGCACCGGCACCGCAACCAATAGCCGGGACACCATAGTGAGGCTGGGTCCAGGGCAGGGTGCCGGGGATCTGGGGCTTGGCCTGGTGGGAAGGGTTTGGGCTCTCCCTCTCTCTTCCCTGTGGGGCTCACCCATCCCCCCTGTTTTTCTTATTTCTTCCTTGGATCTCAGGGTTGCCCAGTCTCCAGTGGAGTTCTGTTGGCATCTTGCCATGCATGGGGTTGGGGGAGAGGCAGGGGTTGGAGAAGGGGCTGGAGCTGCCTTGTGACCCTTGACCTGTGATCCCTCTACCCCAGTTCCAGAAAGAACGGTTCAACATCGACATGCCGCACCGGTTCAAGGTTTACAACTACATGAGCCCTACCTTCTGTGACCACTGTGGCAGCCTGCTCTGGGGGCTGGTGAAGCAGGGATTAAAGTGTGAAGGTTCGTGTGAAGGGATTAAAGTGTGAAGCTCTTGGTCTGGGGGAGGAATGGGGGATACTCCCAGCTGTGCCTACCCACTGGACCCTAAAAACTCCACTTAACTGATGCTGCCTTTGCCCTCACGCTGGGGGATTTCACAGGGGGAGGCCTTGGTGAGCCCTCCCCACTGGCCTGACTGGCTCTACCATTTACTTGCTGTGTGACCCCTGGACAGGAGGCCCCACCTCTGTGAGCTCTGCAAACTCAAGTGTAACATAGGGCTCGGCGTAGAGTAAGACCCAGAGAGTCACTGCTACACAGAGCAGGTGCTCCCCAAATGCAGAGGAGAAACAGGAGACCCCTGCAGGAAAAGGGACTTGTCTAGGTTGGCCCATACATTCTTTGAAGGGTCAGAATTACATCCCATATCTTTGACTTTTTCTTCTTTAAATAATGAGGGATTTGAAGTGGCTTCAGATACATTTTCCTCTAAAGACAGGAAACCCAGCAGCCCCCACCAAAGCCCTCCTCCCTCCCGTCCTCTCCTCCACCCCTCCCTGCCCTTGGCTGGGCCTGCTGGCTGCCCTGCCTGGACAGGGGCCTGACGGGCCTGCTTCTCCCTCACCCCAGACTGTGGCATGAACGTGCACCATAAGTGCCAGAAGAAGGTTGCCAACCTCTGTGGCATCAACCAGAAGCTCTTGGCTGAGGCGTTGAACCAAGTCAGCCAGGTGGGCAGCACCATGGGAACCCAGGACAGAGGGCCATGGGGTTGGGGATCAGGATTCACGCCCACTCCTGGGGAGCCACAGTGGGGAGCTTTATACCCAAGACCCTGCTCCTGGAAGGTCCAGCTCAAGGATTAGGCAGCAGAGGGAGGTGGGCTTACCCCCTTAGAAATTAGTTATTCTAGCAGTTCTGTGCTTGAGCGTGAATCTGGGCGGGGGGCGGTGGGGTGCAAAGTCGAAGCACTTGAAACTAAAAGCCTTTGTGTGTGTATGTTTTTGCGTATGTTGGATGTGGTGGGGCTCAAGGGATGCCACAAAACTTTAAGGTAAAATTCTAGAATCAATCACAAGTGGAGGCAACACAAACATCTATTGAGTAACTGTTTGGTATCCAATTTACAAAACTTTTGTTTGTAATTACTGCTTTCCAGACCACCCAGGCATTTCTGTGCCACTGGCAGAGTGTGTGTGTGTATGTGTGTGTGCGCGCGCTGCTTGGGGGTCCCACATTGGTATGGCCAACCATCTGGCCCCTCATCCACCACCCCCTTTTCCAGAAAACCCCCCGGAAACCAGAGACGGAGTCTGCAGAGCCTTTTGGGATCTACCAGAATTTTGAGAAAAAACTAGAACTCATGGGAAATTTTTCCCTAGGTAAAGGGCCTGTTTCCCCAGGAAAGTCCCTACTTCCCACTAGGGCCAAGGATGGGGCCTGGCCATGCTGGGAAAGGAGCCCCTTCCTCTCTGAGGCCCCTTACCCAGCCCACCCCTGGGTCCCAGGGGAGGGGACTCTGCAGCTGAGACCTGAGTCTGAAGTGCCATCTCCATCTCTCCAGCAGACACTGGGACTTATGGCAAGATCTGGGAGGGCAGCTCCAAGTGCCAAATTGAGCACTTCACCTTCCACAAGGTCCTGGGCAAAGGCAGCTTCGGGAAGGTGAGGGGCCAATGGCCCTGAGGCAGCTCCGAGGACCTGGTTGGGTGGGGCTCTGGTGCCCTGGCCCTTTGCCTGGGCCTGTCCTGCTCAGTATCCCACTCGCCCTCCCGTCAGGTGCTGCTTGCAGAGCTGAAGGGCAAAAAGGAGTTCTTTGCCATCAAGGCCCTCAAGAAGGACGTGGTTCTGATCGACGATGACGTGGAGTGCACCATGGTGGAGAAGCGGGTGCTGGCGCTCGCCTGGGAGAATCCCTTTCTCACCCACCTCTACTGCACCTTCCACACCAAGGTGTTGGACCTTCCCACTGTCATTGCCACAGGAGCTACAGCTCCCCTCAGCCTCCCACTCAAGCCCGTGTCTCCCCTTCAGACCACTTATGCCAGGGTTGTGTCCCCGCCTCATACTCCCTGGGCAGGGCCATGTCTCCCCCTCTCACGTCCCCCAGGGCAGTGGCCCTCCCCTTTCTGTGCCTCTGCTCACCCCCCCCTCCCACCCCAGGAGCACCTCTTCTTCGTGATGGAGTTCCTCAACGGGGGGGACCTGATGTACCACATCCAGGACAAAGGCCGCTTTGAGCTGTACCGGGCCATGTAAGTACGGGCCCTGTCTGGGGAAGAGCCACTGCCGGTCTGCCCTCCATTCACTTTTCCCTCTCCCTGGAGAAGCCACGCTGGGCTAGAGCTGGGTGGAGAGATTGGGGGTAGCCGGGTCCTACCGTATAGGACACCTGGGTGGTGGGTGAGCTCTGGCTGGGTGCACAGCACAAACATGCTGGCTCCTGTCCCCTCCTGGGACCTCAGCCAGGGCAGCCTCACACACGATGATCCTGCACAACACAGGACCTGGTATGACCCCCAGGCTAGCATGTACCCCCTAACCGTGTGTGTGTGCGTGTGCATGTACATACATTTGTACATCAATATAAATGCATACACTCTTACAACAGAAACTTGCCTTATTTGGAGCATTTCCTTCATGATTTTCTTTGCTGCCTTGGCTGCTAGCCTCTACTTGCCTGAAACACGATGTGCTCGATCAGGCCCAGGTTGTCCGTGGAGCTATTTGCAGCATTTCCTGCCCCTGGAGGTGGGGATGAGGGACCAGGGAGAAGCAAGGGCTGGTCAGCAGAAATTCCAGAACACTTTGTCTCTCTCATATCCAGGTTTTATGCTGCTGAGATAATCTGTGGACTCCAGTTTCTACACAGCAAAGGGATCATTTACAGGTACAGGGTAGTAGGGAGCAGGGGTGTGAGGGTGTGGGGGCGTGGGCAGCTTTCAGGAAGGGAAGCTCAAACCCATTGTGTCCTCTGAAATGCTCTGAGTGGAGCCCGCCCGGCTATGGCCCCATCTCCACTTAGAGTCTGTTTAATGGGATATTTGCCTAAACCTCCTACTCCATTGCTAGGATTCCTGGTGGCCCCTCAGTGGAGGCTGGCATTGCTCCAGAGGCTGGGAACTCACTGCCCACCCCATACTCTGCCCATTGGCAGGAGCACAGCACGGAGGGGCACAGTGTCTCCCTCGGTGCAGTCCCTCTCATGCTGAAGCCATCGGAGCACTCTCAGCTTCCACCAATAGGAACTAGTTCCATAAATTCCCACCCAATAAATACGATCCCATCGACAGCAGATTACTGTGCACTCATCAAAATGACTGAGGCTGCTGGGCCAGTTGCTCAGTGGTTAGAGCACCATCCCGAGGACAAAAGGGTCCCAGGTTGATTCCCAGTCAAGGGCACGTACTTTGGTTGCAGGTTCGATCCCTGGCCCCAGTCGGGGCACGAGCGGAAGGCAACCAATCGGTGTGTCTCTCACACATTGGTGTCTCTCTGTCTCAGCCATGCTCTGTGCCCTAATGTGGGGTGAAGCCAGAACAGGTTGTCAGGTGGAAAACCAACCATGGGACAGTGTATATTGTATATTAGGGCTCACGTGTTAAAAGGTGAGGTAAGATGGGTATTATAATGAGCTTTTAAAAGTAGATATATTTTTATTGATTTCAGAGAAGAAGAGAGGGAGAGATAGAAACATCAATGATGAGAGAGTCATTGATCGGCTGCCTCCTGCATGCCCCCGATTGGGGATCGAGCCCACAACCCGGGCATGTGCCCTTGACTGGAATCGAACCCAGGACCTTTCAGTCCTCAGGCCAATGCTCTATCCACTGAGCCAAACCAGTGAGGGTTTATTATGAGCTTTGTCCATACCTAGACTCACTCTGGGGAGGGCCAGGCCATCAAGGTGAGTGGAGGGTGGGCTGTGTACATGCTGTTTGCCTTTTTCTGGTACTTGTTACCATGTGCATAAATTATCTAATCAAACAACAACTACATAAAGTAGATATGGTCCCTGCCCTTGTGGACTCACACAGAGCTGACCTTGGGCCAGGGATATCGCCTCTCTGAGCTTCATCTGAGGCTTGGAAAGCAGGTTGGCGTGTGTCCAACCTGTAACACACAGTGGGTGGCTCGCCCGAAGCACCTATTTTGGTGCCTCTTTCTCTCCTGCTGCCTTTTCTCTTCCTCCTCCCCTGGCCCACGTGGGAAGAGTTCTAGACTTACAGGACTGAAAATGGGGGCTGGGTCAAGAGCAGAATTGGCTCCTGATGACCCCTCCCTCTCCTTTCCCCTCAGGGACCTCAAGCTGGACAACGTGTTGCTGGACCAGAATGGCCACATCAAGATCGCCGACTTCGGGATGTGCAAAGAGAACATATCTGCGGATAAGAAGGCCAGCACCTTCTGCGGTACCCCTGACTATATCGCCCCCGAGGTAAGCTGGCACCCGCCCAGCCTCCAGCCCAGTCAGACACCTCACTCAACAGGGGGGAGCCAGGAGGGCCTCCCTGAGACAGTGATGTCTGCACCAGCCAGGAGGGTGAGGAGGCCTGGCCGGGCTTGTGCTCCCACCCCTCTCAGCTCCCGCACCTCCTCCTGCCCCAGATCCTGCAGGGCCTGAAGTACTCCTTCTCCGTCGACTGGTGGTCCTTCGGAGTCCTTCTCTATGAGATGCTCATTGGCCAGTCCCCCTTCCACGGTGACGATGAGGATGAGCTTTTCGAGTCCATCCGGGTGGACACGCCGCATTATCCCCGCTGGATCACCAAGGAGTCCAAACATATCCTGGAGAAGGTGGGAGGCCTGGGCTAGGCTGGCTAGGGGCAAGAAGCGGTAAATATGGGGTCAAGGGAACGCCAGGAGCCTCTGGAACAGCAGCCTCACTGACGCTCTGGTCCTAACGTGTTGGGGGGTTGCTCTCTTGCCGCATTCGCAGGAGCTCCTGTCCGAGTAGCTGGCACTGAATCGGCCTGTCATGGTGACTATGAGTTAGGTCAGGAGACAGACAGACCTGAGGCTAAATGCTCAGTCTGTCTCCTTATCTGCACAGTGGAGCTGTGTAAGAACTCGAGTTGTTTGGAAGAAATCATAAATGTGTGATGCTCCGGTCTGTGCCAGGCAGACAGCAAACACTCAGTAAACAGTCCCTGCTTTTACTCGAGTCCTGACAGCCCCCATCCACGACCTGTGGTCTCGGGGGGACCTGGGAGCACAGTGGGCCAGAGACCATACCCTCAGCTCCAGTGGCCTGGGCAGCAGCACTGGCCTGAGCCACCCTGCCTGGGTGCCGTGGGTCTGCTTGGGTGTGTGCTGAGGGTCCAATTCCCTATAGCCCTTGGGTGCTAACCAGGGGCCCCTGCTGGGTTGCAGCTGCTTGAAAGAGACCCGGCCAAGAGGCTGGGAGTGACTGGGAACATCAAAATCCACCCCTTCTTCAAGACCATCAACTGGACCCTGCTGGAGAAACGTCAGGTGGAGCCGCCCTTCAAGCCCAAAGTGGTACGTGACCCAGCTTCCTTCTGTAGGGGCCATGCACTCCGTGTTGCCCGCTGCCTTCGGGGTGGGCACCTCCTTTGCCCTGCCTCTCTCCTGTGTCATTCACATGCTTTCTCCTCTCCCTCCTTCCAGCAAACCTGCTTCCCCATACATTCAGTCACAGGCTTTATTTACCCTGATAGCCTCACCCTCCCTCCCCTCACTCAGTCATCCAACAAACACTGGGAACTCTCGATCCAGCCATCCCTTTACCTACATTTTTTAGTGCCGCTGTGTGCAGGAGACTGTGCTTTGGAAATCAGGGTTAAGGCTTCCCTTCCTCCGTCCCTCCATCCAATCCATTTTCCAATCAATATTGGAAATGCTGAGTGCCTGTAAGGTGCAGACTGTGCTGAGCTGCTCAGCAAAGTGGGAGACCCAGTCCCAGAGCTGGAGGAGGCCCTGCTCCACAGAGATAAGAAACTTGAACACAGATGACCATTCATGATATAACACAACAGGACAAGAGCTGTTACAAGGCCACACATGATCAGCTGTCATCAGGCGGGTCTGTCAGCAGAAGCCCAGAAGGCATAAAAGGGGTGCATCTGAGAGGAAATGGGACATGGGCAGGGCTGGGGGTATCTAGGAGGCGTTTCAGATAGAGGAGGGGTGATTCACATGAAGGCCCAGAATCCACAGAGGCCACCAAGGAGCCAGCAGGAGAGTGGAGAAAGGCTGGGGCCAGAATTCTTTTTAATCTCAGAAGTTGGACTCAATGGCCCTTCTCTGATCACAGTTCCACCTTCCCATTCCTTTTCTCTCTGTGTCCCCTCCTCCGTCAGGACACGCTGTCCCGCTGGACAGCCTGGGTGATGTGATATGTCCATCATTGTGCCTAGAGGTCGCAGAGCACTTGTACTGCTCAAACTTGATGCCTCCTGGGCTGGGCACGTCACTCCCAGGGGAGGCCAGCTGCAAAAGAATCAATAGCCTGCTCTCAGACTCGCTATGACAGAAAGAGGGACGGGCCTACAGATTTCAGGCGGGGTGCTGACTGGCAGCTGGTCAGTGGGAAGAGTGGGCCTGTGGCCAGTGGCCCAAGCAGGCTTCAGTGCCAGGAGAAGATAAGCCAGGAAATGGGGCCAAAAGACCAGAAATCTGGGTTTTTATGTCAAATTGCCCAGTTTTAAAATATTGGCTCAAATGCCATTAAAACCCACTGCTAGTCAAAATGATGTACTTGCCAGCTCGGTTTGACCTGAGGCCCCCGGCTTACGATAGATCTCTGTCACCATTTCACTGTGTCCTTAGAGGCAGAACTGGCGAGCTTTTCCTGTGACCAGCCCCATAGTAAATACTCTAGGCCAGTGATCGGCAAACTGCGGCTCGCGAGCCACATGCAGCTCACGAGCCACAGTTTGCCACTTTGTTGACTAATGAGTTTGCCGACCACTGGGATAGGGGCTTAATCACAAGGAACAACAACAGCCTGTAATTATTGGAATCGAGAGTCTAGGTCAGTGGTCGGCAAACTCATTAGTCAACAGAGCGGCAAACGGTGGCTCGCGAGCTGCTGTGGCTAGTGAGCTGCAGTTTGCCGAACTGCTCTAAGCCAGTGGTCACCAACCGGTGGTCTGTGGACTTCTGGTGGTCTGTGAGGTCCAAAAGGTTGGCAACTGCTGCTCTAGGCTTTGCAGGCTAGATGGTCTCAAAGCAGCCATAGGTGATATGGCGATGAGTAGGTATGGTCATGTACTAATAAAACTTTATTGCCCGGCCGGTGTGGCTCAGCTGCTGAGCACTGACCCATGTACTAAGAGGTCCCGGATTCATTTCCCATTGAGGGCACATGTCCAGACTGTGGGCTCAATCCCCAGCAGGGGGCATGCAATAGGCAGCTGATTGATGTTGATGCATCGATGTTTCTCTGTCTTCCTCTCTCTCTAAAATCAATAAAAGCTTTTTAAAAAGCAAAAAACTTTATGCACACTGAAATGCGAATTTCATTTCATTTTCATGTCATGAAATATTATTCTGTTTTTGGTTTTTTCCTAGACATTGAAACATATAAAAGCCAGTCTTAGCTTGTGGGACTAACACAAGCTAAGAAACAGGTGGCGGATGGGGTCTGGCCCTGGGCTGCAGTTTGCCAGACACTGCTCAGAACCTGTTGCCCTTTCCCTGCCCCGGCGCAGGCTCCCTTCCCCTTGGAGACAGTGGCCACTTCTGGCTGGGCCTCTCTCAGGCTGGCGGGAAAGACTCCCTTTTCTGGTCCTGCTAAGGACAGCTCTGGCCTGCCCAGCCCGACAGGGTCCGAGGTGTGTGGGAACCTTGGAAGGCTGCCCCTTGGGCCCTGCTCACCCACCTACCTTGTGCCTACAGAAGTCCCCTGGAGACTACAGCAACTTCGACCAGGATTTCCTGAATGAGAAGCCACGCCTTTCCTACAGCGACAAGAACCTCATCGACTCCATGGACCAAACAGCATTCTCTGGCTTCTCCTTCATCAATCCCAAATTCGAGAGGCTCTTGGAAAACTGAGGTTCCCAAACACGCCACCCCAACCCATCCCAGCCAAGGAGCCTGAGTCTGTCAGCACTGCCTGCCCACCCAGCCCGGGCAGAGCAGGCTTGGCTCCCTGCATCAGCACCTGCCACCCTCCCCCCCCCCCGACCCCCTCCCCCCCACCGCGCCATAAGCAGCAGTGTGACTGTGGTGAGTTCAGCTGCTACCCACCCCCTCACACCCAGGAGGGGCTCAGCTTCTATCTGACTGGGCTCTTAATGGTACTTCTTCTGTGAACTGAGTGTGAATTTGCTTTTCCTCTGCCCTCAGAGGGAAATTGTAAATCCTGTGTTTCATTACTTGAATGTAGTTATCTATTGAAAAAATGTATTATATATATGTATACGCACACACACACATATATAACAAGCTGTATATATTGCTCAGTAGAGAAAAAAACTTGGGGTAATGTGTTGATCTTTTAAAATATACATGAGACAAGAAAAAAAAAAGGGAGCACAATCTGTTTGAACCACCAGGTTCTTTTATTTGTGTGTCTAAATAAACACCAAATGGTACCAACCTGGCTGGTTGTCCCAGGAAGCTAGTGGCTGCTCCCACTTTTGGCTGCTGTGTCCTAGAAGCTAAGTGAGCTGATAGCTGCAGGCACACACCCCTGTGCTTTCATGCAAATGTGTTTGTATTTATGGGTTTCCTCTGGCTCTAGGGCCCTGTGTTCTCTGGGTGGCTTACAGAGCCCCAGGTGACTATGGGGTGATGGGAGGAGGTGTTCCCAGCTGCAGTGTCTCAGGAGGGTGAGGGGTCGTTCTGGAAAAGCAGAGAGGTGAAGGCCTGGCCAGAAGGCATGAGCCAAGGCCTAGAGGCTGCCAGACTAGAAAGAAGGACAGAGAAGAGAAAGGTAATGCAGCTCAAACTTCAAGCAGACCTGGATTCAAATTGCAGAGTGGCCAAAAGATGTTGGCATGTCAATCATTTTTAGCCTGTTTCCTCATCTGTAAAATGGGGACAAGGCCAAGTGATATTAGATGTAACTCCCATCTCATTACTGATTATCCCTGTCCTTGCCACAGAGGAGTCTGTGTCTGAGTTCTAGAAGCTACCACTCAGGAGCCCTTGCCTACCTGGAGAAGGGGAGGGGAGCAGAGTAGAAGGAAAAGGTGAGAAAATGCCAAGTGGCTGGGTCAAGGCTGAGAGCCATGCTCCGGTGTTCCCTGGCCTACAGGTTCCCTCCTACCACCTCAGTGTCTCCCCCTTCCTGCTTCCTCCTTCTCTTCTCCACCTCTTCTGTCTTTGGGGCATAGGCCTTGAGGCAGTGCTGTGGGCCACCCCCCACCCCCACCAGCCCCTCTGGTCCAACCCTCAGGTCTTTGTCCTTAGAGGTGGGTGAGGTGCCCCCCGCACCTGATTGGCTGGCCCCAGCAGCAAAGCAGCTGACTTCCAACAAGTTCACTTTTTTGGGCTGAGGTACAAGTTTCCACAGCTGGAGAGGAGCAGGATGAATTAGGGTTGGTGCTGGCCAGGGGAGGATTCTGAGGATGAGGGAGCCCAATTCTCCTCAGAGATCAAATGTCCCCCTCCCTTCTCAGCCCACCATCTTCAGGAAACACGGGTTGAATCCCTGCTGTGCAAAGTGCAAACCTCAGGGAAGGCAGCACGGTCTGGGGCAGTGGTCGGCAAACTCATTAGTCAACAGAGCCAAATATCAACAGTACAACGATTGCATTTTCTTTTGAGAGCCAAATTTTTTAAACTTCTTCTAACGCCACTTCTGCAAAATAGACTCTCCCAGGCCGTGGTATTTTGTGGAAGAGCCACACTCAAGGGGCCAAAGAGCCGCATATGGCTTGTGAGCTGCAGTTTGCCGACCACGGGTCTGGGGATGCTGGGACTGGGGTAGCCCAGAGGAGGCACCTGGACCGCTGTCCCCTTCCTGTGCTGCAGCACACACAGGCCCTCACCCCACCCCCAACCCCTCACACACACACTGGGGCTGTCCAGAGTGAGTTTAGAACAGAAATATGGTGGGTGTTTGCACTCGGAGCCTCTCACCACCCTCCTTGCAGCTCTGAGGCAGAGCTTTGAACCAAGCCCCAGTCTCCTCCTGGGAAGAATGGGGAAATAAGTACTTTATCAGCCAAAGGTAATGGAGGGTGGTGGGAAGAACATGGTGCCTGGAATCAGGGGCTGGCGGTTTTACACTCTGTCACTCACACTCCGTGAAACCTCCATACATTTCTTCCTGTTTTTTGTTTGTTTTTATCCTCACCCAAGGATATTTTTCCTTTGTTTTTTTGTTTGTTTAGAGAGAGGGAAAGACAGAGAAATATCGATGTGAGAGAAACACATCGATTGGTTGCCTCCTGCATGCTCCCTGACCAGGGCCCAGGCCGTGGAGGAGCCTGCAACCGAGGTATGTACCCTTGACCAGACTCAAACCAGGGACCCTTCGGTTCCCAGGCTGACGCTCTATCCACAAGCCAAACCAGCTAGGGCCTCCATGCATTTCTTTACCAGGCTTCAGGTTTCTCATCTGTAAAACAGGATCATTAATCCCTGCTTCCTTGTGGAGCGCCTGGCTCTGGGACCCCATCAGGCCCGATGCTGGGTACCCTATGGTGCCTGGCAAATCCCAAGAAAGGCCAGAAGCTGAGCCTGAGAGGCCACTTCCAGCAGCCTGGGCTGGGGAAGCAGCTGTCAGAGACCCAGACAAACTGCCTGGGAGGCTCCAGGCCTATTCCCAGAGTTGGGCAGGCGCCAAGCCTGACCGGCTGCCTCAGGAAATGCTTCTCATGGCTTGGCTCACAGCCACACTTTCACTGGAATCGGAGGTCCAGAAGCAGGCAGGCCTGCCCCACCCCACCTGCCGAGTAGGTACATGAAAGAGCAGTGAGCTTGCCCCCCCCCCTGCAGGGCTGCTGGGAGCATCCCACCCCATCTGAAATGTGTGCCAGGCAGAGCAACATGGACATGTCCACTCTGCCAGGTTCTAACCAGCAGGACTCAGCCCTGACTGTACATTGGAACTCAATGCCCAAGTGGCACAGGTCTAATAACATGGTGATCTCTGAAGGGAGCCCAGGCATCAGTATTTTTAAATCTCCGGGGAGGGTCCAATCTGACCAGGATTGGGGAACAGTTGGGTGAGATTGGGAATCCATTTTGCCCAGACATCCAGGTGAAGCCAGGAAATTCTGCTCTGAGCAGGCCACAGCCTGGAAAGCGAAATCACCGCCCAGGCCCCATGTTGGACAGGATGTAACCCAGAGGCCCCCTGCCCTAGGCTGACCACTAGCCAAAGATTGGTGAGAGGGGGCTGGGCCAGGCTGCAGCGCCCTCTGGTGGTCGGAAGACGCAGACCCCGGAGGACTCCCTTTGCACAGGTACAGTGCTGGGTTTTTCATCTATCTCCTGTCATTAGTCCCTGGGGAAAGTTCCTGCAAGGAACTGCTGGAGGACCATGTTGCAGAGACTCAGAGACACGGAGTTTACACATCTAGACAGCTCCCCTAATATTTAAAGGCTCTCTGGGCTAGTCCATATCTCAACTCTGTTCTCTGGCATTCACCCAACATTATAGTGGCACTTCCTTAATCTATTCTTTCTTAAGCTGGGAATAACTGATATGAGCTGGGAGGTCCCTGTTTACTGCTGGTTTTAATAGCAGGAAATAAGGGTGGGAGGTGCTCGTAGGATTCAGGACTCCCACTAATGCCCTTGGCCTCACTCCTGCGAGCCGGGGGTTTATATTTCTGCAGCCCAGCAGGCACCTGCCTCCTCCTCCTCCTCCTCCTCCTCCTCCTCCTCCTCCTCCTCCTCCTCCTGGGCCCCCTCCTGCATCCTGACTGTGACCTTAGATAGGGCCCTGTGTGAGTCCCAACCACCCTCCCAGGCACCTCATCTCCTTGGGGCTGGGGAGAGGGGAGAAGCACACAACTGAAACACGGAACCTGGTAGCAAAGAAGGGGCAGGGGGCAAGAAAGTCTCCCAAATGTGTGAGCCAGGCCTGAGTCATGCGGTTTGGGCCCTCCCTGTGTCTTTCACGTGATTGAATTCAAGGCTCACTAGCTGTAGCCTCAGCAAGTTAGGTCTTTGGATGTTTAACACAACCCCAAAATCAGGCTTCCTAAGGGCCTCAGAAGACCCCAACCTCTCTTTTCCTGCTTGAAATACGTGCCCTGAAGGCCCTCCTGTTTGCTGCTCAGAAGGTGTTTTTCCTTTTCCGTCTGAGAGGGGAGTTTGGCTTTCTGTTGATTTCACCTGTGGCAGTAGGTGCAGGCTGTGGGTGGGGCAGCAGTGCTGCGCTCTGTTCCCCAATTCATGCATTCCTCCATGCACAAGTGCCTGGTCTGTGCCAGGGGGGCAAACTTCAGTGGAGTGCGCAGACCTGCAGGGCGAGGACACCAGGCCAGGACTCTGGCTTCTTCCGGCGGAAGAGAGCAGTGGAGGGGAGTGCAGAAAAGGCCTGGGGTTCCATCTGGAATGTTTTGCCTGTTTGACAAACTCTGAAGAAGGTAAGGGAAACCATTAAAGGTTCATAGGCTCGGTGGGGGGTCTTCTATGCTTGTTTTCATCTCTGTGCTTTATGTTCAAAATGTTTCATAACTTTTAAAAAGTGTTTTTTAAAGAGCAAGTAGGCGTTCTGTCTCTTGACCTAACTGCTGGGTACCCAGCGTCCCTTTAAAATGCTTTGTTACCCTACCCATTTGTTCTATGTGCTTTCTTTATGGAGGTGACATTTCACAGTTTTTAAAAGTTAAAAGGTAAAACAACAAGAAAGCCCACTGCATGGGAGAACATATTTGCCAATGATATCAATGATAAGGGTTTAATCTTCAACATTTAAAGGGAACTCATGCAGCTTAACAAAAAGAAGATAAACAACCCAATCAAAAAATAGGCAACTGATCTAAATAGACACTTTACGAAAGAAGACAGAAGGAAGGCCAAGAGACTAATGAAAACCTGTTCAAAGTCACTAATCATCAGAGAGATGCAAATCAAAACAACAATGCAGTACCATCTCACACCTGTCAGAATGGCTGGTATCAACAACTCAGCAAATGATAAGTGCTGGTGAGGATGCGGAGAAAAGGGAACCCTCATGCACTGCTGGTGGGAATGCAGACTGGTGCAGCCACTGTGGAGAACAGTATGGCGTTTCCTCAAAAAACTAAAAATGGAACTCCCATTTGACCCAGTGATCCCACTTCTAGGAATATATCTCAAGAAACTAGAAACACGAATCAGAAAGGATATATGCACCCCTATGTTCATAGCAGCACAATTCACCATCGCTAAGATTTGGAAACAGCCTAAGTGCCCATCAGCAGATGAGTGGATTAAAAAACTGTGGTACATCTACACAATGAATACTACACTGCGGTAAAAAAGAAGGAATTCTTACCATTTGCAACAACATGGATGGAGATGGAGAGCATTATGCTAAGTGAAATAAGCCAGGCAGAGAAAGATAAATATCACATGATCTCACTCATTTGTGGAATATAATGAACAACATAAACTGATGAACAAAAATAGATCCAGAGACAGAGAAACATCAATCAGAGCATGAAACCTCAGGGAAGGTGGGGGGGGGGGGGGTCATGAATGGGAGGTGGGGGGTAATGGGGGAATAAGGACACATATGTAATACCTTAATCAGTAAAGAAATTTAAATAAATAAATAAATAAAAATAAAAGTTAAAAGGAATGAGTAGGCGAGAGGCTGGGGTCAGGGATGCGTCCCAGGCAGAGGAAGGAGCAGGAGCCAAGGCCTGGGAGCCGGACGGAGCCCA
The DNA here is from genome assembly GCA_026230045.1 of Corynorhinus townsendii. NCBI lineage: Eukaryota > Metazoa > Chordata > Mammalia > Chiroptera > Vespertilionidae > Corynorhinus > Corynorhinus townsendii. The sequence continues at coordinate 42,037,282 of JAPDVU010000006.1, forward strand.
GAGTACAGGGTCCTGGGAGTTGGAGCCCAGGGATGTGGTCCCCTGAGGGTAGCCCTGCTCTCAGCCCTGGCCTGCCTGGGGTGAGGGGTCAGGCTCTGTGCTTCTGGCCTGTCACCTGGGACAGGCTCTCTGTTCCCCTCCTGTCCGAGGCCCAGGTGAGGCTGGTAGAAAGTGAGTTCTCTCAGGAGAGACGCCACAGGAAGTGAGAGGTATGGGCTTAATCAGTGTTTGGCTGTGTTGCTGCAGATGGGAGTTATTTAGAGCCTGGCATTTATTGTTGAAAGCGGTAGGGGTGTCTGCACTAATGGGGGAACCCAAGGCAGCAGCAGTGTGGCTGTGACAACGGCCTGGAAGGAGAGAGCAGAGTGGCCTGCGGCTGGACCAGGCACAGAGGGAGCTGCCGGTAGGCTTTTCCGGGCTTTTCCTCAAAAAAAAAGGTGGGGGAGGCACGGTATGGGCAAGGGGGCTGGGAAAGTTGCGTTTTTCTAGGACAAGCCCAAAACCAGCTTCTGGAAGTTGTTCCTAAAGCTATCTGGCATGCTTTCTGCATTAGCAGTGGGAAGTCATCCTCAGTGGGCCCTGTGCGGGGCCAGGGAAGGCGGGGATTCGACGTCACGGGAAAGGCTGAGTCCTCTTATTAAGAAAACTCTTAGACGTGAAGCAAAGCGTAGAGACTGATGCTGCCCATACTAAGAAGTGAGACCTTAGCGATAAACATGCCACCCTTCGTGCCCCCTCCCCAACACACAACCCTGATTTCCTCTGTGTTTTTCCGAGGAGAACCAGCCCTGCTTGGCATGGGGAGCATTCCTCTGCACCCAGGCCAGAGGCCCCCCGAACATATCTAGGACTTGTGTTGCATGTTTTAAGCTTCTTGTAAACAGGTATCTGTGCTCAGGGGACCCTTCTGCCTCCAGATTTCCTCCTGGTATGCTTTTGTTTTGTTTGGGGGGGGGGGGGTTGTTGCTGTTTTCTTTTTAAATACATTGTTTATTGTTGATGGTATAACATATATCTCTCCTTTCCCCCCTCCCCACTCCTCCCAGCCCCTCCCCACTCCCCCAGGTCTCCACTACCCTATTGCCGTGTCCATGGGCTATGCATATAAGTATATAAGTTCTTTGGTTTATCTCTTCTCATCCCCCCAACCCCACATCGAGGTATGTCAGTCTGTTCCATTCTCTTGGCATGCTTTTGAAATTGACTTTTGCAAAGTCCTGTAACTCAAGTGCATTTGTTTTTTCACCCATTTAAAGTGTACATTCCAGTGGTTTTCAGTGTATTCATAGAGTTGTGCAACTATTGACAAATTTTAGAACTGCTTCATCACCCCCAAAAGAAACCCCATACCCTTTAGTCATCACTGCCCTCCCCCCCCCCCCCCCGCAATTCCCCATTGTGTCAGCCCTAGGCAACCACTGCTCTGCTTTCTGATTGCTAGATTCGCCTATTCAGGACATTTCATCAAAACAGAATCACACAATATGTAGTTTTTGTGACTGGTTAAGGCAGTGGTCGGCAAACTGCAGCTCGCGAGCCACATGCGGCTCTTTGGCCCCTTGAGTGTGGCTCTTCCACAAAATACCACGTGCGGGTGCACACGTACAGTGTGATTGAAACTTCGTGGCCCATGAGCAGAAGTCGGTTTTTGGCTCTCAAAAGAAATTTCAATCGTTGTACTGTTGATATTTGGCTCTGTTGACTAATGAGTTTGCCAACCACTGGGTTAAGGCATTCCTTTTCATGGCTGTATGATAGTCTATCACATACACTTACCACATCAGGGTGATGTAGAATCCTGCTTTCAGCCAAGATGGAGTATAAGGGACTATATTTATCTTCCTGCCAAAAAACAACAACAAAACACACACACATATACAACCCATAAAATTGAAACAACAACAACAAAACAACACTTCTCAAGCTGCTGGACATCAGACAACAACAGGAAGTACAGTACTCTCTGAGAGCCGGAAGCAAAGAGGTGAACCCCAGGAGTGCCCCAGCTTTCCCACCTGGAGACAGTCTCCACGCCAAGGCACAGGGAGGGGAGCCAGTGGACTCCCACATTGGAAAGACGGAGCTGTAAGTGCAGGGAAGCCAGGGTGGTGGACTGCACAGTGCAGCCCACTGGCGAGGAGAGATGCAGAGGGGCCTCCTCCAGGGCTTGGCTGAGTGCTCATCGTGCAGCATGCCAGGAGACCCAAGGCTGGAGGAGAGAGCCATCCGAATGGATGAGCGGGAATAGCCTAAGCTCACCTGGGGCTGGAACAGTGCCTGTTCTCAGCAGCCAGGCTGGACACCTCACGATTCAGGGCCAATGTAGCAGAGTACCCAGCAGGTGCTGCATCCTAGAACAAAGCCCAAGAGTATTTCTGAGGATACAAAAAACATCTGGCACCCAATCGGGTAAAATTCACCACATCTGGTGTCCAATCAAAAATTACCAGGCATGCCCTAACTGGTTTGGCTCAGTGGATAGAGCGTCAGCCTGCGGACTCATGGGTCCCAGGTTCGATTCTGGTCAAGGGCATGTACCTTGGTTGTGGGCACATCCCCAGTAGGGAGTGTGCAGGAGGCAGCTGATCGATGGTTCTCTCTCATCAATGTTTCTAACTCTCTATCCCTCTCCCTTCCTCTCTGTAAAAAATCAATAAAATATATATTTTTAAAAAGATATTTAAAAAATTACCAGGCATAAAGAGAAACTGAAGAAATATCAGCCCATTAAAATTGACCCAGAGCCAACACAAATATTAAAATTAGCAGACAAGGACATCAAAATAGTGATTATAACTGTATTCCATATGCTCAAAGAGCTAAGCAGAGTGACGAAGGGGAACACGGGGTTTTTAGCGCAGTGAAAATATTCTGTATCATGTGGTAGGTATATAATGATGGATAAATGTCATTATACATGTGTTCAAACCCAGAGAATGTACACTAAGAGTCAACCCTCATGTAAACTATGGGCTTTGGGTAATGATGGCATGTCAGTGTAGGTTCATCAGTTGTAACAAATGTACCGCTCTAGTGAGGGATGTTAATAATGGGGGCATTATGCATGTGTAGAGACAGGAGGTATATAGGAACTCTACCTTCCACTCAATTTGCCATGAACCTAAAACTGCTCTAAAAAATAGCCTATATTTTTATTTTTTTAGAGCAAGGAAAGGAGAGAGAGAGAGAAACATCAATGAGTGAGATAAATCAATTGGCTACCTACTGCACACCCCTTCCTAGGGACTGAGATGGAAACTTGGGCATGTGCCCTGATTGGGTATCAAACTAGCAACCTTTCGGTATGTGGGATGATGCTCAACCATCTGAGCCACACCAGCCAGGGCTAGAGCCTTTATTTTTTAAGTTAAGCAGTGATATGGAGATATAAAAATCCCAATCACACTTCTAGAGATGAAAACTATGTCTGAGATGAAAAATATGTTAGATGGGGTTAGCAGCAGATTACTAGTTGACTTTGCAGATAAGATTAGTCAGTTCAAAGATAGCAATAAATAGTATCCAAAATGGAACCGGGGGTGGGGGGGGGTGGGAGGGCTGCGGGGGGCGGGGGGGGCAGGGGGGATGAACAGAACATCCATGAATTGTGGTATAATTTTTAGCATTTTAATACATATGTGGACTCTCTAGGCAGAGGGGATGATGGTACACAAAAAATACTGAAGAAATAATGGAAGACAAATTTCTAGATTTGATGAGAACTATAAAACCTATAGTATAGATCGAAGAAGCTCAATGAATTGTAGACAGAATAGCACAAGGAAAACTACACCAAAGCACATCATAATTAAATTGCTAAAACAAGCAAACAGCCAAAACCGGTTTGGCTCAGTAGATGAGCGTCAGCCTGCGGACTGAAAGGTCCCAGGTTCGATTCCGGTCAAGGGCATGTACCTTGGTTGTGGGCACATCCCCAGTAGGAGGTGTGCAGGAGGCAGCTGATCGATGTTTCTAACTCTCTATCCCTCTCCCTTCCTCTCTGTAAAAAATCAATAAAATATAATAAATAAATAAATAAAACAAAAAATGGTGATAAAGAGAAAAGTTTAGAAGAACCAAAGGAAAACACGTGACAGAGGAACAAAACTAAGAATGACAACAGATTTTTCTTTTGAAACAATACAATTGACACCGTGGGGGCAAATCTTTAAAATACTGACAGGAAAAGCACACAGAGCCAATCCAGAATTCTACAGCCAACAGGGGTGTCAGAGTTTTTCAGACGTCCAAACCCGAGATAACTCATTTCCAGCATCTATAGAAAATGTTAAAGGAAGTCCTTCAGGAAGAAGGAAAATTATTCCAGATGTAAATGCAGATGTACCCTAAGAACCGGAAGCACCAGAAGCTGTAACTGTATGGGCCAACTCTTATCTAGAATGGCAGGGGCCGGCAGACAACACCCAGAGGTCACATGGTGGGACATTGCTTTATAAAAGTAAATGTCATGACTGCCATAGGGGTGGCCACAGGCAGGAAAACGTTGCTGTGGCAATAAGGAAATGCAGGAAGCTTCCTCAGCTTAGTGCACTGTGGTGCTGCTCATCTCAATGACCCGCCTTGCTGGGCAGCCTTGTGAATGGCCTCTGCCCCATAGGAAACACTGCACCTGGCTGTGTGCAGAAATCAAGATGAGCCAGAAAATCCCCAAGGTTTTAAGGATTTCACGATCTACAGTGAACTGCCATGGCAGAAGGTGATGGACACAATTGCCTTAGGAAAGAAAGAAACACACACACAGGAGGGAGACTTCTCTCAACCAGATCTAAGGAGGGCCATTTCTCCATAAGCCTCCAAAGCATGAGAATTTAGAAATATGTAGGGAAGAAAGGCTGCATCTTAGTTGTCATTTGTTGGCAACTTCTAATTAAACTGTTACATTTCTGGCCCCGCTGGCATGGCTCAGTCGTTGAGCATCGATCTAGGAACCAGGTCAGAGCCTATGCCCAGGTCTCCAGTTCGATTCCCTGTCAGGGGGCATGTAGGAGGCAGCCGATCAATGATTTTCTCTCATTATTGATGTTTCTATCTCTCCCTTCCTCTCTGAAATAAATAAAAATATATTCAATTTCTGGTTATAATATTAAAAATTCTGCTTCCTCCCCCTTTCTGTTACACTGCTGTGTTTGAAACTGGAGCAAGGGAGAGGGAAGACAGAGCACAGATCCTAGGTTGTGATGGGTCGTAAAATATCCAGATCAATGAAGGAGGCATGCGGCCTCGACTGTGACGTGCTTGGGGAACTATCTCCCTCCGGGAGGCTGTGAGGGTGGTGGCCTTGGAGACTGTGACTGCCCCCTGGGCTTGCAGGCAGATTTCTCAGTGGAGGACAGAAAGGCGATGTTTTCGGTTTGAGAGGAGGGCCTAGGAACCTGCAGAAAGTCTGACTGCTTTTCTATTTCAAGTACTCTAGGAGCTGATTTCCTTTGTTTGCTCTTGGTTTAGTAGACCCTTCTTTGAGAATTTTAGCCTGTGTTGTCTTGGCTAAGAAAAGCCACAGAAAGGTGGGGCTTGGAACCTGTGGCCATGTCCCACTCTGGTCCTTAGCCTGGTCGGTCTGGGAAACCTTGGGCCTGGAGGACATGAATTAGGGCTGGTTGATCTTTGGATTCCTCTGGGCCACGACCTGGGCAGTGGAAAGCGTTTGATAAAATATTGGAGAAGGAAAAAGAGAAGCTCCTCTTCCTGCAAAAGTGAAAATGAAAGTCTTCCCAGGCATAGTTGGGGCCTAAATGATGAAGTAAGCATCACCCCAGCCCCCACAGGTGCTCTCCAGTCAAACTAGAGGTGCACTCTTGCCCAGGTAGCTGTGCCCTCCTCCTGGAGGCCGTGGCCTGCTGCCCACCCACATACAGCTTACCCTGGTCAAAACCCAGTCTAGCCCAGCCGGTGTGGCTCAGTGGTTGAGTGTCATCTCATGAACCAGGAGGTCGCCCGTTTGATTCCAGGTCAGAGCACATGCCCGGGTTGCAGGCTCGATCCCCAGTGGGGAGCATGCAAGAGACAGCTGATCAATGATTCTCTCTCATTGATGTTTCTATCTCTCCCACTCTCCTCCTCCCTCCCTCTCTCTCAAATCAATAAAAAAAATAATAATATTAAAACCCAGTGTATACCCAAAGGCTTGGCCTAGAGGCCCTCTTCTCCCAGAGTCTCTTCTGATCCCCTCTCCTGCCGCCACCATCAAGCTAGCCTGCTTCCCCCTAGTCCCCATTTTCTTCCTATTGCCAAACTGACTTGTGTTTTCTTCTGCCTTAAGGGTTCAACCACCAGCCCAGACTGGAGAGGGATAGGAGGCAGAAGAGGAAGTAGGACAGTCGAGGAGGAACTGAAAGAAGCTGGCCAGGGGCCTTTCGGCAAGCAGAGACTGGAGGGGGTCAGGAGGCCATTCAGGTCCTCAGCAGAGATTGGGCTTAATCCAGTGAGTCAGGGGGAGGGAATGTGTTTGAACAGGAGAGAGCCTGTCAGGTTCTCAAGGGTTCCCTGGGGCTGCTGTGGAGAGAATGGGCAAGGTCAAGAGGCAGCTGGAGGCCATTAACTGCTGCTCCGTGCAGTGGCAGGTGTTGGGGGTATGGACAGAGATGCGGGCAGAAGGGGGCACATTTGGGATGGTTTAGGAAGTAAAACCTACAGGACCTAGAGTTCTCAAGGGTAACTGCATCTTGCAATGTCCCTGGTGTGGCAGCAGCCCAGGGTCTCTGGTCCATGAGCCCACCCTTCCCTAGCCCTATAGGTAGGGGTGTAGGTTTCTCCTCCACATGGGCCACTGCCCACTGCAACTTGGGCCTCTGAGGATGATGAAGAGACCAGTTAATTGTTGAGGCCTATGTCCCTAAGATTAGCTGAAATGAAATTTTTAGTGGGGTTTAAACTGTTAACGTATTGAAGCCTGTAAAGAATTTTTGTGTTTATTGAAGCCAAACTGTGGACATATGCCGGGAATCAGAACCTCAAGGAATTGAGATAATGCTCTGGAGAATGGCGGCTTACATTTGTATTTATACATTGCAATCAAAGGAGGGACATAGGTGGGTTACATGAAATTCATTGGTGATAGATTAAGGAGGTGGGATAAAGCCCCTGAGATTGGATAAAAAGTAAAATGATGGACACATACTTAGGTGGGTGCAGGAACAATTAACATGATAATGAAGGAATCTGTGGTATCTGTCCTGGCGCCCACCACATTAGGTTGTGCCCCAGGGGCTCCAGAAAAAGGGAAGTTACAAGTTACCCAGACACTTCAAGGGTATGTTATCATAGAAGCAAAAAGACAGCTGGCTCAGTTAAGGTAAAGGTTGACCTTGTCAGTGAAGATACTGGCCTAGGATGTAACTGTTCACCATAACTGCGTTTAGTTCAAGTTTAATTTCAAATCAACCTTTGTGGTTCCTTTAGGTCTCTGAGTTTGCAAGACTGTCATGCAGGCCTCCCCTGAGCTTGTCAGGTCAGCATGTGGCCCCTTCCGTCCACAAAACTTAGATTGTGCACTTATAGTAAGTGAATTCCCTCTCAACAAAGCTGTTATAAAACAACAGCTGTCGCCCTGGCCTATGTGGATCAGTAGTTAGAATGTGGGCCATGCACAGGAGAGTCATGGGTTTGATTCCTGGTCAAGGGCACGTACCTGGGTTGCAGGTCTGACCCCTGATCCTGGTTGGGGCCCATGCAGGAGGCAACCAATCTCTCTCTCTCCCCCCCCCCCCCCCCTCTCTCTCCCTCCCTCCTTCCCAATCTTCCGTGGGTGAGGATTAACAAAAAAAACAGAAACCACAGTTGTTAAGCTGCATTCTGAGCTGCTGCAGTCAAGTTCCATGCTTCCTGGGTATTGACTGTTGTCACTTGGAGCCCTGTGCTGAACGCCACCAGCCCTTCCAGGTGCCCTTGCCTATGAGTTGTTAGGCATTGCAACTGTCTTCCCAGCCCTCATCTCCCTACCATTGCTACATCCCTTATTTCATTCTCACAGCAGCTTTATGAGAGGCCATTACTCCCATTTAACAGATGAGGAAACTGAGGCTTGGGGACATGACTCCCCCAATGACACAGAGTGGAACAGTGATGGTGGGATCAGAACTCTGTTACTCCATAGAGTTTTGGCCTGTGGAGCTTTGTGTGGTGACTCCAGCCCTGCCTGTCTCCCTTCCTGCTCTGTGCCAGGCTCAGCCTCCCTTGAGTGGCTTGGGACTGTGAGAAGTGGCCAGTGTACCCACACCCCACACCTCCATTGCCACGTCACATGCATGGCTGTGTGGTGGTGTGTGAAGAAGTGGTCTCTGGCCTCCCCTCTCTTGCAGCTGAGCAGGGAGGGCCTTTCTTTGGGACCAGGAAAGTTGCCGGGCCATGCTGACCTCCCACTCAGCTGCTTCAGCCATGAGGCCTGGCTGAGCATCAGGCAATGCAGAGCCTCGGGCACTCTGTCCTGGCTTCCCTGCTGAAGGAGAAATGACAGGTTCCTCGAACTCCCATGAGGGTTCAGCTGACTGTGTGGGCCTATGAGGTGGACAGGCTGGCGTGAGGACAGCTGTCCCTCCTGCCCAAGTCCTGGAGACCATGGCTGCCCAGGGTACATAGTCCCAGCAGGCCCACCCTCCCTCCACGCAGGCCAGGCCCTATGCCCATGGTTCAGGTGCCCTTGTCCCACCACTTGCTTCTCTGAGAGGGCCTGTAGGCTCTGTGGACCACAGGCGACTTGCCTGATGGACCTACACAGGATCTGAGCTCCCTCCACATTCCCCACGCCATTACCCTGTAGAAGGACTGAAGGCCCTTCTACAGGGGGCCTGCTGCACAACCCCTTCTGCAGGGGCCCCAAGGACAATAGGGTAAAGAGGCTGGGCTCTCTAGGGGTAATAGAGACCCGAGTTTCAATCCCAGCTCTGTCCCTTACTGTGCTGGGGTAACTGGTGTATCCTGAGCCTCAGTTCTAGCTCATCTGTAAAATGGGGGTAATTCTGGTGTGAGGACTAAATAAGACATGTGCACAAAAACACTGGCTTGCAGGTGTTCAGTCATGTCTCCTTCACCTCCCAGTCCTGCTGCTCTGTTCCCCGCTGGCTGCAGCCCAATCCTGACAATAGCCCCTCCTCACTGCCCTCTCAGCTCCATGGAAGGAAGGGGGCGGGGGGGGGGGGGGGATATGGGGGAGGGGGTGCGCGGCGCGCGGCAGCACTGTTCCAGACATTGCAGTACCAGGGGAGACCACCAGGTGGCACACTCTAGCTCCCTCTCCCAGGACTGCTGCCTAGAGACCTTTGCGCATTTCGTTACTCTTCTGTGGTTTACTGTTATTTTGGATTATGGTCCTGTGGCCCTTAAAGGGACGCCTTCTGAGATTTCGTCCTTGTGCAAACATCACAGAGTGTACTTACAGAACCTAAATAGTATGATATGCTACTGTACTTCTATGTGCTATATTTTCTATGTGCTCTGTAGGTTTGTTTACACTCATATCACCACAAACACATAATTTGTTATGCTATGAATGTCACCAGGTGATAGGAATTTTCAGCTCCACAAATCTTATGGGATCACTGTCATATATGCATTCCATTGCTGACAGGAATGTTATACAGCTCATGACTATACAAGGGGCATCATAATTATCAGGACCCAGAGCTCTGGCTGAGAGCTGTCCCCTACCACTCCCGTTGGCTCATGCAGGAGAGGGCTTGCCCATTCCTTCCTTCCTCCCCTGTGGGCTCCCTGGAGTTCATGCAGACCCCCAGGCCTAATGCAGAAGTCACTTCCAGGTAGTGCTCGCAGGCCAAGGAGCCCTGGCCCGGAGGTGAACAGCCAACAGCATGCCAGCCCAGCATCTTCTCCATCCCTGCTCTTCCCCTGCCCTCTGATACTGGGGTGTTGAATGCAGACACACAGCCTCTGGTATAGCCAAACCTGGACCTATCAATAGCAGAGTGGGAGGCAGTTTGCTGTTTGAGGGTTGGACTGGTTCATTCTGTCCAGAGTGTCAGATGGACAAGTGGACATGTTTATAAGGTGTCTCGTCCCCCCAAGGGTTCTGAAGGCTTCCTGGGGACCCCACCAGTAGTCAGCGGCATCCAGCCTCTTTTCTGGCATTAGTTTGTCCTGGCTAATACAACTATCTCTGCAGATAGCCACAAACAGAGCTCAGTCAGGCTGAGCCCAGGTAGCAAGGCTGTGGTCACAAGAGTGAGGGAGCCAGCAGTGGGCACGGCCTGAAGCTGAGGCCTGCACACTCTCTAAGTGTGACAGCAGAAGCTCCTGGGTCAGGGGTCCAGTGCAGAGACCCAGGGACCTTCATTTTAACAAGTTGAGGGGGGGCAGTCCTGCACACTCAGGGTCGAGGACTTCTGGTCTATGGTGCAAGGTGAGAGTTGGACCTCCTTGTTAACCTGCCACCTGCAGCTCTGATGCCAACCTGAGGGTCACCTTCTTCCCTGTGCCCCTCTGCTTCTGAGGTTACTGGTTGAGAGGATGTGGCCAAGAGCAGGGACAATAAGCAAATGTGCTTCCCCACCCGTGGAGACCTCCAATTGCAGGACAGTGGGTCCTTGGGGAAGGTGAGGTGCCCTAAGGCACCCTGGACAACTCGGGCCTGTGGCAGCTCCCAGCCTCCCTGGGGCAGGCAGCTGAGTGTGAGTGTGAGTGGTTTGGGTTGCAACCTCTGGGCCAGAAGGCAGATTGCAGCCCACTGTCACCTGGTGGTGCTTGCGTGGGCAGCAGTTGTGGGTGAGGCGGGTGCCAGGGGAGGTGATTGCAGAAGGCCTTGGGACACCAGGTCTTGGCCCAGAGCCAAGGGTGCCAACCTCCCCCCCCTCCCTCTTCCCTTCTTCCCCAGAACCAGCAGCACTGGCTGCATCCAAAAAGAAAACATTTCAGAGGCTGACTGATTTTTCACAAAAGATATATTTGCTACTCCTCTCAGTACGTCTTCGAGCACTTGCCAGAATCTCTCAGGAATGTGTAGAAGCCCCTTTCCTAGGCCTTGGTGACAAGACCCTTCACAGCTTGTACAATGGCATCCTTGTCAATGCCAAACATCTTCAGCAGTTCAGCCGGCTTCCCGCTTCTTGGAACCTGGCTGACAGCCAGGCGGGTGACAGTGACGCCGGGCTCGCCCACTACTGCAGAGGACACTGCCTCGCCTATGCCACCTGGACAAAGGAAAGAGATTCAGGTGATTCGGTCTCAGGGTGAACAGTGGGTGGGGTCCCCTGGCCCTCTGCCAGCCTAAGTTTATTCCCTAACCCAACTATGACAGAGATGGCATATACACTACCCCTTCGCCCCTAAAGCAGCTGTAACAGACTTCACGAATGAATCCCTGTATTTTTTCATAAGCCCAAATGTGGCGTCCGAGTCATTTTGACATCATCTGGGCAGCTGTCACCAATGGACTGGTGTCTGCCCTTGTCCCCAGAGTCTAGGCCCATCTCCTCTCCTGTGGGGAGAAGGTGGTGTGGGTTATGGAGGACTGCTCTGTAGTAAGGACTCATGAGACAGAAATTGTGTGTGCCTCTCCCAGTCTGATTCTGCATGGTAACTACTTCTGAGACACAGGCCACCTTTTTTCTCACTCTTAGCAGTGAGATGGGACTCCCCACTGGCTTCCTGGGTGGCAGGGCCTCCGTGGGGCGATTCCAACAGCTGAGTTCGCTGTGTCTCCAGGCCCAGCTGCTCCGAGGACAGCTCTGGGCTTCTTGGGCCATAGCTGTCCTCCCAGGGCTGGGATAAAGGAGGGGTGTCCAGCCTGTGCCTGGCCCTCCCTGCCCCAGCGGTCCTGGCTCTCTGGCGAGGCCCTCACCTTCGTAGTAGTGGTCCTCCACGGTGAGGATTCTGCCCTTGGTAGCCCGGGCACTGTCAAGAATGAGATTCCGGTCCAGGGGCTTGATGGTGAAAGGGTCCAAGACGCGAATGTTGATCTTCTCTGTGAGGGCAGAAGATGCAGGGACGTGCTGAAGGAAATGGGCTGGATGCTGTGGGTCCGCCCTTGACGAGCCCCTGTGAGAGGGACTGGCCTGGGTGTCCTGAGAGCTGTCCCAGCTTGCGGCCAGCCTGTCCTGGGGACCAGCTGTCCTGTTCCCACTGTTCATGCTTGCCACCCCCAGAGGCTTGCCCCCTTCCTCTGCTGACATGTGGTGCCCAGGTACTCCAGCATCCTGCACCTAACCCCTCCTCCCGGGAGCCCTCCCAGCTGTTCCAGGAGCATCTGGTCCCTCTTCCCTCAGGCCCAGGGCCAGAGGATCTCGGCCTCTGGATTGTCAAAGAACACCGAGTGGCAAGTGTGGGGCCCGCAGAGCTTTCCTTCATTCTCCTCCCAGATGCCTTTGACGATGGAGCGGAAGCCAGAGCACTCCTGTGTCTGATCTAAGCCATGTACTCATAGGATGACGGGGACGGAAGCTGTGACTGCAGGTAGCCAGGTGTCAGGTCGGGTGACGACCAGCAGAATGACCTCAGGAGGACAAGTCCAGCTCCGCCACGCCTTCTTCATACCTCGCCCTGGATTCCCATCCCTGCTGGGGCCAGGCTTGCCCTGGCTTCTACAGTCCACCCTGCTCCTGCCCCCGCCTTCCTGCAGATCCTCTGAGCTCTATACATGCAGTTCCTTCTGCCTGGGCCTCTTTATCCATTTACTCATCAGTCTTATGTGCATCTGAGGTCACTGCCCTAAGGATGCCCATATCTGGCCTCTCCTTCATGCTCAACGTGGCTGAAATGAGACATCTACAGTGATTCTGTTGTAGGGGAGGCTAATGCCTGTCTCCCCTATGTTACCAGTAGCTAACATTTTCAAGCTCTTGATGATAATAATGAGAGGCCCGGCTGACGTGGCTCAGTGGTTGAGCGTTGATCTATGAACCAGAAGGTCACAGTTCGGTTCCTGGTTAGGGCACATGCCCGGGTTGTGGGCTGACCTCCAGTAGGGGGCATGCGGGAGGCAGCTGATCAATGATTCTCTCTCATCATTGATGTTACTATCTCTTTCCTTCTCCCTTCCTCTCTGAAATCAATAAAAATAGAACAACACCAGGTTATTATTTGCTGAATCCCCAAGATAGCCCCATGGGGAAACTTACAGTATTTCAATTTCATGGATGAGAAAATGGAGGCACAACAACGCTAAATAACTTATTAACTAGCGCCCAGATGAGTAGCGATTCAACCCCACTGACAGGCTCCAGGGCCTCTGATCTGACTACTGTGCTGGGCACCTCAACTCCAGGACCACAGGCAGGGACTGTGGCCACTGCAGCCCCAGAACTTAGCATCATGCCAGGCACATAGCAAGTGCTGGTAGGGTTGCTATTATCATTTAATTGGACGAAATTAATTCCCACCCCCAAGACCTAGTACGCAGTCGGTGCCTGATTTAAGACTATTTGGGTCCCTCTCTCCTCACCTTTCTTCAGCAGGTCAGCAGCAGCCAAGGCCTCGTGCAGGGTCACCCCGGCTCCGATCACAGTCACCTGGTCATCCTGGCTCTTCAGGACCACCTGGGGTGACACAGGGCCAGTGAGGCTCAGGGACCGGTGGGCCCTGGCCTCGGGCTCATTCTGTGGGGTCTCACCGGGCACGAACCACACTGACCTTGGCTTGTCCGATTTGGAAATCCTCGTTGTTGCTATAGATGATGGCGTTTTCTGGGCGGCTGGTCCGGATGAAGCAGATGCCCTGTAATGAAACAATAACTGAGGATTACGGACGTAGCACATCCCACCTCAAATAGCGAGGTTGTTCTAGAAGGCTGTCACCTCCCACCCGCAAACGTCCCCACCCTCCATCCCCATGGAGGTGTCTGTCAGTCGCCTCATGTGACTGCTCCTCTAGGAGGAAAGGGGCTCTTGCCCTCTGCAGCATGCACCGCTGCAAACACTCTTCCCAAGGGGCAGTGGCCAATGACTTTGCCAGCCCCAAGCCCCAGACGGAAAATGAGTTTTCCATCAGGTAGAGTGGCCACCAAGTGGGGCCACTCCCCAGGATGCTTGCAGCATGCCTGGCCCTCGGCCCTCTAGCCTAGGGCAGTGCGGCTCTTGGTCGGGACCATGTTGCTCATTGTATCTTGGTTACTCCAACTCAGGGGGGCCAGACAGGCATCACCTGCCACATTGTCAGGGTTGCCAGGATTCTCAGTGGAGAAAGAGCACGGTGATCAATTAGCAACGCCTGCCCTATGGCAGGAAGGATGGCATGTACTTCACTTTGCCTAGTCTAACTTTTGCAAGCTACAGACACCAGGGGAAGGTCAGGAGACACCACTCTGGGACAGTGAACGACCAGCACCGTGCCCGCAGGCTGGCCTCCCCCGCCCCAACCGCCCCTCAGCAGAAAACAGAACAGCATGTGACCAACCTTTGTATTGGCTGCTAGTTCCACTGCTTTCTCCGTAGACACCCCATCACTTGGGTAGAAGACAGTTGACGTGGGGACTGATCGAAACATGGCCAGATCTTCCAGGGCCATCTGAGAGGGCCCGTCTTCCCCTGGGATGTGGGAAAGGACATGCTGAATCAAGACCCCCACCATGGACCCACCTTCCCCCTTACCACCTGGCCCAGAAGTCCAGGGAAAGTCCAGGGGCTAAGCATCCTGGCCCCGGTTCAACTCACCAATGGACACGCCGCAGTGGGAGCCACAGAGGTTGATGTTGCTCTCGGAGATGGCCGCCATGCGAATCTGGTCGAAGGCCCGCGTGTAGAAGGCTGCAAAGGTGCTGCAGAAGGGGACGGTCCTGTTGCGTGTGGCACAGCCCACGGCGATGCTCACCTGGGGGCAGAGCAGGGAGAGGGTGGCTAGGGGGTTCTGTCATCCTACTGATGTAATTCTCCTCTCCAAGGACTGCAATGAACTCCTTCCACTTGAAATAACCATGTTATTTGTCTTTTTTTTTTTTTAAATCCTCACCAAGGTATATTTTATTGATTTGAGAGAGCATTGATTGTTGCCTTCTGTACGCAACCCCCGCAACCTGGGTATGTGCCACGACCGGGAATCGCACCGGCAACCTTTCAATGCACTGGATGGCACTCCAACCAACCAAACCACACCAGCCAGGGCTGAAATAACCATTTTAGAAGTTCTCTGAAAACGACTGCCCTTGGGAACATCCTCCCCCCGCCCCCACGAGCAGCAAGCAAAGCCTTTCACAGAGCAGGCTAGTTAATGGGTGCAGATGGTCCATCTTCACAACCTAAGCAATCCCCTCCCCCATCTCCTGGCCAACCCCAAGGCCTTTACAAAGACCAGCCCTCACACCCCATGTGCCAGTGGAGGCTCTGGCCCAGCAACAATATAGGCACTGGTTCCAGGTTGGCTGTCCCCCCACAGCTTGGAAACCCACTGCTGACGTAAGCCCTCCTCCCCAGATCCTGGGGCCCCTCAGCCTCCACATCCTGCCAGTCCAGGCCGGGCTCTCCAGCTGCCAAGGCTAGAAGCCACACAGAGAGAACTTCAGGTTCTGCTGGGAAAACCTTGGACGTGTGAGAGCCAGCAGCCTTCAGAGGAAGCTCTCAGTCCCTAAAGGCCTGCAGGCTCGGCTGGGCTGCTTGGCCAGCAGAAGCGGATATTTTGACAAACAGGACAAAACATCCTTCCCATTTCACCACCCCAGTTCCTGATAAGGCGCTGCTAACGCAACTGTGTGCATGGCAGGGGCCCAGAGCCTGTGTGTAAAAGGGCTCAGCAGACTTGGCTGGCGGGCCCATTGTGTTCCAGCCCACCTTCCCCTTGGAAGGCCCTCTGCCCCAAGAGCCCATTCACCCCACCTGGCTTACGTGCAGCGCTCCTGTGCACACCTGCAACCCACTCAGCTCTTCCTGCACACTCATCCAGGACATTTACACCTGGGCGTGGCACCCCCCACCAAGTGTGGCTACTTAAAGTCAAGGTCAGTGCTGAGTCCTAGCTGTTCTGAGGTCTCTCTGGGTATCTAGGAGGCGTAGATACCCAGCGGTGGGTTTCCAAGCTGTGGGGGGACAGCCAACGTAGCTGCCCAAAGGGGCAGGAGGGCTCTAGCCCTGCCCCTGCACCCCTCAGACCTCTCCCCCGAGGCTGTGGCTAGCCCTGTGCCCACCTGCCTGCCCTGGCACCCACCATGTTCTGTTCGGCAATGTAGCACTCGATGAAGCGATCGGGGTGCTCCTTTTTGAAGAGGTCCGAGAAGGTGGAGTTCTTGGTGTCCCCATCCAGAGCGATGATGCGGTCGCTGGCGTGGCCCAGCTTGGCTAGGGCCTGCCCATAGGCCTTGCGGGTAGCTATCTGTGGGGAGGAGAGTGGGAAGGCTGAGCACCTCTCGGGCACCTGTGCAGTGCAGCTTAGAATCCTGCACAGCCCCTGAGGGACACTTTTTAGGGAGGAAAAGAAGAAAAATTGGGGCAGAAAAAGGAAGGCCAACAACACATGACCCTGTGAAAAGTTAACTTGTACAGTGAACTTGGGAGTCCCTGCAGTTCCTTGGCCAGCCCAGCCGAGGGGTTTGAGCTGCAAAAGATGTTCCAACAGCAACCCCCCCCCCCCCCCCCCCGCGCCGCACATGAAGGAGACTGTGAACTTGCCCCACTCTGCGCAGGAATACACTGAGTCTGGGAGTCAGAAAGCTTGAGGCCAGCTGCACAGATGCACTCCCCCAGAAGAGGTCCCAGAGCAGGGCAGGCCTCCCTAGCCTTTGCCAGGCCAGATGAAGGCCAGTCCTGAGCTCAGGCAAGGCAGAGGGCCAGGGATCGGGGGGGGAAGGGGGGGCACGACTCAGGAGCTGTGCTTTGATCCCTGTGGTATCAGTAGCTTGCTGTGTGACTGTGGGCAAGTCCCTTGCCCTCTCTGAGCCTCTGCAGGTAAAGGATTCCTGAGCCGGTTGTTTCCATAAAGGGACTGGCAGGAGCAACCCCTCAGGGTCCTCCTCCCCCTGAAATAACGCCTCTCCTCCCTTTCCCAGTCCTCTAGATTAGACTTATATTGGCCCCAACCTTGGGGAACCAGAGAACCGCAGCCACCCCACCCAGCTAGTCTAGAAAAGCAAAGCCGGACTCTACCTTGTCCCCAATTTTGTAGCTGGGTGGAGTGGGCATGCGGATGTTGGTGATGTCCACCGAGGGGGCGTCCTCCTGAGGGGGAGTTGCCAGGATCTTCTTTTTGCTCTGGATCTGGCTCTGGATTTCCTGGATGACCTGATCAGCCATGTTTTTGGGGAGGGGCTTTCCATGCCAAGACTCCTTATCTTCTACCCCTGCGGGTGCCATGTAGGAGGACAGAGGGCCAGGAAGCTACTCCGTGGGGCCTGGCCTCCCCACCCATCGAGGGACAGTCCAGGGGAGAGGGAGGAATAGTGTCATCACAGTCAAGCAGAGCCCTGTGCCGGGCACCACGAGGGCCAGGACTCTACGTGCCTCGTCCCCATGGACCAGACACCTCCTCCTCCAGTAGCTCACAGCCAGATGGGGAGGGCGCAGGCACGGGCAGATCACCCTGTCCCATTCGCTTCTGTGTCACCTCCCCAGCCCGAGCCCACCGAGAGGCACGTGCTGTAGAAATGCTACTCAGTTTCTTGGCCGGGTTGGGATCCTGGCCATCAGGAGGGAAAGCGGAGGCCTAGAGCAGGGCAAGCACTGTCAGGTCACCTGAAACATCTGTGAGCCACAGAGCAGGCCCGCCAGAACCACCAGGTGCTGTACCGTGCAGGGACCTTCAAGGTCGCCTCAGCTGGGCGGAGCCATGGACTGACCCTCCGAGGCAGCACTCAGCAGCCCCACGGACCCCCAGGTCTTCCCTTCAGAAGCTTCGAGGTTTCCAGATCCCACCCAGTAGAGACACCCGAGGAGTGTCAGGCAGTAGCACCGAGGCTGTGACCTCTCAGAGTCCTCTCCTCCCAGAAGCCCCACCCCTTCTCCAAATAGCGGTGATGCCCTCAATTTCCACAAAGGCAGAGGGACCCACGCCCCCCAAGCAGACGGGGGACTGCCAGGGCACCTGCCACAGGAAGCCAGCCCAGAGCCTGCAGCTGGGCCTCCAGTGCCATAGACTCCCTGTGTGCACATTTAATCCCTGACCACTTCTAGCCCCATTTCCCCACCTGAGTGCTAGGGAGCAACACGCTGGCATCACCATGCTCACACCTGGCGCAGGAACCGTCTTCCAGATCCTCCGGGCTCTCCACCCGCACAGGCCTCTGCTCAGCCCTTTTCTACTGCCGGAGGGCTGTCCCACCCACTCACCTAGGGGGAACCCAGGTTCCCAGAGTCCTGCTGGCCCATCAGCTCAGGGCAGATAGCTGGGGCTGTGGATGGGTGCTCTGAGCGTGCCAGCCAAGGAGGGGAGGTGGGATGGTCTCCTTTCCTCTTACCCATAGGCCCTCCTGATCCCTCCTTTCCTTCTGCCTACACATGCACTCAGCCAAGGCCAGCCTGGCCTGGATTTGAATCCTAGCTCAGCCATGCTGACCACTGAGTCCCCAGCCAGGGTGCACTCACTACCGCAGCCTCCCCAGACACATGATCTTAGAGAAATGCCCCCTTTCGTGGAAACCCCCACCCGCTCAGTTAGCCACAGGGCCCATTCCCAGGGGTGGCAGGGAGACTTGTGCATACGGACCCGAGATCCCTCGGCCCTTGAAGGTCTTGGCAATGATGGCTGTCGGCTGGTGCTTGGCCTGGCTAAAAGCCTTGCAGAGCTCCTCCACACTGTGTCCGTTCACGATGACGGTGTGCCAGCTGGGGACGGAGAGGGGGCAGTGAGGAGCAGGGACCAGTGCCCAGCAACCCTGACGGGCTCCCAGGGGAAGGCCTGCAGGAGCTGGGGAGTCTAAAATAGTCCTGTTTTCTCTTTTCACATCCTTTCACTTCCTCTTGTTCACTTCGTACAGATTTTCCTCTCTCCCTAAGTCATTCAAAGCTTAGTTCAATTATTGCCTCTTTTGTTCCTGATCCATTCATTACCTAATGAAAGCTGCTTTTGGGACGATGCACTGGGTTTGGAATCTATTAGATTCTTGACGAATGTTTTGGTCTAATTTTCATTTGTCTGATCACTCCACAGGTACTGGGTGTGTGGTGCTGGAACTTTCTGAACGCATCCACACAGGGACTTCAGCCCTCAGAGCCCTGCACAGTCCCGCCCAGAGTTCTCCAGGCTCCTCAGCCAGGACTGAGCCCTGGCCCTGGGCCCTGGGAGCTCTAACTGCAGAGTGGCTTGTATCTGAGGTGAGAGCCCCGCTGGCTGACACCCACCCACATGGACCTCCCTGCTTTGTAACACGTGACTGAATTCACAAACCCTTTCTCCCGTTTCACCAGAAGAGGGGGCTGGTCTCTTCCACAGGCTGGCTGAAGCTGGGCACAGGAGGCAGCCCACAGAAGGTTCAGACCCCTTCATGACCCTTAGCCTCACGAGCAAGTGTGGTTCACACCGTGCACCCCCCCTCCACCTCCATCCACCCAGGAACAAAGTGAGGATGTGTGAGACGTTACGTGCAGTCTCTTGAGAACTACTGTGCCACACGGCCACACAGAGGAACTCACTTAAAACTGGGCCGTAGCCCACAAATCCATGCGGTGGCCTGGGCTGTCACTAAGCCGAAATGCCCAGAGTCTGAAATTGTGTCAAAACCTGAAAAAGGGACTCATTCGCCTCTAGCCTCAGCCCCTGCCCCTGCCAGCTTCCAGCACTGTGGCTCCCATGCTGGGGATGCCCGGCCAGGCCACAGCCTGTACGTACCCGAAGGCCTCGCAGCGCTTCTGGTAGACGTCCAGCTGGTGCTGCAGCGGAGCCGGCTCGCTCTGGCCCAGGCGGTTGATGTCAAGAATGGCAACGAGGTTGTCCAGCTTGTAGATGCCGGCGAAGGCCATGGCCTCCCACACGGAGCCTTCCGACAGCTCCCCGTCTCCCAGCAAGCAGTAGACACGGTAGCTGTAGACAGGTGGTGGGGATAAGGCTGGCACCTGCCCTGGGCCACCATGCTCCAGGCCTGTCCCTCCCAAGGAGCCTGCGCTCGGGGTCAAGGACACCCCCTCCCCCCCGCCCATGATGTGCAATAACGCCAGCAGGTGCCTGATGCCCACGCCAAGTCCACACCGTGAGGAAATGGCTGTGCCAGGAGCTCCACAAAGTACTGGCTGCCGAGACAGAGCTCCAAGAGGCAGCAGTCTGATGCAGAGCATCGGGGTATCAGGGCACAAGGAAAAGGAATGTTCACTGGGGCCAAGGACTCCCATGGGCAGGAGGGCCTTCAACTGCCCGCTGCAGGGGGGCACCCACTTCCCTCCCCCTCTCACACACCAGGAGTGCTGGGGGAGCCCTGGACTCGCTGGAGGGCCAGAGGGAAAGGGGGCCTTTCTGCTCGAAGAAGCTGGGCGGGGGGGGGGGGGGGGGGGGCTGGGAGGTGTACCAAGCAGCACCCTAGAGGGAGGCCTCAGGTAAAGAATGGGCACCAGCTCCCGAGGGGTCTCATGCTGTGACAGGTGCCTCATGTGACCTCTCCCCAAGCGTCTGAGGCTGGTTCCTGCCCAAGACAAGAAGGGCTAAGGCCTGCGCTTTCTCCATCCCAGGGCCTCTCCTGCCCTTAACAGAGGCAACCAAGGTCTTTTCAAAGCAGAGCGACATGGTCAAAAGAGCACTGAACTGGGTGTTACCCAGCTGACCGAACCTTCCCTGGAACTGGGGAAGGGTGGAGCCAATGGGGTGAGGCTAGAGGTAGGAAGACCATTTCAGGGATCTGACCCCCTTTTCCCAACATCTCCCAGATGTGAGGGAATGGCTGAGGAACAGCAGCCACAGGCATAGAAACAGGAACCCCACCCACAGGCTGGCATGTGGCATGTAGGGTCCCTAGGGGGCTCTAACAAGGTGTTGGGCCCTATACTCACTAATCCTGCAGGGAATGTAAATGCAGTTGTTATTCCCAGAACACACAGACAAGGAAATAGGCTCAAATGTGAAGGGACTCATCTAAAGGCAATGTAGATGGGAGCAGCTAAGTGGGGATTCAAACACAGGCCTGTCTACTCCTTGCTGTCTAGGAAGGCAGGCACGGAGGGAAGAGCAGCAGGACTTGCCCAGTGTCCAGCTGCATGGCCCAGGGAGTGAGGCTGGTGCCTGGCTGGGCTCAGAGGGGACACAGCTGCCCTGCTGCTGCAGCAGGAACCCGTCCTGGAGCCAGAGAAGGGGCGGGGACAGCCATGGCACTGTCAGCATGACTCAGCACCTCCACAGGCCAGCAGGTTAAGGAGGAGTTCCCCATTTTTCCCTTCTATGGCTTCCAACAGGCCAGGCCACCAGTTACCTGGCCGGGAGCAGAAGGTCCCAGGGCCCATACTCAGGGGCTTATCTGAAGCTGTGCCCTGCGGGTCAGAAGCTCCTGAAGTCTCCAGCCTGATGGGGCGGAACCAGCAGCCTGCAGGGAACCACTTCCCCAGAAAGGAATTCCAAGGAGGCAGACTGGCTGCTTTCCCACCCCACCCACTTCCAAGGAAGCCCAACTGGCCTTTGGGGCCCAGAGGCGCAGGTCAAGAGGGCATCCTGGGGTCCTGGGGAAAGACACTGGAGCCCCACAGGAGCCCCACAGAAGTCAGGCTCACCCCAGCTCTGAGTTACCACCATACAGGGTAGAGACCCTCAACAGAGGGCCAATGTTTGTGGCAGAGGTGTTTGCAAACCTCCCCAAACATCCAGCCAGAGGACTGCCTGAATGGGTTACAGCAGGCCCATAACACAGAACGTCAGGCAATCATTGTGAGAAAAGGCTCACAATGTTCAGATTTTTCTAAAAAGCAGAATGTATGGGACTGCACATTTTTAAGTTTTTTCTCACGATAATGAGGAGGAAATATGATACACTGAGATTTAAATGGGGGAGTGGTGAAGAATAAAGAAACCTGACTGGCGTGGTTCAGTGGATTGAGTGGCCACCCATGCACCAAGAGGTCACCAGTTGGATTCCCGGTCAGGGCACATGCCTGGGTTGTGGGCTCAATCCCCATTAGGGGGTGAGCAGGAGGCAGCCGATCAATGATTCCCTCTCTCCCCCACTTTCTCAAGTCAATAAAAACATATTTTTAAAAATAGTAAAGAAAATATCCATTTCTTTTTAATTTCTTTATTTTTCAAATGAGCAGTTTAATCAAAACAAAATTGTTAAAAAGAAAATGAGAGTCAATTTGATGCATGGTCCCTATTGGTGGCTGGGCTACATGCCTGGAGGCCAGGTGTGCTCTATCAGGACACTATCTGATACCAGTGGTCGGCAAACTGCGGCTCTCAAGCCACATGCGGCTCTTTGGCCCCTTGAGTGTGGCTCTTCCACAAAATACCACGTGCAGGCATGCACGTACAGTGCGATTGAAACTTCATGGCCCATGTGCAGAAGTTGGTTTTCAGCTCTCAAAAGAAATTTCAATCGTTGTACTGTTGATATTTGGCTCTGTTGACTAATGAGTTTGCCGACCACTGCCCTTGACAATAACCCTCACCCCCCAACCCCCGCCCCTCCACATACAGTCCTAGGCCCTGAGCCTGAGCCAGCCCTGCTGCTGGGAACCCAGCCGAACCCATTCTCCCTACACTGGCTCATTCCATTATGTTAGGGTGAGGAAAAGACCCTTCACAGGGAATTACTTCAACAACTTTTGGGACTAATTAACTCGCATCTCTGGTTCTGTGCCAAATAAAATACTCATAAATACACATTTCATTCTTTGTGATTTTCTTCACAGTGAATCACTTCTGGGGACTGAAGGCAAATGCTGTGCTGCCCAGTGACACTGGCCTGGGAGGGTCTGGGACACCTCACAGCCCCAGCCACCTCCTGAAGAGCAGTCTCAGGAGCCCCTTCCCCTGCACGCAGTAGGTGCTCACCGCAGTGTGGCATCCAGCCAGGCTCCCTGCAGCCACCTGTCCTTGGTAGGCTGCAGTCACCACCACGTTCCCACTGCCAGGGGTGGACTGTAGGGCACTGGGGAAGCCATGGCTGCACAGCTGGGCCCCTCCTGACACCTGCAGGCCTGGCTCCATCAGCCCTTCCTCTAGGAAGCATCCTACCCACCGGGCTCCCTGAACCTCCTAGACTTTGCTCGGGCCCCTCAGAATAGCCTGAGGACTCTGAATATGGACTCAGGATGCAGGGGTGCATGCCCTGGGTTTAAATCCAGCCTCCACCACATCTTGCCTCAGTTTCCTCATCGGTGGGAGGAGTAACTGTGCTCAGTCACCACTCAGCCCGTAGGGGGGTTATCAAGGTGAAAACCTATCAAGCTCTGAGCACTGAGTGCAAGGCCCCAGATGGAAACGGTATAGAAACCAGCTGACAAGTGATCTCCTTAAAGCCTGCAGCCAACACTTCCCCCCGCCCCCAAATAGAGACTGGGCTGCAGGTCATATGGGGACATACAGACAGCCTTGTGACTGAAATCTGCCTCCACCACCTGGCACTGAAGCAGCAAATCGGTATGATCCGGTCACCTCCTCCAATGTTTGTGTCTTCCCTGGCTGACAGGTGGGGTCAGGGATGCCCAGAACCCTCCGGAATCCACCATCTTCTCCTTTCCCAACGCAAAGGCAAGCAGCAAGGCCCGAGCTTGTGGCACTTAGACACTGGAGGGTGGGGCCCACGGAGACTTCCAGGGTCCAAAAACCAGGCTTCGAGGTGACACAGGAACTCACCAGCCAAAGCACTTTGGACAAAGAGCACGTGGCCAGGAGCATGGGCTCTGGGCTCAAATCTGGCCCCACCAGTCACCATCAAGGGACTGCGGGCGGTCCCTTCACTCCTTTGAGCCTATTTCCTCCTCTGATCATGGGTCAGTCTTAGGCCACACACATACTATTACTCAGCTCAGACTCAGGTAAGAGGGAGTGCCTGGTGGCAACAGTGAGGGCTGAACCCCTCCCAAAACTACCGAGGGTGGGGATGGGGAGCGGGAGTATTACCTGGCTTTGTCGAAGTATTTGCCTGTGTAGGCCATCCCGCAGGCGGCCCCAAGGCCCTGGCCCAGAGAGCCAGTGGCCACATCGGTGAAAGCTTGTTTCTGTCATAACAGAGAGCCACAGTCACTCACAGGGGAGAGAAGGCAGCAGCTCACCTCCCGGGGTCCTGGAGAGCCTGCCTGATAGCCACACGCCCACCCAGACTTAGCCATGCGCCTAGATCTGCAGAAGGCTCTGCCCACCAGGGACGTGTGACCTCAGGTCAGAGACTGAACCTCTTTGGGCCTCAGTTCCCTCATTTGTAAAGGGAGGCCACATTGTCCAACTCACACAGCGGCCAGAATTCATGACAAAACTGACAGAATGCGTGGCCCTGGTGGGTGCCCAGATTGGGGGTGGGGGGAGTGAGTTTCCACGGTAACCCATGAACTCCAAGCACCTGCAGGGATTAGCACCCTGAGGAGCAAACTGGTCGCTTCCCTGGTGAACCTGCAACCCGCTTCCTGACACTGGGATCCTCTTCTCCCGCGCTGTGTCTATATGGTCAGGGAGGCCCCGTGGGTAAGGGAAGCTGGGTGCTTGGTGCTTTAGGAGAGTTTATCTCTGCAGTCAACCCAGAGCACCTCGAAAGGCCTCACCCTTCAGCACCAGCTTGGGGTGAATGGAGCAAGCCCCCAAAACACCTGCTTCTTTCCTTCCTCCTATCAATGCCCTTCTCTACCTTTTAACATCCCCGGTTCTTCAGTGGGCACCCCTACCCCCCTTCCGACATGCCTTGGGAAGCAGGAAGTGGAGACAGAAGCCTGTGCGGCTCCTGGTGGGGTGCACTTACCGGGACAGGGTGCCCGTCCAAGTCAGAGCTGATCTTCCTCAGGTTTAGCAGCTCTGCCTCGAGCAGGAAGCCGGCTTCAGCCCAGACGGCGTACAGGATGGGAGCTGCGTGACCCTACCAGGGATGGTGGGAGGGGTCAGATGGGGAGCTGTGCCCACCCCACACTGAAACCTGGGCCTGGAGAGCCTACCGGCCCAGTTATCCATTTCAAGGAAGGAACGAAGTGAAGGCCACTTCCCCTGCTTTCATCCTCTCCAGCCAAGGCTGCACAGGCCCCAGGACAGGTGCAGGGAGAGCACAGCTGTGAGGCCGGCAGAAGCCAAGACCCCAGCAGGCAGCTCGCCGCCCTAATCCCTGGTTTCTGGCACGTGAGCAGGCTTGGACAGACTTCTAAGCTAGGATGCCCCAAGAGATGAGGCCACAGAGCCAGGCCTGGGCGTTGGTGAATTTCAGGGTCTGTGGCATGGCTGTGATTCTCGCGTAGGAGGGGCAGGACCAGGTGCCCTATCCCAAACCCTGCTGCAACACACCATCATTCCTGAGGGAGCAGGCTGTGGTCCAAGGGTGCTGGCACAGCACAAAGAGAGTGTGCAAAAAGCCACAAGCCCTAGCCGGTTTGGCTCAGTGGACAGAGCGTCAGTCTGCGAATGAAGGGTCCCGGATTCGATTCCGGTCAAAGGCACGTGCCCAGGTTGCAGGCTCGATTCCCAGTTGAGGGCATGCAGGAAGGGGCAGCCGATCAATGATTCTCATCATTGATCTCTCTATCTCTCTCTCCCTCTCTCTTCCTCTCTGAAATCAATAAAAATATATTAAAAAAAAAAAGCTACAAGGCTGCACCCAGACCTGGACTCAAGGCCTGCATGTGGCAAACAGGCACAGCACCTGGCAGACCACTTCCATTGTCCCCTGTGAATTCAGTCATTTATTCCTTAACTTGGGTTAAGTTTGCCAGCTGGGCCTGCACAGAGCAGGACATCGAGGGAAGGGCTGGGCTTGCTGTGTGGAAATGGAGCCTGAGGGGAGAGGGTGGGCCAGGACTGGGCTTACGTCGGGGCGGGGGTCCCCTTTGAGATGGATCACTGCCAGCGCCTTCTCAGGGTCCAGGGCCCATGATACCCAGCCCCGGTGAGAGGCGCCGGCTGGGCTCCTACCTTGGAGAGCACAAAGCGGTCGTTGTGAGGGTTCCGGGGGTCCTGGGACTTGTAGCGCATCGTGTGGAAGAAGAGGACAGACATGATCTCCGCGGCGCTGCAGCATGACGTGGGGTGGCTGTGGCCCAGGGGAGAGGCGGACAGGTGCATTATGGCCTGGACCCCTGACTTACAGGGCTCACCCTAGCCCCATGTTAGAGGCCTAGGGAGTGCATGTCCCAAGGAGTCACTGAGAGCCACATGCTCCTGCTCCCTGGAGGGTTACACAGGGTCTCAAGGAGGCCGCTGTTGGCAGCCTGGGGGTTGCACCCTCCCAGGGACAACAGTTCACACCCTCAGAGTCACACAACTGGAAACTTCTGGGGTTAGACTAGCGTAAGGAGGACCCAGGAGACTGGACAGGCTAGCACAGACCCAGTGCAAGGCAGCACCGTGGCAGAGGTGTGGCTGGTGCCGGGGGAGCTCCGTTCTGGCCTTGTGGCTCCTAGCAGGAGTTAGGACTCAGCAGATGAGGAAGTGTGCTCCCTTTGTGACTAACCAGTGAGCTACATCCCAGTGGAGCTGCCCTCCCAAGGCCAGGGGTGCTGGTCCTGAGGCCACAGGCAAGGGGTTAGGCACTGAGGCTCATGGGATTACCACAAACCTCCCAGCAGCTTCCCGGGGCTGGTAGTCTGACAACTCGGGCTCTAGGCTTTCCGATAGCATCATCAGGCTACTTGGCAGCTTTTTTAATGGCATTCTGAGGGCTACTACAGCCATTAGGAACCATGCTTTAGTGCAGAACTTAAAAGGCAAAACACACGTTCTTATCTACCAACGCTACAGTCATAAAAATATAAAAATCCCTTCTGCCTATGACAAGAGCTGAGATGGGGCTGCCCTTCCAGCCCTGGAGTGGGGGGTTCAAGGGGTACCCCTTGCATCCTATTAATTGCACAGTTACTTGAATAGCTACTGAGCAAAGGAATTAACAATATAAAGTGCAAGCATTACATCCTAGGATGAGACTTGTTCAGGTTCAGGTCTCTCAGGACCCACATGACTATGCTAGTCCCTGTCCCCAGGAATGGGGTCAGAGGTTGGGGTTCCTGCTGGGACATGGTAATCCCTGGCTAACCCTGCCTGAAGCCCTCCTGCCCCACAGTTCCGTTGAGAAACGTGCCTCCACATCACTCCACCATGCAGCTCAACGCGGCCCTGATAATGCTCTTTGAGGTCCTCCACATTAAAACACGCCCAATGCCAAACCCAAGGGCACATGCAACATCTGGAGCTCACATATACCTCCCTCCTCCCCCGCCAGTCGCCCCCCGCCCCCACCCCTGCCACCGGGTTAGGGGTGAGTGTCACTCCCAGCGCAGACACATTAGTAGAGAAATCCAGAACCGTCCATGCTGGTTTAGTACCCACATTCCCAGCACACAATCGTCTTATACTTAACCATTTCTACGAGCTCCTTGGTCATGGGGAAAAGACACTAGACCTGAAAGAGGGAGGTGAGGAAATGTAAACGAGAAACTTCTCTGCCTGGCAGGGACCCAAATTCCTCGTCCCCCGTGCCCAACTTCAGCTGAAAGGTATCATGGTCAATACAGATATCACGGTCAACACCGGTCAGGCTGACCTCATGCCCTTCCTGCCTTGAAGAGCAGCCCTGTCCCTGAGGAATCCCGTTTCACAAGTCTTGACCCTGTTACGAGAGCAGTGGGGGAAGGATGTGGGTAGACAGTGGGCCAAGCTCCGAGGAGAAAGCAAGGCAGGTGAGCGGCTCTGCCTGCCCTGTCCACATTGTGATCCCGGGGTGACATCCCCACTGCTGTCAAAAGATAAACAGCAAGATACAAGCTCTTGCTGCACATGGCGAGAGAGCTGCAGTTATTTTATCCCTTCTAAAACTTGCATCTGGCCACACTGCTTCACACCCACCAAGTACAAACATACGGAATAAAGGATCCTTAGGGGCCAGGTGTCCGCCTCACTCTTTCAAGGACCTTCCTCTGCAAAGTGTCGCAGTGCAGGTATGAGCTGTGTGACCAGAGCCAAGTGCTTCACCTCCCCAAGGCTCAGCTTCTTCACTTGTAAATGGGGCAGTGATGTGTTTGGGGGGGCGGGGGGGAAGGCGTCCAGGAGTCCCAGTAAGAGAATGCATTTGAAATGCCCAGGTTCACCAGTCTCCACCATCAGCTGGAGGACCAGATACCAAACCTCTCAGAGCCTCCTCATCTGCAGGCGGGGACTATGACACCCCCACCCCCACCCCCACCCCCACTACAGGGCAGACAGGAGGGAAGAAATGAGCCAAGGATTGAGACAGGGCTCTATAAACTGTAAAGTGTGGAGCACACAGGAAATGCAGTTTTGTTTGTTTTTAAATATAACATACTATTTAATTCAATTGAACAAATACTAGCTACTTGAAATGCATTGCTTGCATTTACAAAACTGACCAAACGTAGTGTTAATATCTGAAAAAATCACATATAATTCTAATGTAGCCCAGACAACAAAAAGCTCTAAAGTAGGTATAAGAATACAATAGAAAAGAGAAATTAAATCTGACCAAGAACAAAAGGGAACTTGTAAATGTATTATAAAAATGTATTACAAGAATAAAAAAATATTATTAACAGTTACTTTTAAACTCAACCTATTAGAGGTCCTTCAGGGCTGACAATGTATTGAGTCTGTGGCCTCAGGGCCTGATCTTTTCCTGCAACCCCATTCCCCCTGGTGGAGACAGCTACAAGTAAAGGCACCATTCCACAGTGCCGTGGATGCCACACCTATGGACACACACTGGCTAGGTACAACTGGGGATGGAGTCAGGGTGGGGGCACTGCAGGGTACTTGACCCAAGACACATGGGAGTTACAAGTGTGTTCAAAATCCCTACCTTGGCCTGAACAATCCACTTACAGTGCCAGCTAGTTCAGCCTCTGAAGGTGATGCTGAGCTTAGAGCTGGGCCTAAATAAATTACATTTCTCAAAGACACCCCCACTGGGGGGACGGCACACATCCTTCCAGATGTTCCCTGGCCAGGGGGCTGTCTCTCATCTCATTAGCACTCACTCTGCCTGCCCACAGGTTTTCCTGCAGGAAAAGTGGAAAGAAAATCCCTCACCCCTCTGCTGGCCCCCCCTCCATTCTCAACATACAAGAGCTGTCGGCCTCCATTTGTTAACAACACGTGCGCACGCCGCACACGCTGCTGAGTCACAGGGACTCAACACATAGCTTCTTGGCGAACGAACAAACCAGGGAGGCCAAGCACCTCCAACAGCCCCAGTGAAGTCAGCCTCAACGCTTACAAATAAAGAAGTAAGAAAAAAACCCCGTTATGTAGAAGAAAGTACCTTAAGGAGAAGTAAATAAAAAACAGAATAGTGGAAAACCATTAGCTAAGATCCAACTCAAAAAGTTAGAAAAATAAAGTGGCTCCAAGACAGCAGAAAGAAGACCAGGAACAGAAATGTATGAAATAGGGAGTGAATATACAATTTAAAAAAAAAATCAAAGCCAAGAGTTAATTCTTTAAAAAAAAAAACACACACTAAAATTTAGCAAACTTCTGATAAGGCAGGATCCAGGAAAAGAAAAAGGCAGTTAGAAATGGAAGAGAGAGCATAAGAATAGATGATAAAATACTCTGAACAACCTGATTTTAAAAAAAATGTAAAAAAGGAAAAAATAACTTACCAAAACTACTAACTCAAGAAATAGAAAACCTGAGTTTAACCATTTAATCTTTTAACCATTAAAATGAAACCAAATCAAGAGCTACAGATGCACATTCCCGAAAGCCCAGCAATTCAGCTCTTGGAATGTGTGTCACATAGCTATGAGAGACATGCACTGGAAGGTCCCTGCACGGGGTGTGCCGGCCAGACCTGGAAACCACCACTGTCCGTCAACAGAATAGATCATCACAATATATTCAATAGTAAATACCAGGCAGCGGTGAGAATAAGCGAACTGCACAGCCCCAACATCAACCCAGGTGTCCTCACAAATACATGTGAACCACGTGCACTGAAGAAGGATCTGTGTAGCAGAAAAGACCACTGTTGAAGGATACGTACAAATGTTATAAAAAAGAAAAACAAAGGACTGATAATGCAAAATTCAGGGTGTAATTCAATCTGGGGGAGGAGGGTGCCCGCCCAGCAGTTCCTCAAGTACTATAACGTCTTAGTTGTTTTTCTTTTTTAATCCTCACCTGAGGATATGTTTTTATTGATTTTTAGAGAGAAAGAAAGAGAACCATCAATCAGTTGCCTCCTATATGCGCCCCAACCGGGGATCAAACTGCATTTTTTTGGTATATGGGTTGATGCTCCAGCCAACTGAGCCACCTGGCCAGGGCTATAACGTCCTAGTTCTTAAGCCTGGTGGTAGGTACATACAGGCTCATTATTTATAATACATGTACATATTTATAATATATATTTAATGCATACATTGATTAAACACTCCCTCCCTCTCTCTCTCTCTCAGAGTCCCAGGATGCCAGGGAGGAAGTGAACCTCAGAAGCAGTCCTTGGTCTTTGAAATGCCCTGACTCCTGCCTGGAAAAACTCCGCCTCCATACCTCAGGTTTCTTCAGAGATCTGCCCCATGCCATCTCCTCCAAGAAGCCGTCCTTGACCACACTTCCTCACACACTTGCCATCACCTGACCTTATGTGGCTACTTACTGTCCATCTATCCTACTGTAATTCGAACTCCAAGAGGGCAGGGCCTTTGAGCTTTTTCACTGCTGTCTCCCTGGGCCTTAACAGCACCTGCACAAAGTGCACAAATGAATGGATGATGTATCCCGGCTCCAAGACCCTAGGGACGTGGCCTCTAGGAGCCTTGGTTTCCTCACTATAAAATGGAGACCTTAATCGAATCTGCCTGGAGGAGGTCGTGTGGGTAAAGAGCTTGGCACAGTGCCCAGGCAAATGGCAATTGCTCAGTAAATATTAGCTCCTCACATACCAGAGATGAAGTCTGACCTCCTCATTTTGAGGATGGGCCCTGTAAGGTCCACAGAAGGGAATTGACATGCCCAAGGTCACACAGTCTGCCCGCAGAAGAGCTAGGACAAGAGGAACTGAGGAATGGATAAACAAAATGTGGTATATCCACACAGGGGAGTATTTGGCAATCAAAAGAAACGAAGTACGGATTCATGCTATGGCATGTGGGAGTGTCCAAACGAATGCTCAATGGAAGAAGCCTGGTCCCCAAGACCTCATTCTGCCTGATTGCATTTACACGAAATGTCTAGAAGAGTTCCATTTATAGAGACAGAAAGGAGATGAGTGGTTGCCTGGGGGCTGGGATTGAAGGTGGGGATGGGGAGTGACAACACATGAGCACAAAGGGATCTTTGAGGTATAACGTGCCCTAAAATTAGATGTGGTAAATTCACTAAAACTTACTGTAACAATCGCTGTTCACTTACTAAAGCCACTGAACGTAAACTTAAAATGCTATGATTTGCAAATTAGACCTTTATAGAGTAAAGATTTGTTTTTAAAAAGAAGAAAAAGGTGCTGGAAAAACTCTGCCTCAGCCGAAGAAATTCTCGAGTGTCCACACCCCTCTGCCCAGTTGTGTAACCTTCAGAGGTTTACATCCAGCCCATGGGTGCCACTTGTGAGCTGGGAGCCCAAACAGTGTGAGCCAGGTCACCCCGACTCCCACCAGTCCACCCCTCTGAGTGGACTCCACCTCATGACTCAGGATAAGAGTAGAGTCTGCCTAAGGACGGAGCTCTGGTCTGTGGAATGGGAGTCCCGGATTCTGTGGGAGCAGGCTCTAGGGACAACAGGCCTGCCTAAAGAAGTAAAGTCTAGGGGTCAGAGCTGTGACAGGGCCACAGTGTGGTCAGCTCATGTGAACGTCTCAGCCAGACCCTAACCCGGGGACGGCACCTAGTTTTCAGCTTCAGGAAACACTGGCCATCAGCCCTGCTGCGTTAGAGTCACTCGAGCAGAGGACTGAGTCCCTACAGGGCAGCTGGGTATCTTCACACTGATTGGGAAATGCTGCTGCTGGAGCAATCTCAACGGGCTTCACTCTTGCCTCAATAAGGATGGGGGCAAGGCAGCCAGAATGGAGAAGCAGCCCCCGCCTCCCCTCCTTCGCATGGTTTTCTGCCCAGAGACCTGAAGGGGCCTGGGCCATGAAGGGGCGCTCTGGGCACTCAGCCAAAGCATCCCTGAATGCCAGAGCTAAGTACAGGGATGTACTTCCAGCCACTTCAAAGTCACATGGGTCACCAAGATGTGACACCTACAAGCCTGGCAGGCCTGGCTCAGTGGCATCAACCTACAAACCAGGTCACGGTTCAATTCCCGGTCAGGGCACATACCCGGGTTGGGAGTTCGATCCCCAGTGTGGGGCGTGCAGGAGGCAGTCAATCAATGATTCTTTCTCATCATTGATGTTTCTATCTCTCTCCCTCTCCCTTCCTCTCTGAAATCAATACAAATATATTAAAATAAAAAAAGTAAAACCTACAACAGCAGGGGATAGGACCGCAAGCTTGCTCATTTTGCTCCCCCTGTCACACTCCGGATGGACCCAGTTTGAAAACTACCTATCTATGAACTTCTCCTTTAAAGGTGGGGAAATCAAGGCCCTGGATGGGAAGGTCCTTCCTGACAGGGGCATAGCCCCCTGGAATAGAGCTGGAGCCGGGGTTAGATTCCTGTCTCCAAGTCCATAGCCAGGTCCATCAGACATTAGCTCCCAAGTACCCTCCCACACGCTGTGTGTCAGAGCCCTGGGGACATGTTAAAAGCACAGCCCGTCCCTCCCCGATTCAGGACCGCTTCTGTCCTCATGACACTTAGCCCTGCTTGGACAATGCCAGTCTAGCTCTGGTCAGTAAGAACTACAAAAAACGACAAAATCACTACCACCAGCCCCAGCAGCCAGGCCCCTTCTGAAAAAGCCAGTGGGTTTCATTTTCTTAAACCCTGATGAGCTGGACCCTTGCCACAGTTCCCTTAGCACGTGGAGGAAGATGACCCCGGAGAAGCTTGGTGCTGCCTGCACAAAGAGCCCTCTGTCCCTCAGCTCCCCTGACACAGAAGCCAGTGTCCTCACTCCCTGGGCCCTGGTGAGGTCCACTGACGAGGGCCAGTGATGGCACAGGAATGGGAAAGTGACTGAGAAATCAGGACCTCACCAAATTCTGAACCTACAGCCTGGGTCCTCACTGATATATAGACTGTCTGAGTCCAGCCTGTGTGGGTGGCCATGAAAGACTTGACCAGTCCCCCAGAAAAGGGGCATCCTGACAGGGAGATCACATTCCTTTGACTGCCACCCACACTGGGCCAAGGCCTCAGGACTGAGGCTTCACTTGACGGAACTCACTCACTACGGTGAGTAATTAGTAAGCTCCAAAACAAACATCTGGTGACCAGAACACTCCTCTGATCTCAAGTCTCCCAAAACTATTTTTGTGCACACACACATAGCTCTTGTTAAACACCTTTCAAAATCTGTGACAGGGGTTGCATAGCAATGTTACTTCTGTCTTCAAAATACGTTTTCGCTATGTATTTCCTTCCTGCAATTTTTACCACACTCACAAACATGAAGAAATCACTTTTATACTTTTTTTTCCTTTTTGCATAGGGACATTTTGAGTTGAGTTCCTCCCTAAGACTACAATGTAAACCTGGGTGTAAAAGTCTCAGTTGCTACATAGTATCTCCTCCCCCCCCCCCAAAGAAATCAAGAGTTTACCTAACAAAGACCCAGGGGACCCACTCTACAGCCTCTCTCTTTGGGAGCCCCATAGTTGTAAACGTTTCATTTCCCAAAGTGCCTTCAAACTGATATCTACCATCAATCCACCTGACCTTCCCATTTACAATTTCTCTCCATTCTCCCACCTGGCTAAGAAGTTGTCCTAATCGTGCAAGCCCCTCACTGGGCAGCATGGAATAGCTACCAATGACCAGCTTAGGCAAGTCAGTTAATACACTAGCCACAGTTTCCTCATCTATAAAATCTGTAATAGCATCTATCTCATAGGGTCATTCTCAGAATGTATGACAATATTAGCCATAAAGAATGTTCTGTGTCACACCAGAGACACCAATTTGGCTCAGTAATCCTATAATTGTCTGCAGGGCTCATCTGGCCCTGTAAGATGCTCAAAGTGTAACACTATTTAGATGGTAACTGCTATGTCTCTCCAGCTAGACCTCCTGGAGCCTGGCTAGATAGCTCCTAGCACACAGTAGGGCTTAACAAGGCCCTGCAGGTCAAATCACTCCCTGAAATGGTCAAGGGAAGGGATCCATAGTACCCAGCAGGCAATACAGTGTGCAGACCTACTGTGTTCCAGGCTGGGGAAGGGAGCCTGGAGACTACACTGGGTCCCTGCCTGGGCAGGCATTTCCACACAATGGGTAGGACCCATATAAACCCAAAGCAGATAATAGGTCCAAAGTGTGCATGGGGGTGGGGTGGAAGGAAAGGACCTGCCAAGAGAGGTCTAATCCCTCTGAGAGCTGGGTGTCTTAAAGGCACATACTCACCCTTAAGGTTAAGGGGAAAAAAAGTGTACTTACTAATAATGTAGCCTGTATAAAATTGGCCAGAAGCTAGAATCTTGTCTTTGTTCTAAGCACACATCTTGGTTGGGATGGTTCTTGGCAATCACCTCCACCCAGCCCCCAAATTCATTTCATGAACCCAGCACATTGCTGTTTCTGCAACCTCATGCCAGGCCCCCGGGGAGCGGCTGGAATTCTTGAAACCACCCAGTGTGTAGGAGCTACTATTGTTCCTATTTCAGAGTAGGAGAAACTACCCCACTGAATGCCTCCAGCTGTGTAGTGGCCCCCGTTATTATCACTGTCCCTGTTACTAGCCACTTACCTTGGAGGTTTCTTGGGATCAACAGTCTTTCTCCACCTCCAGGACTGGCCCAGCACCTGGCTGCTTCCCCTGAGACTAGGCCTCCGTTCTCTTAGCCTTGGAAGTCTCTCTTCCCCAACCCTTACCCCCACCTCCCGCCAAATCCGACCCAAGACCTCCCCTTCACAATAGGTGCCAGGGTTCTGCATCCACGTGGCCGCATTCCTCCCCACTCCCCCGCCATCCCCGGGCCACAGCAGTCCCCTGCTGCAAAGTCGGACCCTCAACCTAGGTGGCAGGAATGGGAGGTGGCGACGGGAAGGGGCCGTGTGAGGTGGAGAGCAGGCCAGGCCCGAGGATCCCTGCAAGATACTCTCAAGTTGGGCAGGTCGGGTTCAAATTCCGGCTCTCGCCATATGTGACCTTGGGCAACTGACTTAACTCCGAGCCTCGGTTTCCCCACTCAAGTGTGGAAAGGGTTCTGAGGGCCGCGCGTGCAGGACGCACGGCACACGGTCTGGTTCTCCGCGACAGCGCAATAATGGTGGCCTCGCCGGCGGAGCCGCAAAAGGGTCACGTCCCCGGCGCCGTAGCGCAGCCGGGTAACCGGAGTCTTGCAGGGCAAGAGCCGACCAGAGGCGCATGGGGAGCCGAGGCCCACAGGGCGGAAGCCAGGCCGAGGGCGCGGCGAGCAGAAGGGGGCGCCCGGCCGCGGCGCGCCGAGCGCGGCACGCGTCTCCACCACCAGACCTGGCCCTGCCGCCTCCCTCACGGTGGCTTCGTGCACGGACCCATGGCGACCGCGACCGCAGAGAACGGCTCCCCCAGCCCGGCCCGCGCCCTGCGCTCACCCCGAGCCGGCCGCCGTGGTGGCCTGGATAGAGCTGATGCGCAGGCGGTTGGCCGTGTCCTTCAGGGCCTGCAGCTTCTGCTGGTCAGGTTTGTGGTACCCGTCCATGGCGCGGCCGGCGAGCAGGAGGCTGGAAGAAGGAAGACAGGGGATGCACGACGATTCCGGCAAACAGGCAGCGGCCGGGGCCGCGCGCCGCGCGGGGGCGCGTTAAGACTCCGGGCCCGCCCATGGGGGCGGGGCGCCGGCATCACCCCAGATCACGGCGCGTCCGAAGCCCCGCCCGTCCCGCGGCCCCGCCCCCGGGAGCGGCCCGCGCTTCAGCCCTCGGGCTCCGATCAGGTATCAGAAGCCCTGGTTAGTGGGTGCACCTGAGACCCAGCCGGATGCTATCCACCAGCCTAACTTCCGCCTCCTCTAGCTAGGGCTGCCAGGCTCCTGTGACTCAGGTGGCACTGCTTTGCGGTATTAACCAAACACAAATAAAAAGAACTCCAGGTTCCAGGCTTGGCTCAGAGTTTGCCTGTTCATTGCAGACCACTGCGTCTCCTTCCTCCTTCCTCCACTGGGTGGAATAGAGGGGGGAAGCTTCTTGGGAATCAATTTGCTAGATGTGAGCAAATTGAGATTGGCAAAGCCAAAGAGGTCACAGGGCTGGTGGGTGTGGGGCTCTGTCCTGGCTCACCAGTCCCGTCCTTACGCATTGGCCCCAAGAGAATGAGCCAGGACTGTAGGGGCCTGTAAAGGGATGGGGATTATGACAATGAGAAATAGTAATAGTAATGATCATACCAGCTAATGTTAACTGAGAACATACTAGAGGTAGGCCCTTCACAAGTTTAGGGCCTAATAACACGGCTGACCCTTAGGGAGATTTATTGGGTCTGGTCCCAAGTCTGTAGGGACAGTAACACCCACCTCTGCTGTTGCCAGATTCCTGGCCCCCAGGGGAATGGGAGTCCCTAGAGGGGGAAGGGGAAGGGGACCTTCATCACAGACACTGTCTACCCCACATGCCCCATGAGGTCAATACCATGTCTTACACAGGAGGAAGCTCTGATATATGGAGAGAGATAAAGGTAGGCTCCTCACACCGGTGCCTGAGCAGGGGCCTGCACCAGATCTGTTTCATGCTGAGCCCCTGAGAAAGCCATGGGAGGCACCAGCGGCCAGGCTCTGCCTGTGTTCCCTCTGTGTCTTTTGTATGGCCCATGCTCAGAGCTCTGCAGCATGTGGGACCACTACCCCACCCCTAGGTGCTCCTCAGCTTCTCCCCTGCTGGCCTGGCTCCCAGATGCCCAGCCAGATCCCACAGGTGGCATCCTCCAGCACTTGGCTCCTGCTGGCCCAGCCATCCGAGGTTGGCCCCCAAGCTGGCCAGCACGGCAGGCGGGATCAGAGTGAGGTAGCCCTGGGGTATGCCACCTCTGCCCTCAAGCTGCTCACAGACTAAGAAGAGGACACGCTTTGAAGCCATCTGGAAGCTCTGTGCCTTCCAGCTCTGCAGCACTTGGAGTAGTGGTTCCTTTTCCAAACCTCCATTTCTCCATCTGCCTGATTGGACTAATCTTTCCCCCCTCGAACCCACTCTTTGATGGTGGCATGGGGTTTGCTGTGGCTCTGGGGACCCATTGTGATGGAAAGAAAATGTCCTTTCATCAGCCATACCAGGGGGGCTGTAGGGACCCCTGGGGTAGCTTTTTCTCATCTCAGGGTTCCAAGTGAATGAGACCCAGCCTATCCTGGAGAGTGCAGGGTGGCATCACCATAGCACCTGCTTGGCCTGCAGCAAAGCCTGTGTGCCTTAGCCTTAGCACAGGGCGAGCCAAGCCAAGGCCCAGCTCCTCCTGCTGCTCAGCCCTGGGCACCCAGCCAGACCTTCGGACCTGAAGGCCCCCACAGTGCTCATGCCTTTCGATGGGGAATTCTGAGATGATCCCAAGGGAAGCTCCACCTGCGAACATGTCCACAATAGCAGAGGGCAGAGACTGGCGGGGTCCTGAGCAGTCATTTACCCCATCAATATGAAGACCAAAACAACTGAGAAATGGTCTTTCTCTTGGAGATAGAAATTGGACTGGGGAGAGAGGAAACGTAGATCCTTAATGGTCCCAATGACCACAGAACTGCCTGAGCAATTATTAAACATACAGATCCTGGGGCAGCACATCCAACATTCTGAATCAAAATCTCTGGGGTGGAGCCTAGTCCTCTGCCTTGCTAAGAAGACCCTCAGGCAGTTTTGTTGCAGGTTCTGCGAACTTTCCAGAGGAAAACACTGGAAAGACCCTTAGGACCTGAGTTCATGCCCTGCAGGGTGCCCCACAGGGCTGAGTGCAGTGTAGCAGGTAAAGCATTGAAAGTCCAGTGCATGGTGGGAAGATGTGATCTGTTGTCAACAGGGTAAAAGCAAGGTATAAAACACCAGGAAGCCCTAGCTGGTTTCGCTCAGTGGATAGAGTGTGGATAGAGTGGACTAAGGGGTCCCAGTTCAATTCTGGTCAATGCCTGGATTGCAGGCTTACTCCCCAGTAGGGGGCATGCAGGAGACAGCCAATCAATGGTTCTCTCTCATCATTGATTTTTTTTTCTCTCTCTCTCCCTCTCCCTCTCTGAAATCAATAAAAGTATATATATAAAAAATAAATAAATAAAATAAAACAGGAGGGACTGTCATCCTATTTCTGTAAAAAATAAATAAAAGCAGGTGTGTGCTTTTGTGCGTGTGTGTGCTATGTATGTGCCTGTTTCTAAGTTTGCACGGGTAAAGCAGAGAGGATACAAGGGCAGGCTCCAAGCTGTGCGGGTGAGGCTGAGGGGGACTTTCAGTCGCTATTTCACACATTTCTCTTTTGTTGGAACTTAGTGCCAATGAACAGTACTTTTGCCAGTGAACATACTCCGAAAAAAGCAAAACCAAAGTTCCATCTTGAAAAAAATACTGCTGAGACTGGGGAGGCAGGATGCATTTTTATGAGTGCACTTTCTTTCTTGATTTCTCATGGTTATGTAAAGCTGCCCCTGTGTTTCATAAGCCAGGCTGCTTATGGGTGTTTTGGGGTTGGGAGCAAGCCCATGGGTGAGGGCTCCTCCTGCCCTTGTTTTGCTATCGGCTTGAAACTCAGGGCAGAGCTATCCTGATGTGCTCGGGCATGTCCACAGAGTGGGCACCGATGAGGCATGCACAGGCCCCGAGCAGCTGCGTTCCTGAGTGACAACGCTGGGCATCGCTTTGGCAGGGTCAGCCTATGTGTGTGCTCCTGGGCACACTTGCGCTAAGCATTGTTAACGTAGAAAAAATATTGAAACCTGTAAAGAATTTTTTGTGAGTTTATTGGAACCAAACTGTGGACATATGCCGGGAAGCAGAACCTCAAGGAATTGAGATAATGCTCTGGAGAATGGCGGCTTACATTTGTATTTATGCATTTCGACCAAAGGAGGGACATAGGTGGGTTACATGAAATTCATTGGTGATAGATTAAGGAGGTGGAATAAAGCAAAGTGACAAAACCCCTGGGATTGGATAAAAAGTTAAATGATGGACACATACTTAGGTGGGTGTAGGAACAATTAACATGATAATGAAGGAATCTGTGGTATCTGTCCTGGCGCCCACCACATTAGGTTGTGCCCCAGGGGCTCCAGAAAAAGGGAAGTTACAAGTTACCCAGACACTTCAAGGGTATGTTATTATAGATGCAAAAAGACAGCTGGCTCAGTTAAGGTAAAGGTTGACCTTGTCAGTGAAGATACTGGCCTAGGATGTAACTGTTCACCATAACTGTGTTTAGTTCAAGTTTAATTCCAGACCATCCTTTGTGGTTCCTTTAGGTCTCTGAGTTTGCAAGACTGTCATGCAGGCCTCCCCTGAGCTTGTCAGGTCAGCATGTGGCCCCTTTTGTCCACAGCATCATGGGCCACAAGCCAGCACAGGGCTTGCAGTGAGCCAGTATTCCAGCCTGAGTTCCCAGAGCCCTTTCCTTGACTCATGTCCAAGGCTACCAATTGATGTGGCCTTTTCACATTGATGTTTCTCTCTCTCTACTCTCTCCCACTCTCTAAAATCAATGGAGCCCGGCTGGTGTGGCTCAGTGGTTGAGTGTTGACCTATGCACCAGGAGATCACCATTCAATTCCTGATCAGGGCACATGCCCAGGTTGCAGGCTGGATCCCTGGTGGGGGGGCATGCAGGAAGCAGCCGATCAAGGATTACCTCTCATCATTGGTATTTCTATCTCTCTCTCCCTGTCCCTTCCTCTCTGAAATCAATACAATATGTTTTTACAAAAATAAAATAAAATAAATGGGAAAAATATCCAGTGAGGATTAACCAGAACAAGCATACAAAACAAACAAACAAACCATGGTTTGAAAAATAAATAAATATCCATGAAAACATATCCTCGGGAGATGATTTAAAAAAAAGAAGAGCGATTTGGAGTGGCAGCTTCTGGCCTATGCCGAGAGCCCAGCGTGCCCTTCCTGACAGCCTGCCCTGCAGGTTTGTGACTTGGCAATTGCCTGCAACAAACCTCCTAACATAGACCTATGGGTTCTGCTTGTCTGGTTGAACCCTGGCTGATACACACACAAAGTAGAAAACGTTAATCCTCCATAACCCCGCCATCTAGAGTTCACCATAAACAACTTTTTGGTATTTCCTTCCAGTCATTTTTTTTCTCCCTTTTTATCCATGAACATACATATCTGAAGTAAGGCCACGAACCCTCTGCTTGTCTTGCTTTTGTTTACGTCACTGTACATCTTAAATCCTTCCCCAGAGTCTACGTGCTCTCCTCCCTGGGATGATTCCTGGCACAGAGGAAGGGCAATCGCTGTTCCCCTTTGGCTGGACGTTCTCACTCCTGCTGCATTTCTCCGTAACAAACAATACTTGGGCTTGCACTCCAGCCAGCACTGTGCTTCCTGGAGAGAGGGCTTTTCCCCAGGTGATACTGTGTGTCCTTGGCCAATCCCAGGACCAGACTGGGTGGTGGGCCCCCTGAGTCACCCCAGAAGGCCTGGAGCTGGATGGCTTTGGTATTTCTGAAAGGTGAGCACCAGTATTTGGCCCTGCCCAGCCCTGCCAGGCCTACTTTCCTCATGCATAAAGAAAAGGTGCCTAGTCATTGTAGCTTGCAACCTGAGTAGTGGAGCCTGGGCACCTCCCTGGGCGGGGCGGGGGGAGCCGCCTCAACAGCCCCTGTCAGCTCCTTCCCAGGGGCGCTGTGCCAGCCTGCGCTAGGGCAAAGCAGTTGACAAGGCACTTTTAGGGCGGTTGGGCCCCACCTTGCATGGTCTGCAGGATGGGGTGGGGAGGGATCCTCACCCTTGTCCCCTTTTCTTCTTGCGCCTGAGTTTCCCTAAGCAAGCCAGGATGATGGGGTGGCTCCTTCGTTCCCATGGATACTGAAGATGCACATGCTTGTTTTATTGTGGGGAGATGAAGTGGGTTTTCTCTGGGTGGATGCTGACTAGTTGAGGGTGGACTAAAGCGCTCTGGAGAAAGGTACATAGAGGGACTGTTTAATTGTCCCCAGCAATAGCTCCTCCAGGGAAACACGGAGACATTAAGGGTGAGAGGATTAGTCAGGAGATACAAAAGGTCCCAAACCCAGGTTAGTTGCCTTCCAAACACAATGGCTTTTACTCTCTTTCTCCCCACTCCCAGCCCCAGAATTAGCAAGGGAATCCAGCCGGCCTCCTGTTCTGGGGTCGTAGACCAGATGACTAGGACCAGGCCTGGTAAAGCATTGCTCTGTGCTACTGTGCAAAACAGAAAGGTGCTGCTGCTGCTGCTGCTGGTCACCAGTCAGGACAGCGAAATGGTTTTGCCATCACTGACCCTTTGATTCACTCATCCATTCATCCGCTTGTTCCATTTACCAAGGCCCATGTGCTGGTGCTGTGCCAGAAGCTCAGGAAGGACAATCCTGTTAGGATTCTTGGCTCTGCAGAGGTCAAAGGTCACAGGCTGGCAGGGGCTGTGTGTACAAAAGAATTGCCTGCTGCAGTCTGTGCAGAAGAATTGCCTGCTGAGGCTGCAGATCAGGCAAGGCTCCAAGGAGGAGGTGACCATGAATAGCAAGTTGTGAAATAACAGTATTCCCTGCATTAAAACTATACCTCACAGGCTGGCATGGGTGAGGGGGACTGAGACAGTGAATCCATTTCAAATCTGAAAACATTGAATTGGAAAGCAGCAACAGCTGTAGTGGGGAAAAGGGTGCTGGGTCCACGCCCACCTCCTACCCTGGACTTCAGTTTCTCTGCTTGGTCAGTGTCCTGGCAGGGCACCTCTGAGCCTCCTTTGCTCTCCTCTGGTCTAGGGCTGAGAAAGTCCTCTGAAAGCTACACCTTCGAGGGGTAATTGGGAATAATTACAATAGGCGAAGCAAGCCCTGAACTGGTCAATTGCCCCATCACATGGGGCAATGCTGCTGTCATTTCACAAATGCTCTTTGTAGTTCTCCAGGGACCTAAAGGCTTCCTCCACGTTCCGCAAGCCCAGAGGGAGGTGGCCTGAACAAGTCCAGTTCAGCTCTCCCCTCTGCTGAGCTCTCTCTGGGTGAACTTGGACTGACTGCCTTTGGCAAATTACTCAATCGTCAGTTCCCTCATCTGAATAACAGGTGGTCATGATGTTGAAATTCACTCTATTCCACAAGTAGTGACAGGCATTTCTACTATGTACCACACTGTGGATACCAAGGGGCGAAAGCAGTCCCGGTTCCCCATGGGTCACAGTTTAATGGGAGCGGTGTGTGTGTGTGTATGGTGTGTGCGTGGGGGGGTGTGTGCCTGCCCGCGTGCGGGCCTGGGTGTGCATTTGAGCAGGTGTGGTGTCAAGCACACTCTCTGGGACAGAATAACTGCTGCCTCCAGCCCAAGGTTCAAATGAAAATTAACAGGTAGCACCTGCATGGTCTCCTTCCACCTTCCAGCCCACCTTGCTCTGCCCTCTCCCTGAGAGGCTGGCTGATCAAGGGGCTGAGCCTCCAGCATTGCACTGAGCCATTGTTTAAGGACTCCAAAGTCCTCTGGGAGCATTAATTAATAACCTCACGTCTTGGGCTGGAGTGCAAACAGCTCTTCTGTCTCCTTTTGGATGGGAGCCCAGTGAGCCAGGGCAGTGAGAGCTGCGATCCAGGGCTGTGGGCCATGGTGGGTCGGGGAAGCTGATTCACAGGGGCGTTGGGCCCTGGACAGGCCCTTGGTGGGACAGCAGCCATCTTTTGGGTATGGTGGGGACAAGTGTCAGTGAAGACCAGGGCTTTTTTCCTGGGACATGTTGAGAATTTCTGTAGTTGTGTCTGTTTATTTATTTAATATGGAGCATTTCATTATAAAGTACTCTTAAATTTCTTCTTTATATTACACGTAGGGTATATTAGAATTGTATGTGCAGGCATAGGTCACATTCTCTATAAATTCCAGCTCAGGATAATACAGGTGGAATTACAAAATATTTGTTTAAAAGGGGACAAGGTGCGGGCTGGGATGGAGGCCCCTGGTGCAGATCACATGGTAAGTGGAGGCCACTGACTGCACACCATTGCTAGAGTCCCCCTTCCCATCAGGAGGGTCTAGGTCGGGGAGCGGGGGTCAAACAGAAGCCAGGGCCCTTCTCAATGCTGGCAGGATGGGAACCTCTCTATTAGCTCTATTTGGGGGAAAGAACCAGGCCTGGGAGAGGCCTAGGAGGGGCAATATCTGGGGGCAGGGACACATTAGAGATAGAAACAACAAAATGGGGCCTGGGTAGCAAAATGTGTTTTGTACTTTCTTCAGAAGCCAGGGCACCGTTGCCAACATTCTGGGAGTCCATAGAAAATGGGGGGTGGTTTGCTGAGGATGCCTCCTAGAGCTTTGCAGGGACTCGGGTAGCACCTGACCCATCTTTCTGGAGTAACAGTGACCTGGTAAGAAAATAGTGCCTTTGAGCTGTGGCTGCTTTCCTGGCTCCATATCCTGGGGCCCTTTTCAATCGGATGGACTGACACCAATCTAACCAGAGCCAGTGCCTCTGACCCCTCCCAGGGTGACGGGAAGTTGGTGTTGTATATGTTAGGGTCTCCACACCCCTCCACCTCAGGGCTGTGGAGGTTAAATAAGAATGCATACATGATGTGAATGTCACACTGTATTATCTCGG
Source organism: Corynorhinus townsendii (assembly GCA_026230045.1). Classification (NCBI taxonomy): domain Eukaryota; kingdom Metazoa; phylum Chordata; class Mammalia; order Chiroptera; family Vespertilionidae; genus Corynorhinus; species Corynorhinus townsendii. The sequence goes on from JAPDVU010000006.1 coordinate 42,081,063, forward strand.
TTCAAGCCATTCTACTTCTGGTGGTTAAATCTTGTACTAGTCATCTTTACTTCTAGCTAAGTTCCATGGGGCACCTGAAGAGATGTGGGTAAGGCTTGCCTGGGGCTGGGAGCCCTGCCCTCCTGCCAGTGTGTGGACAGCAAGGTTCACTGCCGGTCCTGTGTGGCAGCTGTCTTCTTGCCTAACTCCATTTAGCCAACTCTGAGAGGTAGCCGTTAGAATCTTGTCTTGATCTCAGCTCCTTGGAAACCTGTTAGGCCTGCTCCCATTGCACGTGGTAGCTGTCTGGAAGGTGGAAAGGTAGCTGGGCTTCAGGGTTTGTTTGAGGGACCATTTCTGCTCTTCCCTTCTGCCTTCCGAGGACCTGCCTTTGTCTAAAGGTGGGCTTTCCTCAGTGACCACCCAGCAATCCAAGTTTCAGTTTTTCATTCAGTAAGACAGGCAGGCTGGTTCCTGATAGTTCTCTGAGACAGTTTCCCAGAAGCCTCAATAATCTCTTATTCAGTCTCCTTACTTAAAGATTAAGTTTTTAGCAACATTTACTCTATGATTCAGGATTCCTAAACAGTGAGTGAAAACATTATTAGAAACAACCAGAACCCACCTGGCTGGTGTTGCTCAGAGGTTCCCAGGAGGTCACAGTTTGATTCCTGGTTTTAGGGCACATGTCCCGATTATGGGCTCAATCCCCAGTAGGGGGCGTGCAGGAGGCAGTGATCAATGATTCTCGCTCACCGAATCTCTCTCTCTTTCCCTTTCTCTTCCTCTCTGAAATCAATAAAAAAAATATTTTTTAAAAAAAGAAAGGAATTCTAGACCAGCTCTCTGGTTTGCTTGGCTTCAGGTCCTTTACCCACCTTTGGCATACACCTCAATCACTCTCACCTTCAACTTCTTTCTCCCTAAAATGGGTTATTGTGCAGATCAAGAAATAATGTGAAAAATAACAAAAACAAAAACCAACCACCCAAAAAATCAAAAGAAAAGAATAAGACAGCAATCCTTACCTGTTGAATAAGCATGCAACATTAGTGATGACTGGTGTGTTTTTATAAAAAATAGTTATAAGGCAAGAGTTAGTATATGCTCTGCTTTAAGAAAACAGGAAGGTGTAGCAAACTTTTTAGGGAGAATTTTGTTTGGAAATATTAAATGTTAACAATTATTAGGGAGCTATATGATTATCACATTTTTTAAATCCTCACCCGAGGATATGTTTATCGATTTTGAGAGACAGTTGGAGAAAAACATTGATGTGTGAGAGAAACATCAATGAGTTGCCTCCCAAATGCAATGAGATCTGACCAGGGATCAAACTCACAACTTTTTGGTACACAGGACAATGCTCCAACCGAGCCACATGGCCAGGGTTCAACCATTTTTTTCCTTAAACTCTTCCTTTAAAAAAAAAAATTCTTTTTTAAAAATTGATTTTTTACAGAGGGAGAGGGAGAGAGAGTTAGAAACATCAATCAGCTGCCTCCTGCACACCTCCTACTGGGATGTGCCCACAACCAAGGTGCATGCCCTTGACCAGAACTGAACCTGGGATCCTTCAGTCCGCAGGCCGATGCTCTATCCCCTGAGCCAAACCAGTTAGGGATAAACTTTTATTTCCCACAATGATCACATTTTACTTTCCTCACTCCCTTTCTTTCCTTACCTTCCTAGACGCCTGGCACACATTGACAGTTCAATACACATGAAACAATGACTTTGGGAAATGACTCAGACTGTAAAGTTTCTTATAAACTGTGTTTCTGGTCATGATTAGAACTGTATCCTCCATCTGGGGAAACCTTAGAGGAGGAGATGAAATTCTTTGGAAGTCCACTCATTCAAGGCTTCTGACCTGGGAATCATGTGGCCTGCGACCCAGCCGGCTGGAACAGGGTGGAAGCAGGTAGACAAAGGTTTTGTCAGTTTTATTCTGTCGCCCCACCCCATTTCACCAGTATTAGGCTCTGGCAAAGTGGAGCAACTCATTCAAAAGACTCTATTTCTATAAATTAAATAAAAACACAACTCAAATTTATTAGGTGGTAAAACTTGGTTTCGAACTTTTATTAAAAAAATATATTTGCAAACATATAAAATTTAGGATGAAAAATGCTCATTTGAAAACATGTAATAACTTAATATTTGCAAACATACACAGATGGTATAAAATTCATACCATTAAAAATGTTAATGATGCAGTATTGCGCTCATGGAACAAAAATCTCGCTGTAATTCCAGAGCTCCTCCTCCCCATGTTTCGGGGGAGCTGGGATTCTGGGACACTGAAAGTCACGAGCCACGTGGCCAAAGTGGTGGTACAGAATAAAAACCATTTAGAACATAGAATCACACAGATAAAAGGGAAACACAATCTTGCATCTTCCCCACTCTAAGTGAACGATATTGCATCTCAGCATTTAATGAAGATATCAAATCAAATATAAAACCAAGTGAAACATTGCACACATCTCTCTTGCTGAAAAACAGGCTCCTTGAGGCCCCAGCACACGCAGGGACACAGCTTTCAAAAGCCCAGTATTAGTTGCTTTACTTGGTGCAGATTTTAACATTTTAGACACCTGGAAACACAGGGCGCAAGGTACTTTGAATACAAGCAAAGAAAACCAAAGACAGGTAAGAGAAAACACATGCTCAACAGCGAATGTGCAGTAAGTAAGCAGGACACATGTCCCTGTGGTTCCTTGTCTTCACTCACGCGGACTGGGCCCACGCGTGTCTGCACCACCTCTCATTCCTCCGTGTTTCTGCATTTGCCCAGAGTTACAGTATGATGGCTGATTTTATTTCTTTAAGCAGTTAGGCACCTTCAATTTCATGTTGCATTATTAGTAATACAATGGCAGTTATGGCCTCTACTACCAAAATGAGAAAATTTCAAACTACATTCTTTGGGGAGGAGAGTAATAAAGCTGCATTGTTTAAAAATATTTAACTAGAGGATTTGATGGGGTTTACAATTTTTATAGGAAAACATTGGTGGAAAAAGAACAAATGCTTGACATGCAAAATTGGCTCAGACAATAGCCAACACAAAGCCTGCGCATCCTCAGGCAGAGGAGGACTCAGGTTACCTTAGGCTCTTAAAACACCACTGACGGTGACCCAAAGCCTCAGAAGGAAAGCTGTGGACACTCACATGCAGACAGCACGAATGCTTCTCCTGACACTGACAGTCATCTGAAAACATAGGATTCAAAGTCACACTTTACAAATCTCAGGAGATGCACAGTGAGGAGGTGCTTCTGCCTAAAGGAATAAGGTCATCTGGGAGGTGCGGGAGTCCATTCAAAAACAGCACATTAACTACAACAGAAGAGTGGTCACCCCCCCCTGTAAAACCTAGCAAGAAGCCTTTCTGTTTTGGTGTCCATTATGATTCAACTAAGGTTCCAGAAAAGACACGGTAGCAATGTAAACATGCAACCCAAGCTAGCATGAGGTCTGGACAGTGAGCCTGAAAGGAATAAGGCAACTGAACGGACTTCTGGGCCAGGATCATCTAACTGCAACTATCCAGGCTTGGCCCGACTTTCTTAGGAACTCATTCTGGCCCAAACTTCCAGATAATCATAATGGTGAAGTTCTGTCTTCTGAACTTTAAATACATGCTTTGAATTATTTAAATTTGGGAGCTGAAACAGGCATCACCTTTTCAAATCTCCATGACTTGGGCACTTAAAATTTACTTTCACATTAAGAAAACCTTATTACAGATTCTCTTTTCCATCTATCATATTTATTCCTTTAGATTAAAGGGTGAAAATTAACAGATTTGATTATAGATCCTCTTAGGATATTCTCTCTTAACTCTCTAATACAATACATACTCAAATCACCATGTCAATTCAAATGTCTATTAATTATAACACGAATCCCTTGATTCTTCTGCTTACCAAAGCCCATTGAGATTACTCTTGTGTGTGATCAAACCTACTGGTGCAACTGTTTTCTGAGAACAGCTGTGTGGCTCCGTGGACAGTCTCCTGGTGTCAGTAACTCTCTGTACCTTACTGTAACTCTCCCTTTCCCTGTTATACACCAGCAATTCATTTTTGGTTGCTGAATATACACACTACCTTTGAAAACAAACTATTCCTAATTGAGTATGAGAACTTATAAGGTTTCCTGACTTTTGCACAATTCACAAATAACTAGGTAGACGCAATAAAAGACACTAAATTGAGAAGCAGAAAAGTTGCCAGAGAAGCATGTTTAGATGAATAAAGCCAATCAAACAAAGCATTCTTTATGCTAAAAAACTAAGACCAAACTAAAACAAGTATGTAATTCACAGGCAATTTTCTAAAATCTCAACTAGGAAACGAAATCCATGGACTTATGACTGAGTTACCATTAAAGCTTAACTGATTGTTCCCGAGGAACCATCACATCTGTCAGCATTATTCATAGCTAATCTTTATACTAGCTGGTTGAGCCACTTGGGTTTTTACCCAATCATTAAATAGTGCTCAGAAAAGTAAGCAGTGCATCTTAATTGGTTAAATACTACAAAATGACCTGTATCATAGAAACAGACACTTTCATTCAAAGAATATCTTAAAATTACTATTGCTGAAATAAACCAAAATCTACATTAAAATATTACTAATCACCATTACATGCCATAAAAGAATAAATATGAATCATGGCAGATTAATAGCAGCATAACAAAGCATCTTTACATATTTTCACACTTTGGCTGCAAAAGTACTCACAGCCTGAATACATTGGTAAAGTTCTAAATTCGCTTTGCTTGAACTCCATATACTACAATAAGGTAAGGGCAGTGTGAATAACAGCTCCCTTTTCTGCATAGCTTCAAAATTATTCTCAGTAGACTCGAGGAATGGAACCAGAATGGCTTTGTCAGATTGGTCCACTGGTCCTTTGTCAAAGTGTTAAGGAAAACAATCAACAAAGACTTCTGTGTTTACACAGAAAAGGAAAATAAGGCTATGCTTCACACACAAATGTAACGTTTTCAAAACCACTGGAGAGTTTAACTTAAAGTGAAGATTTCTGATAGAATTTGAGCTTTACCAGCCTCAGCCTTTGCTTCAGAGGTGTGATGTGCCTGCTCTCATGCCACCATATGGGAACGAACCTGCTGCATGTCAGCACTAAGGACCCTTAAAAACAAAACACAATTTTCAGAACTTTAAAGGCCCAAATGGAACACTCATATAAAATATACTTCACTTGAACAAATCAGTCCTAACTTGCCCATTTAAATTCTGATCCTTACTACTGGAAGCGACACTGCACAGAGCTGACTCCGGCACTGCTCAAACTTGACTCTCAGCCTAACGCTCACGTTCCTGGGGGGGAAGGGAGGGCAGGGTACGGGCTGGGCTGAACTCTGACTGCAGCAAGGCTGGGGACCCTCCTCCCTAAGACCTCGAAAGCGAAAGCAGTTGAAACTCAGACTCCTTATTTCACACAGGTGCTTACAGCTGATGAAAACACCCACACAACTTAACACAATGGTTTTCCTTTTTTTTTTTTTTTTTTTTGTCAAAACAAAGGTCTGCTGGTGATGCTTCACAGTGAAACCTCCATTATCACTGAGAACGTCACTTGGAAAACATTCTTAAGGAATGAGTCTCTTTCTCCTAGGCTCAATTTCAGGATTCTAGAAACTCAATGTTCTGTTCAGAAGTTCTCATGGTGAGGCCTATATGTTTCTGAGGTTGACATTCTGTTTTCAGGCTGGTTTCTGCTCCAGTCATAGGTTGTGGTTGTCCTTGTTCTTGGTCAGAACCTGCAAGTAGACTTCATGAAGTGTACTGAGGAAGCCGGAGTCATTCTGGAAGAGATGGTAATGTCAGTTACTGCATCAGAGCTCACGTCTTATTTTTTAAAAAATATGTTTGTATTGATTTTTAGAGAAAGGACGGGAGAGGAAGAGAAACAATCCGCTGCCTCCTACATACCCACTACTAGGGACCAAGCCGGCAACCTGGGCATGTGCCTTGACCAGGTAGCAACCTCTTGGTGCATGATATGATGCTCAACCAATTGAGCCACACCAGCCAGGGCAGAACTCACCATCCTTGATAACAGCTTAGGAAAGAGCTGTATAAATGATTTGTATAACTAGTTACCCATAGAATCTTACCATCCAGAAACAACCAAGATTAATAATGTGGAATTCACTCAGATATTTTTCCACCTATAAGCTCAGGAAGAGAATAATATTACTCGCATCTAATCCTGAATTAACTTATTGACCTAATTTCTAACAACTTGTAATTTTTTTTAAAGAATGAAAATTCAAAGACTACATACCTTTATTAGATGTATTAATGTATCCTGGAGCTGAGACTTGCTGAGAATGATGGAAGGCTTTCTCTGATTTTCCGACGTTCCAACAGTCAGAGGCGAAGGGGAACTTGCTTTCCTCTCCAGGTCTGTGGCCCTGGTCACTGTCTGCTGGAAAACACTTGGGGACAGCAGCACTGAAGACACTACAGCGGTTGTTGCAGTACCCAGTGTGGGACCTACAGCCTGCAGGGGAACAACGGTCATTTCTGTATCAAAGTGCAGAAGCCAGCAGCCAGGCTCAAAGTAAGCAACACCTGATAACCTGATAAGCAGAAGGAGACTGGAGCAGAGTCCAACGCTAACTATTTGGAGTTCAGATAAGCATTCAGTAGAAGCATTTATGTCTGGTTAGGAAACGTGTCAGCTAAAGGATGAAGAGCCCATTTATGAGTTAAGAATTCTGTAGAGTTGTTATGAGAAGCCAAGTCTGATCACTAAAGAAGGGTAATATGATGAATAACCAGCATGGTATGTACACACAGTAAGAACAATCCTATGATAAATTAAAATGTAAATTTTTTAGGGGGGCGGCAAGGAAATGACTGAAAGAGGACACGAGAAAATGTTACGGGATGATGGAAATGTTACCTATTGTGATTGGGTGAGGTTACTCAAGGGATATACATTTGTCAAAACTCATAAAAATCTGCATATGTAATATTTACTTCAATAAGAAGATAATTAAAAAATCCAGTTACACAGCATTTGTTTCTTTTGTAGTGTTCAATATATTTACGATACTACTACTGGTATCAAAGATAGAATTTCTTAAAAATAAAATTAACATCTACCTCCTTCCCCATTTAGATGTGCTTCTAGGCTAGTAATGGCTAACCATCAGAACACACTAAGACAAGAATAATCAGTTTTAATAATTCTCATATTTGCTATAATCAACAGAGATCTACATTTCTCTGTCACCCTCCTCATGTACAAATAGCAAAGAGCCTGTCACAGTTTTGTGGGTATAATTTTGGAGTCTGAGCCATTTAGCTTGTTTTTTTTTTTTTTTTGGTGCAGCACCAGGCCGAGAGCTCCCGCCAACCACCATGTAGCAGGACAAGCTACAGAAAAGACTGGTTGGCAAGACCAGTCAGAAGCTGGCTTTAGTGTAAAATCTGAGACTTGAGGAGAGGTGAAAAGGCTCAAAGGCAAATGGGAATGTAAAATTTTAGAAATTAAAAAAAAAAAAGTGTGCATTTTCAAGGTCGGCAGGTAATCGAGGGTAGGGGCAATTTTTAAAGGGCAGGGGAGCTCTACTGGGTTTGGCTCAGTGGATAGAGCGTCGGCCTGAGGACTCAAGGGTCCCAGGTTTGATTCCGGTCAAGGGCATGTACCTTGGTTGCGGGCACATCCCCAGTAGGGGGTGTGCAGGAGGCAGCTGATTCATGTTTCTTTCTCATCGATGTTTCTAACTCTCTCTCCCTCTCCCTTCCTCTCTGTAAAAAAATCAATAAAATATATTGGGGGGAAAAATGGGGCAGGGGAGGATAAACAAGACAGAGCACACAGGCCTGGGAGGCTTTGTTGTCAGAGCAATGGGAGGCCAAGGAGAGCACTGTGGCAGGTAGTGACACTGCTCTTTGCTAACTGGGACATCACAGCTCTTCCTGGGCAAAGCATATTTCCTACTCAGAGAAGCAGGCTGCTGTGCTCTGAGCACTCACCCACCCATTCACAAACACTGAGCAAATGTCTACCCTGTGGGTGACCCTGCCTGTGTACAGTCAGGGAAGACATCCACAGTGATGACTCGAGTCTACAGAGGCCACAGAAATGAACTGTCTGGGGTAGCAGAGGAGCCTGGCCTACGAGGGGGTATCTACAACGAGTCTAGCTTGAAAGCTATGAACTTTTCAGTCAAGTACAGTGCTTCACTTCATACCCAGAACTTAGTTGTTGTTAATCCTCACCAGAGGATATTTTCCCATTGATCTTTTAGAGAGAGTGAGAGAGAGGGAAAGGCAGAAACATCAATGTGAGGGAAACACATCGATTGGTTGTTTCCTCCAAGAGCCCCAACCAGAGCCCGAGTCAGGGAGGAGCCTGCAACCAAGGTATGTGCCCTTGACCGGAATGGAACCCGGGACCCTTTGAGGGTCAAGACCACAACCCAGCCTATGCCCTGATCGGGGATCAAACCATGACCTCCTGGTTCATGGATTGATGCTCAACCACTGAGCGACACTGGCCAGGCCATTTCAGGGTTGTTTGTTTTTGCCTAATAGTTCCAGAAGCCCTCATTTGACTCAGGACCACTCAAATTATCCCAAGCTTTGTTCAACTCCCAACTCCTTCAGTCCTCATTCAGTGTCTACCTTGTGCAGACACACTAGGGTGCCAGAGAGCATCCCAGGTTAGGAACTTATTGTCACTTTGGGCCAGTTCTCTTGGGGTTCTCTGCAGCACGAGGAGGAAGGATCGTGTCCTATGTAACATTTGTGCCCTAAATGCGTTTGCTGCCACTCTTCCTGTTGCTGTGGGAGTGCAGCCATCAATCCTGAGTGCCTCCTTTCAAGGGCAGTGTATGTATGTGAACGTTCTCAATTACCTGGCAGTATCGAATTTTAGGGCCCGGGGCTTCATTGAGTTCTAATGTATGTGCTCTACAACTAGAAGTTCTTTCTCTCCCAGTGAATGAGGACAAGATTTCGCATGTGTAAGCGTGACTCTGGATAAAGGCCGTTTAGTGCCACCTGTCCAAAGTTTAAAGCACCTTATCCAGAGGTGTGCTGCCAGGACCTTGCACCTCTGCAGACTCAATAGCAACAACATGCTTGGGCTGTCCCAGCTCTTACAAAAGTCATAGGTTTCAGTTTTTTCCTCAGAGACACAGTTAAGGCTTTGCGCACACCTCCTTGCGGTGTGAAGAGGGTCAGAATCTGTCTTGAAGCTCTTATCCTGTTGCATTATCAGCTGCATTGTCACAAGTTCCTGTCATCCTCTTCCCTCAGGCATCTAGGACTAGTTGCTAAAGTTTCCTATTGCTAACCTACATTTTTCCTCAGTATCTAGGAAATCTTTATTGAAACGTGCTACATCTGTTCATCTCTCTTTTTAAACATTGGTCTATGCAGCAAAACCAGGATCCTGAAGTCTTTGCCAAAGGTGTTATCCAGTGCCATCCGGTAAGAGATCCCATTTTCTAAAGAACATAGTATGTTTAAGTTCTGCTGGGTGTGGCCCTAGCAAGTTTGGCTCAGTGGATAGAGCGTCGGCCTATGGCCCAAAGGGTCCCGGATTCGATTCTAGTCAAGGACATGTACCTTGGTTGCAGGCTCCTCCCTGACCCGGGCCCTAGTCAGGGCTTGTGGAGGAGGCAACCAATCAATGTGTTTCTCTCACATCGATATTTCTGTCTTTCCCTCTCTAAAATTCAATGGAAAAATATCCTTGGATTAAGATTAAAAATAAATAAAATGATTCTGTCGTGCTCTGCTGGCGTGGCTCAGTGGCTGAGCGTCGACCTATGAACCAGGAGGTCACAGTTTGACTCCAAGTGAGGGCACATGCCCAGGTTGGGAGCTCAATCCCATGTGGGGCGTGCAGGAGACAGCCCATCAATGATTCTGATCATTGACATCTCTCTCTCTTTCTTTCCCTCGCCCTTCCTCTCCGAAATCAATAAAAATGTGTATTTCAGAGAAAAAATAAAGTAAATCACTGTCTTGCCCGGCCAGTGGTTGAGCATTGACTCAGGGACCAAGAGGTCACCAGTTTGATTCCGGATCAGGACACATGCCCGGGCTCAATTCCCAGTGTGGGGCATGCATGAGGCAGCCAATCAATGTTTCTCTCTTCTATCCCTCTCCCTCTAAAATCAATAAAAGCATATGGTCTTTCCAGTTCCCCCCCACTCGGTTCAAGCACCCACCCTCCTGCCAGTACCTGAGGGGGAGCAAGCACCATGTTGCTCAGGGCGGTGGAGGCTCTTGCTGCTGCTGTCTTAGGGGGAGGCTCTATGAAACTCTCAGGTGTGGCCAGCTGGCCAGCTGCTGGAGGAAAGCTGGGTGCCACTGCACCCTTCCCAAGCGACTGCGTCTGTATTTGGTCATGCTGTTGGGTCAACCTGAGTTTTTGGAGAAGATCAACACTTGGGAGGGTTGTACCAGCAGTGTTTGTCATGCTCAGTGGGGCCCTGAAGGGGCTCTGGCTGGCAGTCAGACTGGCATGGCTCAGCTCGGGGACTGACTGACCCAGGAGTGGAGACCTCTGTCTAGGCGTGGTCTTCACTGCCTGCATCATGGTGGTGTTTCGGGGTAAGCAGGGGGGAACCTGTACAGTAGGAGCTTCTGCTGGTAGAGTGGGACTGAGCCCAGGGTGCAACGGGATCGCATAGCTTGGGACCTGCTTTTCATTGGACTGTGAGATGGAGGCAGGAGTGATTAGCATCGGGGCGGTGACTTCAGGTTGGGCTGAGTGGTGGGCAGCAAGATGGACACCTGAGTTTTCTGACCGAGGAGTTCCTCCTGACTGCTCAAAGGAAAATGGTAGGAATGAGCTGAGTTCCTTCTGAGGGGCATCTCCTGGCAGCTTCTCCACTTCTTCTGAATCCAGACCCACAACTGTTGGCTGTTCCTTTGGCAAAGAGGTTCCAAATAATTCTTCCACTGTCAGGTGTTTGTGTCCTGATGGAGCAGACTGGAAAACAAATAAAACCACGCAATGAAAGACTGCAAACCAGTGTAACTACACTTTTTCATCAATCAAAAACAGTTTGCAGAAGCAAGGATAGATGGAGTCTAAAAACAAGAAAATGGAACAAACTGAAGATGTACTAGCGATTAAGGCCAAAATGCATCTAGTCTCCCCAGGTTGGTGGGTATAAATCTAAATTAGTAGCCCTGGTTGGGAGCTCAGTTGGTTAGAGCAGTGGTTGGCAAACTGCGGCTTGCGAGCCACATGCGGCTCTTTGGCCCCTTGAGTGTGGCTCTTCCACAAAATACCACAGCCTGGGCGAGTGTATTTTGAAGAAGTGGCATTAGAAGAAGTTTAAGTTTAAAAATTTGGCTCTCAAAAGACATTTCAATCGTTGTACTGTTGATATTTGGCTCTGCTGACTAATGAGTTTACCGACCCCTGGGTTAGAGCATTGTCCCGATACGCCAAGGTTCCTGGTTCAATCCATGGTCAGGAGAACCATACAAGAATCAACTAATGAATGAATAAATAAGTGGAACAACAAATTGATGTCTTTCTCAAAAAAAGATAAAAAACAAAAACAAAAATCATGCACTAGTAATAAAATTCAAATTTTAGGGACTCCAGATAATAGTGTTAGAGCTCACTTTTTTCCTGGGCAAATGACTGATATCAGGTGAATTACCTTATTACAAATTGTGCCTATTGCCCCATGTCAGTAACACATGTAGGGAAATAACAGTCAGGAGGACAGAGGGACCAAATGCTGATCAAGTAATCCTACTTTTATTTTGACTACTCTTGATACAAAGCGAGGCTTTGCACCTCGGCTGGGTCTCAAATACCAGAAAATAAATGTAACTGTTAAAAAAAAGAAATAGGCCTTTCTCATCCTACTCCCAAGTCACAGAGTCTTCAAAAAAAGCCAAACATTTGCCTGGCCAGTGTGGCTCAGTGGATTGAGCATTGTCCCCATGAACCAAAAGGTCACCGGTTTGATCCCCAGTCATGCCTGGGTTTCAGGCTCCATCCCCAATAGGGAGCGTGCGGGAGGCAGCTGATCGATGTTTCTCTCTCACATCATGTTTCTATCTCTTCCCCTTTATCAAGGAGAGACAACAGGGGAAGGAGGCCAGTGCTGAGGACAGAGGACGCAGGCAGTTTACAAGTGAAGGGGATGCCCAGGTGAGGACAGTGTCAGCTGCTGGGTGAGGTGGCGGAGCAGGTCTGCAGAAGATGATGGCAGCTCCAAGTAACTGTTGTTGAGGAAGAGGCAGAAGCCTCCCCCAGTTGTAAAGAACTGAAATTTCATATCAAACAATTTTATCTTAGAATATACTCAATGAAGAGAATTCTATTAATTTTTAAAAGCTTACATAATATATCTTGGGAAATTAACGTGACAAGAGATTTAAGTGAAGGAATTCTCCAATGGCAAATTTAGGTCCCCACTACTAATGCTATAGCCAGACCAGTAAGACTATCTTGTCACAAGGCTTTCTAGTACTTTAAGGGATCTTCCAAATTCTGAATCCATTTCAAATGTAAGACAGCACTGATATCTAATTGTAAACCTGGATATAGAAAAATGCAAGAGATTTTATATGGGTTAGTTTCCTCACATTTTAATTCTGAAAACTTAGAGCTTATGGTATGAATCAAAGATACCTAGGTTTGCCCTGGCCAGCACTGCTTGGTGATTAAATCGACAGCCTCTACAGCCTGGGCACCGAAAGGTCTCAGGTTTGATTCCAGGTCAAGGGCATGTACTTTGGTTTAAGGTTTGATTCCCGGTCCAGGCAGGGCAGGTGCGGGAGGCAACTAATAGATGTGTCTCTCTCACATCAATGTTTCTCTCTCCCCCTTCCTTCCACTTTCTCTAAAAAATCTATGGAAAAAATATCCTTGCCCTCCCCTGCAAAGAAAAAAAAAAAATCTGTGGGTGAGGATCAGCAACAGCAAAGACATCTAGGTTCAATTCCCAGCTTTTAAGTAGGAAAATTATATAATCTTTCTATTTAGTTTTCTCACCTGAAAAATGGGGGCAATTGTGGTAACCACCTCATAGAGCTGTCATAAAAATTAAATTCTCAACACAATGTCTGGTGCCCAACAAGCATCCAGTAAATGGCAGTGGCTACTATTGTCATATGAATACCATGCAGTTTATTGTTATTATTATTTTAAACACCATATAGTCTTTTTTAAAAAAAATATTTTTATTGATTTCAGAGAGGAAGAGAGAGGGCGAGAGAGAAAATCAATGATGAGAGACAGAGGAATCCAAGATGGCGGCGTAGGTAAACACCTAAACTGCTACCTCGTGCAACAATTTCAAAAATTCAACTAAAAGACAAAACGTCTAACACCCAGAACCACGGGAAAGCTGGCTGAGTGGAAGTTCTACAACTAGAAGGAAAGAGAAAGGAGCATCGAGACGTGCAGGAGCGCTGAAAAGCTGAGGTACGGAGGCGCGTGATCCGGGCTGGCTGCGGGCGTTGCTTTTTTCAACCCAAAGGGAGACAAGCCCCCGATTACTCTGAAATCCAGTTTCTGGGGAGACAGGGGGGACCCAAACTCCTACGGGGAGAAGCTGGACTGTCTGCCAGTGAGGGGGGCTTACTTGCAGAGCTGCGCGCAGGAATAATTGTTTACGGCACTGGGGCACGGGACTCCGGGACGCCCTTGGGGACACAGAGCCGGCTAACTAGCAGCCATTGCTGTTTGCCATGCCCTAGCCTAGTGACACCCTGAGACCCCGCCCTGAACAACCTCCAACCCACCCAAGCTCCAAGCAGCAGCGTTAGCAGAAGAAAGCCCCGCCCTATTGCAGCTTAACCTAGCAAACTTGCAGCCTGGGTCAGACAGCTCCAAAACCTCCAAACCCCAAGCAAAGAGGAGAAAACTGTAGCTCTCACTGTAGCTCCTGCTGGGTGGCCTCAGACAGTAGCTGACCTGCACCCCATTGGAGATCCAGAAGCCAGTGTACCTAGTGGTCAGAGTGAGACACCAGATTTCAACTCCTCACATCCATAAGTGACACATTCAAAGGCAGACTCAGTGAGCACCAAAGCCCCACTGAAACAAGTCCTGCCCCTAAGTGTGTCTTCAGCGCAGCAGTTCTTCCATTATAGACACAGTGAGTGCTCACAGCTAATTGGCCTGGAGGTCAATTCCTCCCAGTATACCAATAGCAATTAAGGCTTTAACTGCACCAAGTCTTTGCACTCAGTCCACAAAGGGGTGTACCAAGAGTGTCCACATCAGGTGATTGGGGAGGCTGAGCTACTGCCCCCTATAGGTCACCTACCACACAAAGCCACTCCATCAACACAGGGAAGCAGCCAAAATGAGGAGACAAAGAAACATGTCACGAATGAAAGAAACGGAGGAAAGCAAACTACTGGATGACATAGAGTTCAGAACCACATTTATAAGGTTACTCAAGAATCTTCTTAAAACCGCTGAGAAACTTGATGAGACCTTCAAGGAGCTTAATGAGAATGCCCAAAAAATGGAAAAGGATCAGTCAGAAATGAAGCATACACTGTCTGAAATAAAGAATATACAGAAACTCAACTGTAGATCAACGTACCCCAAGAATCAAACCAAAGATCTGAAATATGTGGAAACAAAAAACATCCAACCAGAAAAACAAAAAGAAAAAAGAATCCAAAAATATGAAGATAGTGTAAGGAGCCTCTGGGACAACTTCAAGCGAACCAACATCCGAATTTTTGGGGTGCCAGAAGAAGGGAGAGAGCAAAATATTGAAAACCTATTAGAAGAAATAATGACAGAAAACTTTCCCTGCCTGGTGAAAGAAATAGATGTACAAGTCCAGGAAGCGCACAGAACCCCATACAAGAGGAATCCAAAGAGGACCACACCAAGACACATCATAATTAAAATGCCAAGGGCAAAAGACAAAGAGAGAATATTAAAAGCAGCAAGAGAAAAACAGTTAATTACCTACAAGGGAGTACCCATACGACTGTCAGCTGATTTCTCAACAGAAACTATGCAGGCCAGAAGGGAGTGGCAAGAAATATTCAAAGTGATGAACAGCAAGAACCTACAACCAAGATTACTCTACCCAGCAAAGCTATCATTCAGAGTTGAAGGTCAGATAAAGAGCTTCACAGACAAGAAAAAGCTAAAGGAGTTCATCACCACCAAACCAGGATTACATGAAATGCTGAAGGGTATTCTTTAAGGAGAGGAAGAAGAAGAAAAAGGTAAAGATAAAAATTATGAACAACAAAATGACATCAAATACATACCTACCAACAAGTGAATCTAAAAATCAAGTGAATAAAAAATCTGAAGAACAGAATGGACTGGTGAATATAATAGAATCAGGGACATAGAAAGGGAGTGAACTGATGATTCTCAGGGGAAGCAGGTGTGAGGGGTGCGGGAAGAGCTTGGACAAAAATCTTACTCCTATGGATGAAGACAGTGGCGGGGGTAAGGGCATGGGGTGGGGTGGGGAATCAGGTGGAGGGGAGCTATGGGGGAAAAAATAGAGGAACACCTGTAATAATCTGAACAATAAAGATTTATTTAAAAAAAAAAAATGATGAGAGAGAATCATTGATCGGCTGCCTCCTGCACACCAACACCGGGGATCAAGCCTGCAACTAGGTAAGTGCCCTGACTGGGATTCAAACCGTGACCTCCTGGTTCATAGGCTGATGCTCAACCACTGAGTCATGCTGGCTGAGCAATACCATGTAGTCTTAATATCAATCATGATAAATCTGTGTTGGGATATGTTCCTTTTTTTGTTACTCCTCACTGGAAGATATATTTTCCATTGATTTTTAGAGAGAGTGGGAGGGAGGGAGGTGGTAGAGAGAGAAACATGGATGAGAGAGACACACACTACTTTGTTGCCTCTGTGTTGGGATATGTTTTAAGAAACATCAAATAATATGTTGGGATATTAAAAATTCATCAAATTCAGCCGGCCAGTGTGGGTCAGTTCAACCACTGACCCATGAACCAGGTCACGATTCTATTCCTGGTTAGGGTACATGCCCAGGTTTCAGACTCGATCCCCAGTAGGGGGCATACAGGAGGCAGCCAATCAGTGATTCTCTACCATCATTGATGTTTCTCTCTCTCCCTCTCTGAAATCAATTAAAAAAAAAAAGACTACATGTCTTTTAAAAATTAATTAAAAATATTAAAAATAAACAAAATAAAAAATTCATCCAATCTTTTGGAATATCATACCCCCACAATGCAAAATAGCAACAATACCACCTGAAGGAATATCAAGGCTGTGATATTATAAATCTCCCTGTTGTTTCCTGATGCAAGGAGTAATTAAAAACAAAACTGTTTGTTGCAATTGTAAGTGGGATTGTTTAGTTTCTCTTTCTGAGAATTCATTATTGGTGAATAAAAAAGCCATCGATTTTTGGATGTTGATTTTGTATCCTGCTACATTGCTGAATTTATTTATTATATCTAGTAGTTTTTTGGTGGAGTCTTTTTTTTTTTCCCCGCCCTCCCCCCTTGGTGGAGTCTTTAGGCTTTTCTATGAACAATATCTTAACATCTGCAAATAATGAGAGGTTTACTTCCTCCTTTCCAATATTCATGTCTTTTGTGTTTTCTTCTTGTCTGATTTCTGAGGCTAAGCCTTCCAGTACTATGTTGGATAAGAGTGGTGAAAGCAGACATTCCTGTCTTATTCCTGTTCTTAGCGGAAATGGTTTCAGTTTTTGCCCATTGAGTATAATGTTCGCTGTAGGTTTGTCATATATGGCCTCTATCATGTTGAGTATGTTCCCTCTATTCCCACTTTGCAGAGAGTTTTTATAAAAAATGGATGTTGGACTTTGTTAAATGCTCTTTTTGTGTCTATTGATATGATTATGTGATTTTGTCTTTCAATTTCTTTATGTGACTTATCACATATATTGATTTGCAAATATTGTACCAGCCTTGCATCCCTGGAATAAATCCTACTTGGTAGTGGTGTATGATCTTTTTAATATATTGCTGGATCCAATTTGCTAATATTTTGTTGAGAATAAACTTAACCACGGTGACAAAAGACCTGTACTCAGAAAACTACAAGACGTTGAAAAAAAGAGATAGAAGAAGAGATAAACAAGTGGTAGAATACACTGTGTTCATGGATTGGTAGAATCAACATCATTAAAATGTCCATACTACCTAAGGTCATCTACAGATTCATTGCAATCCCTATTAAAATAACCAACAGCACAGCCCTAGCTGGTTTGGCTCAGTGGATAGAGTGTCAGCCTGCAGACTGAAGGTTCCTGGGTTCAATTCTGGTCAAGGGCACATGCCTGGGTTACAGGCTCGAATTCCCAGTAGTGGGTGTGCAGGAGGCAGCTAACCAGTGATTTTCTCTCATCATTGATGTTTCTATCTTTCTCTCCCTCTCCCTTCCTCTCTAAAATCAATAAAAATATATTAAAAAAATACCAACAGTATCTTTCACAGACCTATAACAAACACTCCAAAAATTTACATATTGAATAAAAAAAGACCCCAAATAGCTGCAGCAATCTTGAGAAAGAAAAACAAAGTTGGAGGTAATCACAATGCCAGATTTCAAGTTATACTACAAAGCCACCATAATCAAAACAGCCTGGTACTGGCACAAGAGTGAGCATATAGATCAATGGAATAGAACAGAGACCCCAGAAATTGACCCAAGCCATTATGCTCAATTAATAGTTGACAAAGGAGGCAAGAGCATACAATGAAGTCAAGACAGTCTCTTCAATAAATGGTGTTGGGAAAACTGGACAGATACACGCAAAAAAAAAAAGAAACTAGATTACCAACTCACACCAATATGCAAGAATAAACTCAAAATGGATAAAAGACTTAAATATAAGTTGCGAAACCATAAAAATCCTAGAAGAAACCATAGGCAGCAAAATCTCAGACATCTCTTGTCACAACATGTTTACTGATAATCTCCAAGGGCAAAGGAAACTAAGGAGAAAATGAACAAATGGGATTACATCAAAATAAAAAGCTTCTGCACAGCAAAAGAAACCACCAACAAAACGAAAAGGGAGCATGGCCAAGACACATATGAAAAAATGCTCAAAGTCACTGATCATCAGAGAGATGCAAATTAAAACGACAATGAGGTATCACCTCAAACCTATCAGAATGGCTACAAATCACCAAATGACAAGTGCTGATGAGGATGTAGAGAAAAGGGAACCCTAGTACACTGCTGGTGGGAATGGAGACTGGTGCAGCTATTATGGAAAACAGTATGGAGTTTCCTCAAAAAATTAAATATGGAACTGTCATTTGACCCAGTGATCCTACTTCTAGGAATATATCCTAAGAAAACTGAAACAGAAATCAGAAAGAATGTATGCACCCCTATGTTCATTGCAGCACAATTTACAATAGCTAAGATCTGGAAACAGCTCAAGCGCTCATAAGTAGATGAGTGAATAAAAAAGCTGTGGTACATTTATATCATGAAATACTACGCAGCAGTAAAAAAGAAGAATCTCTTATCTTTTGAGACAGCATGGAGGGACCTGGAGAGTATCATGCTAAGTGAAATAAGTCAGTCAGAGAAAGATAAGTATCACATGATGTCACTCATATATGGCATCTAAGTAACAAAATAAACTGATGAACGGAGTGGATCCAAAGACATGGAAGCATGAAACAAAGTGTGGAATCTTGGAGGAAAGGTGGGGAAGGGGTAATCAACTAAGAACCTTGTAGGCATATATGCATGCCCATGGCCAAAGACAATGGGGCGGTGAGGGCCTGGGGCAGGGGGGTGGGGCGGGTTGGAGGGGGTCCATGGGGGAAAAAGAGGCCATATATAATACTTTCAACAATAAAGAATTATTCTTAAAAAACCCAATAACACAACTGTTTGTCTAAAATTCACTGGATAACATTTCAAATTCATTCACTGTAATTCAAAATAGACAATGAATTCTCACATGGGGCAGAGCTCTTTCGGTCCAGGCCAATAGCTAGTAGAACGGCACAGGTTCCATCTCCCAAGCTGACCACTGTGATTTAATTCACTTTTGGATCCCTAACAGCATAAATGTCTATTGATGAGCATAGAGATCATCCCCCTCCTACAATTTCTAAGGATGCTGATAAAATATACATAACAAAAGTTACCACTTTTAAACCACACTGAAGTGAAGATGCAGTGGCATTCAGGACATTCACAATGTTGTGTGGTTACTGCCGTCTATTCCTGGAACTTTTCCTCAACCCAAAAAGAAACTTTTACCCATTAAATAATTATTTTTCTCCTCTCTCCACCGCCCCACCTATAGCCCCAATCATCTCAATTCTACTGTTTCTATGAATTTGCCTATTCTAGATACCTCGCATAAGTGCAATCATACAATATCTGTCCTTTTAGGACTAGCTTATTTCACTTAGCATGTTTTCAGGGTTCATCCATGTTGTAGCACGTGTCAGAATTTCATTCCTTTTTAAGGCTGAATAATATTGCACTATATGCATATATCACATCTTGTTTACTCACTCATCTGATGATTGACACTTGGGTTCTTTCCACCTTTTGGCTATAGTGAATAACGCTGCTATGAACATTAGTGTAAATATATCAGTTTTAGTCATTGTTTTCAATACTTTGGGTGTATGTCCACAAACTGAATTGCTGGATCATATTATAATTCTACACTTAACTTTTTGAGGAACTGCCAAACTGTTTTCCACAGCTGCTATACCATTTTATGTTACTACCAGCAGTGCAAGGGGGTTCTAATTTCTCCATATTCTTGCCAATTTTTGTTGGCCATTTGTTTATCTTATTAGGAGAAATGTCTATTCAAGTCCTATGCCAATTTTTGATTTGGGTTAATTCCTTTTTATACACATGATGTTTAAAACAAAATGATCAAGATGCCTGGCAAAAAAAGTGCTGGAAAACTACACTGATTTTTATTAATTGATGCAAATTATATAGATCTTTACCATCACATTCGGTTATATATGTATATAAATTTGTATATATGGAGAGAAACCAACATTTAGATATAATGCTTTGAAAAACACAGACGATATAGGAGCTATTTTCCAGAAATGTAAGCCTTTCCCAGGTCAGAATACTATTTTTATGTTATAAGAAAAGGAACAAATAATAGGACATGGAGAAGCCTCAGCATGAAAAACACCTTACGCTTCAAGAATGTTAGGATCCAGGCAGCAATTTTTACCTGCCTGGTGGAACATCAATCAACTTTGGAACTAAAATAACCTGTATTTACATTTGGAATGTTTCTACACTTACACCTAAATATAGCTATTTCTAATGGTTTAAAACCTACTTCATATTAAAAAATAAAAATATATGGCGAAACTTTGAACCTGGACTACAAAAGAAACAGAAAGTTTCCAGATTTCTCAATGCTGCCTCCCTATAACTTCTGCCAGGCCAGAAATAGATTCTAACATGTGTGCATTACTCTCTTAATCTGTAGGGCATTACTATTATTATTGCCATTTTATAGATGACACCCAATTACAACATAACCAGACTCTAATCTAGTTCTAACATAGTTCACATTCTTACCATTATGCCACCACACTGAGATGTCAATGAAGCAGACTACAGGTTACCCAATCAACTGAACAGTAATATTAACCTTTGGAAAACAAAGGTGCAGCTAAAGCTTGAAGAACTATGAGGTGGCTACCGGTCAAGATGGACCAATTAATGGAATAGATAACTGGCGAATCAGTCACAGAGGCTGAACTTTATAAGCAGAGCCTGCTTCTCCACACAAGCTCCCAACAGCTCTATAGTCTCTGCGCCTGAGAGGACCCCATGACAAGAAAAACTGGCTACATTTCTCTAGAAACTAGGCTTATTTAGTCATGGACTCCTCTTCCATCACCCATAGAAAAGGTTAAATCTTACTTTTTCCTCATGTCTGAATATGCTTCAGGTTTGGATTCCGAGTTTTATAACACTTCACTTAAATCAAGTGTTAGTCTGACCATTTCGCTTGGGAGATGGAATTCAGTGAACAACAAACAACATATATGGTGCATAGCAAAATTTTAATATACTGTATCAGGTTTTACACTGTTCCTTCTTCATCCCATAGCTCTCTCTGTTTAGAGAATTTCGTATTTGTTTAGCTCTATTGTGTCCATGTCAGATTTCCTACCTGGTCAGTAAAGTGACCACACAAGAAGGTATGCATTACTCCTAACATAGGAATAAAAACAAAACAAAGCAAAACAAAACAAAACCAACTAGGAAAATAGTCCCAAAGGAATTCTAATAAATGAATTATGAAACAAATGGAATTTAATACTATTAAAGCTTGAGAGCATTCTTTGCTTCTCAGCACTAGATGGCAGTGTTACCAAAGAAATGTACTATTTCTGTGTAGGGCAGTGGTTCTCAACCTTTCTAATGCCACGACCCTTTAATACAGTTCCTCATGTTGTGGTGACCCCCAACCATAAAATTATTTTCGTTGCTACTTCATAACTGTAATTTTGCTACCGTATGAATCGTAATGTAAATATCTGTATTTTCCGATGGTCTTAGGCTCTTCAGCAGCGGTTCTCCCTAAGACTTCTACCCTACTAACATGGTTGTGAATATCATGATAAATGACATTACAAACTTGTACTGCATTAAAATCCTTACAAACTCTGTGTTTTGTTATCTTGGACAAAGCTGGGGCTTTAGCTGTACACACCTTATCTTGTAACCCGGATGGCGTCTCTTCAAGAGTCTCGGTGCTTCCCAGATTGGAGAGCTGAGTGCTTGGCTGTAGCCCAGGACTGGAGATATTTGAGTCGCCCATTTGATTCTTAAATTAAAAGGAAAAGTATATCATGTGAAAAAGTGTGCTATTATTTGGCTCACACAACAGCAATAGAGGTTATCAGAGGTGCTATTTTAAAAAACAAGCACAAAAACCACATCACCAAACAAATGCTTTGCTTTGGATTCTCATGTAACTTATACAATACAATTTCTAACAAGTTGAGCACTTCATTTTAGACAATAAGGTTAGCAACAATTGTTATTTTTATAACCCTTTTAAGGAAAAGCCAATGGCATTATTTTATCACATATTTTACTTTCCATTAAAAAAAATTTCCCCCAATTTTATTGAGAAATAACTGACATACATCACTGTGTAAGTTTAAGGCATACAACATGATGGCTTGATTTATACATAAGGTGAAGTGATCACCACAATAGGTTTAGCTAACATCCATCTTCTCATATAGGTACAATAGAAAGAAAAGAAGAAAAGGTCTTTTTTGCTTTATTTTTAATATATGGTAAAATTAACCTTCTTGGGGGTATACAGATCTGAGTACCTATCACTACAGTCAGGATATAAAATACCTCTATCACCCCAAAAAACGCCGTGTGCTGTCTCATTGTAGGCATGCCCTTCCTGCATTCTTAGAAACTAGTGATCTGATCTGTTCTCCATCACTCTACTTTTGTCTTTCTGATAATGATGAAATACTGGCTTCTCTTAATATAATGCCTCTGAAGATTCATTCAAGCTGCTTGCGTATTAATGATCATTCCTTTCCATTGCTAAACAGTATTCCACTGTATGTCTACAATGCAGTTTGTTTATAATTATTCACCCATAGGAGGACATGTGTGTTGTTTCCAGTTTTTGGCGCTTATGAATGCAACTCCTATGAACCTTCACAGGTTTTGCGTGGACAAAAGCTTCATTTCTCAAGAGTAAATACATAGGAGTGGTACCCGGGTCACACAGTAAATATATCTTTCTTCTAGATTTTTAGTTTTATGTTTTACATTTAGATCTATAATCCATTTTCAGTTTATTTTTGTTATGGGTGTTACATTTAGGTTGGGGTTTGTTTGTTTTTTTGCATATGGACGGCCAATTGTTTCCAATCATTTGTTGAAATCATCATATATTCTTAAAAATTAAACTACATTTTGGGTCTCTACACATCCTAATTACAGATGATAAAAGTCGTAAAGTATTATAAATTCTTGTTAACTTGTATGTAACACTAAAAGTGAAAATATTTTTGTTCTGAAAGAGAATACTAAAAAAAGAGATGGAGATGGAATTATGCATTTTTAGAAACTTAAGTTCTATTTGGGTTATCTGATCTGCATCTGGTGAGCATTATCTAGGTCAAAATGAGCACCAAAAACAGTTCAGAGCACTCAAGATAAAAAGAAAAGCCTTAAACTTCAAATTCCAGAGACAGATGAATTTTTCTTGATACCATACTATAAATGTATGTGCTTAGCATAGGAATAGATACTCCAATGTTGAATGAATGATATGCATTTTTCTATTCAAATGCCTTAACCCTTATATTATTTCAGAACACCATTTATGAAGTGTTACCCATTTAAATAGAGATGAAGTAGTCTGTGAAAGCCTATGAAATATCTTCTAACATATTTCTTTGTGCAACATTACCATCAATCAGTATCAACACACTATGAAAAATGTGTGGAACTGAACTGTATTAGAGAAAACATAAACTCAAAACACTGTTCATAACAAATTCTTAAAACAGCGGTATAAAATGTTATGGAACATTTTTTAAATGGGGAGCTTTTTAAAAAAATAAATATATTCTTATTGATTTCAGAGAGGAAGGAGAGACAGAGATAGAAACATTAATGATGAGCGAGAATCATCAATCGGCTGCCTCCTCTACACGCCCTACTGGGGACTGAGCCCACAACCTGGGCATGTGCCCAACCAGGAATCGAATGTTGGCCTCTTAGTTTATAGGTCAATGCTCAACCATTGAGCCACACTGGCTGAGTTAAAAATGAGAGGTTTTACATAAATATCCCAGCCTGCCATTTTCAGAGAGAAGCTGGAAAATTTGGTAACAATTACCTGGATGTGAGCTGCAATGGACTCTGTGACATAGCAATAGGCTCCCAGTGTCAGATCCACCCTGGCCTGTAGCAGGCACTCCCATGGCCCACATTGTTTTAGGGACATTTGAGTCTGCAATACTTGAAACTTAACTTGGGCTACGAGATGGGATGTATTTTAAAAGGTCTCCAGGACTTCAAATATTTTTTCCTATGTGTGCAAGGCCATTCTTGAAAGGTTTATTCTGAGTTTTTGTTAATGACATTTTCCAGTGTTTAAAGGACTGGGGGGGAAATAAATAATCATAGACAAACTTTCTTGAGGGAAATTTTACAATCCTATCTAATAAAGAGGGAATATGCTAATCGACCCTCACACCACCACAAAGATGGTGGCACCCACAGCCAATAAGGAGGGAATATACTAATTGACTACCATGCCCTCAAAGATGGCAGTGCCCACAGCCACAACATGGTAGTACCCAGTCCTCTCAGCACTGCCGGGGTGGCAGATGCGGCAAGGCGGAGTGGCCCAGCTGCTCTGTGCACATGCCTCTGGAGTCCCCTAGTCCCCTCAGCTCCTCAGCTACCCAGGGCCGGCCTGAGGTGCAGGCAAGCCTCAGATGGCAGCTGTCCAGCCGCCCAGGGCCGCCTGAGGCTCAGGTAACCAGGGCCGGCCGAGGCTTGCACGGCCGGCAGTGGCAGCAGCAGAGGTGTGATGGGGCATTGCCTTCCCGATTGCCAGGTTGCCTTCCACCCCTGAGAGTTCCCAGACTGTGAGAGGGGGCAGGCTGGGCTGAGGGGCCTCTAGTATTTGATAAATATCTTTAAAAATGTCAAAACCCGTTGATCTGCCCTAGTCAGTTTTGCTCAGTGGATAGTGTCAGTCTATGGACTGAAGGGTTGCAGGTTTGATTCCAGTCAAGGGCACATACCTGGGTTGCCCATGTGGGAGGCAACCAATTGATGTGTCTCTCTCACATTGATGCTCCTCTCTGTCTCCCCCACACCCTTTCTACTCTCTAAAAAAAAATCAATGGAAAAATATCCTCTGGTGAGGACTAACAACAACAACAAATCTGTTGATCTACCAATTCTATTTCAAGTAACTTATTTTGAAAGAAAATGCTGTACATGAATACTTAGCTACAAGGATGTATTCTGAATTCTTAATAGAATGAGAAAAATCTAGGGTGCTGTTCATATAAGACAACAGAAAGAAAAATACACAGCTATTAACATCAGAATTCTTTTTTTTAAGTTGTCATTCTATCAAATGAAATCTCACAGGGACTCCCTATGTAATTACTATCATAAAAATATATTGTCTGCCCAGCAGGCATGGCTCAGTGGTTGAGTGTCAACCTATGAACGAGGAGGTCAGAGCTCAATTGCTGGTCAGGGCACAGTCCAAGGTTGTGGGCTCGATCCCCCAGTGCAGAGCATGTAGGAAGCAGCCAATCAATGATTTTCTCATCATTGATGTTTCTAGCTCTCTTTCCCCCTCCCTTCCTCTCTGGGGGAAAAAAAAAACAACACACACACACACACACACACACATATTTGTAAAATATTGTTCTTTGGGGGGAAAAACAGGTTACAAAAGTTAATAAAAACTACTTTTAAAACTAGTTAATAAAGCTAGAATACACAAATATACCACACCCACTGGGGCATATTTATATATATTTCTGGAAGGATACATAAGGCATTAGCAGCGGTTATTTCTAAATGATGAAATTATAATTTTTAAAAAATATATTTTTATTTATTTCAGAGAGGAAGGAAGAGTGAGAGAGAGATAGAAACATCCATGATAAGAGAGAATCATGGATCAGGTGCCTCCTGCAAGTCCCCCACAGGGGATCGAGCCCATTACCCGGGCATGTGCCCTTGACCAGAATCAAACCTGGGACCTTTCAGTTTGCAGGCCGACGCTCTATCCACTGAGCCAAACTGGCTAGGACTATAATTTTTTTCTCTTATTATAAGTTGTAAATATAAAAGTTTCTGTAATTAATATTTACTGCTAATAACAAGAAAAATAAAGGTGTTCCTATTTTTTTAAGAACAAAAAAGTTTGGATTTAAATAACATTTGCATTTAAATTATAACAAAACAAACAAATAACCTCTGCCAAAATGCAGGATTACAAATCCAGACTAGGAGCAACCCAGTTTGGGCCAACTGTAAGGTCTGTGGTTTCAGCAATCTTTCTTTACATTAAAAATAGAAAGTTGGTTAAAACTATCTATAGAACTTGGGAAGAAAATGTTTATTATAAAGAGTTTTTATGTCCAAAGAGTCTCTATTATAAATACCTCACTAAAAAGTCTGGAATTTCACTCATTGTATTATATACACTGGACAGGGGAGATTTAGAATTGGGATTAAATCCCATCACTAGGCCTAGCTTGCACCCCTGCCCTTGTTTCTGTCAATCTCCCAAGTCTCTCCTTAAAGATAAACAAAGGGGCCATCTGGACCATGTGGCAGCTGAGGGGAACCCATCCAAACACTAAGATATGAATTCAGAGGTCACTGCTAACACCAACTCCATTTGGTTAGATGATAGGCCAAATACAGACAAGAAACAAAACTGTCACTTATGGAAGCTCTATCTATTTGCAGGCAGTTTTCAAAAACAGAACATATTAAAAGTAAATATCAAAGTTTTAACTAAATACCCAAAGATTTAGTTTTACTCTAACCACAGACATTTTCTTTCATACCATTTAAGAATTTTCTTACAACAGTAATTTCTGTTCTCCCCACATTCCTAAAAGCCTTCTATAAAAACAGAACAAGAGAATCCAAGATGGCGGCGTAGGTAAACACCTAAACTGCTGCCTCGCGCAACAATTTCAAAAATTCAACTAAAAGACAAAACGTCTATCACCCAGAACCACGGGAAAGCTGGCTGAGTGGAAGTTCTACAACTAGAAGGAAAGAGAAAAGAGCATTGAGATGTGCACGAGCGCTGAAAAGCTGAGGTACGGAGGCGCGTGATCCGGGCTGGCGGCGGGCGTTGCTTTTTTCAACCCAAAGGGAGACAAGCCCCCGATTACTCTGAAATCCAGTTTCTGGGGAGACGCGGGGGACCCAAACTCCTACGGGGAGAAGCTGGACTGTCTGCCAGTGAGGGGGGCTTACTTGCAGAGCTGCGCGCAGGAATAATTGTTTACGGCACTGGGGCACGGGACTCCGGGACGCCCTTGGGGACACAGAGCCGGCTAACTAGCAGCCATTGCTGTTTGCCACGCCCTAGCCTGGTGACACCCTGAGACCCCGCCCTGCACAACCTACAAACCCACCCAAGCTCCAAGCAGCAGCGTTAGCAGAAGAAAGCCCCGCCCTATAGCAGCTTAACCTAGCAAACTTGCAGCCTGGGTCAGACAGCTCCAAAACCTCCAAACCCCAAGCAAAGAGGAGAAAACTGTAGCTCTCACTGTAGCTCCTGCTGGGTGGCCTCAGACAGTAGCTGACCTGCACCCCATTGGAGATCCAGAAGCCAGTGTACCTAGTGGTCAGAGTGAGACACCAGATTTCAACTCCTCACATCCATAAGTGACACATTCAAAGGCAGACTCAGTGAGCACCAAAGCCCCACTGAAACAAGTCCTGCCCCATAAGTGTGTCTTCAGCGCAGCAGTTCTTCCATTATAGACACAGTGAGTGCTCACAGCTAATTGGCCTGGAGGTCAATTCCTCCCAGTATACCAACAGCAATTAAGGCTTTAACTGCACCAAGTCTTTGCACTCAGCCCACAAAGGGGTGTACCAAGAGTGTCCACATCAGGTGATTGGGGAGGCTGAGCTACTGCCCCCTATAGGTCACCTACCACACAAAGCTACTCCATCAACACAGGGAAGCAGCCAAAATGTGGAGACAAAGAAACATGTCACGAATGAAAGAAACGGAGGAAAGCAAACTACTGGATGACATAGAGTTCAGAACCACATTTATAAGGTTACTCAAGAATCTTCTTAAAACCACTGAGAAACTTGATGAGACCTTCAAGGAGCTTAATGAGAATGCCAAAAAAATGGAAAAGGATCAGTCAGAAATGAAGCATACACTGTCTGAAATAAAGAATATACAGAAACTCAACTGTAGATCAACGTACCCCAAGAATCAAACCAAAGATCTGAAATATGTGGAAACAAAAAACATCCAACCAGAAAAACAAAAAGAAAAAAGAATCCAAAAATATGAAGATAGTGTAAGGAGCCTCTGGGACAACTTTAAGCGAACCAACATCCGAATTTTTGGGGTGCCAGAAGAAGGGAGAGAGCAAAATATTGAAAACCTATTAGAAGAAATAATGACAGAAAACTTTCCCTGCCTGGAGAAAGAAATAGATGTACAAGTCCAGGAAGCGCACAGAACCCCATACAAGAGGAATCCAAAGAGGACCACACCAAGACACATCATAATTAAAATGCCAAGGGCAAAAGACAAAGAGAGAATATTAAAAGCAGCAAGAGAAAAACAGTTAATTACCTACAAGGGCGTACCCATACGACTGTCAGCTGATTTCTCAACAGAAACTATGCAGGCCAGAAGGGAGTGGCAAGAAATATTCAAAGTGATGAACAGCAAGAACCTACAGCCAAGATTACTCTACCCAGCAAAGCTATCATTCAGAGTTGAAGGTCAGATAAAGAGCTTCACAGACAAGAAAAAGCTAAAGGAGTTCATCACCACCAAACCAGGATTACATGAAATGCTGAAGGGTATTCTTTAAGGAGAGGAAGAAGAAGAAAAAGGTAAAGATAAAAATTATGAACAACAAAATGACATCAAATACATACCTACCAACAAGTGAATCTAAAAATCAAGTGAATAAAAAATCTGAAGAACAGAATGGACTGGTGAATATAATAGAATCAGGGACATAGAAAGGGAGTGAACTGACGATTCTCAGGGGAAGCAGGTGTGAGGGGTGCGGGAAGAGATTGGACAAAAATCTTACTCCTATGGATGAAGACAGTGGCGGGGGTAAGGGCATGGGGTGGGGTGGGGAATCAGATGGAGGGGAGCTATGGGGGAAAAAATAGAGGAACACCTGTAATAATCTGAACAATAAAGATTTATTAAAAAATAAAAAATAAATAAATAAATAAAAACAGAACAAGGCATCTATGTAGATAACACAGACCTCATTAAGGATATGAAAGGAAATTTGGGGAATATAAGGTAACTTAAAAGTTTAGAAAATGGTTCTAGAAATTTATTCTCCATCCAGTTTCCTAAGAATCAGTGAATTCATTATAGAGAAGACTGCCTTTCCTATATTAATCTTCACAGATCTATAGGTTCCTCCTAATTCTCTATGAGACATTGAGGAGTTTGGTACAACTTGAAACTTCTCATGGGCTCGAATGTATAGTTTTCTACCCAGGAAGCGGGACTTCCTTTGGTGTTTGAATGCAGGTTTATTGTATTTATGGTGGAAACCACCTCCTAGAGCACTGCTCCTTGAACTCTAGATTCTTAAAGGTTAGTATGTAAAAAATGGTGCTATAGTCAAATCAACTTGGAAACTTGTTACTGCTTTATTTATTGCAAAGACCTCTCAGAGTCTTGAGCACTTAAGAGCCCTATAAAAAAGAGGAGCCATGGTAACAATGTTTTTAACTCACTAGACCAACTGGAACCTCTTCTCAAGGAATGCCTGTTAAGACGTAGAGGCCAGTGTTAGAGTAGAACTGGGAAATATAATTTAGAGAGAGCTTTTTACATTTTGTTCCCTGATCTTTTGGTGAGGATTAAACAAGAAATGAGAAAAAGTACTTAACTCAATGTTAGTAGACTCAATGTTAGTAGAATAAGGTGACAATTATAATTCTGCTGAAACAAAGTGGAAGCCTTTAGTATCACTCCTTAAAGTGTGGGGCTTTTATTTTTATTTTTTATTTTTAAATATATTTTATTGATTTTTTACAGAGAGGAAGGGAGAGGGATAGAGAGTTAGAAACATCAATGAGAGAGAAACATTGATCAGCTGCCTCTTGCACACCCCCTACTGGGGATGTGCCCGCAACCAAGGTACATGCCCTTGACCAGAATCGAACCTGGGACCCTTCAGTCTACAGGCTGACGCTCTATCCACTGATCCAAACCCGTCAGGGCAAAGTGTGGGGCTTTTAAATGCTGATATCAAGTGAAACTCCAAGAAAGTTACAAAGTTACAAGGTCTGAGGACCGTGGAGGAAATGTCTACTGCTTGGTACACGATGGACAGCTGTACCGAATAAACTAACAAATGCCTACAGCTTCTACTTCATTCAACTTAGGGAAGAAAATGCTATCAGTTAACTTTTAAACTAAAATACAAAACACAAAGAAAAAAAATTCTAGAAAAGCCTCTCAATTTGGGTAAAATTCCAAATGATACTTAATGAAGGCGGTGCACTTACTACCAATAACGGACTGAAGAAACATAAATTCCCAAGACCTAGCAGAGGCTGCAGAGGTGAAGATGAGGCATGAAGCTTTTCCAGAACTACCTGTTGCAGCTAACTTCTGCATTCCACAATCACTTTCTCCCATAGTAGTTTTACAGGAATAGGGGAAAAAATTCTCAATTTTCATGCCAATTCAAAGACTGTAAGGTAAGCAAATTTATTATCTCTTAGGCTTAAAACTAAAAGAGAGGTTTTCTTTTTGAATTATTTCTGCTGGCCCTGGAGGTGACTTTCCCAGTCCATGAGCCCCTGCAAGTCACCCTTTAGTCCTCCCAGGGGCATGCAGCCTCACCCTCTCATACTCATCCTTAGCTCGGCTGAGCATCTCCAGGATGTCAATGGGCCTGTGGTCACTGCAACCGTTGGCCTGGTTGGGGCTCTGCTTATCCCGCGCAGCTTGCTGGGAGCGCCGTGTCTCCTCTTCTACCACCCTACAAGATGAGAATCAGGTTTTAGCAACACCTGTTAAAACACATTCTGACCCACGAACTCTTCTGGTGTTCATTTTCCAAGAGTACAGGAAAAATGTCACGATCACAATATCCTACAATACAAAACACAGAGCCTTGGTTACCTCACCCTGGACTATATGACTGACCAATTCATCATTTTATTTATGGTACAGCATTGTCAACCAATATATTTCACTGTGAGAAGGACAAAAATACAGAATTCCATACCAGAGTTGTTAGAAATAGGTACATTAAAATTCTATGCAGAGCATTTGAGATCTTGCTCCCTGGTATATACTGTCAGTCTGGTTCAAATAAACTCATATACATATTCTCCACAGGTATGGATATTTCTTACAGCAACTCAGATTAATAGGAGGAAATCCGATTTAATACATATGCATGGGGGAATTCACATAAGCATGACGAATTCTAAAAATAGTAGGCAAAATGGGGTATATATGTCATTCTGGGCTAAAGAGAAGGAGGTAAAGGTCTGGGACTTCAAAGGGAAGTAAGGCAATTCACAGGGAAATGAAAGAGTTAATGTTTAGTAAACAAATATTTGCTGGGCCCTCTAAAGACAATGGGTCCCAAGAAGGACTGTGATCAAATAGGCCTTCCTCGGTAGGTTTCTCCCTGTCTGCCCCAACCAGTTCATATACTGTGGTTATCTATGGTGATAGTTCCTTCCAGAACAGGCCTTCTATCTTAAATTCTTTTAGTCAATTTGTGGGAAGGCCAAAGCTTCTAAGTCTACTGTTCCTTAAAACAGTTATCATGCCGAAGTAATACATTTTGCAGTGGCAAATTTTGCTTCCCTATTTGCACAAACAAAATTTTTAACTCCAAAACACAGAATGTATGAAGGTGTGTGAGAGGAAGAGACTTTCCGCTACCCTCAAGATTCTTTGGCTCTAATAATAAAGACATGGGACAGATTAACAACAGAAAATCAGCAAATTTAATTACATATATTATGTACAGGAACCTGCACACATGAGAAAGTCAGAGATCTTACATACATGAGAGGTTCAAGGATAGAAAGTTAAAAATTAAACGTATATAGCATTCAGAGCTAAGGATGAGGTAAGGTGCCCTGGGGTTTCAAAGGGTCACTGCAGGACAGTAAAAAGAGCAAATGTTTAGTAATTAGAAGTTTTCCCTGCCCTATGGGGAAAAAAAGCTCTACTAAATTATCTCTCTCTTTTTTGAAGTATCTTAAAATCAGTCAACTAAATGGTAAAGAAATTTGAAAATGGACAATGCTACCAAGACAAGGAAGTCTGCATAGCTGAACAACTCACGGTGGAAAGTTTGTAATGACAGCGGGCTAAGCAAGAAGAAAGATTAGTTTCTTGAAAATAAAGATCTTGGTGAATCTTCAAAAGCAAATGATAGCACTACAAGCAAACATAAGGTTTCCCTTTTTCTTTCCTTAAAAATCACTAAGTGGGCAACTAAGGTCAGGTGACTGCGACAATGCCCTTTATTTTGGTTGGTGCTTACACTAATTCTGTACTTGAAAATACGTAAAGCAAGAAACTGAGGGTCAAGAATGTCACTTATATAGCCCTGACCAGTTTGGCTCAGTGGATAGAGCGTCGGCCTGCGGACTCAAGGGTCCCAGGTTAGATTCCGGTCAAGGGCATGTACCTTGGTTGCGAGCACATACCCAGTAAGGAGTGTGCAGGAGGCAGCTGATCGATATTTCTCTCTCATCGATGTTTCTGACTCTATCCCTCTCCCTTCCTCTCTGTAAAAAAATCAGTAAAATATATTAAAAAATAAAAAAGAATGTCACTTTATAGAGTTGCGGTCTTTATATCCATCTGTGAAGTTTCATTTCTTAGGAATATCCTCTTCCCCATTCCCCCACATAAAGGTCTGAAGCAATTGTAGCAAAATGTCAGGAACGGAAAGGATAGGTAAGTGAGCACAAGGATTTTTTATTGTTTCTTTTTTTATTGTTTCTTATATTTTTCTTCAAGCTTGGAATAACAATAAATTTGAACAAGGCAGCCAATCTTTTTTTGTTCCTTTTAAGATTTATTCAGGTTCATTCCCAACTGTAATGAATAGGCCTACTGGCCAAGGAATACTATTGGGCATAGTCACAACTTGATAACTGCATTACCTGAGAATTTCTCAGACAGTGATGACAGGCAATAAAACAATTCAGTAGCAAAAGGCTTTTTGATGGACTAAGAGGAATAGGACAGAATAGGCCACTGTGTCAGTTCCCTACTTTAAAACAGTCCATCAGGAACTCCCAGTGTGAGATGGTTCTTTTTTTTTTCTTCCTGTTTAACATTGGGTTAAACAATATTACACTGATTTTTTTTTTAAACAGCAGAATCATTCTGAATTTTTAATATGCTAAAATGTGTTATTATTCTCTAAGAAGGGTGGGCTTATACATTTTTCAAATGTATTTGACCTCAGAATCTTCTCCTGAGGCAGGATTCCTATTTAGAAAAGGATGGTTTAAGGTAATAATGTCATTAATAGGATTATTATTTATAAAACAAAGATAGAACCATGGACTTTATGGTAGACTGAAAGAAGACTGGCAGGTAATATGAGAATCAGACCAATTAGAATATTGATATCCATATTGGTAATCATCTCTTGGGAAAGAAATACTTTACTGTCGTAACTGTGAGGCCTGTAGCAAAAACGAAGAGATATTCACTGATTATTTCTTGATGGTGGATTACAAGCAATTTCACTTTGCTTATACTTTTCTTCATTTTCGATAATTAACAGGAACTCCTTTAATATTCAGTAAAAAGATTATTTTATACTCAGTTATAGGCCACCCCCAGCCTGAATCTACCTTCATCAAGGACTCTGGTCACACAGTCTGTTTCTACCACCCCCTGCCATGCTGCCTGGCTTGCCCATGCTTGTATTCACTTCTCCCCCGACCTGGACTGAATCTGTGCTTTTGGTTCAAAAGAAGACATTTCTAATAACCCACTGGCCACCTTGGTTACAAAGCTCACCACTGATGAAAGCAGAGCTGCTGGATGGTATGGAAGAAAACCTCAAATGAGGCTTAGACTCTAAGGCCTTTTCCATTCTAACCCTGTGAAGGAGGACTTTGCTTCTCTCTTTTCCTCACAAATTCTCAACTGTGCCCCTAAGATTATCTGTAAGATTAGGAATAAAGCTGACTTCCCTGAGTTCTCCAAATTTTATAGTTTATGTAGGCAAACACTAAAACAAGTTTTATTATTAAATAGTTTCTGGAAGACTGGATTTCCTCTTTAGAAGGATCAATATTTTTCAAAATTAGTAGATTTTCAACTTTGCCACTGACCAAAGAAAATTTCCAGATTTAGATATAGTATAGGTCTAGAAATTTGCTCACTTTCCCTAAACAGCTTCTCAGTTTTTATAGTATAAACAACTTTAGGAATAAATCAATTCTTTACTTGAAGAATTTTTATTCTATTGCAGCTATCAAAACAATTTTTGGTTAGCAGATGTGACATTTAGAAATATGTAGCAAACCGAGGTTGCACACAGGCAAAGTTAGAGCAAAGAAAGATAGTCTTTTTTTATCTTGGGTGTCCAGAATGCCATTTATCACAAAGTTAATGTTAATATATATGGTATTTGCTTCAGACATAAACAGGCCAGGCTCTTGAAAACTCCCTACCAACAGTTTCACAAGGGCATTCTCTAATCACTTGCAATACCTCTCCACTTTGAGTAAAACAAGCTGAAAGTTAAGCAAATGTCTCTTTTTGGGGGCATCCTAGTGAAAGAACCTTGACTGCTCTTCTTTTCCCTCTCTGCTTCCTGTTTCTTCTTCCTCATTTTATTTTTACATTCAATACAATTATTTCCAGATAGGCCTTTAGTCTTCAGCTTCATTTACCATCTGAAGTTTTACGTTAGGGGTACTACTTGACTTGACAGAGAAAAAAACAAAGCTCAGAAAGGTTTCCTGTGAATAGCTGTTAGAGCTAAAAAAGCCGGATTCTCTCACTCAGGTCCCAAAAACTCTCAATCTGCAGAAGAAAGTGTATATACAGTGTATGAACAACATATAGGTAAGGGGGCACCGATTGATTCCCTGCACAGATGAAATCTGCGTATAGCTTTGACTCCCCCCCCAAACTTTACTAATAGCCTACTGGGAGCCTGATGGGTAACATAAATAGTTGATTAACTTATAAAAGAAAATGTTATTTAAAGGATGGTAAAGAAGAGAAAATACATTTATAGTACTGTATTTATTGAAAAAAATACACAACTAAGTAGACCCATGGAGTTCAACTCTGTGTTGTTCAAGGGTCAACTATAGTAATATATTCCAAAGTTTAGATATTCAAAATATATTCTGGATTTCAGGATAATAAAAAAATCAACAAATCTGTGTCTTCTAAGTAAACAGAAGCAAGCTGCCTTTGCTTTTACTTTCAAAACTACAAAAAAGTCTTCAAATAAGTGGCTTAGCATTATCTTTTTTAAAGAAAATATGCTCTAAAAAAGTGTGGTTCTAGAGAGCCAACACGTGTTCAAATATGAGTGATACAGGTTTATATGGAACAATCCTCAGGGGGCACACAGCATTAAACATGGCCTGCCCTATAGCTACAGCCAGAGCTGGCAAAGCAGAGCTGATTAACATCCAACTGGGACTCCTTAGCCTTGGGTGTTTGTTTTAAAATGAAAACATACCTGGAAGTGAGGTTTTTGGGGTTAATTATTTATTTATATTTTTATAAGAATTAGTTTTAAAATAAGATCATTTTCAACAATCAATACTGCTTTCTTCTAAACACGTAGATAACAAGGAATCTTGATTTGACACACAGGGAAGAGAGGTCAACATTTCTGAGAAGGAACACTGAAAAGGAACCAGAAGTGCCCAGAATAAGTGTGCCCACTGTGCATTTTGCCCAGAGCTCTCAGGCCCCTTGAGAGCCCCAGTGTCTTGGGCACCTAAACTCCAGACTGGCAGTACCAGCAATACAGATAAGCCATGCGGGGTGGCTTCTGCCAGCTACTTTGAGAAAGGATATTGAACCACCCTTTAGAATAGTAACTCAATGAAAATGGTTTTCCAAATTCCAAATTTCATTTTTATAAAAAAAATCTCTTGGAACACAATACAATAATGGCCTGGTGACTTAGTAAACTAGAATCTGGTTCAAAAATAAGTTCACTCAAGGTAAACATGGATGTGTGCAGGAGTTCTCCTCTGGGTACTGAACACAGTCCCACTTGTTATAGTGAAAATCTGGATAGAACCTAAATTGGATATGGTTGTTAGACTGGGCACTGCACATAGATGACACCCTCAGAAGGTTCTGGTTAAATTACAGTCTATATGCAGGACACTATAGAGGGCTATTTAATGCTTTGAAAAAATGCTGTTGACATGAAACTAGGCTGTACATACAGTATGATCCTATTTTTGTAAGAAACAATCAAGGACATCAACCCCACATGTACATAAAGAAAAAGACCAAAAGGAAACAAACTAACAGGACAACACACATTGGGTGCAGTAGTAGGATTATAAAAGACTAGAGGCCCAGTGTACGAAATTCTTGCATGGGTAGGGTCCCTAGGCCTGGCTGGCGATCAGGGCTGATCTGTGGAGTGACAGGTGGGGTAATGGAGTGGGGGGCCCCCACTGTCACCCGCCTAGGCTGGCCTGGGGCATATGGGCAGCTCCTGTGTTGAGCGTCTGCCCTCTGGTGGTCAGTGCGGGTCATAGTGACCGGTCATTCCACAGGTCGTTCCGCCATTTGATTGATTTGCACATTAGGCTTTTATGATAAAGGATTATAGATTTCTTTAGACTTTTCTGTCTTTTCCAAATTTTTGAGAATAAACAGGAAATTAGAGGGAAATACATAATTAGAGGGAGATTAGTATACTCTAGTAACAAAGAGAAGTAGGGAGAAAAGTAATTTTTCATCTCTCATATGTCATTAATAAATCTGCAGAATAATATACTTACTCAGACATGAGTTTGGCTATGCGGTGACAGTCATTCTTGTCATAAAACCAGATACTGTATATTGACACTTGAAAAACA
This sequence comes from Corynorhinus townsendii, assembly GCA_026230045.1. NCBI lineage: Eukaryota > Metazoa > Chordata > Mammalia > Chiroptera > Vespertilionidae > Corynorhinus > Corynorhinus townsendii. The sequence continues at coordinate 42,117,925 of JAPDVU010000006.1, forward strand.
AAGGAAAAAAAAGAGGAAATGAGGTTTCAACATATATGTAAGTTAACACAGTATTACCATGGAATGCCACAGCATTTATCATCAGATTCTCAACTTGTTAAAGGTTCCTCTAAATGTTTAATAAAACTAGAATAGGTAAAATATACAAATGAAAAGTGCGAAACCTGCCAGGTAGTTCAGTTGGTTTGAGTGTTGTCCCAATACACCAAGGTTTCAGGTTTGATTCCTGGTCAGGGTACATACAAGAAGCAGCCAATGAATGCAAAAATAAATGGAACAACAAATTGATGTTCCTCTCTCTCTCTTCCCACCCTTCCTCTCTCTCTAAAATTCATCAAGAAAAAAAACCCTGCAAAAATAGTTGGTTTTAGATATTATCAGATCTCATTGCGCCTCAAATGCCATTAATTGTAAGATCAACTATTATTTTATGTATTATAAGTGACAACAATTAAACTAAGAATCAACATTGACAAGATGCATTCCAAATAGAAAAAAAAAGGGTCTTAATTATTGAAAACCAAGTTCACCAGCTAATTGAACACTAAAACCTTTGTCTTTACAACTGAAAATACAGAATATATGTCACAGCAAAAACAAAGCTTTAAAAACAAACACCAGCCCTAACCAGTTTGGCTCAGTGGATAGAGCGTCGGCCTGCAGACTCAAGGGTCCCAGGTTCAATTCCGGTCAAGGGCATGTACCATGGTTGTGGGCACATACCCAGTAAGTAGTGTGCAGGGGGCAGCTGATAGATATTTCTCTCTCATTGATGTTTCTAATTCTCTCTCTCTCTCTCTTCCTCTCTGTAAAAAAAATCAATAAAACATATAAAAAACCCCACAAAAACCAAATACCAGCTCCAGATCCATCCTATGATCAACCCTGTCCATCACACTTCTTTACCATATTTTTTATCCCTGGTATGATCAGCACTAAGAAAGCCAACAAAAAAATATTTGATGAATAAATAGATAAATGAACTTTAATATAACAATACTTAAATAAAACTATTTTATGTACTTTTTGGATAAGGCAGAATAGAAATGCTGAATATATACAACAAAATTAAAATATGGGTAGGTATGGCTTATTGCTACCATGTGCACCCACTATGACACAGCTTGTCCTAGGATGCACTTGCCTTTCATACCTTCAACCACTCCCTGGCACAGAGATAGAAACATCAATCACTCCCTGGAGGGAGGGGGGCTAAGGGGGGGGAGGGAGAGAGAGAGAGAGAGAGAGAGAGAGAGAGAGAGAGAGAGAGAGAGAGAGAGAGAGAGATATCAATGATAAGAGAATCATTGATTGACTGCCTCCTGTAAGACCCTACTGGGGATCAAACCAGCAACGTGGGCATGTGCCCTTGACTGGGAATCAAATCGGTAACCTCTTGGTTCCTGGGTTGACACTCAACCGCTGATCCACACCAGCCGGGATCAAATTTGAAAGTGTATTAATGAATGAACACTTGATTTTGTCAATCTTTTTTTTTTTGGCTGGCAAAAGATACAATATCGCCCTGACTGACTCAGTTGCTTGGAATGTTGTTTTGTAAATTGGAAGGTTGCAGGTTATAGGAGGCAATCAATTGATGTTTCTCTCTAAAATCAATAAAAAAACATATTGTCAAGAATTAAAAAAAAATAAAAATAAGTGAATTACTTAAAAAACAACATCAATATGATCATATGATATTCCTTCTACCTTTCTTTTAGCCTATTAATATGATGGGTTACACTGATTTTCAATATTGAACCAGCTTTGCATATCTATACTAATAAAAGGGTAATATGCTATTTAGGGTGGATGTCTTAGCCGCAGTGGTTGCCTGAGGCTCAGGCAAGTCCCAGTGGCTGCAAGGGACAAGGCTCAGGCAGCCATGGTGGCCGGCAGTGGCAACAGCAGCATGATGGGAGCTTTGAGAGCTTCTGGACTGTGAGAGGGAGCTGGCCGGGCTGAGGGACACCCCCCCGCCCCCCCCTGCCCCCACACACAAATTTTTGTGCACCAGGTCTCTAGTCTAAAATAAAGCCCATCTAATATTTCTTTTCTATTTATTGTTGGTTTGCTAATATTTGGTTGAGGACTTTTTTCATCTAAGTTCATGAGAGATAATGGTATGTAGGTTCTTTTTGTTTCTTTTTTTTAACTGTCTGTCTTGTTTGGGTATCAAGGTAATATTGGCCTTATGAAAGTCAGTTGAGAAGTGTTCCCTCCTTTTCTGTTTCCTGGAAGGAACTGTAAAATTAAGTGTTAATTCTTCTTTGAATGCTCCTTTAAATCCATCTGGGCCTGGGGATTTCTTTTTCATGGGCCTTAAAATTATGAATTTCTTTAATGGCTATAGGACTAATCATGTTATTTTATCTTGGTTACATTTTGTAGTTTGTGGTTTACAAGGAATTGGTCCATTTTTTCTAAGTTGTCAAGTTTAGGAGTGTAAAGTTATTCATAGCATTCTCTTAATCTTTTATAAGTCTGGAAGATCTGTAGTAATATCTTTTATTTCAATCCTGAAGCTGGTAATTTGTCTTTTTTGTGTGTGTTAGTTTGTTTTGGTTAATCTTAATAAAGTCTTATTAACTTTATTGACTTTGTAAAAAAAACCAGCTTTTGTTTCATTGATTTGTTTTTTCTCTATTTTCAATTTCATTGATTTCTGCTATCATCTTTATTCTCCCTTATTTTTTATGCTTTGAGTTTATTTTGCTCTTCTTTTTCTAGTTTCTTGGGATAGGAATTTAGTAGTTTCTCAGCCAGTGTTGCTTGAGGGGGGAGGGGTTTTCCCATGGTTAGGCCCCCTGTGTGTCTCTGGGAGAAGGGGAGCCCTCTGACCTTTACAGACGAAGACTGCTTCCTAGGCCAGGCTGGTTGTGCCGTGACTCCTCCCGGGTACCCAACTTCCCTTCATGGAAGGCAGAAAAAGCACTGTCCTGGTGGCCACTTATTATTATTAGGGCTTCCAATTTTTCTGCCAGTTTTGCTGGGCTCACCTACTATTGTTGGCAGGACTCCCATTATATTTAGGGGAAGAATGAGCCTACCTGTTGCTAGGCTGGATGGAGGGCAAGAAACACCAGGCCTAAGTCCCCTTATTCTGTTGGGTTAGAAGGCTGTAAGACATCCTGCTGCTGTTTCTATCAGTTTTAGGTTCTACACCAGATACACTTCTTTTTTCCACCTTTCAGAGTTCTGATCGTCTCTTGTGTTATTTCTGAACTTTACACATTATAAGGAAAAGCAAAGGGAAACAAGTGTGTGCCATTTTGTTTGTATCAGAAGTCTCATTATGTACTTTTATTGATGGAAAACAGGCTTACGGAAGGACTAAATGACTCATTAATAAAATCAGAGAAAAATAGTCTCAGAACTAAAACTCAGGTTTTCTTAGTCCTAGACCAGTAGTCAAGCAGCTACACATCTACTACCTCATTAGTTTAAATAATAATTTTTATAAAATTAAAACATTAATGAGCTTCAATTATGCTTGAAGATTAAAGCAACACATAAAAGCAATATAAGTAATTGAGTAAGTTAGATACAATTTGGAAAGCCACCGTTAATAAAGCTATTTTAATAGTGAATTTTCTGTTTTGCTCTGGATTAAGGTAATTATATTTCTCTACAAGACTTCATGGCCAATCACAACTTTCAAAATTCCCCTTTTAATGAAAATGGAAATTTAACTGTTTTTTTGTATTGTCACTGTAGAGTGAATTAAAACATTATCGATATACAGAGTGAGTGAATGGCATCATTTTAATGAATCAAGAATACAAATAGGATTTTTTTTTTCCTACCCTTTTCACAAGGGGGCTTCTTTAGCAGGGAAACCCCCCAGTTACACTAAAACTGTCCTAAATTGTCTGACCCCATGTCTGGCTACGTGTCCTGTAGGTGACTGCATGCTACCATGAGGCAGCTGAGGCTGCTGTTGGAACCCACTTTCATAGTCCCTCTTCTGTTCACAGAACTTTAAAACACTACTGATGCTTCAAACAGAATCACATCCAATGAATAATAAGTAATTTTGAAATATTTTACATGATGTAAGTCCATAGATTAAATTTAGCTTTGACAGGCCAATAGAGGAGCACAGAAACAGTCTTGTCACAGAGGAGATAATTACTAAGTATTATCTATGTTTTTAGTGGCTAAAGACTGCTCCAACATACAGTAAATCAGATTGGGCTTTGAAAAGACTCCATATATGGCAATTACAGGCACCTGCCTTTCTTTAAATATGTCTCTTCCAACCTTGGCTAAAGAACATCCAAGCTACAAATGATTCTAGTTTTCCTCTAATGCATACACCCATACAATTGATAGTGATGAGAAAAAGTTTATGGTATACAATACATCAGGCTCAAAGAGGAACTCGTTTTGTGTGTGTGTGTGTGTTTTGTTAAGCAGAGGCATTTAAATATGTTTTCATAGGAGGCTGTAAACCAAAATCTTAGGAAAGAATTCCATATTAATTATCAAAATAAATCCATCAGAGCTGTCAACTTATGACAAATCTTCACTTAGGCCTCCCCTTTTCCTTTGAAGAAATACACTATAATTTAGAAATAAGACACATGCCTTCCACTCTTGTACATTATCAAGTAAACTGCCAGAAAGAGCCAAACACTTTCAAAGGCATGTTTGCTGAAGAAATAAAGATAAGGAAGCCGTAATGATAGCTTAATGGGTAAAGGATAACAGTCACACTCGATTCTGCCAAAAGCAGACCTGTAGAGGTTCAGACAAGCATCCAAGAATCAGTTCTGTCTGCCAACGTATCAACTGCTCAGTGCATGCAACTAGCAAGAAGGCCCAAAGACCTGCCACTAAGCCTGTCACTGTCACTAGTGAGGAAAGACAAGTTTGCCAGATAGCTAAAACTGCGGAGGACATTGTCTCCAAACAAAGCTGAGTATTTTTCCAAGAGAAGTTATACTGTAAGGTCCAATATATTCTGTCAACAATTCACTTGCTGAAACCACCTGAAATAATATCCCTTGATTAACTATATCAGAGGATTTAGGCATTTGGCAATATAGTACTACTTTGCTATGGCAAATAATAATGGCATACTGTATTATAAATGGCTTTTCTCAAGATAAAAGCAAACTAATTATTGAACAACCACCATATATCATGGTGTTAACAGTTGTCCCAGGTAAGTCATGCTGCACAGGCAAATCACTGAAGAGTTAGGAAGTGTGACAGGACCTTTAGCTCGTACTTCCATAAAAAATAGCAAGATACAAAAAAAAAAATCCATTATTAAATGTTTCCTTTTCTTTTGAAAGTGTGAAAAATAAAACTGACAAAGATGAAAAGTATCTGGATTATTTAATATTGAGAAAATTTTCAAAGCTGTGGGGCAAGAGGTTTCAATTTTCCTCGAGAGCCTGTTTAAAGATCCAGAAGCCCAGTGTGATTTCATGTGATCCTTCACTCTGCTGCTCATCTGGAGTGTTATATGGTATACACAAGGTCAAAAAAATCCAAATTAATTTGGAGCCTTTATAAAATCTCTTTAGACTTTAGCGATCCTGTGAAATGTCACAAAAAGAGAGCTGGGCCCTAACCAGTTTGGCTCAGTGGATAGAGCGTCGGCCTGCGGACTGGAGGGTCCCAGGTTCGATTCCGGTCAGGGCATGTACCTTGGTTGTGGGCACATCCCCAATAGGAGGTGTGCAGGAGGCAGCTGATCGATGTTTCTCTCTCATCGATGTTTCTAACTCTCTATCCCTCTCTCTTCCTCTCTGTAAGAAAGTCAATAAAAAATATATTAAAAAAAAAAAACCAAAACACAGTTGGGAATCACTCTCATGTTGTCTTTTTGAATCATTTATTATTTACTTTTTACCTACTTTCTAAAAGGATTTGAGGAGGCTGGAGATTTTCTCAGTATGGTGCCAAGCAGAAAAGGGGATTATGATAAAGCTTTTTGGCAAAGGAGTTCAGAGTAACAAAATTTCTAAAGATGATACTGACTGAAACCCCCTAAAAGGAAACAAAAACAAGAAAATGGACTCTGAACACAGCCAGAACCATTTACTCTAGACATAAGGAAGACCCTTCTGATTATAAAAACAGTGTAAGATTGGGACACATTACATAAACACAAGCCTGCCCTGGTGAGTGAAACATCAGATGCCACTGCCTTGACACATCATTTAAGACAATAAGCCTGGTGGTTCCACATCAACATCAAAAGGTTGGGAAAGAAAGGCTCTGAGGTGAGGGTAAGAACACACACACATACAAGGGACTGTGGCAGGATGCAAACAGGCAGGCAAGGAGAGGCCGTATATCTATACTAATTAAAGCCTATGTAGTCGCCACGCCCTCACGCCATGATGCCTTCACGCCATAATAATCCATCACCAGGAAGCTGCATGTGCCACAGGCACACACGGGTGGGCAGGGACTTGAAGCTGCAGGTGCAGCACGGAGGCGAGTCCTGGCAGCTCCAGCCTAACTCTTTGGGGCAATTCATCGAGGAGCCCTGGATGGGTGGGCAGGGCCTACCTCTTTGGGGAGATTGATCACAGGGCTTCCATACTGTGACAGGGCACAGGCCAGGCTGGGGACCCCCCGCTCCCCAAGTGCATAAATTTTGTGTACTGGGCCTCTAGTCTATCTATAAGAAAGGCTGGTAGGTATGCTTCAATGACCTTAGTAGCTTACTCCTTTTGGCCAAAAGAACACCCATTAAAAAAAAAAACACTGAATACTAACATGGTGAAGATAGAGCACTTTAAAATATTTAAATTGCCAATATCTATTTATTCAACACTGATTAAAGACTTGGGCCAGGTAATTTAAAACGCTATTCTGCAAACTCTTTGGTTTATTATTTTGAAATTTGGTACCCCTCTCTAAATCAAATCAAGTTAGAAAATATTTACCAGCAATACTGCTTCTACAGTCCCTGTTAATATAAACTCAGTATAGGATCCAGACACATGAAGAAACCACTGAACTTTTTTTAGGGATAAGAAAATAAACCTAAGAATATCACAACTGATCACTCCTATTTATATTTATAAACTTTTATTCTTTTTTAAAAATATATATTTCTTTATTGATTTCAGAGAGGAAGGGAGAGGGAGAGAGAGAAACACCAATGATGAGAGAGAATCATTGCTTGGCTGCCTCCTGCATGCCCCCTACTGGGGATTGAGCCTGCCACCCAGGCATGTGCCCTTGGACAGAATCAAACCTGGGACCCTTCAGCCTGCAGGCCGATGCTCTAGCCACTGAGCCAAACTGGTCAGAGCTAAACTTTTATTCTTAAATGATAGGCAAACCCAAATAAAACAGTGAATCACATGAGGGTTTTCTCTCTATTCGGATTTACTGCCATTATTGCTACACAGTACTTGCCACTCCCTAAATCAGGAGAGTGTCCCCTAAGTGAACGCTGCAAGTGATAATGGATGTACCCAAATATTGGAGCCATCCAACCACCACTGGTGGTCTATTCACCCTGGTGTCCCACTCAAATATACTCATTTTTATGTATCACAAGGGACAACAAAGGGTGGGAAGTATGGCTCTTGGTCTCCATGGAGTTGAGTTCCTATTTCCTGGGCTTTGGAAAACAGTTAGGTCAGACAGTGGTGTAAGAAAAGGGAGGACTTCTTTTCTCTCCTTTCCCTAACTTCTCTTCTACATATTTTTCTGTCAATTTACTAAGAGATCATCCAAACCAGGGTTGTAAGGTAAATGCCCACAGAGAGGGGTGTAAGAAACCTCAGGGGCTGGGATCCATAAGGCTGTGATGGGAAGCCTTTCCCAGAGCTCTGGCTATTAGTATTCACAGGAATGCAGGTGCTGTGTGACTACACATGCCATTTGTCTCAAGAAGAAAAGGTAGAAACCGAAGTTTAGGGGTATGTATGTGTGTGTGTAAAATATCCAAACTTTTAAATTTTGGTAGCAAATGCTTATCCCATGTCTCCTTTTAAATAAGATAAGAAAAAAGAAAAAGCTGAGCATGCATGGAAGCAGTGACTCTGTAAGTAGCTCAGACATGCCTGGATCCTGCAGGGTATTGATGCTCATGTGCTCAGTCTGCAGGCTTATTTGGCCAGCTCCAGAGTGGCTTCAAATCTTCTTGGACTAGCATTACTCTGTTTTTCAATTTTTACCTCCACAATGAACTTCACTATGTAAACACAAGTGAAAACCTATACACATACATATTAAGAACAAATTTCTGCCACTTAGCAACAAGTAATTGTTGCTTTCCTTTGAGTTCTTAAAGAGAAAATCCTATATAATAAAAGGCTAATATGCAAATTGTCCCCTCGGGAGTTCGATCAGCCAGGAGTTCGACCACTTGCTATGATGTGCGCTGACCACCAGGGGGCAGCACAGAACAAAGGAAGGCCCTGGCTGGCAGGTGGCAGCTGGGGGAAGGAAGGCCCCGATTGGCCCTGACTGCTGGCCAGGCCTAAGGACCCTACCTTCATGAATTTCATGCACTGGGCCTCTAGTATTAGAGATAAATGATGCAGCATGGTTAACTTCTAAAATCTTTACAATTAAGGTAACACCACAATTTAAAAAAAATTGTTTACCTGACAACACTATCTTAGGGGAGGAAAAAAAGCCAGTAATTATGAAGCACAATGAAAAGAAAGAACCTGCTTGGGAAATTCTAAAATGTTGATGGGCTCACAAAGTTAACAAAAGGCCCCTGGTGGAGGCCCTACATGCATACTAAGCAGCAGCCTATAGCAGATATAAAGCAATACACATTTCTGAAATGTCTGACCTAACAGTGTCAGCAGGTCAGCCTGGGAGTCTAAGTCTCTCTACGTTTTCATGGTGTTTTTACCTCTTCAATCTACAAATGTGGCAACAGCAAGGCTCTTTCCTTATCTGGGCCCAGAAGGCCAGACTAATGCAGTTGCCACAGATCCTTTCTCCTTCACCGATTACAGAATCATACCCACCACAAGCAGAGCTGCAGCTGAGGGTGGAAGACGGCCTGCCTTTCCTCAGGCTCAGTAACAAGCCCTGTGCTGAATTCAAAGATCATAAAGAACGAACTGGGGAACTTTTAAAATTGTTTATAAATTTCTTTCAGTTTGGAGGCAGAACTCACACTTTTTGACTTGACAAATTATAAACTTCTCTTGCAAGGAAATTTCCTGCACTGTGCTTTAAGTCTGTGAAGATTCATGCCAAATGCCAACAGCCACCTATCATCTCTACCGTTCTGAGTCTTACCCTTGAACTGAGAAAGGACAAGCAAAGAGAGAGAGAAAAAAAAGAGCACACACCACAGTATTTCTTCTACTAAAACTTTCCATTTGGCAGGTGCATTTTCAACACTATGGAAATGAATCTCCCTGCTTTTGCTAGTGATCTAATTTTAATTAAAAATGCTCTGTATCAAGAGACTGATGGCCGATATAAAGGAAAAGTTGTAAGTGAAGCGGAAACTAAGGGGTACTTCTCACAGGCATTTGGAGGTAAGTTCTTAAAAATATTAAAAAGCAGTAATATTTTTATTTTCAATTGTTCTTGCTATGGTGATTTTCTGTTGTTGTTAAGCAGGTTATGGAACAACATACTTTGTTCATTTTCCCAAAAGTACTTCTGGATTATAGAAAACATTTTAAAATACAAAAAGTGGCATTCAGTGGGTGATCATGCCATAGGTGTTGAGTGGAAGAAACATGAAGAGTTGTCCTTGTCTCTCTGGTGGATCAGATTTTCATTATTACTAGCCTAATCATTCAAATTTACAATGGAAAATTCTCAAATCACAGATCTTAATTAATTGGGTTGTTTTAGGAATAAGCATAGCACTGGGATTAATACAGTATTTCATTAAGAATCCTGACCCTTACCAGAAAGGCAGAGTTTGACACTGAAACTTTTAACCAGTTTTATGACTTCTGCTAATAACTTTTTAAGAAAATACAATAGAACCAAAGGACAAATAAAATTCTTTAAGGCTGGTCCGAGTACAGTGGTGTCTAGAATTAATTGATCATAGCTAGTTACAAATTTCCTCCCTGTCTGGGAAGGCCCGTTGGTTAGAGCATTGTCCTGATACACCAAGGTTGTGGGTTTGATACTGGGTCAGGGGACATACAAGAATCAACCAAAAAATGCATAAATAAGTAGAACAACAAATTGATGTTCCTCTCTCTCCTTAAAAATTGTTTTTTTAATTACACAAGTTATAATCATCTTGTTTGTTTAAAAACAAAGTAAAAGACAATACTGAAATAGTTTTTGCAAAGAAAATCATCAAACAACAGAATTGATTTTGCAGAGCTTAACAGTACCAAAAACCTATATCTTAATACTTTCAATTAAGCAAGTTATATTGTAAACTGTTTAGTTGTAACAAAACACCAATTTTACTTGCTTTTACTTTTTTATTAATTCAAACACCAAACTTTGGATTTAAAAAAATTGCTCAGAACCCACTTTACAAAAATATTCTTGGGGCATTTCATAATTAAGTCGTAAGTATATGCTACATACACACAGATTCCAGGTCACCACTTTCATTCTGAAAGGTGCCCACAGAAATGGAAATCAAGGGACCCCTGACAGGGGTCTTGGGGGAAAGCAACTTCCCAGATAAACACATTAGTGAGGTATGTTGCTTTTAACAGGTGCTTGCCAAATGCCGAAGAATAGTGGAAAATAAAAGTATCATTTCTTCACTGCAGAAAAGTGGTCTGTGGAGATACATGTCCTATGATAAGGTCAGAAATGTACAGATCCTATATCTGCTTTTTCAGAGGCTGGCCTCTATATGGAGAACTAACTGTCCTAATACCATTTACTGAACAGAACATTCCTCTCAGTAATTTCTCGTTATGATGGGAGAGATTTTAAACTACTGACCCAATTATTTTTTTTGTTCATGACTTCATTCCGATCTTTTTATTCCTGAGTAAGTTTTACTACACTGGTTTTCCCAGGAAACTGTCCATGTAATCCAATTTTAAACTTTCAGAAAAAAGGTCTTCATAGTGGTTTCTGTTTTTTAAAAAATAGGTGTTTTCTACCTTTAGTTGCAATATTAAAATTCCTAATATGCCTTGTATGCCTTTCTCACTCTTTTTGTTGCTATTGGATCAATCATGTTATAGGGGAGAGTTTATTTAATTTATTGATTTTTAGAGAGAGAGAGAGAGAGAGAGAGAGAGAGAGAGAGAGAGAGAGCCATCAATTTGTTATCTACTTATTTATGCCCTTATATGTGCTCCGATCAAGGATCAAACTCACAACCTTGGCATATGGGACAATGCTCTAACCAACTGAGCTACCTGATCAGGGCCAGGAAGAGTTTTTAAAAAATATTCTGTGGATTCTTTCTATTGAAATTTCTACATTTTCCACTAATTTCTACTCATCTATATTTTCCTTCAACTTAAGTCAGATTTCTCTTTCTCCTCTCTAACTTCTTGGGCTGGGTGGCCTACATGTAGTAATTTTTATAAAATTCTAATAATGTACTTGGAATAAAATGCACATTCTTGAATTCCTGGAAGCAGGATTCTGTACATGTCCATTAGATTAAGCTTAACTGTACTGTTTAAATATACCATAACCTTACTGAATTGTCTACTTTATCTGTCAATTACTAAGGTGGCCTGTTGAAATATCCAATTATAATTATATATTTTTAACATTCCATATGTACTTCTGACATATAGTAGGTACATACCAGTTTGGAATTGTTGTATCTTCTAGGTAATTACTCCTGTTATCATTATGTGGTAAATTTTATCCCTGTTTTTATTTTAGAATCTATCATGTCTGATTAACACAGCTACATCAGCCATGTTTGGTTGGTTAATAGTTGCCTGACATACCTCATTCTATCCCTCACCTTTCAACTTTTCCAGGTTTTCGAGTTTTAAGATTTTAGAAAGTAGTATAAATGGCAAATTCTGTATCTTTATCCAATGTCTTCTAACGGGTAGGTTTAGTTCACTTCACATTTGTTCTACTGATTCATTTATTTTAGCCATTTTATTTTGGGCCATTTCCCATGGTTTCTATTTTCTTCCAATCTGGGTTTGTACTGGTTTAAAAGTCAAGACATCCTATTTTTATTATGCAGTGGTTACCCTGAATCATTTGAACACACATAGCTTGACTTAAAAGTCTATGACTAAATCAATTTATCTCACTTCAGTTTTGGGATGCTTTAGATTTGAACAGCTTTTATGTTGTTGTTATGTAGTATTTTTGCTTCACCTTTATACTACCTCGATTCAACCTAGTGATTTTATTGCTTTATGCAGTTACTGTTTATTTTGACTTACTTCCTTCTCATTGCTCATTATTGTTTCTTAAATTTCATTTCCGATACCTGTGCTCAGCTTTTTTACTTTTAAACTATAGCCTTTATAACTGTATCATTCAATTTAAATTATATACAATCACAAATTCAGTTCCACTAGGCACATTTCAAATGCCCAACAGCAACATGTGACTAAATGCTACCATACTAGACAGCACTGCTTTAGAATGACTTCTGCAGGTCTGTTGGAGACAGAAGTTCTGTTTTGTTGAAAAAAAGTCTTTATTTTGTTCTATTATTTTAAATAATTTTTTTTTGATGAGAGAAACACCTATTTTCTGTTCTGCTTATTTAGGCATTAATTGGTTAATTGATTAATTGCATGTGCTCTGATCAGGGACTGAACCTTCAAACTTGGTTGGTATATTGCGGTGATGCTCTTAACCAACCTTGAGCTAACCAGCCAAGGCCATTTTGTTCTCTTGAATTACTAAATTGTTGGTTGATTTCCCCCCCCCTCAATACTCTAAAAATATTATTCCTTTGTCTTCCAAACTCAATAGCTGCAACTAAATAGGCTGTCTAGGTGTTGCTCTTTGGTAAAAAATCAACCTCAGACAGGCTTCAGTTGCTGCCATCTCTTTGCCTTTGATGATTTACCATGTGCTCAGGTTTGTATTTATTTCTATTTATTATGTTTGGGGACTTATTCTACTGCCTACATCTGAAATTTATATCTTTCATAGATTCTGGAAAATTCTCAAACTCTTCAAATACTACCTCTCTCTAGAGTTTATTATTCTGAAATTCTCTTCTCTCATCTGTTAGACTTTCCAATTCTATTTTCTCTATCAAATTTTTCATTTCTATCCTACTATGGGATGCATTCTGGATACTATCCTCTAATGTCTGCAATTTCCCAATATTCTTTCCAATTGTTGAGTCCAGGTAGAGAATTTATTTCAATAATTAAAAATTTTATTTCTAGAAGTTCTACTTGTTTTTTTTTTTTTTTTACATATACCTGTCATTTTACTTTATAATCTACACCTGACATTAAAGTCTCTATCTGATCATTTCATTGATTTTAGAGAGGAAGGTAGAGAGAAACATCAATGTGAGAGAGAAATATTGACCACTTGCCTCCTGTATGCACCCTGACTGGAGATTGAATCCAAAGCCTTTTGATATATGGGACAATGCTCTAACTAACTGAGTCACACTGGCCAGGGCCGATCATTTCAATAACTAAAGTTTTGGGGAAGGGTTGGCCAATCCTGTTGTTTGCTATATCCTATCTCTCACTGACTGTGAATTATTTCCTTGTACATTTAGTAGTAACTTTGGACCATGAAACGTATCAACGAGACCCCTTGGCAATTTGGGTTAAGGATGTGTCCCTCCAGAAGGGTTTTGCATTTGCTTTGGCCAGGTATTCTAGAATCACCAGTTGAGGATTAATTGTATGTTAATTTTTTTGCCTGCGTAAGAAATTACACCAAATGAATAACTTAAATTCCAAATCTGAATGAGAAGAGTCTCATGGTTACTGTTTTTAGGGGAGACATGTGCCCATGAGACTCACAGCCCAGACTGAGAGATAAATCTGCCTGTCAACTCCAACTCTGCATCTTGTTAGGACTCAAGGTCTTGTCTTCTGATCCCATATAATTATAATGGAGTCCTTATATTAAGTATAGCTCCTCATCTTCAAGCCTCTTAACAGCTGGCAGCCAGTGGCAGGCCACAGGCTTTCCAGTTCAGCTTTCAGTCTTCATTTTGATGATAGCCCACTGCAATGTCCGCTATTTCCTTTTTGGCTAAACTACGCATTTAATATTTTATACAGTATTTCTAAATGTTTGTAGGAAGATTTTATGTGATGCTATTGCTGGACGGAAGTTGAAGGATACTTTCCTTGACATACTTATGCCACAGAACTCCTAGAGGTTCAGAGTCTACAAAGAATGATTTTATAATCCAGGTAGTATGGACTGTTTACAAATGAATACAGATCAGCAGATTGGTAGTAATGCACATGTTCACACAGCAAAGGAACTATGTTGTTTTTTTTAAACTAATCATAGATAAGAACTCTCATCAATGTTTTTTAAGGAGATTAAAACATTCATCTATATAATAAAAGCCTAAGTGACTGTTACAGCAGAATGACCAGAATGACTAGTTGTTATGATGTGCACTGACCATTAGGAGGCAGATGCTCAATGCAGGAACTGCCCCCTGGTGGTCAGTGCACTTCCACAGGAAGAGCGCCACTCAGCCAGAAGCCAGGCTCACGGCTGGCGAGTGCAGCGGTGGTGGTGGGAGCCTCTCCCACCTCTGTGGCAGCACTAAAGCTCAGCGAGCCAAGCAGTAACGAGCAGTGAGCAGGTGGGTGGTAAGGAACAAGAGATCCAGACTGTGAGAGGGCACACACCGGGTTGAGGGACCCCCACCCCGTGCACAAATTTTGTGCACTGGGCCTCTAGTTACAATATAAAGTTTTAGCCAGGAGGCTGTTGTGTTCCAGTATTCTGACAAAAATGAATACCATTCAGATGGGTACTAGACTTATTGAGGTGATCATTTCATAAGTTACATAACTGTCTAATCACTAGGTTGTACATCTGAGACTAATATAATATTGTAATTGAAATGCTACTTCTGTGAGTTTTTAAAAATTTGTCCTAAGATTTCCCATTTTTGTTTATATTATACTAGAGGCCCGGTGCATGAAATTCATGCACAGGGGCTGTGTCCCTCAGCCCAGCCTGCACCCTCTCCAACCTGGGACCCCTCAAGGGATGTCCGACTGCCCGTTTAGGCCCGATAGAGGACTGGTGCATGGGTGGGGACTGGCTGGTTTGCCCTGAAGGGTGTCCCGGATCCAGGTAGGATCGGGCCTAAATGGGCAGGTGGACATCCCTCTCACAATCCAGGGCTGCTGGCTCCCAACTGCTCGCCTGCCTGCCTTCCTGACTGCCCCTAACTGCTTCTGCCTGCCAGCCTGATTTGATGCCTAACTGCTCCCCTGCCAGCCTGATTGCCCCTAATTGCCCTCCCCTGCAGGCTTGGTCACCCCTAACTGCCCTCCCCTGCAGTCCTGGTCCCCCCCAACTGCCCTCCCCTGCAAGCCTGATCCCCCCAACTGCCCTCCCCTGCAGGCCTGGTCATCCCCAACTTCCCTCCTCTGCTGGCCTGGTCACCCCTAACTGCCCTCCCCTGCAGGTTTGATCACCCCCAACTGCCCTCCCTTACAGGCCTGGTCCCTCCCAACTGCCCTCCCCTGCTGGCCATCATGTGACCACATGGGGGCAGCCATCTTATGTGGTGGAGTGATGGTCAATTTGCATATTACTCTTTTATTAGATAGGGAGGATAGAGGACTGGTGCACGGGTGGGGGCTGGCTGGTTTGCCCTGAAGGGTGTCCCGGATCAGGATGGGGGTTTCCTTGGGGTGTGGGGCAGCCTGGGCGAGGGGCCTGTGGTGGTTTGCAGGCTGGCCACGCCCCCCCAGCGACCCAAGCAGAGGCCCTGGTATCTGGGATTTATTTATCTTCTATAATTGAAACTTTGTAGCCTTAAGCAGAGGCTGGGGCCGGCCAGGAAGCTTGGCTTCCTTCATCACTGGGGAAACCAACGCGCCGCAGCCATCTTGGTTGGGTTAATTTGCATACTCACTCCTGATTGGCTTGTGGTTGTGGCTTGTAGGTGTAGCAGAGGTACGGTCAATTTGCATGTTTCTCTTTTATTAGTGTAGATAACATAAATATTTATATTATATAACAAAATATAATATATTTTATATTTTTAGTCATTAAAACATTTATATTTTCAACTTGTCATAGTTCAGGCTGTCTAGTAATGGGCCCTACAACATCTGAAAAGAATATCTGTGAAGACAAGCAGAGTCCCTGCTTGTCAGTGTGCAGGTCGGAAAGGATGGGAAGAAGCACACTATGGGCCTGGGTGATAAAAGAACCTGGGTAATATCAAAGTCTTTATGACCCTTCCACTAATGAGATCATTTGGCTTGAGTCCAAGATGGAGACACAGTCTATATTTTATATTTGTAAGTGCTTGACAAAGTACATTCACATATATGATGCCCTTTTCAGATAAGCAGGACAGAACAGCGGCTTAAGTGATTTATCCACGTTTGTAATTGATAAAATGGCAAAGCCTAGAATAGAATTCTTGTCTGCAAACTAAATCCAATGCCAAGAGTGTTACCATGGCAAAGCCACCCTCAGGAATATCTTTTGCAGTCGTTGTATCTACAAATCATTTATAAATTTTAAAAAGGAATGACTAACTGGAAGCATAAAATCTAATTCAAATCCTTGCAAGTGCTTGTTCAATTCAGGTATGGCAACAAAAGGACGTGGTTGAACATGGATTCCTGCTTTGATTCCCACTGTCCAATATGGCAGTCACTAACCTCATGAGTATTTAAATGCAAATTGATTCAAGTAAATAAATTAAAAGAAAAAATATCCTTTGTTGCACTAGCCACATTTCAAATGCCCAACAGTCACATATGGCTGGTGGTAGCTATAAGGGATGGAATTGATATAGAACATTTCTAACATCAGAGATCTACTGGACAGCTATGCTCTAGGACAGCAGTCGCCAACCTTTCCCACCTCACGGACCACCAGTGGTCCATGGACCAACGGTTGGCAACTGCTGCTCTAGGATATGGATTAATGAAGCAATTTTGTTGTTGCAGCGGGATAGAAAGAATTTTGGCTTTGAAGCTTGACAGACCTAGATTTGAATTCTGCCTCCATCACTTATAAACTTTGTGACTAGAGCAAGTTTTTTAACTTTTCTTGGACTTGTTTCCTCATCTGTAAGTCAGTAATCAGAAATCAGGTGCTTGGAATATCATTTTTGCTTAGTTAACAACAGATTGTGCAGTCTCCCCAACCCTCACTACAGCCCCACTGGGGTCCTGTGGTTACCAAAAGGCACTTGCACAGTATATAAAGACATACTGTTTCTGAAAGATTCAAGACAATCACCAAACCCAAGTCCTTGAACACGGTTAGCATTTTCTTTGTGAGATTTTTACCTTTTTTCTGGGGGATGTGATGGTGGTGGTGAGCATTATATATAAATAAAGAGAAATAAAACAATTTGGAATTAGAAAAAATTATAGTTAAATTTTCTATCACATTAACTCTAAAAATTGTCTTGAGTGAAAGAAGCTGGATCTGAAGGTGTAACTTGAGTAAAATGGGTCAGGTGTCTTGGTGGTATTTCCCGCAGGAAAATGACAGAAGAGCAGCTACAGAATCAGGTGTAATTACCTATACATACAATCAGACACTAATTAACTTTTTATTTAAAGAACAAATCCCTGAACAACTCAACAGTTTGCTGACTTGACAAGACTACCTTCTACTTTTAAGATGAGACAGACAAGATACACACTACTGAAGAGAGGCCTTAACACTCCCAGATCACTTTATGCTATCCTGTCACTTCTCGTTACAGCTATTCCTTTAAATATTCTAGACTTTCTAATATACCCACAGTGTTGTACTTGACCTTTTCAGGCCTTTCTCTAGTCTGAAAACAAGCTGACGTGTTCTTGAAATTCTAATTAGCAATTTCAGAAACTGTAAGGCCGTTAGGAGATGATTCAGAGCCCTATTAATTGGGAAGTGAAATGATCTGGTTAAATGAGTTTTCTGTTTAACTAGGAAAACCTTTGTTTCAATCAATCTCTTTAGTTGAAAATCTCTAAAACAAAATGCATTAGTGCAGTTTTCTGCTCAAGAATACTCTAATAAACACTACCGATGATTTAAGATCTTAACATTACAGCAAATTAACCTATGATACTGATACTATGCTGGGTTTAAAGTTATAGAATATAGTTATTTTTATACTGACCCCCAGATTACACTTATCTGCTAGACTTTCACAAAATAAAAATCTAACATTAGCTTTCTTTTTTTTTTTTTTAATATATATTTTTATTGATTTCAGAGAGCTAGGAAGAGGAAGAGAGAGATAGAAACATCAATGATGAGAGAGAATCATTAATTGGCTGCCTCCTGCACGCCCCACAGTGGGATCAAGCCCACAACCCGGGGATGTGCCCTTGACCAAAATCGAATCTGGGACCCTTCAGTCCGCAGCCTGACACTCTAGCCACTGAGCTAAACCAGCTAGGGCACCGCTTGCTTTCTTACAATTTGCTTTCATTTCCTCCACACATGGGTACAGAAATATTTCCAGATAACTGAAGCTCTGATTAGTTACTTTTGGTTAATCATGGTTTCATTATATGTGTGTTAAGTTGCACTTTCAACTTCAAAGGAAACTTTACTTGTGAAAGAAATGTAATGCCATTCACTTGAGGCTTATACTGAATGGTAACTGAGTCCATGGGCCTCTGATTATTTTAATGATCAAACTGTTCTTAGAAGCAATAGCTAAATTAAGTTTTCAAGTAGTAAAGAGCAGAATTAAACCAATTTCTCGTTTTTTAAAAAATTGGATGTGTTCCTTTGCAGAATTTCCCCTTTAACAGAATTTTCAGCACAAAGAAAACAGCCATCTGAAATAACTCTACTGTTAACATTACTTTAAATAAATCTATCAGAACTATTAGGTATTAAAAGCATGTCTAGTATGTCCACAGAAATTAAAATCTCAGAAGTAATTCAATTACCGGGACAAATAGTTTATTAAAAAGAGATAGATTCCATTTTACTTAGATGGAATCTAAGTGAGTTAGGAAGAATTTGGGGTGTTTAGCTTCAAAATAGACCTTATCGTTTCTCATTCAGGAAATGAAAAGATGCGTAATTTCTAGTAGCTTTTTATATTTTGTACTGAAGACATTCCCCTAGTTCTAGTTACTTCCAAGTCAAGTGAGGTAACTTTTACTTTTTAAGTCAGAAGCAACATTTCTCTCCAGCAATTTACTTAAACGATAATTACAGCATAACCTTTTGTCCTCACTCACACGTTCATTACCCATATTGAAATACAGAAACCACACACTGCATACTTTTTAGTACACTACATCTTGAATGGACCATTCTAGTTTTGCCGACTATATCCAACCATTGTTAAGTGTCTGTAAAATGCATGAAAGGACCCTGGACTATGAAGCCAAAAAAAAAAAAAGGTTATTACTCTCACTCTCCAACTAAGTACCTACCACTCAACTCTGAGTCTCAGTTGACTTAACTGCCTGCCTACCCTACACAGGATATTGTATCCTCAACATTAATGTATAACACCACTTGGCCCAGCACTTGTACCCAGCAGACACTCAACTAAACAAACAGATTGAAAAGTACCACTATCAGGGCAAAGATAGTACTTTCTTTGTGGACAGAAATATCAGTCTGTCCACATCCTGTGTCTCTCAAACTAAGTCCTATTGCTCAGAGGCATGAGTGGCCAATAATTCAGTGTCACACGAAAAACAAAGGGTGAAACTTACTTTCAAACAATGGGAATATAATGTAATGCTATTATATTAAATAATATAGTTAACTAAAATAACGTAAGTTATTGTATACAAAAGTATTTTAATTTTAGAAGCCCAATTTAAAAGATTTGATCTTACTGAGACTGATTTATATCTATAAAAGAGTATAGACCAAATTTTTTTATAACTTAAAACTCCAAAAATAATGTGCTAATAGAAACTAACGTCACCCAATTTGAATTGTAAATATATGAACTACAATAAAACAGACACACTCGCCTGACCAGTGTGCTCAGTGGTTGAGCATCGACCTATGAACCAGGAAGTCACAGTACATGCCCGGTTTGTGGGGCTGGATCCCCAGTAGAGGGTGTGCAGGAAGCAGCCGATCAATGATTCTCATCACTGATGTTTTTCTCTCTCCCTCTCTGAAATCAATAAAAATATTAAAAAACAAAAACAAAACACAAAGAGATATACTCACAGCTTGCATTTCTATACAGAAGAAATGGTTCATGGAGCTGAAATTCCAAATCTTTATTCACTGGTTCAACAAGATTGTGCATATTCAATCGATTCACAATGGTAAAACCATGGTAAGGTGAAGCTGACCTTAGATTTAATAGAAGAAAAATAATAAATCTATAGTCACTGTTAGTTTGCAGAAATGTTATTTACTTCTTTATTTCAATTTCTAAGAATGAACATATTATCGCATTACACAATATTAGCATTTACAATAGTAAACAAAAAAATTTAAGTCAGATCATAACCCTCTTCCTCTCAGAAGTTCCCAAGGACTCAGTTCCTCAGAGTAAAGGCCAAAGTCCTTATTATTAAGGCCACAAGGCCTTAGGTGAAATGTCTGTCCACCCCTTTACCCCCTTCATCTCCTTTGCCTCTTTTGCTCTTCTTGCTGCAGCCACACTGAGCATCTTGCCACTTTCCCTAAATACTTCTCTCTGCCTGGATCACTTGACTGACAATACAATAAGGTTTTTCTTGTACCAAAGAGGTCTTTTCATAGTAGTCCCGAGTTAGATAGAAAATGCCTCAAATCCTACAGTAAGAAATGTCTTTGGTTCTCATTCCAGGGTGATTCAGTACATGGGATCAATGGTTCTCTCTCATCATTGATGTTTCTGTATCTCTCTCCCTCCCCCTTCCTCTCTAAAATCAATAAAAATATATTTAAAAAAATACACATTATAAAAGACATTGTACACAATCCAGAACTTTTAGGGAGAGAGTGGGAAAGGGGGCAGAACCAGAGTCACAGAAGATAATCTCTCATTTAATAACCACAGAGCAGCAGGACTCATCTTCAACTATATGATTTTATGGAGCTAAGGATATGTATTATATTTATTTCAACTATGTATCTTTTTTAATACAGGGGTGTGGGTGGGTGGGGAGGAAGGCATCTGTTTTAAGACTCGTTCATTATTTAAAAATGTTTTGTTTAAGATGACTTTGCCAGGCTCCTAAATAAGTCCTGGTTCTGTTTGTTCTGAATCACAGGAAGGCTCAAAGACGAGACATAACTTGAGACTCTCACAGCTAGAGATGAATGAGTACTTGAAGGGTCAAGCAGGAAGGTTCCAAAGACAAATGTACAACAGGGTTGAACCACTTCATGTGACCGTGTTCACCGTGAGGTTTAAAAATATGTACCTTTTTTTAAAAACTTACCTTCGATATACAAATAAGGTCCCTTCTATATCAGTCTTCTCCTATAATAGACAATTAAACAATTAGTTTTCCCCCCATAATGCAATCCCAAATATTCCAAAGGAGAAGAAATACTTCATGTTTAAGATAATTTATTCAGTTTAAAATTAATCACTTTTGAAGAGGTCAAGCTAACTCTCTCCACCAACTACTTTTAGCAATTTCTTTTGTATCCTTTCTATGCTATTGATGCCTATTAATGTATATGCAATGTTCAACTCGGCAACATGCCAAAATCTGCAGCATTTTTTCTTCTTTTAAAAAAAAATATTTTATTGATTTTTTACAGAGAGGAAGGGAGAGGGATAGAGAGGTAGAAACATCGATGAGAGAGAAACATCGATCAGCTGCCCCCTGCACACCCGCCACTGGAGATGTGCCTGAAACCAAGGTCCATGCCCTTGGTGGGAACCGAACCTGGGACCCTTCACTCCACAGGCCGACGCACTATCCACTGAGCCAAACCGGTTAGGGCCATGTTTTCTTCTTTTTAAATAATATTTATCGTGATTGCCTTAGCTTAAATATCATCAGGGAACGTTTAACTTCTTGACTTTCAAATGTTATGCCAAGTCCTTAACATTTGTCTGCAATCCATATTTCACAAATTTATAATTAGGCCAAGGAAAGAAAAACTATTCAGAACAATTACAAACTAAGCCAATGTTTTCTAAGACAGTGACACTTAAAAAAAAATCTATAATTTTGTTCTTTGTGGCTTCCCATACGTCCTCCTCTTCAAGGAGGTGAATTAAAGATCTAAAGCAAGATAATTTTGACAACTGTCTTCATCTGAATTAACTTTATAAATACCAAATGCTTTTCACAAAATTGCTGGTTACATGTAACTTATACCTGTATTATATTGTAAAGAATGTGCTATGGTGATAATCTTTCACTGCTTTGTTAGTGTAAGGATTATTTCTCACTGAAGTGTGAGCATCAGTAATTTATAAATCTAATTCATCAAACATTTACGGATTATTGTTCTAAGTGTAAATAAAATCTATGGTTGTATGCATTAATTAAGAAGGACCAATTACTAGAAAACAGGAAATTATGTAATTAAAGCAATGAAGGAGGCTCCACACAGGGACCAAGTCAGTGACCAGACTGAATGTAACTTTTTCGGACCCCCTTCCTGTGGAAAATAAAAAAAGCCAAAAAGTATTTAGTCTGATGGGAGCATTCGGGGATGACATCACGAGCGGCACAGCTGGAAGGAGACACATTTACAGCCACTCTTTTCCAAAGATTTCAAGGGAATTTAATTAACATGGAAGCCCTTTAAAGTGCCTTGAAAATCTTTTCCAAAACTCTGGAAATCGAATGTAGTTCGATAAAAGCGGGGCTTATCTACACCTCTCTTCCAAGAATTGAAACTAACTGGCATTTCAATATTTAAATCCAAATGACCTCTGCGAAGGGGGCTCTTATTTATGTGTTGCAGGGAGGAGGAGGAGCGTTGACTTCGTAGATTATGTATATGTAATTTATCCGATAATCCTCAATCTTTCAGGTGTCTTTCTGACCTCACTGGTCTCATATCCCTAACACATCAGCAAAGAAGGCAGATCACCCATCTCCCCGGACCCGACCCCAAGGCACTGATCCTCCTCCAACCTTCCCCTCTGTCGGCTTTCCCCCTCGATGTCCTGGGCCTATTTCTTCAGCTCCTCTTTCCCAATCCCGAGTCCCCGGCACCCCTCAGGCGCCTGTCAGGTTCTCCAGTCCTTGGCCTCGTCTGTGCTGCCCTGGCCTCCGGCATCACCTCCCACCCAGGGCGGTCCGCGCGGCCCCTTTAAGAGGCGGTGGCCGGGCGGCAGACCTCAGTGGCCTGGGGCACTCACCCACTGGTTGGCCTTGGGGCAGAAGGTGTACAGAGCAACCTGGCCCGTGAGGTCTGCAATGCTGGTGATGTAGGGGTCGTGCTGCTTCAGAGCCGCTAAGCTCATCTCCTGCCCAGCTCGACTCAGCGACTCCATCTTGAATTCTCTAGCCGAGCCCCTCTGGAGGGGGCGGAGTCGAGAACAGGAAGGTGCCATCGAAGCAAAGTTCCCCCCGCAGAGTCTGCTCCGTCAACTTCCGCCTCTCCGTTGGGCCTCCGGGCTGGGCCGTACTGTAGCTATCATGCTCCGCTGCGCCCACACCCCCGGGCACCGGGTTCCGGCGTCGTTAGGTCCCAGGTCCGGGTTGGCGCACACGGCCACACGGTGGAGCTGGCAGGCAGGGGCCCCAGGCGCTTCCTTTCCGCAGACTGCACTGCCCGACGCCAGGACCGAGGCTGCCAGCGAGTTCTCTTCAAACTCCTGCCCGGCGAGGTTGGAGACTGACGCGGGACCTACTTCGGCGGGGGCCCGGGAAGGGCCCGGGCGATAGAACGAAGCTCGCTGTGGCAATCTCCCACGCCGTTTAGAAAACACAGTCAGCAATTTGGTATTTTTCTTTTTTGTTTTGATTTATACACCTTTATTTAGGGGCTTCCATTTTCACTCCTCAGTAGATTTTACCTATTTCTTATATGCTTCTTCACTCATTCATCTAGTTCTGAAGGGTTACTTCGTGTCATCTTGATCGGCCAACCCTCTTCGCGACAGGACTTGTTGACAAGTCCTGGACCTTACGCGAGAGCTTCACCAATTTCATTGATTCCTCCTGACAGAGGAGAGTTCACGAGCTTTCACACTTTCCAAAGCACTAAACTCATACCAAGAAAACCTCAAGATTCCACCTTAAGAAGCGTGTTTGCTCAATTTTGTCCCAATTTCAGGCAGACTACAGTAAACATCTCCTAAAACTTCCTGTGCAAAATTACTGAATCCCACTGTTCATACCATTTTGTATTATCCATTCATATTTCCCTCTTGACATTACCCACCAACAGAAGATTGGGGTCCCTGCCGCCGCCCTCAGGCCCCAGGGCAGAGGGGTGAGCGGGGCGGATGGGGGTGGGAGTGGGGGGCGGTGGAGGTGGGGAGGAGAGCAGGACATTGCGGGCGCCCACGCAGCGCGCAAGCTACAGGATTTGGTATTTTTCTGAAGGAATTTTTTGTGCTGCGCATCGTTTAAAGCTTTAAAAAGTTTGCTTTTTTTTTTTTTTTTTTTTTTTTTTTAAGCAAACATTTGTTGAGCATTTTAAAGAGTCAGGTACTAGCTAGAGTAAAGGCATGGAGACTATAGGGAGCTCTGTGCACACACCCTCCCTACCCCTTCCAGTTAAAAACATTTTCTCATATTGAAAAGATCCCGATGTTAATGTAAGAAACACTCAAACCTATAGAGAATTTGTGTGAGTTTATTTGAACCACACTGACAATTGCTGGGAAGCAAAAGCTCAGGGGATTAACATAATGATCCAGAGACTGGCAGTTTTGCTTCAGTGGGGTGCTCACTGAGTCTGCCCCTGGAGTGTGTCACTTATGGATGTGAAGAGTTGTAATCTGTTATAGTCTTGGAATTGCCCAGATCAGGCCCAGCTGTGAATCAAGATGGACTGGTGCTGGTGCCGGGTTTGGGCCTCCCTGACCCAGCTGCAGTTTGATAGGTTTTTAGCCTGAGAAAGGACAGACCATTCACATGCAAAAGCTGCTGTGCACAGCTTGGGTGGGGTTGTAAATTGGGTAGGGTGGCGTCTGGGGACTCTCGAGGGCGAGCAAACAGCAATGGCTGCCAGTCAGCCCTGCACCAGGGAGGTACCAACACAGGAACAATGACTGTTGGTAGCGACTCTGTCTGAAGAAAGCTGCCCCCGTGCTCCTGCCCTGGTGCCAGACAGTCCAGTTTCTCCCTATATGTGTCTGGGCCCCCCAGAGTCTCACCAGGCACTGGAGCTCAGAGAAAGCGGGAGCTTGTATCTCCCTCCTGATTAAAATGGCACACTGGGGTGCCAGCCCATTCCGGGCCTCTGCACTTCCTACCTCTCTAGTTATAGTATTTACACTCAGCCAGCTTTCCTGTGGTTCCGGATGATAGTTGCTATGTACTTTAGTTGTAATTTTGATGTGGTTGTGGGAGGCAATAAGTACAGATCTTTACCTATGGTGCCATCTTGGTTATCTCCTTAATTTGAACTTTCAACTCTTAGAAACCTCAATTTCCATTGATGACCAAAAGTAAACAACCAGCATTCTTTAGATTGATGTTTATGAGCACATTTTAAACATACTCGCACTTTTAAGAAATACATGTTCAACAAAGTACAAGGCTACATCAACAGTTCCAACTCTACTTTACAGACTTTAGGCAATAAAAAACCAAAAGCAGATGACCTTAAGACTTGTTTAGCAATCATTGTTTCAGTACTACACATTATTTCAAAATATCTAGATATTCAATGACTTTAATTAAAATTCACTAATTAAAAGAGTAAAAAGGAAAGAAAAAGTATTCACTAATTTATAAAGAAATAGTTGAAATAATTAAAGTTACTTGCTTAGGTTCTTTCTTTTCCCTTTTGATAAGAATCACCTTCCAGAAATTTGTATTTTTAAAAATGGCCCAGACAAGAGTTCTTGGTGAAGACCAAGTATTTGCATTTCAAAGGTCCTGGGACTTTGGCTTCATAAAGCCAATTATCTATAAGCCTCTTGAGATGAACAGGGGAGGTTTGGGGAAGGTAAAAGGATTTGGTGGGCTTTAGATGTTCTGGAACTATATCTTTAGTCCTGCAAAGATTGCATATATAAAACAAGGACAGCACTTTAATACCTCAACAAGGGACTGACAAATCCATTTACCTAATTTTTGGAATGTTTCTTGCCATTTGGGCACATTTTTCTAGTTTGCAGACAGCACATAGCTTAGGTTCGCCTCTGAGAACCATAACGCTCTTAGGTAAGTGGAACATCTGTCCATTTTTCGTGGGAATGGTAAAACTGATCCTAGCTGCAAGAAAATGTTGTTATTAACGGGCCAAACTTCTCCATTGCTCTCTTTATATTGGGATCAGGCTGTGTTACAGAAGATTAGCCTTTTCTTGAGGGACTCAGGGTAAAAATTCTCCCAGTTGGTGAGTATGTACCCCAAACAGGGACTCTCAAGGCACTGTGGATTGCTTCCCCAGCTACGGAGAGACACATGTAGCAATCTCAGAGTTAGAGGCATCTCTGCAAGTCTGGACTGTTTTGGGCCATTATGAGTAGGGCGGGTATCCTGTTAAGCTGTCTCTCAGGCTCTCAAGGAAGTTAAGAATGAAGAAAAGATGGTTAGCAAACATTCAGTCAGTCTCAAGATTAGTTTCCTCTTAGGAGATTCCTTTAAAATCATCATTTCCCCCTTTGGTTCAGTAAAGGTTCATTTAGTTCTAAATACATATTCTTCTGGAAAAAGCATATGTGGGCATCACTGATGTCTAGTTGGAAGGAAACAGGTTTTGATTAAAAAACAGACATTAGTTAAATATTCCTGTCATTTATACAGAAGCTTTACTCTGAGGGAGAAGGTAATTGGGTGTGGTTAAGAACAAATAAAGTAGCCCCAGTATATACTGGGGCCTCAGTTGCTTCCCTTTTTATGATAATTTGAACTTCTCCCAAATGATCAGTGAGAAGGGGAAACACCCTTGGAGCAATCCCTTTTGTTTTTGTTAGTTTCCTTTTTCTAAATCCTGTTTTACTTTCCTATAGTCCTTAAAATGGACAGTTTTCTTGAGAAGCTTATTTAGTAATTTGATTGCTTTTGCTCCCTGAAACCAGTAGGTATATTAATTGGAATAGGTTAGAATAGCCAGTGTTAGAAATAAGGCGAGCCCCCCGAGTCAGGGGGGCTCGCCTTATTTCTAAGGGGTTCTGGTAGAATACAAAACATACTCGGGAGCCAGGCAGCAAGGCAAACATCTTTACTTCTACGTAGCAGGGTGCACACACATGGTCTGGAAGCATGTGCACACCAAGCAGATGGGCTGCTTGGCTTTATAATCTCTGACACATGTGACCTGTCCCTTGCTCTTGATTGGAGCTCAATTGCGATTGACTAATTGAAAGGGAGGGTTTGGCTTTTGCTGTTTCAAGATGGTGGCCCCCAGGGGAGCTGTAAGCCATGTGGCCAATATGGCAGCTGCCAAGTCATGCAGTCCAAAATGGCAGCTGTCTAAACTGTTCTTTGACAGAAAAGATGATTTTGTTTACTCACAATTCCCCCCTTTTCTTTATTTAAATTCTTTTCTTCAAACTGCTGACATTCATTGACTTTCATGTTCTGCAGTGTCTAGGAGGAGACTAATTTTCTGTTTGGTCAATGTGGTTTCAATTAACCCTTGGATAAGACATGGATGTGACATCCCATCACTGTAACTCCTAATCAAAGGGGTGAAGTGGACACCATTGCTCTAGTGCATCAGAGAAAGGACCCTTGGTCCCAGGCTCCAGCTCACTCGTGAAGCTGCTGATGCCTGTGGGGCCTCAGTGACAGTCTATGTGCTGTGTTGTCAGGGATGAATGTACAGCACTGGCCCCAACATTACATATCTTCCTCCTTCTTCTGCCTGTTCTCCCAGGGCACCCTGCTGCTGGCATCTAGCTGTTCACTATCCTTTTAACTGCGTCTCGAGTGTAGTTAACGAGCCTTTGCTGGTTCTAGAAAATATAACTAATCCACCACTTTCTTGTTCACAGTGGGCCACCAACACAGGACAGACTCAAACCCTGCAGCAATCTGATTTCTAGCCTTAAACTCCTTGGCACTTCTCCTAGAACCCCAATGTGTGTATATGGGGATCAAAAGAAACCCTTAAACTCTCTTTCCTCTTCCTAGTCTGTCTGTCCATTGAAAAAGGTTTACGATATGCCAATTGTATCAGAGTGTAAGGTCCACTCCATTTGCTGGGCAAGGCCACAAGTCAGGGTCCCCCATGACACCTCCAGACATCAGCACGGGGTACCGACAGTGCAGCACAATGGGCTTCTGAGGATACTCGGCCATTTACGTATCCGGATACATTTCTCATAAACTCCGAGCACTGTTCCCCTCCTTGAGAGGCAGGAGGTATAGTTTACGTTGGAGGACGGGCTGGATTGTTTTTTGAGGGGTCCTAGCTCTTTACCTCTGTTGGATGGGAACAATAAGGCGAGTCTTACAGGAAGCGTTTCCCCAGGTGGTTTCCTCTGGGTACAAGGCAAGCACACATTCCATCCCGTTACTGTCTGAGGTCCAACCGAGTGGGAATGGGACCACTTGGGCCTCTAGCCTTCCTGCCATGCAAGTGTAACATCTGCTTTTTTTCAAGGCATGTACAGAATATTTAATCCATTCCACCCAAGCATTCGTTCCCTTATATTCTACTTCTATTTACATGGTTGTGGCAGTGGCCTAGGGTATCGTGTCCTGTGAAATCTACTCCTAAATCTAGTCCTAGCCAATCTTTTGACCTAAAAGCTGAAATATCCAACTCATTCGAGTTATCTATAACCAATAACTTAACTGGGTAAGCATGATCCAGATTATACACATTTATCCAGCCCACATTGTAAGTCCCTGCAATTTGCCTGATTCCGTAAGCATATAGAGCCCAGTACATGATGGTTATTAAGACAGCTCAGAGCTTTCAGCATCACTTCCAAGGGGATATGTCCTGGTATGGCTGTTCAAGTTGAGGTGTGTCCGCCCTTAACCTGTGTGTGATGGGTCCAACCTCGCTCTGCAGTCCGAACAGCAGTCTCTGTGGTAAGCAAGACAGGTAAGGTCCTTCCCAGGAGGGTTCCAACTTGCTTCCCTTCCAAATCTTGATTAGAACAAACGTAGTCTTCTGGTTGATGGCGATAAACCGGAAACTCAAGAGGAGGGCCTTGGGTCAGGAGGCCTTCTGACCTGAGAGAGATTAAAGTAGAAGAGATACTCAGTACACAGTTCTTAAGAAATTGGTCTCTAGTTTCCGTTGTAGGAAGATCTTGAGGCATTCACCTACAGCCAACTCTAGGTAAAAAAAAAATACTTTTCTTAAAATTCAAACTCTAGGAAGGTTGTCAAACTTGATTTTACCAAAATTTTATATATTAAAGTGTATTAGACAGGAACATAGGCCAGCAAACTTCAGTTCCTATGATTAAAAGATTGTCTTTTTATTAAATACACAATTAATATAACATAATTATTTTACTAGAAAAGAACTAACCAAAATAAGGCTTATTTTCTAACTTCATTTGTCCTTGGGTGTGGGCAACAAATGACACTATTTGGATTTCTCCCATCAGTCTTTGATGGGAGTACTTTGGCATAA
This sequence comes from Corynorhinus townsendii, assembly GCA_026230045.1. Classification (NCBI taxonomy): domain Eukaryota; kingdom Metazoa; phylum Chordata; class Mammalia; order Chiroptera; family Vespertilionidae; genus Corynorhinus; species Corynorhinus townsendii. The sequence continues at coordinate 42,147,619 of JAPDVU010000006.1, forward strand.
GCTATTTACCCTCTGTTTAGGGAGGCAAAATGCAAATCATTGACTCTTAAGTGTCCTTGGTTTAGGGAAGACAGAGTTTTTTAGATGGTAGCAAACTGCTGTTTTAATATTTCAGTTTCCCTGCTCTGTCCTGGCCTGTATCACTTAATTTCCTTTTGACATTTCTTTTTTTTATAAACTTCATATAATTTCCACAGACATTCTTACAACTTTCAGAAACATTTTTACAATTTCCAGAAATAACGACCTTCTTTTTCCTTCAAAATGTATAACCATGCCTTAGTCCTTCTATTAAGTATCTCCATTCCAATATTCTTTCTTTCTGTCACATCATCAGCAATTTGTGCAGACCTTTTCTTTTTTTAAAATGTATTAGAATTCTTCATTCTTAGAAACCTTAATTTTCAATAATTTACCAAAAAGTAAACATACAGCATTTCTTAGATTAACATTTATCAACACACTTTTTGTAATTATTCTAAAAGACATTAAATTTAAACCGGTTTTAATATTAAAAATTTGGTTCAGACCAATTAATCCTCTTTTTTAAAATCAGGCCAATAAAATATTATATCCTAGGTGAAATTTTACCACACATATTACACATAAAGACTACAATATATTTTGAACTATTTTTTCCAGAGAAGATACAAGAATTATTTTCCTCAAAAATGAATTTCTATACTTTATGCATTTTTTACAACCATATAATTTCTCCCATCTTAATTTGAACTTTTAACTTTTAGAAGCCTCAAATTTTAGGTGGCAATACTTAGCATTTCTCATATTAGTAATACATTTATATTTTAAGGGTATATCTCAAATAAAATACAAGACATATTTAATTAATAGATTCAAATCTATCCTCTAGATTTTTCATATGAGGCAAACTTAGATTATTATTTCATTTTAAAATACCTAGATATTTAATAATTTTTATTATTTAATTCAGCAAACTCCAAAGTTTTAAGTTACCAAAGACTTTGGAAAATTATGTATAAACTGCTACATTCTTCCTTAGAGATACATCATCTAAGGTTAGTGCTGCCCCTTCTGTTTCTGGCCCTCCAGGCCAGCCCTTCCCTAGGCTACTTTTTTGAGATGTCAGGCCAACTATTGGTGACAAAATGTAATTTATAATATTTCTTGGCCCAACAGGTCCTCAGGGTCTGGCCCAGAGTACTTTCTCATTTGATCTTTTAGTCTTGGTAAGTTTGGAAGACCCTTCTTTGCCTTGTTGAATATTAAAGGCTTTATTTAGGTTCTGAGACTGGGGAACTGCTTTCCTAATTCCTTTAATGATTAGCTCCCTAAGGTCTCTCATGTACCCTCTATGGTCCATGTTGTTAAGTTCCCACTGAGGCTCCTGGGTTTGGAGATTTTACATCTGCTAGAAGCACACCAGGGCCAGCTACGTGCTCCCTTTCCCAGATAGCCATAGCTGACTTTCAGATCACTCCCCCTTCTTTTAGTCTAGCTAGTCAGCTGAGCCACGTGGGTCTTCCAGCAGCAGCATTTTTAACTCTTCTTTTTTGTTTTTTTACTGCTCCAACTCCTTCCAAAGCCTAGAAAAGCTGGTTTCTGGTGGTGCAGTGACCTCATGGCAGTTGGAGCCTTATCAAGATAGCTCACTGTAAATCACCATCTTAGCTCTTCTCTCAGATCATCCCTGGGCTGCAGAGGGAGGGGAAGGCAGGAAAAGGGTCTCATTCCTGCCTGCCCTTGTTCTCCTTAAATTTTTACTGAAAGCTTTATATCTTAACAACTTTGAGATTTTTTTAAAGCCAATTATTATCTAAAGCATTTTTTGACTAATTTTGTAAAAGGGATTTGAATTATGCTGTTAACTATGATTGCCCTTTCTGTTCAAAGAAAGGACACGATAATCTGGCTGTGAGTCCTATGCCTCCAGGACTACCCTTAGAATGCGGTCCATCCCCATTCAAGACCGCTCCTTCTCTAGCTGCTGTGTCCCCAAGGTCAGCCTTAGTTCTGCCTTGGCTGGCCTGCTCGGTCTTGTGATGTCACAGCAGGCACTGGTCACCCGCTTCCCGTCCCGGTCCCGTTCTGGTGTTCTGGCCCCGTTCCGGTTCCATTTGGGTCCTGTCCCAGTTAATACCAATGCTGACAACTGCATGTTTAATGGACATGATGCTGGATGGGGTTTTGCAGATTTTTCTGCCATTCCCAGTTCAGCAAGCACCCAAGTACCACCTTCCATTCTGCCACTTGGAAAATTCCGGCTTCTTTCTTTCTTTCTTTCCCTTCCTACTTTGCCTCAGGTTGGGGAGATAATGGTTTGTTAACCACAAGCAGTCTTGGAACTGGCTGGCCTTTGTTTTAAACTCCCCTGGATTGAAACCTTTACAAATGTTATGCTTTTAAATTAATCTAAGACATACAGACAGAAATTTCACTAGCTAAGTAAACAAATTAAATTAAAAAATGACATAAAACATCAACACACACTTTCATACAGCCATGCACAACACAAAGTTTACACCAAGAGCAATGTCTCTGTCCCTGGTTTGGGAATTTGCCTCCCCAGATCCTCACCATTCTCCCAATGGACTATTTTGGGGGAATGTATTCCCTAGGCCAGTGATCAGCAAACTGATTAGTCAACAGAGCGGCAAACCACGGCTCACGACCCACAGTTTGCTGACCACTGCCCTAGGCTTAGAATTTCTATTTCCCAGCCTTGGCAGGTCCCTTGTGACTATGTACTCAACCCCCCATGTTGGAGATTTCCTGTACTCCCCCAGATCTGCTTCATCCCTCTCTGGCTGCTTTCCTCATAGGAGAATGGAACCTCAGATCAGAACTCCACACTCGATTTATGTCCAAGACACATCCCAGTCACATATGCACGACCTCTGAGACACCCAATCACCGAAATAGTACTCAGTCCATTTCCTACCTTGGCTCATGCATGAGGTTTCCTGATTGCCATGGGTCTTGCTTGGGCCCTTCCTGCATTGCTGGCTGACTCTTGATCCCAAGCTCATAGTCAGCCCAGGGGTAATGGCTGTCCCTCCTCACCAAGGCCCCACAACTTGGCAGCGGGGTACACCGCCTCAGTAGAGGGGTCCATTTTCCCTGTGGCGACAGACGGTATCCTGGACATGCCCCCAAATTGTTAGAAATAAGGTGAGTCCCCCAAGTCATGGGTTCTGGTAGAATATAAAACATACTTGGGAGCCAGGCAGCAAGGCAAACTTCTTTACTTCTACATAGAAGGGTGCACACATATGGTCTAGAAGTGCGTTTATAATCTCTGACGCAGTGATTTGTCCCTTGCTCTTGATTGGAGCTCAGGTGCACAGTCTTTCGTGATTGGCTAATTGAAAGGGAGGGTTGGCCTTTGTTATTTCAAGATGGTGGACCCCAAGGGAGCTGCAAGCCATGTGGCCAACATGGCGGCTGCCAAGTCATGCAGTCCAAAATGGCAGCTGTCTGGACTGTTCTTTGACAGAAAAGATGATTTGTTTATTCTCACAGCCAGGATTACATGTTTTTGTTTGTTTGTTTGTTTTAAAAAAATATTTTATTGATTTTTTACAGAGAGAAGGGAGAAGAATAGAGAGTTAGAAACATTGATCAGCTGCCTCCTACACACCCCCCACTGGGGATGTGCCTGCAGCCAAGATACATGCCCTTGACTGGAATTGAACCTGGGAACTTTCAGTCCACAGGCCAATGCTCTATTCACTGAGCCAAACCAGTTAGAGCATACATGTTTTATTAGTTAAATTTTGTTGTAAATCCATCAGGGTCTCTGATAAAATTGGGAACAAATGTTGGTTCCTCTCTAGCTGAGACCAGCTTTTCTCCAAAGGGAGGTGTTAGAATTCCTATTCTCATTTTTCCTTCAGTCAGTATGGAACAATGGTGGAGGAGATAGAAGGGGAAGAAAGAAGGGAGGGAAGAGCAAGTCTGGACAAAGAAGCTCAGAGAGCAAAAGATAAAGTGTAAGAGCTATAGAAGGGGGAAAATGGGGTGTAGTTATTAGCTTCAGAATAGTTCAGAGACAGTCTCTAAAGTTTGTTATTAATTCCTTTAAGAATTTATCTGTCCCTCTCCTTAGAAGCTTCTAATTTCCAAACCAAGATACAGTTCCCATTCATTCAGTTTAATTTTAGAGCTGGCATTTTCCAAAAAATTTTTTAATTATTGTTTTAAGTATTACAAATAGTAGTACATATGTCTCCTCTTTTTTTGCCCCCTATTGACCTCCCCCCGACCTCCCCTCCCCCCCAGTACCTGCCTTCACCTGCCCATCCTCCCCCCCGCCCCAGTGTCTTGTATCCATTGGTTGTGCTTATATGCATGCGTACAAGTCCTTCAGTTGGTCTCTTACAGCCCCCCTCGCCCAACCTCCCCTGTCTTCCCAATGTAGTTTGATAGTCTGTTCAATGCTTCTTTGCCTCTGTATCTTTTTCCCACCATTTCTTTCCTTTAGAAAGTTTTGCCTTTGCAGACTAGAAATAAACATATAATAACAAAACAAAACAAAACAAAACAAAAAAATTTTTGAGTCCCAATTTCAATGTCCAACAGTTCTGAGTCCCCGTTTCAATGTCTAACAGTTCCTTATGTGTACATGTCAGCAATGATATCTGGATGGTGGGCACATGGTGGCAATGCAGGTCCGACCCTCTCTGGTTTGGTCCTAGGTAACCCGCAGCGGTGCACAGCTGCTGACTGCTCACGTGGCAAGGCGTTGTCGGTGTTGTCAGCGTCTTCCATCTCTGGACTGTTTTTTCCTCTTGTCTTCATGGTTGGAGCACACCTGTCAATTCCTCTCTGTTGCAGGAATCCACATGGTCTTGGAGTTGTTTTCTGAAAATATACAAACATATTCTCGACCACAAGTTAATAAAGGAATCTTTTCTATATAATTGATTTGGGATCCTTTTTATTTTTGTTCAAACGATTTTCCTTTGTCTTATTTAGACACCATGTGTGTTTTTAATGGCCATCTTGCTGTTAGCATTACAAATGAAAATTAATTTGGTAAAGTAAAAATTTTCTAGATGTAGTTTACTTATAGGATTTTTTCCCTTACATGATAACTTTAAATTAAAAAAAAATTTTTTTCCCCACACATATGACTGCTTTAGGTTCATTGCATATTCAGGAATTTTACCATGAGATGAATTACCAATAGAAATTTTAGTTATTACTTTAAGAACAGCTTTTTGTCCAGTACAATTAAATTTATTTGAATATTCACTTATTTCAATTAGCCTATTTAAATTAATCTGAAAACTTGATTACTATTTTACTGTCAAATTTAATACTCTACCAACAATCTTAGTTTACCCTGTAAATATTAGTGGGAAGGATTATTTGCATTCTTGAGTGGGCCCTGAGCATTCCAGATGCTAGGCTGAATTTAGATATAGGGCAGATGCTGTTGGCCAAGTCTCTTGTCTGTTACCTGGGTCCCGATCTGGGCTGGGCCAAGTCTCTGTCTGTCACCTGTATCTCCAAGTGAGCTGGGCCAAGTCTCTTTCTGTTGCCTGGGTCCCGATCTGAGCTGGGTGTGGGAAGCGCGAAGCAGCCATGGGGGCAGGAGACCTCCTTTGGAAGGGGCGAGGGTTCAAGCCCTGCAGTGTTGGGGGGGTGAGGGTCTGTGCCCCACTTCTGTTGCCCCCCCCCCCCAAGTTCTCTCCTGATGGCCCCTCTGCCACTGTGCCTGTCTTAGGTTGTTCCTTCCTTGAGGAATCTTACCCGTCTCTGGCTAACCAGCCATCCTCCAGGGCAAAGCAGGGTGGTGTGAGGTTCAGTTCTGTCTCCTTGGTAGCCTATGCCCCCGTGGCCTCCACACCCAGCACCTGCCTTGGGAACCCCTGGCCTGCTGGCAGGGTCCCGGTGCTGATCACATATCTCGGGGAACTCGGGTTTCTTCTCCAGTGAGGGCCCAGCTCACACAATTGGCCGTGAGACAGATCCATGGTACCAGCCCCCACGAGGCTTCAAGCTCAGCATGAACAGAAAGCTCAGGCAACAGCTGAGGGCAATTGGATTGTGAGAAGAGGGTCCCTCTTGGCACAAAAGGCAAGAGGGGCCAATATAGGATGCTCAAGTGCCTTCCCAGTGCCTTAATTCCTTCTGAAAGGGATTGAATCCTTTCATGTCCTTTTTTTTTTTTTTTAAATTGCTGCCAACCATTCAAAGAATTAGTTTGTGATTTGTTTGGAATAATTGTAAAATATGCTGTTGTAAAATATCTAAAATTATAATGATATTGTAGAATAATATCATGTAGCTTTATATAAACTTTGTCAGGGAGGCAAAAACACAAATTACTTACTTTAGTTCAAGAGGCCAAATATATTGACTTTCAATTTCAATCCTTATGACTTTTGAAGGAAACTTCTCTTTGTTTCCTTCCAAAATAATTTTCAGTCTACAGAGAGTTTCATTTAAAAATTTTTGTCACATGAAACAATTTCTCTTAAGGCTATGGTGACCACTTTATCCGGGGATCCCTGCTCTTCCCAGCTGCAAACTGTCTCACCAGCTGTGCCTCCTTCGCCAATTCGGGCTGGATTCCGCTTATCTCAGCTGCTCCCTCTATTTGCTCCAGGACAAGGCTCAGGACACATCCTTCTATTCCACCGCAATTTTGTCTCTCGCATTTTACAAATTTTTGCATGCAAAAATTTAATTTAGGCACCCAAAGACAATTGCATTTTGGCCATCTAAAGTTGATATCAGGGGAGAATCCAAGATGGTGGCGTAGGTAAACACCTAAACTGCTGCCTCGCACAATAATTTCAAAACTACAACTAAAAGACAAAACGTCTATCACCCAGAACCATGGGAAAGCTGGCTGAGTGGAAGTTCTACAACTAGAAGGAAAGAGAAAACAGCTTTCAGACGTGCACAAGTGCTGAGAAGCTGAGGTACAGAGGCGAGTGATCCGGGTTGGCGGCAGGCGTTGCTTTCTTCAACCCAAAGGGAGACAAGCCCCCGATTACTCTGAAATCCAGTTTCTGGGAAGACGCAGGGGACCCAAACTCTTACAGGGAGAAGCTGGACTGTCTGCCACCGGGTCGGAAAGTGAGGGGGGGCTTGCTTGCAGAGCTGCGCGCAAGAATAATTGTTTACTGCGCTGGGGCACAGAGCTGGCTAACTAGCAGCCATCACTGTTTGCCACGCCCTAGCCTAGTGACGCCCTGAGACCCCGCCCCACACAACCTACAAACACACCCAAGCTCCAAGCAGTGGCTTTAGCATAAGAAAGGCCTGCCCTATCCCAGCTTAACCTAACAAACTTGCAGCCCGGATCAGACAGCTCCAAAACCTCCAAACCCCAAGCAAAGAGCAGAAAACTGTAGCTCTTGCTATAGCTCCTGCTGGGTGGACTCAGACAATAGCTGACCTGCACCCCATTGGAGATCCAGAAGCCAGTATACCTAGTGGTCAGTGTGAGAAACCAGATTTCAACTCCTCACATCCATAAGTGACACATTCAAGAGGCAGACTCAGCGAGCACCAAAGTCCCACTGAAACAAGTCCTGCACCATAAGCATGTCTGCAGCACAGCCGTTCTTCCATTATAGACACAGCGTGTCCTCACAGCCAATTGGCCTGGAGGTCAATTACCAAGAGCGTCCACATCAAGTGATTGGGGAGGCTGAGCTACTGCCCCCTATAGGTCACCTACCACACAAAGCCACTCCATCAACACAGGGAAGCAGCCAAAATGCGGAGACAAAGAAACATGTCACGAATGAAAGAAATGGAGGAAAGCAAACTACTGGATGATATAGAGTTCAGAACCACATTTATAAGGTTACTCAAGAATCTTCTAAAAACCACCGAGAAACTTGATGACACTTCTGAGGAGCTTAGTGAGACCTTCAAGGACCTTAATGAGAATGCCAAAAAAATGGAAAAGGACCAGTCAGAAATGAAGCATACACTGTCTGAAATAAAGAATATACAGAAACTGAACTGTAGATGAACGTACCCCAAGAATCAAACCAAAGATCTGAAATATGTGGAAACAAAAAACATCCAACCAGAAAAACAAAAAGAAAAAAGAATCCAAAAATATGAAGATAGTGTAAGGAGCCTCTGGGACAACTTTAAGTGAACCAACATCCGAATTTTTGGGGTGCCAGAAGAAGGGAGAGAGCAAAATACTGAAAACCTATTAGAAGAAATAATGACAGAAAACTTTCCCTACTTGGTGAAAGAAATAGACATATAAGTTCAGGAAGCGCACAGAACCCCATACAAGAGGAATCCAAAGAGGACCACACCAAGACACATCATAATTAAAATGCCAAGGGCAAAAGACAAAGAGAGAATATTAAAAGCAGCAAGAGAAAAACAGTTAATTACCTACAAGGGAGTACCCATACAACTGTCAGCTGATTTCTCAACAGAAACTATGCAGGCCAGAGGGAGTGGCAAGAAATATTCAAAGTGATGAACAGCAAGAACCTACAACCAAGATTACTCTACCCAGCAAAGCTATCATTCAAGAGTTGAAGGTCAGATAAAGAGCTTCACAGACAAGAAAAAGCTAAAGGAGTTCATCGCCACCAAACCAGGATTACATGAAATGCTGAAGGGTATTCTTTAAGAAGAGGAAGAAGAAGAAAAAGGTAAAGATAAAAATTATGAACAACAAAATGACATCAAATACATACCTACCAACAAGTGAATCTAAAAATCAAGTAAATAAAAAAGTCTGAAGAACAGAATGGACTGGTGAATATAATAGAATGAGGGACATAGAAAGGGAGTGGACTGACGATTCTCAGGGGAAGCAGGTGTGAGGGGTGCGGGAAGAGATTGGACAAAAATCTTACTCCTATGGATGAAGACAGTAGCAGGGGATAAGGGCATGGGGTGGGGTGGGGTGGGGATTCAGGTGGAGGGGAGCTATAGGGGGAAAACAAAAAGAGGAACACCGGTAATCTGAACAATAAAGATTAAAAAAAAAAAAAAGAATACTAGTATAGGCACCCCTATGTTCATAGCAACGTTATTTACAATAGCTAAGAGCTGAAAACAGCCCACGTGCCCATCAGCAGATGAGTGGATGAAAAGGCCATGGTATATTAACAGCATGAAATGTTATGTGGCAATCAAAAAGAAGCACCTTTTACCCTTTGCAAAATCAAGGATGGACCTGGAGAGTATCATGCTAAGTGCACTGGGCCTCTGGTTGGTGTATAAAAGTGCCATCAATTTCTGGATATTAATTTTTTATCCTACTCCTTTGCAAATTCATTTATTAAACCTAGTAGTTTATTGGACGGTCTTTAGGGTTTTCTATGTACAATATGTCATCTGCAAATGAGTTTTACTTCCTCTTTCCCCCCAAAAAAAAAAAAAATAAAGTTGATATCATTTCTAGTTAAATCTTCCAATTTCTTTCTTTTTTTAAAAAAATATATATTTTATTGATTTTTTACAGAGAGGAAGGAAGAGGGATAGAGAGCCAGAAACATCGATGAGAGAGAAACATCAATCAGCTGCCTCCTGCATACCCCCACTGGGGATGTGCCCACAACCAAGGTACATGCCCCTAACCAGAATCGAACCTGGGACCCTTTAGTCCGCAGGCTGATGCTCTATCCACTGAGCCAAAGCGGTTTTGGCAATCTTCCCATTTCTGTAAATCACTTGCAAGTAAAGGCTTCCTATTAGTATTAATGAGTGCTAGGGTCTGGGAGTTCTCAGCCTTAGAGATAGACTTTACATGTCAATTTTAGTTTGTTGTTTTTTTCCAATATATCTGCAGAGTCTGAGCAAACTTTTGAAGGTATTTGGAGGCAACCAATTGCTGTGTCTCCCTCACATCAATGTTTCTCTCTGTCTCTGTCTCTCTTTCTCTTTCTCTCTCTCTCCCATTCCTCCCTCTGCACTCTAAAAATCAATGGAAAAAATATCCTGGTGTGAGGATGAAAAATAAAAACAAAAATAAGAAAAATCAAAGTTAAAAACCAGCCACCCATTTTTTCTGTCTCGCTTTAGCCTGTGTTCTGTTAACCCTTAACCTCCAGGGTTTAAAAATACAGCTCAAATAAAGTCTCTACCACAAGCAAGGGAAGCTCCTGGATCCAAGAGAACTCACCCAAGTTCACCCAATGGGCAGGAAGCTGGCAGGCTCAATGGGCCCTTCGTTGGATTCTAGCACAGGTCGGGGTCCGCAGGGTGGTCCTGGGTGAGCGTTGGAATCCTGATGCGCTATGCTAAGTAAATGTCAGCATAGAAAAAGATTAAAACCTATAGAGAATTTTTGTGACTTTACTTGAGCCACACTGACAATTGCTGGGAAGCAAAATCTCAGGGGATAGAGATAATTCTCCAGAGAATGGCAGTTTTGCACCTTATTTATACATTACAATCAGAAGAGGCTTATGTAGATTATCTGAAATTCATTGGTGCTAGATTAGGGGTGGGGAGAAAGCAAAGCCAGAAGGGACGGAAAAACCTCTGGGATTGGATAAAAAGTAAAAAGATAGACATACTTATTTTACATAGGTGGGTACAGGACAGTTTACAGTCAACAATTAACATGATAACAATAACAATGAGAGGATTTATGGTTGCCGCCCTGGTGCACTGGTTGTGCTCTGTAGGATCTGGAAAAAGGGAAGTTACCCTGACATTTCAAAGGAATGTTATAGTAGATGCAAGACAACAGATAGGCATAGTTAGGTAAAGATTGACCTTCATCAGGGAAGATGCTAGCCTACAACATGAACTGCTTTTAGGTAAAAAGTTTTAATTTCAGACCACCTTTTGTGGTTACTTTAGGTTTCTGAGTTTGCAAGTTATTTTATAACTTGTCAGGTTTATAATGTGGCCACTTTCTGTCCACATCAATGAAACTTAAATTTTTGAAAGAAATAAAACCCCATACTATTTGTATTGTTTATGACCAGCGGTCGCCAACCTTTCAGACCTCACAGACCACCAGTGGTCCCAATACCACCGGTTGGCAACCGCTGGTTTATGACTACATCCCAGCACCATTTTTTAATGGAAAGAGATTTCATGTCTTACATCCTTTTCAGAATCACAGAAGTGTGTACGAATGCAAACAAATAGGAATTCATTAAGTAGATATTTATTAAACTTCTGATTGTAAACTGGTAGCTCCTTGGGAGCTTCAAAGACTATTTAAGATAGCTTCCTGGTTCTGGGAGAAACTGCACTGGTTGATGGAACCACCAACTCCACCTGGTCAGGAAAGACTAGGAAGGCCTCATGGAGGAGGTGATGTTTGAATTAGTGCTTCAGGGATGAATAGGAGTTCAGAGAAGAAAAGCCAGGGCTCCTTTCATTTCACAGTCTAATGGTGACGTAGAGAAGATGTGGTTGTCATTTTTTGACAGATGATTTATTTAATGAAGCTGGGAGAGAAATCACTGTTAAAGTTCCACACTTGTCAGGGGGGATCTGGTATTAGAATCCAGGGACCCCTGCGGAGATAGGCTAGTAAGGCCAGATAAGTGGACTAGGGAAATTCAGACAAATAGTTATATAGCAGTTTGCAGTCATCTAGTAAATCCTATCTTTTTTCCCTAAACCAGGGAGTAAATGGTTTAGCCCCGGCCCATATTGCTTAGTGGTAGAGTGTAGGTCTGGGCACCTGAATCTCAGCTTCAATTCTCCATCAAAGGTACATACCTGGGTTGCAGGTTTGATTCCCAGCACACACAGCAGGTATCTAATCACATTGATCTTTCTCTCTCTCTCCCCCTCCCTCACTTTCACTTCCTCTCTCTCTCTCCCCTCTCTCTAAAAATCAATCTGGAAAAATATCCTTGGGTGAGGATTAACAACAACGAAAGAGTAAAGAATTTACACTTCTCCCCAACCAAAGGGAAAATAGCTTAAATTACCCTACTTGAAGATAGCAGAAATCCAGTTAGTGCCATTTGCCAACCACACCCAAGTAGTACAGGTAAAGTTAAGAGAATAAATTTCATTTTGGTACATCAGCATAAAGCTGAATATTTTATTATCTATCACTAAGAGCTCTCCTAGAGGCTCAGCCTTTAAAATCCTGGAAAGATTTGAGTACTCTCCCTCCCAGGAGTACTCTTGCACTTCCCCCCTTTGTTACTCTACAGATATGCATCTCTTAAACTCTAAGGATCTCCCACAGGCCAGCAATGGGTCATAGCAGTTAGTCCCCTAAACCTGTCCTTAAGGCTCCCTTTTCTGTGAATATATATATATATATATATTCAGAGAGAAAAGGAGAGGGAGAGAGATAAGTCAATGCTGAGAGAGAGGGCAGCCGGTGTGGCTCAGTGGTTGAGCATTGACATATGAACCAGGAGGTCATGGTTTGATTCCCCGTCAGGGCACATGCCTGGGTTCTGGGCTTAATCCCCAGTGTGGGGTGTGCAGGAGGCAGCCAATCAATGATTCTCTCTCATCATTGATGTTTCTATTTCTCCCTCTCCCTTCCTCTCTGAAATCAATAAAAATATATTTTAAAAAATTAAAAAATACAAGTAATTAAAAATACAAAAACTTAAATTTCAATCACCCAGCCTCACCTCTCTCCCACTGAGTGGCTTTGTGTAGAAAATAAAACTTGCCATTTAAAATCATGGGGTCTAAGGTAAAGGACACTAGAATAGAAGGCAGAAGATCAGTGCTTTAGTTTTATACTTATCTGCTATGTAATCTTATCAGTTAGTCACAGACTTCCCATTTCTCTAGTGTAAAATCAAGACCTTGCCATGGCTCAGGAGACATTGCTCTCTGGCCTCCTGCTGTCTTTCCATCTCCATTTTCTATGAATCCCTTTTCAGTTATTCCACCCTGATCCTACCCTAGAACCTCCTTGCTATTCCTGCACAGGTGCCAAATGAGTCTTGTCTCAGGGTCTTTGCAGTTGTTGTTCCCCCTATGGAACATTCTTCTCTCCGATATCCCAATGATATCTGATAGCTCATTTCTTCACTTTCTTGTCCAAGTAAGAATGTTCAAACCTGTAGAGAATTTTCATAAGAATTTATTTGAGCCAAACTAACAACAGTATAGGAAGCAAGATTTTAAGTGCTCCAGAGAATAATAGTTTTGCTGTTTCTTGTATAGGTATGCATTTGAAGTTAAGGAAGGAAACTTATATGAAGGGGGAAGAAAGTAAGTTACAGGATAGTTAACAAGATTATTTGCTCCCTTGAGGGGTCTGGAAAAGAGGATTACTTCTGGCATTTCAAAGTTGTGTTAATCTAGATGCACAAAACAGGGCTTGCTTAAAAGCCTTAACAAACAAACAAACAAACAAAAAACCAAATCAACCCCTTACTGATTAAGTTATAGGTCTGGGGCATCACTACTCACCTTGACCTGTCCAATTAGTAATTTATGATCAGATCACCTTGTGTGATTACTTTTAAAAAAAAAAATATTTCTTTTATTGATTTCAGAGAGGAAGGAAGAGGGAGAGATAGAAACATCAATGATGAGAAAAAATCATTGATCGTTCTTGTGTGATTACTTTTTAAAAAATAATCTTTATTATTGAAATTATTGCAGAGGTCCCTCTCTCCCCCTTGACCCCCAATAGCTCTCCTCCATCTGGTTCCCACCCTGCCCCAGGCCCTCACCACCCTATTGTTTGTGTCTATAGGTAATGTATACATGCATATAAGGCCTTTGTCTAATCTCTTCCTGCACCACCCCCACACCCCCTTCCCTCTGAGAATCCTCAGTCTGTTCCATTTCCATGCCCCTGATTCTATTCCATTCACCAGTTCATTCTGTTCATCAGATTTTTTTATTCGTTTGATTACTTTTAGATTCAATTGTTGACAGATATGTATTTGTTACCACTTTGTTGTTCATATTTTTTATCTTTACCTTTTTCTTCTTCCTCTTCTTAAAGAATACCCTTCAACATTTCATATAATACTGGTTTGGTGGTGATGAACTCCTTTAGCTTAGAAAATGGAGATGGAAAGACAGCAGGAGGCCAGAGAGCAATGTCTCCTGAGCCATAGCTTTTTCTTATCTGACCTTCAATTCTAAATGATAGCTTTTCTGTGTAGAGTAATCTTGGTTGTAGGTTCTTGCTATTCATCACTTTGAATATTTCTTGCCACTCCCTGCTGGCCTGCATAGTTTCTGTTGAGAAATCAGCGGACAGTCATAAGGGTGCTAACTGTTTTTCTCTTGCTGCTTTTAATATTCTCTCTTTGTCTTTTGCTCTTGGCATTTTAATTATTTTTTTAATTTTTTTTTAATTAAGGTATTATATGTGTACATATCTTACCATTGCCCCCCGCCCCCACTCCCATACATGCCTTCACCCCCCAATGTTTTGCATCCATTGGTTATTCTTATATGCATGCATATAAGTCCTTTGGTTGATCTCTTATTTCCCCCATCTCTCAGTCTGTTTGATGCTTTACTGCCTCTGAATCTATCTTTTTGTTCATCAGTTTGTAATGTGTTTTTTATTATCCACAAATGAGTGAGTTCATGTGGTATTTTTCTTTCATTGACTGGGTTATTTCACTTAGCATAATGTTCTCCAATTCCATCCAGGTTGCTACAAATGGTAAGAATTCCTTCTTTTTTATGGCAGCATAGTATTCCATTGTGTAGATGTACCATAGTTTTCTGATCCAGTCATCTGCTGATGGGCACCTGGGCTGTTTCCAAATCTTAGCTATTGTAAATTGTGCTGCTATGAACATAGGGGTGCATATATCCTTTCTGATTGGTGTTTCTAGTTTCTTGGGATATATTCCTAGAAGTGGGATCACTGGGTCAAATGGGAGTTCCATTTTCAGTTTTTTTGAGGAAACTCCATACTGTTCTCCACAGTGGCTGCACCAGTCTGCATTCCCACCAGCAGTGCACAAGGGTTCCTTTTTCTCCGTATCCTTGCCAGCACTTGTTGTTTGTTGATTTGTTGATCATTGCCATTCTGACAGGTGTGAGATGGTACTGCATTGTCGTTTTGATTTGCATCTCTCGGATAATTAGTGACTTTGAGCATGTTTTCATGTATCTCTTGGCCTTCCTTCTGTCTTCTTTTGAAAAGATTCTATTTAGGTCCGTTGCCCATTTTTTTATTGGATCATTTATCTTCCTTTTATTAAGTTGTATAAGCTGCCTATAGATGTTGGAGATTAAACCTTTATCAGCGATAACATTTGCAAATATGTTCTCCCATACAGTGGGCTTTCTTGTTGTTTTGTTGATGGTTTCTTTTGCTGTGCAAAAGCTTTTTATTTTGATGTAGTCCCATTTGTTTATTTTCTCTTTAGCTTCCATTGCCCTAGGGGTGGTATCAGTGAAGAAGTTCTTTCGGCATATGTCTGAGATTTTGATGCCTGTGGATTCCTCTAGTATTTTTATGGTTTCCCATCTTACGTTTAAGTCCTGTATCCATTTGAGTTTATTTTTGTGTATGGTGTAAGTTGGTGATCTAGTTTCATTTTTTTGCATATATCTGTCCAATTTCCCCAACACCATTTATTGAAGAGACTGTCTTGACTCCATTGTATGTTCATGCCTCCTTTGTCAAATATTAAATGAGCATAGTGGTTTGGGTCAATATCTGGATTCTCTATTCTATTCCATTGGTCTCTATGTCTGTTCTTGTGCCAGTACCAGGCTGTTTTGAGAACAGTGGCTTTGTAATACAGCTTGAAGTCGGGTATTGAAATCCCTCCTACTTTATTCTTCTTTCTCAGGATTGCTGTGGCTATTTGGGGTCTTTTTTTATTCCAGATGAATTTTTGAAGAGTTCTTTTTAGGTCTGTGAAATATGCCGTTGGTATTTTAACGGGGAGTGCATTGAATCTGTAGATTGCTCTGGGTAGTATGGACATTTTAATGATGTTGATTCTACCAATCCATGAACATGGTATGTTCTTCCATCTGTTTACGTCTTCCACTATCTCTTTTTTCAGTGTCCTGTAGTTTTCCATGTATAGGTCTTTTACTTCTTTGGTTAAGTTTATTCCTAGTTATTTTAATTTTTTTGGTGCAATGGTAAATGGGATTGCTTTTTTAGTCTCTCTTTCTGTAAGTTCACTATTGGTATATAGAAATGCCATAGATTTCTTGGCGTTAATTTTGTATTCTGCTACATTGCTGAATTCATTTATTAAGTCTGTTAGTTTTTATGGAGTCTTTCAGGTTTTTTATGTACAATATTATGTCAGTATCATCTGCAAATAAGGACAGTTTTACTTCTTCTTTTCCAATTTGGATGCCTTTTATTTCTTCTTCTTGTCTAATTGCAATGGCTAATACTTCCAGTACTATGTCGAACAGGAGTGGTGAGAGTGGGCATCCCTGTCTTGTTCCTGTTCTTAGGGGAAATGGTTTTAGTTTTTGCCCATTGAGTATGATGTTAGCTGTGGGTTTATCATATATAGCTTTTATTATGTTGAGGTATGATCCTTCTATTCCGATCTTGTTGAGAGTTTTTATCAAGAAAGGGTGTTGGATTTTGTCAAATGCCTTTTCTGCATCAATTGATATGACTACGTGATTTTTATCTCTCAATTTGTTTATGTGATGTATCATGTTTATTGATTTGTGGATATTGTACCATCCTTGCATTCCTGGGATAAATCCTACTTGGTCATGGTGTATGATCTTTCTGATGTACTGCTGGATCCAATTTGCTAGAATTTTGTTGAGGATTTTGGCATAGGGATATTGGCCTGTAATTCTCTTTCATTGTGTTGTCTTTATGTGTTTTTGGTATTAGGGTGATGCTGGCTTCATAGAAGTAGCTTGGAAGTGTTCCTTCCTCTTGAATTTTTTGGAATAGTCTGAGGAGGATAGGTTTTAGTTCTTCCTTGAATGTTTGGTAAAACTCTCCTGTGAAGCCATCTGGCCCCGGGCTTTTGTTTGCTGGAAGCTTTTTGATGACTGCTTCAATTTCTTCCATAGTTACTGGCATATTGAGCTGTTTAGAATCTTCCTGATTGAGTTTTGGAAGGTTATATTTTTCTAGGAATATGTCCATTTCCTCCAGGTTGTCCAGTTTGTTGGAATAGAGTTGTTTGTAGTATTTTTTAACAATCCTTTGTATTTAGGCAGGATCTGTTGTTATTTCACCTCTTTCATTTCTGATTTTGTTTATTTGGGTCCTTTCTCTTTGCTTCTTGGTGAGCCTGGCTAGAGGTTCATCAATCTTGTTTATCCTTTCAAAGAACCAGCTCTTGGTTTTGTTGATCTTTTGTATTGTTTCTTTGGTCTCAATGTCATTTATCTCCCCTCTGATCTTTATTATTTCCTTCCTTCTGCTTACGCTGGGCTTTTCTTGTTGCTCTTTTTCTAACTCTTTGAGTTGTAGGGTTAGGTAATTTATTACCATTGTTTCTTGTTTTTTGCAGTATGCTTGTAGAGCTATGAACTTCCCTCTCAAGACTGCTTTCGCTGTGTCCTATAGATTTTGGATTGTTGTGTTGTCATTGTCATTTGTTGCCATGATGTTTTTTATTTCTTCCTTGATCTCTCTGGTAACCCAGTCATTGTTTAATAGCATGCTGTTTAGTCTCCATGTGTTTGATTTCTTTGGATTGTTTTTATTGTAGTTGATTTCCAGTTTTATGCCACTGTGGTCTGAGAAGATGCTTGATATGATTTCTATCTTCTTGAATTTGAAGAGACTTTGCCTATGTCCCAACATATGGTCTATCTTTGAAAATAAGCTATATGCACTTGAGAAGAATGTATATTCTATGGCTTTAGGATGAAATGTTCTGAAGATGTCAGTTAATTCTATCTGGTCTAGTGAGTCATTTAGGATTGATGTTCCTTTGCTGGTTTTTTGTTAGAGGATTTGTCCAATGGTGATAGTGGAGTATTAAAGTCTCCTACTATGATTGTATTGCTGTTAATCTCTTCCTTGATATCCTCCAGGAGTTTTTTTTATGTATTTGGGTGCTCCTTTATTGGGTGCATATATGTTTACCAGAATTATTTCTTCTTGTTGGATTGCTCCCTTTAGTATTATGAAGTGGCCTTCCTTATCTCTTGTTATATCCTTCACTTATAGATCTAATTTGTCAGATATAAGTATTGCTACCGCAGCTTTTTTTTCATTTCCATTTGCCTGGAAAACCTTTTTCCATCCCTTCACCCTCAGTCTGTGTGTGTCTTTTTTTCTGAGGTGGGTTTCTTGTAGACAGCAGATATATGGGTCTTGTTTTCTTATCCAGTCCGTTACCCTATGTCTTTTGATTGGGCCATTTAATCCATTTACATTTAAAGTTATTATTGATAGATACTTATTTGTCCCCATTTTTATTCTTTACCCCTGTGTTTCTTCTTTGCTTCCTATTTCTTTTTTTTTTTTTACAGCAGACCCTTTAGCATTTCTTGCATTGCTGGTTTGGTGGTAATAAATTCCCTTAGTCCTTTTTTGTTTGTGAAGCTCCTGATTTCACCTTCAATTTTGATTGATAGCGTTGCTGGGTACAGTATTCTTGGATTCAGACCCTTCCTTTGCATGACTTTGTATATTTCATTCCATTCCCTTCTGGCCTGATGAGTTTCTGTTGAGAAATCAGTTGCTAGTCTGATGGGGGTTTCTTTGTATGTAACTTTCTGTCTCTCTCTGGCCACCTTTAAGATTCTTACTTTGTCATTGGTGTTTGCCAGTTTAATTATAATGTGCCTTGGTGTTGGTCTTTTGGGTTTCATTTTGTTTGGGACTCTGTGAGCTTTTTGGATTTGGATGGGTTTTTTCTTCCCTATATCAGGGAAATTTTCTGTCCTTATTTCTTCAAACAGGTTTTCTATTCCTTGCTCAGTTTCCTTTCCTTCTGGAACCCCTATTATGCGTATGTTGTTTTGTTTCATGTTGTCCCAAAGTTCCCTTAGGCTTTCCTCCTGCTTTTTAATTTTTTTTTCTAGAAGCTGCTCTACTTGGGTATTTTTTTCCATCTTATCTTCTAGCTCACTGATGCAGTCCTCTGCTTCTTCTAGTCTACTCTTGATGCTTTCTATTGAGTTCTTTACAGCAGCAATGTCATTTTTCATTTCTTCTTGGTTCTTCTTCATATCCTCTTGGTTCTTACTTATATTGTCGAATTTGTCTTCCATTCTTTTCAGCCACCTTATGACTATTTCTCTGAATTCTTTCTCTGGCAGGTTTCTTGCCTCTATTTTGTTTACTTCCTTTTCTGGTGATGCCTGCTTTTCTTTCATATGCAGGCTGTTTCTTTGTCTCCCCATGTTCTCTCTTCTCTGGATGTCTGGTTATGTAATTCTCCCTCTCCTGCGTTGACTTAAAGGCACAAAATACAACACAACCAGGTACAACACACAAGGCACTGAACAGAAATGTATTCATGATATTAATAACCTCCAATAAAGGTGACCACCAGAGAAAGGCAAATTAGGGGATAGGAGAGAAAGAAGAATAGAAAAAAGGAAAACAAAAGGGTGTGTCAAAATGAAATTGGGAAAAGGAAAAAAAAAGTAAGAAAGACAAGAAAGAGACTGAGAGAAAAGGGGAACAAACTATATAAATGGGGAGAAAAATAGGGATGCTTGTCTCCCTTTGGGTTAAAGAAAGCAATGCCTGCTGCCAGCCTGGATCACTCGCCTCTGTACCTCAGCTTTTCAGCACTTGTGCACGTCTCAATGCTCTTTTCTCTTTCCTTCTAGTTGTGGAACTTCCACTCAGCCAGCTTTCCCGTGGTTCTGGGTGACAGACATTTTGTCTTTTAGTTGTAGTTTTGAAATTGTTGTGCAAGGCAGCAGTTTAGGTGTTTACCTATGCCACCATCTTGGATTCTCTTCCTTTTAGCTGTATTTAGATCCTTCTTTCCCTGTGGCACTCAATAACGGTTTGTGGAAGTGGGCTGCCTCAGAGCTGGTTCTCTGATGGTCACTCCCTGCTTTGATTCCCAGGTTCCAGAAAAACAACTTTCCCCTGCAGTCTCCCAGGGTGTCCCCAACTGGGTGATCCTATGTATTGGCCTTAGTAATCAGAAGCAAGGATTTGAAGAGGAAAAAGCCCAAGTGTGCGAACAATGGGTCTGCGCACAAGTCTATGCAGCCGGCACACCTTTGAAATTCTTAGGCTGTCCCTGCACTTCAGATTAAAATGGGTTGCTTTTTAGAAATCCCTTCTGTTAGCAGCTCTGAGGACCCCCTTCCACATTCTCAGATCACACCAGCCCCAACAGCCACAGATTTTTCTAGGCACAGCCTTCCCTGGTCCTCCAGCTCCCACAAAAGGCGCGTTTCTCTCTCCCACCAGGACCAGAGACCTCACCTTATCCCAGGCAAAATCTGACCTTTCTGTGGTGGAATGAAGAGCTCCTTTGAATCTGCATGTTTGCACCAATTGGGGACCAGTGTTCTGGGGCTCGCAGCTATTCAGTGGTTGCTGTAGTTGTGGATTTTCAGGCTTCTGATAAGCTCCACTTTCCCTATCAAGATGGCACTGTCTCCGCATCCGAGTCCGTAGCTCCGGGAGGGGACGCAGCTGCAGTGGGGGCTGTCCTGTCAGGGGAACCCTGTTTAGCAGTCCCCCACCTTCTCCTGGAGTTTATCTGTCCCTTAACTTGCCAACAAACACTCCTTGTGCGACCCTCAGCTGTTCTTTCTTTCTTCTCTGGGACAAAGCTCGGAACACGTCTGTCTATTCCACCGCCATTTTTCTCCTCTCCTTGGCATTTTAATTATGATGTGTGTTGGTGTGGTCTTCTTTGGATTCCTTTTGTTTGGGGTTCTCTGCACTTCCTGGACTTGTAAGTCTATTTCTTTCACCAGGTGGGGGAAGTTTTTGGTCAGTATTTCTTCAAATAGGTTTTCAGTATCTTGCTCTCTCTCTTCTTCTGGCACCCCCATAATTCGGATGTTGGTACACTTGAAGCTGTCCCAGAGGCTCCTTACACTATGTTCATATTTTTGGATTCTTTTTGCTCTTCTTATTGAGTGTTTTTTCCCCCTCATATTTCAAATCTTTGACTTGATTTTTGGGATCCTCTAGTCTCCTGGTTGGCAAACTGTGGCTTGCGAGCCACATGTGGCTCTTTGGCCCCTTCAGTTTGGCTCTTCCACAAAATACCATGGCCTGGGCGAGTCTATTTTGAAGAAGTGGGGTTAGAAGAAATTTAAGTTTAAAAAATTTGGTTCTCAAAAGAAATTTCAATCGTACTGTTGGTATTTGGCTCTGTTGACTAATGAGTTTGCCGACCACTGCTCTAGTCTACTGTTGAATCTCTGTATATTATTCTTTATTTCAGTCAGTGTATGCTTAATTTCTGACTGGTCCTTTCCATTTTTTTGGCATTCTCACTAAGATCCTTGAAGGTCTCACTAAGTTCCTCAGAGGTTTCTAAAAGATTCTTGAGTAACCTTATAACTGTGGTTTTGAACTCTATATCTAGTAGTTTGCTTTCTTCCATTTCTTTCATTTGTGACATGTTTCTTTGTCTCTGCATTTTGGCTGCTTCCCTGTGTTTGTTTTTATGTATTGGATAGCTACTAAGTCTCCTTGAGTTGTTAGAGTGGCCTTGTGTAGTAGGTGTCTTATAGGGCCCAGTGGCTCAGCCTCCCCAATCACCTGAGGTGGACACTCTTCGTGCACTCCTTTGTGGGCTGTGTGTGCAATTTTGTTGTAGTTGAGCCTTGATTGCTGTTGGTATCACTGGGAGGAATTGACCTCCAGGCCAGTTGGCTGTGAGGATCAGCTGTGTCTACAATGGAAGAGCTGCTGTGCAGGAGACACCCTTATGGAGCAGGACTTGCTTCAGTGCGGCTTTGATGCTCATTGAGTCTGCCCCTTGAGTGTGTCATTTATGGATGTGAAGAGTTGTAATCTGTTATGGCCTGACACTGACTGCTGTTTCTTGGATCTCAAGGGATGTGCAAAATCAGCTACTGCCTGGGGCTACCCAGCAGGAGCTACAGAGAGATCTGCAGATTCCTCCTCTTTATATGGGGTTTGGAAGTGCCTAGATGAGGCCCAGATGTGAAGCAAGGCAGGCTGCTGCTGGTGCCTGGTCTTGGGCCTTCTTTTAATAGGTTTGGGGCATCCCTGACCCAACTGCAGCTTGTTTGATAGGGTTTAGCCTGAGAAAGGACAGGCCATTCATATGCAAAAGTGGTTGCCCACAGCTTGCATGGGGTTGTAAATTGGGTGGGGCAGGGTCTCAGGGAATCACCAGGGCAGAGCTAACAGCAATGGCTGCCAGTCAGCCCTGCACTGAGAAGGTCCCAGCATCAGAACAATGACCATTGCAAGCACCTCCCTCTGGAAGAAAGCCCCCCACCCCCCCACCAGCCCTGAGTTCCTGCCTTGATTCCAGACTATCCATTTTCTCCTCGTATGTGTGTGGGTCCCCCAGAACCATGCTCGTCACTGGAGCTCAGAGCAAGCGAGAGCCTGTAAATTCATTTAGTGGCGCTGGCCTTTTAAGAGGAGCAGCTGGGTCTCCAGCAGCCTGTGTGTTACTCGGCCCCAGTTACAGCCAGTTTATTTTATTTTATTGATTTTTTAGAGAGGAAGGGAGAGGGATAGAGAGTTAGAAACATCGATGAGAGAGAAACATTGATCAGCTGCCTCCTGCACACCTCCCACTGGGGATGTGCCTGCAACCAAGGTACATGCTCTTGACCAAAATCGAACCTGGGACCCCTCAGTCCGCAGGCCGATGCTCTATCCACTGAGCCAAATCGGTCAGGTCCAGCCCGTAGTTCTTATTGCCTATAGGAATTTCTTTTCCCAGCTCTGGGACCCTGGGCTGGGTGTCTGGTGTGGGGCTGGGACCCCTTACTCCTCCGGGAGGCCTCCGTAGAGGCAATCTCTCTCCTAATTAAAATGCAGCACACATGGGTGCCTGACCAGCCCGTTTTGTGCCTCCACACCTCCTACCAATCTCAGGGTGCTTTCTTCTTTACTTCTTTAGTTGTAGTACTTCCATTCAGCCAGCTTTCCAGCGGTTGTGGATGATAGTTGTTCTGTATTTTAGTTTTAATTTTGATGTGGTTGTGGAAGGCAGCGAGTATAGGCATTCGCCTACGCCGCCATCTTGGTTCTCCCTGTGTGATTACTTTTGATTAGATTTATTACAGTGCCCCTCTTTTGTCCACATTCTTCATAGCACTTATCTGCTAGTTGTAATTGTTTTATTTACTTATGTTTTGTCTGTTTTGTTAATGAAACAGGAACCATGTCTGTCTTGTTGACCATCACATTCTCAGTGCCTGGCACAGAGGCAGGGCCTAATATTTATTTGTTGGATTAATTGGAATGTTAGGATGTTCTCTATTGCATAAACCTGAGAGAAGGGATGGTTATTTCAAATCCATATCTAACAAATCATTTGTCATAAGTGCTAAACAAATAACCATACCTGATTTGCTTATATTAATATATTTTGATTCTGGGGCTCTATGCCTCCTAAAGCAAATGTATTGTTTTCAGTATAGCTCAGAACAATCATTCAGCACCTTTTCAATCTTGCAACCTTCCCCATGTCTGTTTTCTTCTCCTCTCCCTTCCTTTCTTCCTCTCAGATTTTAAAGATATATTTTAGAAGTATCTGCTTATCACTACCGGTCTTTTTAGGCAGAGAAACCAAGTTAACTCATTTTCCCAAGGTCATATAAAGATTCATTTGTTGAATTGGGATTAGCATCTTCTAGCCTTGGCTTCCAGTTCAATCATGTATCTTACTACCATTCTGCCTGACATACTCTTAAATTATACTGGCTATACGTGAGTGAAACTTGTTATCCAGGTGCTGCTGTTTCACTGCTGATATTTATTTTAATTCTCACCTGAAGATATTTTTCTCATTGATTTTCAGAAAGGGAGTGAAGGGAGAGACAAAGAAACATTCACGTGAGAGAGACACATTGATTGGTTGCCTCTGGCATGCACCCCAACCAGGGCCGGGGAAGGACCCTGCAACTGAGATACGTGCCCTTGACTGGAATCATACCTGGGACCCTTGGGTCTGCAGGCCAATGCTCTATCCATTGAGCCAAACCCTCTGATATTTATTTTACATGATTTCTATCCAAAATGTTGCAGACTTATTATAAAATTAATTATCTGGTCCTTATCAAATGCTTAGGATGGTAATTTTTCTGTTTCTCCAGAAAGGTCTCAGACCTCTGTATTTAAAATGTTACTTTATGAAAGTACTTTGTTTATTTGTTTTAACATATATATATTTTTATTGATTTCAGAGAGGAAGGCAGAAAGAGAGAGAGAGATAGAAACATCAATGATGAGAGAGAATCATTGATTGTCTGCCTCTTGCAAGTCCCACACTGGGGATCGAGCCCGCAATCTGGGCATGTGCCCTGACTGAGACTCGAACTGCGACCTTCTGGTTCATAGGTTGATGCTCAACCACTGAGCCATGCCGGCTGGGCTTATGAAAGTATTTTAAAAGTTGCTAGATGTTTTCTAGACTTACACTTCTGATATGCAAACTAGTTTAATCTTTCAGATCTGGTTCAATACTTTCAGCTAGGAAGAAAGAAATAGCTGTCCCACATGGAGTAATGTAACTAGAATAAAAGAATGTGGGATTAGAATATCATTTAGTTCATCCCTTTAATGCCAGCCAAGATTGCTTTTCCCTAACATTCTTTTTAAAAAATATATATTTTATTATTTTAAATATATATATTTTTTATTATTTCAGTGAGGAAGGGAGAGAGAGAGAGATAGAAACATCAATAATGAGAGAGAATCATTGATTGGCTGCCCCCAGCACACCCACTACTGGGGTTCAAACATGCAACATGTGTGCCCTGACTAGGAATGGAACCATGTGGCCTCCTGTTTCATGCTCAACCACTGAGACACACTGACAGGGCTAACTAGCATTCTTGATAATGCTTTCTGTTAGAAAGTTCTGTTTTTACTGTTACTTAATCTAATGCAATGTTTCAAATTAACAATAGCATAGCAACAGCATAAACAATAGCAATCTATTCAACTGACACACTGCTTATCCATGGAACTTAAAGCACTTCATGTTATACATATTCACAGTCTCTTAAGATTGGTAGATGAATGTTGTTAACCCTTTATAAATGAAGAATCACAGAGGCACAAGATTAGTCGATTTGCCTGCAGCAGAGATTATTTGCATTTCACCCACAATCCTTTTGTCTTTTTCAACGGCCTTAGGCACATGGCTAGGCTAGGCTTCATATCCCAAGATACTTTCAGTTATTTTACCAAACGGAAGAGTTCATCTGCCTGCACGCACAACTCCAAAGCAAAGCAAGAGCAGGAGTTTACAGTGGAGAAAAGAATTTGTTTATTAGGATTGGTGCCAATCTGGAGGATAGGTGAGCTTGTGCCCCAAAATGCTTGACTGCCGATTGGCTTAGGCAAGAGGCTTTATAGAGCAAAAATCATAAGTCATCATGAGTCAGAGGTTTTGGGCAATAAATAGTGATTTCACATCTATTCCTCTCCCCTCCCCCACTCAGGTCTCTTTGTTTTTGTTTCTGTTTTTCCTCAGGTCTTTAAAAACAATTTTTTAATGGAAACTTAAAAAAAATATATATTTTTTATTTGATTTCAGAGAGTAAGGGAGAAGGAGAGAGATAGAAACATCAATGATGAGAGAGAATCATCGATCAGCTGTTTCCTGCATGCCCCCCATTGGACACTGAGCCTGCAACCGAGGCATGTGCCCTTGGCCGGATTCAAACCTGGGACCCTTCCGTCTACAGGCTGACACTCTATCCACTGAGCTAAACCAGCTAGGGCAAAAAATTTTTTATTTATTCATTTTAGAGAGAGAGGAAGGGAGAGAGAGAGAGAGAGGGAGAGGAAGAGAGAGAGAAAAAATATGGGGGAGGGGGAGAGAAACAGGGAAACATTGACTTGTTCCACTTATTTATGCATTCATTGGTTGATTCTTGTATGTTGTCTGACCAGGGGTTAAATTTATAATCTTAGGTTATGAGGACAACACTCTAACCAGCTGTGCTACCTGGCCATGGTCATGACTTCAGGTCTTTAGGTCAACTTTAGAGTAATTGAGATGTGGTCAGGAGCTGCTTTAGGGCTCAAGAGCTGAAACACAATTTAGGGCATGATGCTATTTTTAGCTTAAGGAAACCCATACTTTGTGACCATTAGTTATGACCTGGCATGTTCCTTGCTGTCTCTGTGAGTCACAAATGTAAGGGAAAGGTCTGGGGCATGCTGTGAAGAAATTGAATTGAGTGCTGTGGCTACATGTTAAATCAAAATCATACATTAATTCAGGACCCTGGGTTTCAGTTAGTTATGGCTCTACAATCCTCTTCTGGCCAGTGGAATGTTATTAGAAATGGTATTCGCTTTCTCCAGGCCAAGGTTTAAAGGAGTCCTTTGCTCCTGTACATTCTTTCCCCCCTTTGTGGCTGGGTGCAGGCAAATGTGAGGCCATGAGGAATGGCAGTCACAGGACAGAAAGTCCTGGGACCCTGAATCACCACATGGAGGAGAGCTGCCTGCTGACAAGGGCGTGCTTCTCACACTATTATGTGAATGATAGGTGGACTCTGTTGGGCTTAAAGGATTATGTACTTTGGAGTCGTTCTGTTACCTCAGTTCAGCCTATTTTAACTAATTACACTTGCTGCAGGTTATTTACTAGTAGAAAGTCAGCAATAAACCTTCCATCTTCTGAAGTAGAATTAAAATTAGGCAAGTGATTTACCAGAACACTGCTTAGTGCTTTGACAATAAGTCAAGATTTTAAGAGAACTCCAGCCAGAGCTCTGCATTTATAATCAGTTATAATCACAAATTTGCAGAGTCACAAAATGGCTGAAGGCCAAAAATATTTTTGCTTATACCATTAGGTGATTGATTTTGTAATTGCATCATGAAGTAACCTACTGAGCCAAAGAGGGAGGCTGTCATTTACAATGTTCTTCTCCATGAGCTTTTCCACAGATATTCTCAGACCTCTTTGTGCCTTTCTTTTACCCTCCGGCATATTATAACACAAGTGCTTCTTAAGCCAACACAATAACAAGAGTGTGAGTAAAGGGATCTACCTGCTGAGTCAACACTCTGAAACCTGAAAGCTTCTTTGTTGACTCTCCAGATTAATATGAAAATGTAAGAAATGCTGATAACCTATAGACCTTTTCTGTTAGTGGATTCTTTTCTGTATCTTTCCAGTTTCAGTTCTGAGTTGCTTCTAGTCTTATCATTATATTCATTTACTAATACTTTTTTATCTGGCAAAATTAACAATCATTTTACATCATAATCCATTTAATTCATTTAATGAGTTTTGGCTATCTTGAATCTGAAATTTAATTGTTCACCGGCTAGGGCATATTAATAAGTTGTTGACCTCCAATGGGTTGAATTTGCACAAAATACCCTTAAGAACGAATTATTTATTGCCATTGTAACCTTCCACTGGAGATACAACCAGTGTTACATACTTAAAGGGTTTAATACTTTTTGTTTTTGTTAGTTTGTTTACATATTATCTTAATTTGGGTCTTCAATTTGTGGTCTATTTAAGGCAAAATTGACATTAAATTAATAAAACTCATCATATGACTTGTGGAATAATAAACGTGGTCCAGATATTGTTTATGTTATTTTGGTAAACTTGAATTCATTTATCTTGAAGGCTCACATATTAGAAATACTATTTCCCCCCACTCAATTGTACAATAACATAGAAATTGATATTAAAAAAAGATACATTAAAGATCACTATGAATTACTGAAACGCTATAATTTAATGGAGATTAACTGTCACAATATGAAAAGGCATCCACTCATCTGTATATTGCCTATAGCCTTGAATTTAAGGAATATTATCTGCCCTAGACTTTGAAGGAGAAGCTCAATATTCATTATATAAAGAGAGGATATAAATTACATTTTGCCATTAAAAATCATTAACCCAAAAGATAATAGAATAACTAATTTCGCAATAAAATTACTGCCATTGCTGTGATAAAAGAGGTTGGACTAGGTCAGGAGCGGTCCTTTCTACGTTGCTCAAGAACACTAGAAGGATTAAAAATTTATGGATTACCTCCTAGAAACAATGATTGGGTACAGAAATGTAATAAAATACCCACTCTCCTGTGTCTTCCCAAGCTGCCCCTTGCCATTTCATTTTATGATTCTATTAGTGTGACAACTTTCCAAGGTTCTAGAAACTGTCTTTTGACAAAGATGAAGATTTTCAAACCAAAAGATTTTTCATTGAAAATCCAGAGGCAGATGGTGTAGAAAGGTAAGTTAAAATGTGAAGCAAATAGAATTTCATTTTGTATATTTGAAATTTTATCTTAGATTGCTGGTAAGTTCAAAAAAAAAAAAAGTAAAATAAAAGGATAGTAGTATTAAAAATGTCATGCTATATAAATGTTTTTCCTTATAAAATTGTATGAAAGATACGATGTATTTTTTTCTTTTTCTTTTTTAACGATGCAGTTATTTTTATGTGAAATCTTATAGCAGCAAAAGCTGGCAAAGTTACTTCTTAAAAAACTATATCTAGTTTTAAAAAGGTATTTGTTTCTTTAACCTTTCAGACAGTTCTAAGTTTTTGGTGTTGTTTGTTTAGTGTATTTTAAAGCACAGTGTGTTTATATAATAATTAACACTGGAAAATGATCTCAGGGGGATAGTTGGTGACAGATGTAACTTACTTCTAAGGAGTTTGGGGAAAATTTGGTCTTTTTACTTGTAAATGTCTAAAAATCATGTATTTCCTAAGTATTGATGGATGCTTTCATAGGGAAAGGTGTTTGTTTTCTTTCAGTGACCCCTTTCCTATCTTCGTTTTTCCATTGATGACTTTTTATTCTTCAATAATGAAACACCTGAGAATATACACTGTTTCAAACTTTCCATTTATCTGGTTTTGAGCTAAATTGCCCTGTGGTTTAGTAAAGGTAATGGAAATATGATTAACCAGGTGAAACATTACCATACGGGCATTTTCTGCTTTCTACAGTTTCTTGCACTTAAAGTAATGTACTGAAAACTGAGGCTTGGGAGGAAAGAATGCCCATTCACAGCCTGTATAATTAAATATATGTGAATACACATCTCAAATTCTTTAGACAGTGAATCCCTCAGGATTTCAGTACATCATCTATAGGAAGCAGCCAGGAGATCTTGTTGAAAGGCATATCATTCCAAAGCAATAAGCCATGTAACTTGCACTTGCTAGAAATACATCAACTGAACCAAACTAATGGGTAATCTTAATGTCAGATTTCAGGGTGTTTTCACAGAAAAAGCAAGAAGTCTTTTCTTTCCCTTGAAGAAGTTGACTCATTTTTTTTTATGAGTAATTTCTTATTTTTTATTATTTTTTAATAAATCTTTATTCCGATTATTACAATTGTCTCACCTTTTTCCCCCAATAGCTCCCCTCTACCAGGTTCCCACCCCACCTTCTGCCCTTACCTCCCCCCACTGTCCTCATCCATAGGTGTATGATTTTTGTCCAGTCTCTTCCTGCATCCCCCCATACCCCTTTCCCCTTGAGAATTATCAGTTCACTCCCTTTCTATGCCCCTGATTCTATTATATTCACCAGATTATTCTGTTCCTCAAGTTTTTAATTCACTTGATTTTTAGGTTCACTTGTTGATAGATATGTATTTGTTGTTCATAATTTTTATCTTTACTTTTTCTTCTTCCTCTTCTTAAAGAATACCTTTCAGCATTTCCTATAATACTGGTTTGATGGTGATGAACTCCTTTAGCTTTTTCTTATCTGTGAAGCTCTTTATCTGCCCTTCAATTCTGAATGATAGCTTTGCTGGGTAGAGTAATCTTGGTTGTAAGTTCTTGCTATTCATCACTTTGAAACTTTCTTGCCACTCCTGTCTGGCCTGCATAGTTTCTGTTGAGAAATCAGCTGACAGTTGTATGGGTGCTCCCTTGTAGGTAATTAACTGTTTTTCTCTTGCTGCTTTTAATATTCTCTCTTTGTCTTTTGCTCTTGGCATTTTAATTATGATGTGTCTTGGTGTGGTCCTCTTTGGATTCCTTTTGTTTGGGGTTCTGTGCACTTCCTGGATTTGTAAGTATATTTCTTTCACCAGGTGGGGGAAGTTTTCTGTCATTATTTCTTCAAATAGGTTTTCAGTATCTTGCTCTCTCTCTTCTTCTGGCACCCCATAATTCTGATGTTGGTACACTTGAAGTTGTCCCAGAGGCTTCTTACACTATCTTCAACTTTTTGTATTTTTTTTTTCTTTTTGCTTTTCCAGTTGAGTGTTTTTTGCTTTATTGTATTTCAATTCTTTGACTTGATTCTTGCGTTTCTCTAGTCTGTTGTTGGGTCTCTGCATAATATTTTTTATTTCAGTCAGTGTATGTATAATTTCTAGTTGGTGCTTTTTCATATCTTCGAGGGTCTCATTATATTTATCGGCCTTTTCTAGGATATTCTTGAAAAGCCTTAAAACCTTGGTTTTGAATTCTATATCCAGTCGTTTGTTTTCCTCCATTTCTTTCATTTGTGATCTGTTTCTTTGTTGGTGCATTTTCACTGCTTCCCTGAGTTGGTAGGGTAGCTTTGTGTGCTAGGTTTCCTATATGGCCCAGTGGGTCAGCCTCCCCAGTTAACCTGAGGTGGACACTCTTGGTGCACCCCTTTGTGGACTGTGTGTACAACCTTGTTGTAGTTAAATCTTTTTTTTTTTTCTTAATTAAATCTTTATTGTTC
Source organism: Corynorhinus townsendii (assembly GCA_026230045.1). Taxonomy (NCBI): domain Eukaryota; kingdom Metazoa; phylum Chordata; class Mammalia; order Chiroptera; family Vespertilionidae; genus Corynorhinus; species Corynorhinus townsendii. Next base: position 42,178,299 of record JAPDVU010000006.1, read on the forward strand.
AGATTATTACAGGTGTTCCACTTTTTTTCCCCCCATAGCTCCCCTCCACCTGATTCCCCACCCCACCCCATGCCCTTACCCCCCGCCACTGTCTTCATCCATAGGAGTAAGATTTTTGTCCAATCTCTTCCCGCAACCCTCACACTTGCTTCCCCTGAGAATCGTCAGTCCACTCCCTTTCTATGTCCCTGATTCTATTATATTCACCAGTCCATTCTGTTCTTCAGATTTTTTATTCACTTGATTTTTAGATTCACTTGTTGGTAGGTATGTATTTGATGTCATTTTGTTGTTCATAATTTTTATCTTTACCTTTTTCTTCTTCTTCTTCTTCTTCTTAAAGAATACCCTTCAGCATTTCATGTAATCCTGGTTTGGTGGCGATGAACTCCTTTAGCTTTTTCTTGTCTGTGAAGCTCTTTATCTGACCTTCAACTCTGAATGATAGCTTTGCTGGGTAGAGTAATCTTGGTTGTAGGTTCTTGCTGTTCATCACTTTGAATATTTCTTGCCACTCCCTTCTGGCCTGCATAGTTTCTGCCGAGAAATCAGCTGACAGTCGTATAGGTACTCCCTTGTAGGTAATTAACTGTTTTTCTCTTGCTGCTTTTAATATTCTCTCTTTGTCTTTTGCCCTTGGCATTTTAATTATGATGTGTCTTGGTGTGGTCCTCTTTGGGTTCCTCTTGTATGGGGTTCTGTGTGCTTCCTGAACTTGTAAGTCTATTTCTTTCACCAGGTAGGGAAAGTTTTCTGTCATTATTTCTTCTAATAGGTTTTCAATATTTTGCTCTCTCCCTTCTTCTGGCACCCCAAAAATTCGGATGTTGTTTCGCTTAAAGTTGTCCCAGAGGCTCCTTACATTATCTTCATATTTTTGGATTCTTTTTTCTTTTTGTTTTTCTGGTTGGATGTTTTTTGTTTCCACATATTTCAGATCTTTGGTTTGATTCTTGGGGTGTGTTGATCTACAGTTGAGTTTCTGTATATTCTTTATTTCAGACAGTGTATGCTTCATTTCTGACTGGTCCTTTTCCATTTTTTTGGCATTCTCATTAAGGTCCTTGAAGGTCTCACTAAGCTCCTCAAAAGTGTCATCAAGTTTCTCGGCAGTTTTTAGAAGATTCTTGAGTAACCTTATAAATGTGATTCTGAACTCTATGTCATCCAGTAGTTTGCTTTCCTCCGTTTCTTTCATTCGTGACATGTTTCTTTGTTTCTGCATTTTGGCTTCTTCCCTGTGTTGATGGAGTGGCTTTGTGTGGTAGGTGACCTATAGGGGGCAGTAGCTCAGCCTCCCCAATCACCTGATGTGGATGCTCTTGGTACACCCCTTTGTGGGCTGAGTGCAAAGTCTTGGTGCAGTTAAGCCTGAATTGCTGTTGGTACGCTGGGAGGAATTGACCTCCAGGCCAATTAGCTGTGAGCACTCCCTGTGTCTATAATGGAAGAAGTGCTGCGCTTATGGGGCAGGACTTGTTTCAGTGGGGCTTTGGTGCTAACTGAGTCTGCCTCTTGAATGTGTCACTTATGGATGTGAGGAGTTGAAATCTGTTGTCTCACACTGACCACTAGGTACACTGGCTTCTGGATCTCCAATGGGGTGCAGGTCAGCTACTGTCTGAGGCCACTCAGCAGGAGCTACAGTGAGAGCTGCAGTTTTCTCCTCTTTGCTTGGGGTTTGGAGGTTTTGGAGCTGTCTGACCCGGGCTGCAAGTTTTCTAGGTTAAGCTGCAATAGGGCAGGCTTTCTTATGCTAATTGAGCTGCTTGGAGCTTGGGTGGGTTTGTAGGTTGTGTGGGGCGGGGTCTCAGGGCGTCACTAGGTTAGGGCGTGGCAAACAGCAATGGCTGCTAGTTAGCCCGCTCTGTGTCCCGACCGTGTCCTGGAATCCTGTGCCCCAGTGCCGTAGACAATTATTCCTGCGCGCAGCTCTGCTAGCAAGCCACTCTCACTGGCAGACAGTCCAGCTTCTCCCCGTAGGAGTTTGGGTCCCCCGCGTCTCCCCAGAGACTGGATTTCAGAGTAATCGGGGGCTTGTCTCCCTTCGGGTTGAAAAAAGCAACGCACCCAGTCGCCCGCCGCCAGCCCGGATCCCGCGCCTCCGTACCTCAGCTTTTCAGCGCTCTGCACGTCTCAATGCTCTTTTCTCTTTCCTTCTAGTTGTAGAACTTCCACTCAGCCAGCTTTCCCGCGGTGCTGGGTGATAGACGTTTAATCTTTTAGTTGCAGTTTAAATTGTTGTCGGAGGCAGCAGTTTAGGTGTTTACCTATGCCGCCATCTTGGATTCCCCCTGTAGTTAAATCTTGATTGTTGTTGGTATCACTGGGAGGAATTGACCTCCAGGCCAGTTGGCTGTGAGGATCAGCTGTGTCTATGATGGGAGAAGTTCGGTGCTGGAGACAGCCTTATAGGATTAGACTTGCCAAATTGCATAAGCCTCTGTGCTCAGTTTGGATGGGGTGGAGTCTCAGGGGGGAGAAGATAGTCTTGGCTTCCCCTTAGCCCTGCCCTTGCAGGCCTGCCTCCAGACCTCTGCCTGCCTTGCCTCCTGAGCCTCCGTCCGAGAGTCCAGATTCCCCCCTCAAGAGCGTGGGTCCTCAGGGGCTCGCTTGGAACTGGGGTTCAGTGCAGTCAGAACTGGGGCTCAGTGTAGTCAGGAGCTTCCAACTCCCTTTTGCTAGGGAAAGCCTGTGGCAACCTCCTCAGTCTTTGTGCACACTTGCGTGCGTACCTCCATACCCCTGCCCGCTGGGTCTCCCCCAGGTCTCCAAGTCTCCGAGTGCCTTTCTCTTTACCTGACAGTCCAGACTCCCCCTTTATGAGCCTGGGTCTACGGGGTTTCACTCGGAACTGAGGTTCAGTGCAGTCGGAACTGGGGTTCAGTGCAGTCAGGGGCTTCCTTCCCCCTCCCGCCAGAGAAAGTCATCCAGGCTCTCAGCTGCCCTTCCTCTCTGCGTGCACAAAGACCCTTTGCCATACTTCAATCCTTTGCCCTTCCTCCAATTCTCCGTGAGCTTTTCTCTTTCCTTCTAGTTGTAGAATTTCCACTCAACCAGCTTTCCTGTGGTTCTGGATGGTGTCCGTTCTGTCTTTTAGTTGTAGTTTTGAAATTGTGCGAGGCGGCAGTTTAGGTGCTTACCTATGTCGCCATCTTGGTTTCTCCTGTATGAGTCAGTTGACTCATTTTTAAAGTTTTGAATAGTATAGATCTTTCCTGATGTGAGCTAGAAAGGCTTTTCCAAAGGTATCGTTGACCATAAAAAAAAGGAGCAGTTTTTTTTTTTTTTTGTCTTGGAGGCTGGTGGTGCAAAATAGGTTTCAGAGGCAAAGCCAATGAGTTTGTCATTCTTCTTAAGTCTGGCAGAGGGTAAATGTATTAACATTGGGAAATAAACGAGAACTAACCTTTTATGAAAATATGCATTAGGCCTTCATCTATCAGACATATCGTTTCATTAGATCAGTGGTTGGCAAACTCATTAGGCAACGGAGTGGCAAACCGGGGCTCGCGAGCCGCAGTTGCCGACCACTGCATTAGATCTATTCTTTTTAGAGTTATTAGTAGTGCGTAAGACTGAGCAGAACAAAGCAAAGACTGACTGCAGTCTCATGGTGTGGCCCTCCTGCTTTATGATCACCTATTATCTGAGATGCAGATTGGGAGAAAACAGCATTTTAAACGCTGAAGAAAACACAGACCCGGCTTTCTTTTAAACAACTTCCCAGCGTTTGAATCTAGTTTTATTGAAAACCATCACCATCAGATGTATGCATACTAAAATACCTTACTTTTCACTTTAAACTGAAAGGATAAACAACAATCCTTTGAGGACTCAATAGTATTTCTTTCAATAAATATTTAGGCAGTTCAATTTTGCATAGAATCAATCACGCAAAGAATCTGGACAGTTCCAGGATAAGAACATTGAAAAGTTACATCAGAACACTGTTAGGACAAAGCGCCACACTTCTGGCACATCGAGTTTTTAATATGTTTGTTGGTATAGGGGAGGAAAAGTTTTCCTTAACCCTCTTATGTTTTGTGGCTGGTCTGAACATAAGATTAACAAGAGAAAAGAATGCAACTTCATTTAATTTAAAGTTTTACACGACACAGGAGCCTTTGTAAGGAAATTAAGACCCAAAGAAATGGTTAAACCTGAGTGTATTTATGATAGGCTTGCTGAAGAATGGGAAATTGGATAGGACAAAGAGTATAAGCTAAGTGTAGTCAACTGGGGAAACTCGAGGAGGATACTCCTTTCCTCTGGGTAGAGAAAAGGCACCTCTCATATGAAGGTTTTATGACCGGCCTCAGAGGAAGGTCCACAAGTCCTTTCTGCACATGACAGCTTGAAATATTAAATATGCCAAGGTGCCATATTTTGGTAGCATGTTCTGAGCCCCATCACTGCTATGGAAATAATTGTCGCTTACATTGAATATTCATACATATTGTCTCCTTTAATATTCAACCCAGGACAGAGCAAGGATGTTTATCCTTGTTTCAATGGGGGGAAATGGGTGCTGCAATAAACGAAGTGACAGAGCCTGCCTCTGTATAGGTAGAGCCAGTACCCATCACCACAGCGTTCATCCACAAGACCACCCTGCCTAATCTGGGATCTCAGTCCTTTGGCATGCAAGGAATCACTGATAAATAAATGTCCAGGTAATATGCATTTTACCTGAGCTATGTCACCAGCAGCTTTCACGGTGGATGTTTCAGGAAGATAGGAAAGATAGTTTTATGCTAGTAAGACAATGGGGCTGGGTTGTGAAGGAAGGAAGGAAAAATAAAAATGTTGGTGCCCATAAAATTTTGGGAAGCATTTTTGCAAGCCACTCATGCTTGGCTTACCTCTTAATTTTGTGACTGAGCTTTCTCTGCCCCGAGCTGGCCACAGGCTTCCTTTGTCTCTCACTCCTTCCCTGCTGAACAGCTCAGTACATTCACTCCCACAGGACTGGACTTGGGAAGATGTTTCTGGCTCCCCCTCCTTCTTTGCAGGTGGGCTAAATAAGGCCAAGGTGCTTGGGTGCTATGATGCTTTCAGGGGCTGGGGGCTGGTGATATAATCTGTGGAATGTCCAGGATCTTTACTTAAAATTTTTTTAAATGAGATATAATTGGCATATAACATTTTTTAGTTTCAGATGTGTGACATAATGATTTCATATTTGTATATATTGTGAAATGATTTTATAATAAGCATCTATCATACATAGTCACAATTTTATCTTGTGATGAGAACTTTTAAGATTTACTTTCTTAGCAACTTTCAATTATTAATTATAGTCAGATATTATATTTTAAGTATTATTAACTATAGTTATCATGTTACACATTACATCTCCATGACTAATTTTATACCTGGAAGTTTGTATTCTTTGGCCACCTTCACTCATTTTACCCACCTCCCACCAGCTACCTCTGGCAACCACCAATCTGTTTTCTGTATATATCTATGAGTTCTTTTTCTTTTCACTTATAAGTGAGATCATACAGTATTTGTCTTTGTCTTATTTCACTTAAGGGCCTCTAGGTCCACCTATGTTGTTACAAATGAAAATATTTTCTTCTTTTTTATAGCTGAAAAAGATTTCATTCATATACCATATTTTCTTTTTTTAAAAAGTATTTTATTGATTTCAGAGAAGAAGGGAGAGGGAGAGAGAGATAGGAACATTAATGATGAAAGAGAATCATTGATCGGCTGTCTCCTGCACACCCCACAATGGTGATTGAGCCTGCAAACCTGGGCATGTGCCCTTGACTGGAATCAAACCTGAGATACTTCAGTCCACAGGCCAATGCTCTATCCACTGATCGAAACCAGCTAGGGCTATATACCATATTTTCTTTATCCATTCATCCACTGATAGATACTTAGCTTGCTTCCTTCACTTTTTTTTTCTTAGCATTTTTCTGCTCATAAGAATTTCCATCAGGTAATTAGAAGTTGGGAATGGAAGTTAGAAGAGGGGAAACTAGCAACCTAAAGCAATTTATGATAGTTAGCTAGGGCTGAGTTCCAGATGGAGGCACTCAGAGAAACCATTATGTGAGGCAGGACTGGATTGATCCTTGGTGAGAGATAGGGTTAGGATAGGCTGAGAGGTTAGGAGACGATGCCAAATCCTTTCTCTATCTATATATTTTCTTGTGTTAATTCTCACCTGAGGATACTTTTCCATTGATTTTTAGAGAGAGTAGAAGAGAGGAGGAGAGACACACAGAGAGAAATATCAATGTGAGAAAGATGTGCTCTTGACCGGAACTGAACCCTTGGGTCCTTCAGCCCACAGGCCGACACTCTGTCCACTGAGCCAAACCGGCTAGGGATCTTTCTGTATGTTTTATTAGAGAGAAAATCATGGATTTTCTTTGGGGTTAGATTCTTGAGTACTATTTCTTAAAACAGTTTTTGAGAAAATGTTCTCTTTCCTCCCTTTTGCTGTGTTATGCTAAAGCTGCACCTCACCAATAGCTTTAAGATGCCCACCATCTGAGCATTCTAAATCAGAAAGCCAAACAAGAATTCCAGTCTTCACTCCACCACCTGGGAGAAGTCATTTAACTTCTCAGGATCTGAAAAAAAGGGTTAATTAATTATACCTACCTTGACGAAATGTGGGCAAATTAACAGCACCTTACATGTAGTAAAGGTTCAATCAATAAGGTCCTGTTCCCTCCTCATAAGCCAGTGGTCAGCAAACTCATTAGTCAACAGAGCCAAATATCAACAGTACAACGATTGAAATTTCTTTTGAGAGCCAAATTTTTTAAACTTAAACTTCTTCTAATGCCACTTCTTCAAAATAGACTCACCCAGGCCGTGGTATTTTGTGGAAGAGCCACACTCAAGGGGCCAAAGAGCCGCATGTGGCTCACGAGCCACAGTTTGCCGACCACGGTACCTAGGCCCTAAGTGATAGTTTTGTTTTATCAGTCTGGCTCCTGGCAGCATGTGAAGAATGTGGTATCTCTGCTGAAATGCTTGTCTCTGGAATTTGGGTAAGCCTTCTTGGAAACCAAATCCTGCCTTCTCACTGGTAGCCACCACCTAAAGACCCTCATTTCTGTCTGGGAAATGGATGGTGGTACACTTCTTGGTACATTGCCATCCACAACCCTGAAGAGCCCTGGGACACATGTTAGCTGCTTAGGACTGGAAAGTGTTGACGCCAGGCATATATGTTAAAAAGTGAGAGCATTTGTTAGCCATGGATAAGTGCATACTGCTAGGTAGTCAGAAGTTTCCCAGTGAGCTGATCTAGCACAGAGCTACAGTAATTTTTTTTTGCATATATATCCCTGGGTGGCCTTCTATATAATCCTACTAGTGGCCTGGTGCACAGATTCATGCACATTGAAAGGAAATTAATTAGAAGAAATATTTTAATATCTCTCGTCACCCTTTCTCTATAATAGAAGTGTCAACCAAATTCATGATCAACAATGACAGATAGAAATATGCGTGCCATTGGCACCAGTGAGAGCTTTATATGTATCACACATGCACGAGTCAACTTAGCTTTTTATATATATAGAATAAACTTACTTAATTAGACCTGCTTTCGGATGTAGCTAAACTTTTTCCAGCCCAGTGAAGCACCCCAACTTTTCTTTCAGGTAATTGTTAGCAACACAGCAGTAAATATCAACACAAAGCAGATTATTATTGTAGATCACACAGGGAGAACAAAGGGTAAAATATTTAACTGTAGGAGTGTTTGACTATATTTTGCGCAGTGAGAAAACCCGAAATCATTTTCAAGATCCACCATTTCTTACTTTTTTTTCGGTCAGGTCAAGTTTCTACAGTAAACTTTCTAAATCTCCATCTTCTGGCTAATGAAAAGAAAATAGGATTCTATTGAGTATCCTATCTACCTACTCCAGGACTTCTGTGAGGATCAAATGAGATGAGGCACAGGAAAATGCTCCACAGACTTTAGGTTAAAGTGTAAAATATTTGCACCTGACTATAAAGCAAGTCATGTTCCTGGGCTGAAGAAACTCCAAGGAAGCTAGTCACTAGGGAGAGGAAGCCAGGCATTGCTACATGATGTTGTTACCTGGTGCCCACATCCACCGTTCCCGGGCTGGGCTGGGTTGTGGGCTGCATTTTGCACCACGGGATCTTGGCAGCATTGGCTGTGATTTGGTGGGGTGTCGCTCTGGGATGATGGCAGGGCCTGTGTCCCACTTGAGGGAAGCCAAGTATTGCTTTGTGGGTGCCGGGTCTGTGGTGCCAGTGTGGGTCACAGCAGCTTCTGTGTTGAGCATCTGCTCCCTGGTTGTCAGTGCACATCATAGCGACTGGTTGGATGGTTGGACACTTAGCATATTAGCCTTTTATATATATAGATAGTAGTGCAATCAGATACGCTGGTTAAACCTGCTCTCTACTAGCATAGAGAAAAGACCTCTATTAATTGAAACATCATACTGGGCAAGTAGCCAGTATGAGAGGAGAATCTGGTTTTGGAAATTGCTCTAACCCTAGAAATTGAAGAAAAGGGGAGGTTGCACGATCACAGGCCCTCCAGCAAGCTAAATAACACCCATTTAAAAGCTAAATGTAATTTCAGAGTGAATCAGATACACACCTATAAGTCCTTATGGTCCAATGTCACCCCAATAAATTTAATAATTTTTTAAAAGAATGATAACAGCAAATGGCAATGTTTCCAATCAGAGAAACAAATCCAAGGCCAAAAATCCCCCAACCCCTGAAAGGTAAAGCCATCTGTTTTAACATTTGCTACTATCCCTGGAAGGGAAGGACTTTGGGGTTCTGAGGAATTGCTTCTGCTGGACAACCATCTCCTACACAGCAAGGTCACCATCTTCCAAGTCTGCAGGGAGCCTCTGTTTCCCAGTCCTTGCTCTAACTCTTAGCTAGTCAGTAGGGAGGGATTGGATTCATGTTGGAGAAGGTGTTTACCCTTTGGGAGATGAGGTTAGGGTTGGTGTTGGGAACAAAGCCTTAGAGAAGCTTTTAGACTGAGAAAATGATGTTATTGTTACCACCCTCCTCCGTTTTTCTCACTTTAAATAGTCATAAACAGGGTCACTTGTCTGAAATGTTTGAAAATAAGCTTTTAAAGTTTTATGCAGCTGACTAAACTCTTAATCAGAGTAGACTTTGAGCTGGAAAGTTAGATGGTCGCCTGGTGGAAAAGGGAAATTTAAGGTAGTTCTAACTATGTGAAGAGAAAATTGACACAGTCCTTTACTGTTAATTATGGTGTGATATTCAGATTCCATTTTAACTGGGTCCTGAGCCTGTGTAAGGTGGTGGCCTAAGATAGCTTGGAAAAAGATACCCTAAATAAAGTAAAGGATGGAAGAGGAAAGGATTTTCTTTAGGGAGTGCTTTTGCCAGCCCAAAAGCCAAAGGTTAAATTTTCTGTGCCCCCGAGGTTCATTATATTTCTGAGGTTAATGATTGATGTTGTGATGAACCCTCTATCCCCTTGACTCCTCTCCTCCATATCCAAAGCCTAGGTTTTTGTTTTGTTTTCAATGTAAATAAAGACCAAACATCAAGTTATCACAGTATAATCTAGGTCAAATCTTAATTTCAATCTTTTGTGTTGAAAACTTGTTTTCAATGGAAATTTAAATTTAATTCTGTTTTTTAAAAAACATTTGAAACAAAATATTTCAGGGTTTTTAGATTTCCTGTGATAGTTAGGATTATACTGAGTCATTTCTAAATAACCAGTCAGGCTGAAAAGATTTAGCATACATATGTTAAAAGTTAGAGCAAATTAAAAGCATGTTGTATCATTGATTAAAATGTTGTGGGTATACTTGGGCATAGCAAAATCGGGAGGCGAAATCATTATGGCAGGGATTTTTAACCTGGGACCTGTGGATGGTTTTTTTTAAAAAGAAAATTTTTAAAAAAATTGATTTTAGAGAGAGAGAAGAGAAAGGGGGGAGAGAGGGAAATATACATGTGTGAGAGAAACATCAATCTGCCACCTTCTGCACATCTCCTACTGATGAAATCTGGGCTTGTGCCCTGATCGGGATCAAATCAGTGACCTTTTGGTGCACGGGATGACACCCAACCAACTGAGCTACACTGGTGCCAGGATGTATGGGTGGTCTTTAGAAATTCTATGAAAGCCCTGCGATTAAAAGCAAGATTTTGCAAGTCAGTGCTTTTGTCTCAGGAGAGGATTTCACCAGATTCTCAAAAAAGGTCCATGTTTTCCCCAAAAGATTAAGGGCCACAAATATTTGAAAATGCTTAGTACATTGGACTAAATTTTAAAAATTGACAAAAAGAAACTTTTTTGAGCATCTCTACCTTCTCTTTCCACATGAAAGGCTGACAATGTTTTACATATCATAGGATATTCTACTTAGCATTCTATTAACAATTTTAAAGCCAAATGCCATGGTTATAAAAATTATTTCAAAAATAGAGAAGTTGTTTAAAAAGAAAGACCTTGATTTACAGTGTGGCATAATCTTAATAATTCAAATGAAAAATTTCCCGAGAACTGGTGGGCTATAGGGAAGATAGAAGCCCTGGTGCTGTGGATGGAAAATGTTACCTGAACGCCACTGGGAGGCGGTGTGGCACAGGGAGTGAAAGGAACCCAACCTCTAATATTTCTCAGTTTTCAACTTCTTGACACTTTGAACAGTTCACTTAATCCCATCCTGGGTCAGTTTTGTTGTTTGAAAAATGATATCTGTTCTCAATGTGTTTCAATGAGATGAAAATATGATAGATAGCAAAGTGTTTTTTATTTGAAAAGTGTACTGTGGCTATTAAAATAAATATGTTGGTATGATGCACACTGACCACTGGGGGGGCAGACACTCTGACAGATAGGTTAGCTTGCTGCTGGGGTCTGGCCAATCAGGACTGGGCTAGATGGGCCGGACATGCCCTGTAGCCCTTCTATGGTCCCTCCCCGGTCCTGATCAGCTCCAATCAGGACTTGGGGAGATGGAGCCAGACATGCCCTGGAGCCCTCCCACAGTACCTCCCCAGCCCCTGATTGTGCACCAGTGGGGTGTGGATTGTGAGAGGGCACAGGCCAGGCTGAGGGACCCCACTGGTGCACGAATCAGTGCACCGGGCCTCTAGTATAAGATAACATTGGCAAATATGTTCTCCCATGCAGTGGGCTTTCTTGTTTTGTTGATGGTTTCTTTTGCTGTGCAGAAGCTTTTTATTTTGATGTAGTCCTATTTGTTTATTTTCTCCTTAGTTTCCATTGCTCTAGATGTTGTAACGGTAAATATATTGCTATGACATATGACTGATATTTTGCTGCCTATGGATTCTTCTAAGATTTTTATGGTTTCCCATCTTACGTTTAAAGTCCTTTACTCATTTTGAGGGTTTTTTTTTGGTGTGTATATGGTGTAAGTTGGTGGTCTAGTTTCATTTTTTTTGCATGTGTCTGTCCAATTTTCCGAACACCATTTATTGAAGAGACTATCCTGACTCCTTGTATGCTCTTGCCTCTTTGTCAAATATTAATTGAGCATAATGGTTTGGGTCAATTTCTGGGTTCTCTATTCAGTTCCATTGGTCTATATGTCTGTTCTTGTGCCAGTACCAGGCAGAAACATCCATTTCTTATTCCACTTATTTATGCATTCATTGGTTGACTCTGGTATGTGCCGTTACCCGGGATCGAACCTGTAACCTTGGTGTATTGGGAGGACACTCTAACCAACTGAGTTACCCAGCTGGTTATACTCTTTTTCAGTCAGGACACACAGATTCTCTGAAGGAGCTTCTTAGATGAATCCAGGATCTGACTCCAGTAAGAAAGATTTACATTATACTGTAATCCATTATGCTACAGAAGATGAAACTAAAATATATTTGTTTTCTTTTATAATTCTTATAAGAAGGAAGCTTTGGCATGATAGTTATCTTACATAAACCAAAACTAATTTAATAAAATGGCATTTTGCAAAGCTATAAACTCTAAGCAGGAAACAGGTATAAATCTTCATGATGGCGGAGTAGGCAATAGTTTCTTAAATATGTATGACATCCAAAGCATAAGCAACAAAAGGAAAAACATGTAAATTGAACTTTTTATTTTTAATATATTTTTATTGATTTTAGAGAGGAAGGGACTGGGAAAAGAGATAGAAACATGGATGATGAGAGAGAATCACTGATTGGCTGCCTCCTGCATGCCTGCCATTGGGGATTGAGCCTGCAACCCAGGCATGTGCCCTGACCGGAATCAAACCATGACCTCCTGGTTCATAGGGTGATGCTCAACCATTGAGCCACGCCAGTTGGGCTATTTTTTGTTTCGTTTTTAGAGAGAGAAAGAAACACCATTCTCTGCCTCCTGCATGCACTAAGGGGGGATCAAGCCAAAACCAGGTTTGTGCCCTGACCAGGAATCAAACCAGCAACCTTTTGGTGCATGGGACGACTCCCAACCAACTGAGCCACACTGTCCAGGACTGAACTTTCAAAATTAAAAACTTCTCTACATCAAAGGACACTATTAAGAAAATGAGAAGATAACCCATAGGATGGGAGAAAACATTTGCAAATCTTATCTCTGATAAGGGTCTAGTATCTAAAACATATAAAGAACTTTTAACCCAACAATGAAAAGACAAACAATCCAACTTAAAAATAAGCAAAGGACATTTATTTAAAGTAAATATACAAATAGTCAATAAGAACACAAAAAGGTACTCAACATTATTAGTCTTTAGGGAAATAAGTTAAAACCACAATGAGATACCACTTCATACCCACTAGAATGGCTATAATAATAATAATGGTAATAATAATAAATGTGGAAAATAAGTGTTGGTGAAGATGTGGAGAAATTGGAACCATTATACATTGCTGATAGGGGTGCAGCCACTTTGGAAAATAGATTTTCAGTTCCTCAAAATTTTGGTTACTGTGTGACCCAACAATTCCATTTCCAGGTATATAACCAAGAGAATTGAAAGCATATGTTTCCATATGAAAACAAAGCACACAAGCACTTGTACATGAGTGCTCATAGCAACATTATTAATAGCCAAAAGGAGGAAATAACCCAAATGTCCACCAACTGATCAGTGGGTAAACAAACTGTAGTTCATCCATACAATGCAATATTATTTAGCCATAACAAGGAATGAAGTACTGATAGATACTTCAACATGGATGAACCTTAAAAACATATTAAGTGAGAAAAGCCAGATAGAAAAGGCCACTTATTGTATGATTTCATTGAGATGCAATGTCCAGAACAGGCAATTTATAGAGACTGAAAGTAGATTGGTGGTTACTAAGGGGTCGGGGTAGGGAGGAATTAGGAGTAACTGCTAATGGATTTGGAGTTTCTCTTTGGTGTAATGGAAATGTTCTGCAGTTAGATGGTGGTAATAGTTATACAAGTCTGTGAATATACCACTGAATTATAGTTTAAAAATGGTTAAAATGGTGAATTTTATGTTATGTGAATTTTATCTCAATGAAAAATAGCATTTTACAAGCTTTAAGTGATATCTATATTTGTTTTTTTAAATTCTTTATTATTGAAAGTATTACATATGTCCCCAAGTTATACCTTTATTTGAATCATCTTATTTAATTTAAGTTTCTGTGCTCTTTATTGCAAGCAAGCTTTGCTTCTTTTTATATTCTTTCAGGGTTTGATTTTGAGGCAGCACCAGATTGGGGAAAGCATGTGCTTCTTGAGTCATGTCAGGACCTGTACTGGGTCATTGTTTTGTTCAACTTCTCTCTTTTTTTATTTATTGAATTTATTGGGGTGACATTGGTTAATAAAATTACATAGGTTTCAGGTGTAAAATTCTATAATACATCATCTGTATATTGTAGTGAGTGTTTACCATCCATGCCTTAACTTCTGACCAGCTAGTTTTATAGTCCCACCTTCAAAAGGTAGGGAGGAAATCTGGTCATCACCAAAACTGGCTCTATCTAATGGCAAAACATTCGATAAATTTAATCTAAAAACCAAGCTAGAAAAATGGACTCTTGGAAATTAGGCTTATGGTTGGTATGGTGGGGAGAGGAGATGATTAGGATTGGAAGGAAACGTGAAGGAGGTTTCTGCAGCGCTGGGGATATTCTGTGTTTTGATCTGGACACTGATTACATGGGTGTGTTCAATTTATGAAAATTCACCTGCTTACAATATGTGTACTGTTCTACATTCTTGTTATACTTTGATAACAAGTAAGCAATTCAGTTTAGCCTCCTGATGTGTGTGTATGATTTCAACAGTCACTTAAATGGGGACTAGAATCCACTGAACTGACCTGCTGCCTTAGAGATGACACCCTGCCATGGCCATTCTAAAAGTTTCTGTTTCCATGAATACAACTCTCTGAGCTCAGCATCAAACTGCTGATTTCAAGAGTGAGGTCATGGCTAACCTATGGCTCCTGTGCACTGGGGCTGCTGGAATGTAACCCCTCTGGATGAGGTGCCACCCCAAGTCAGGGATAGTGCTGCTGGGCAGGTGTGCCCCACTCCCTGCTCTGTCATCAATGTCAGACTCAGAAGCTGCTGACCATGGTGCTTGCTCTTTCCACCTGGCCCCAGAAATGTCCTTGTGGGTGCCCACTGCAGACGGATCCAACTGGCCTTCTGGTGGGTTCAGGTCCACAGTCCCATATCTAAAATATTGGTGCTGAGTGTACTTTGGCATCTAAGAGTTTTGGATTTTAGAAAGGTGATACACTGCTTATACTGTGGAGTCTGTAATACTGCCAACCTGGCCTGGGGCACCTCTCTGTAATCAGACAATGGAGAATATTACACTAAGTAGGGTGAAGACTACATATAAATGGTCTCCTGTCAGTTCAGGACAGGGTGTGCTATCAAAGGAGTTTTCATCAAATTTCAAGAAACGTTTTTGTTTTTCAAAGTTTAGGGTTTGGAATTGCTCATGAGAGAACATGGATCTGTATCAATCAGTGTTGCCATCAGGCCTTTCTTGACAGAGGTTTTAATGGGTGGAGACGCTGAGTGGGAAAGGGAATGGAGGAAGGAATCAGATAGGGAAGTTCACAGTGTGCTTAGGCTAGAGCATGCCAATGGGCCACTGCATGTAGATGGAAGAGTGGCCAGAAGACAGCCTTGCTGAGGTGGGACAGAGGTGCCTGTGTAGCACACTCCTTTTTTGGATTCCATTCTCCTCTGTGGCACCTGCTAAGCTGTCAGTGCTTGTTAACATTTAATTAATTCCTGCAGCACATTAGGGCCTTCCTGAAGCGCTCAGCCATAGCCAAGTTTATAATGTAAAATTTCTGGAGATTAATATTTATATAAATTATAAATATTAATCTCCAGTTATTATAAATTAACTGATCATTCAACAGGACATAAGTCCACTGTGGGAATGACTTATAGATGCCTTTCTTTGGGATCATCTATAGGGTCTGGAGGGGAATAAATGGAAAAATCTCATATCACATTGGGAAGGTGTTCCCTGGGACCCTAAACATTGTAATTTCTTTGTGATTCTTTCCAGCCAGTACCCTACCCCCACCCATCACCTCAGAGGCACCCAGGCAAATTACCTTTGGTTTAGGCATTTACAATAGGAAAAAGGGGAGGAAAGATAATCCCATGGAGGAAACATGTGCAAAGGCATGGACATCTGAGAAACTGTGACATACAGAAGGGATTTCTAGTTCTCTGGCATGTATCTCTGGGGCTGAGGGTATGCCCTCTCTGTTGGGTGAAAGTTGGACATTGGTGAGGCTAGGAGCCAGTCACCAAGAGAGGGGAAGTCAAGCAACTTGACTTTCATCATATAAGACAAAGGGGGCATGGAAGTGTTTCAGGCAAGGCACAGATACTGTTATTAAGACCAGTGTACTTAAGGTCGAGGCCGGGTAGCTAAGTTGGTTAGAGTGTCATCCCGATACGCCAAGGATGTGTGTTTGATCCTCAGTCAGGGCACATACAAGAAGCAAACAATGAATGCATAAATATGTGGAGCAACAAATTGATGTTTCTCTCTCAAAATCAATTTAAAAAAGAGACCATTGTACTTAAGCTTTTAAAAGTTAAATTAAAAATTTTTTAATTGATTTCAGAGAGGAGGAGAGGGAGAGAGAGATAGAAATATCAATGATGAGAGAGAAACAGTGATTGGCTGCCTTCTGCATGCCCCCTACTGGGGATTGAGCCTGCAACCCTGGCATGTGCCCTTGACCAGAACTGAACCTGGGACCTTTCAGTGCACAGGCCAATCCTCTATCCTCTGAGTCAAACCAGCTAGGGCCTTAAGTTTTTTTTTTCTTTCTAATTTAAAAATTAAAAAAATTAAAAATATTTTTATTGTGGTAAAATATGCACAACATAAAATTTACCATCTTTTTTCATTATTAATTGAGCTATTGTATTTCTTTTTTTTTATTGTTTGAAGTATTACAAATAGTAGTACATATGTCTCCTCCCCCCCCCCCATTGCCCTCTCCCGGCCTCCCCTACTCCCCCATACATGCCTTCACCTGCCCCTTCCCCCCCTGCCAGTGTCTTGTATCCATTAGTTATGCTTATATGCATGCGTACAAGTCCTTCAGTTGATCTCTTACAGCCCGCCCCCCCAACCTCCCCTGCCTTCCCACTGTAGTTTGACAGTCTGTTCAATGCTTCTTTGCTTCTGTATCTATTTTTCCCCCCATTTCTTTCCTTTAAAAAATCTTGCCTCTGCAGACTAGAAATAAACATATAATAACAAAAAATGTTTGAGTCCCAAAATTTACCATCTTAACCATTTTTAGGTGTACAGTTTAGTGGTATTAAATACATTGATATCGTTGTACAACTATCACCACCATCCACCTCCAGAACTCTTTTCATCTTGCAAAATTGAAACTCTACCCATTAAACAATAATTGCCCATTTCTCTCCCCCCTCCCCTGCCCATTCCCTGGGAACTACCATTCTACTGTTTGTACTGTATGAGCTTATATTAGTGGAATCATGCAGTATTTGCCTTTTTGTGGCTGGTTTATTTCACTTAGCATAATGTCCTCAAGGTTCATCCATGTTGTAGCAAATGCCAGAATTTACTTCCTTTTTAATGCTGAATCCTTTGTATGCACATACACACATTTTGCTTATCCATTCATCTATCAATGAACATTTGGATTGCTTCCACATTTTTGCTATGTGAATAATGCTGCAATGAACCTGGATGTGCAAATATCTGTTTGAGACTCTGCTTTTAGTTCTTTTGGGTACCTAGAAGTGAAATGGCTGGATTAAATGGTAATTCTATGTTTAATATTTTGAAGAATAACCATACTATTTTCCACAGTGGCTATACCATTCATTTATATTCCCACCCACAGTTCACAAGGGTTCCAATTTCTCCACATCTTTATCAACAGTTGGTGTTTTTTTCTTTTTTCTTTTGATACTAGTCATTCTAATGGGTGAAAAGTGCTATTCCATTCTAGATTTTTTATTTTGTCCCTTTTCCATTGTGGTTTTGATTTGCATTTCCCTGATGATTAAGACCTTAGTTTTAGAGATCACTTCTGGCAGCAGTGTGCTGGAGGAATGAAAGGGGCATTGAGTAGAGGCAGAAATACCCTGTTAGTAGTGATTACAGTAATCTAGATGGAGGCCCAAGGTAAGACAGTGAGTGCGTGGTGAAAATGAGAAAGGAACTGGATGGGAGAGGAGTTAAGGAGATAGACTCATGCTTAGTGCTTAGCTAGAGATAGACTCATGCTTAGTGCTTAGCTGGAGATTGAAGGAAAGGGAGAAATTTACAAGGTAACGTATCTACAAAGCAGTAAGCACATGGTATTTTCTTCAGTAACACAGATTTTTGTGCCTCTCCATATTTCAAGATTTTGCTTATTCAAAATTACCAGCAAGTTAGTGGAGAATATTAAGACTCAGATCCCTGGCTCCCAGACCAGGTGGGAAGTTTTTTCCACTGTAACTTTAGAGTCTCTTAGATGTCTCAGAAATGAGCCAGTTGTCATGCTTAAACAAATCAAGGTTGGGTTTCTTTCCTCAAGGAGTGACTGGCATCGTCAATCTATTATTTTAAAAGAATAGCTTTAATAATATATGATTCTCATACTATGCAATTCACCCATTTGAAGTATATAATTCAATGGTTTTAATATATGTCAGATTGTGCAACCTTCACTACAACCCATGTGAAGACATTTTCATCACCCAAAAATGAAACCCTGTACTCATTAGCAGTCACTCCCCAATTCTCCTCCCACCCCAGGTCCTAGGCAACCACTAATTTGATTTCTGTTTCGATAGATTTGCCTATTCTGGAATGTTCACATAAATGGAATCATACAAGATGTGGTCATTTGTGATGGGCTTCTTTCACTTATGCTGTAGCATGTATTAGTACTTTTTATTGCTGAATAACATTCCATTGTATGGATATGCCAAATTTTGTTTATTCATTAATCAGTTGATGGACAGTTGGGCTGTTTCCACTTTTTGCCTAGTATGAATAATGCTGCCATGAACATTCATGTACAAATCAATCTATGATTTTAAGTGGGAATGTCTATCACATGGGGCTTGTTGCAAGAATAAAGTGAAATGATGTATGCAAGACATCAAATACAGAGCTTGGTATACAACAGTGCAAAATAAATGGTGATTCCATATGATGGGGTTAGGGATGATGATGGGAGTCTTTCAGGAGCTGGTGGTGACTGTTGATGGCTCCCAAACACTTCTTTCTCTCCTTTTATGCTATTCCATGGTTCCATTTCCACCTTTCCCTTTTTAGTTTCTCCTTCTTTTCTTCTGTATTTCTTTCTTTCCCCCCACCAACTTGTATCTTAACATTCCCTGCGATTCCCTGCTATGTTGCTTAGCGCCTGGTAGTCTGAGGACAGCGCCACAGCCTTTGCTATTCTTTGGGAAATAACAGGACCAAACCTTGGGAGCAAGGAGGGCAATGCGCAGGAAATTATTGCTGGGGAAAGTCTGTAAGAATTTTTGTGACTTTCAAGGCTACATTTAGGTGGCAAGACTGAATGTAAGGTTTTTAGCCATAATTATCCAAGTTTTACAACTTCTTTTTTATTATGCAAATGCTCAGATTTTTATCCTTCAACCAAAGGAGTGCTTCAGAGTTTTCTGTACTGCTCTGCAAGATAATTGTTTTTCATAGACATTCATCTTAATAGTAAATTATCAGTCCAGAGAAAATAGAAAATAACTGTGGAGACAACTTGCATCTTAAAGTTCAAGTTTTTAAACCATTTTTAAGGCAAGGTTTTATTTTATTGGTAGGAAATTATTAAATTTATTCCTATGTAATCTGACCTTTTATGTGAAGAGAGACAAATATCTAATTCAATAATATTGCTTGACATCAAGTAATTGATCAAATATTTCAGTGAAGACAGTTTTATGCTTGGTGTTGGTGTTGGATGGTGTCTGCATTTGAAAGTCCCTTTTGTATTAATTTAGTATGTTATTGATGTCTCTCTTTTATTCACACACAGAAAGAGACGATTTTTTTTTTTCTGTAGGGAGGACCTCAAAAGCAGAGATGAACTGATACTGCAGAAAAAATGAAATAAGATTCATTAGGCCTTTTTTTTTGAAAGCCTGCTATGTGAGTGCACTTTCTTCTAACTAAATTGATAGTTTATTTGCTTTTGAAGTGTAAAAGGGAAAAACAGTTACTTGAAAGAAACTCTAAGGATGGCCTGTCTTTGGGAGTTCTTACTCTCCTCTTGACTAGTTTTATGAACTGCTTCTCTTTAGTCTTCTCCAAGGACAATACTAGAATGCAAATTTGTTTTTAAAGTTAAGGTTTTCTTTTCATGTTTAAATATGTAAACTTGGGTGAGTAATCACTTTCTCAGTGTTTTTATGCAAAAATTAAGAGAGTACAGATCATGAAAACATGTCAGAAAGACAGTTACATACAGTAATATGCTATTTTAAAGGAACTAAAATATATTAAGAAAGTGATAAATGACATAAAATAACATCATTAGTCAGAATTAGAAAAACTTACTAATGAGGTGACAGAATTCAAGAAAGAACAGAAATAAAGGGGGAAAAGCCCTAACCGGTTTGGCTCAGTGGGCAGAGCCTACGGACTGAAAGGTCCCAGGTTAGATTCCAGTCAAGGGCATGTACCTTGGTTGCGGACATATCCCCAGTAGGAGGTGTGCAGGAGGCAGCTGATTGATATTTCTCTCTCATCGATGTTTCTAACTCTCTATCCCTCTCCCTTCCTCTCTGTAAAAAAAAAATCAATGAAATATATTAAAAAAAAAAGAAATAAAGGGGAAAAATCATTTTAGAAAAGAAGACCACACCATAGGAAACAGTAGAAAAAATAGATAGAAGGTTAAAAAGAAATATAACTTAAATATCAGAAAAAAAATGAAGAGAGAAATAAAAAGGAGTTGAGGGAAGTGGCAAATATAGATGATAAGAAAAGTCTGAAATATGGATCATAGGAGCCCCCAGAGAAGAAGCCAAAAGAAAGGGAACAAAACAAGCGCTAAAGCTGAAAGTCGAGAAAACTTTCCTGAACTATTTCCTGAATTGTTTTGGACTGGGGGTTGGAAGAGCACCGAGTGTACCTAAGTATACTGACGTAGAACTACTGACACCAGGGCATTTTCTAGAACAATTACTGGACTCTACAGAAAAGTAGATTTCTTTGAGCACTTAAGGCACAAATATCTTGTGACTTATGAAAGAAAGTAAATTACATTATTATCAGGTTTTTTGACAGCAAAGATTTATAACAGAGTAAATGGAATAATAAGGACACCAGGCCTGAGCGGGAGAACAGCGGTGGGAGTGCTGGCAGAGACTGATGGGTGGTGTCAGACCTGCACCCCAGCCTCTAGCAACAGGATTTGCCTTCACTTGCAATGTACTGAGGTACCCATGACGGGGTTACCCAAAAAGGAGAAAACCTGTTCCGGTGAGCCGGGGCTGCCCCGGAAATGTGATAGCTAAGGAGCGGGCACTAAGGACCAGACTGATGTTGGGTTTCAAACCAAGAGACTGGATTCTCCTAGTTCAGATAAAAAGCTCTGAGTGTAACAGTGAAAATGGCACAATCTGCATTAACAGCACACACTTGAAGACATGACAGTTAAGGAACACACATGGACTTGTGGCACCTGGAAATGTGTGCACAGAAAAAGGAAATCTATGATTCTTTAATGACCAGGACCAAAATGGGTACATTCTGCTCAGTTATCAAGTTTGAAACTCTGCAGGAGACGGTGTCACTGGGCTCCCATTGTAGCCCTTGGTGTTACACCACTATGTCCTACCACGGCCATGGTTGACTCTGTGCTGTGGTATTGGCCCTTACATACAACCGGAGGAAGTGTGAATTTAATGTTGATAAGTTGGACTGTCATGATTCTTTATAATTACTCCAGTGCCATGTTTGTTGGTCCTGGCTTTGTCCTTCTGGGGCAGAAACTGGAAAGTTCTCCAGATAGCATGTACCTCCAGTATTGTCAAGTCTGTCAAGCATAAAGACACCATGGTCAAATCACTGCCGAAAGTGTAAGAGGTATGTGATGAAGATGGACTATCACTGTCCTTGGATCAACAACTGTGTGGTTACCAAAATCATGCTTTGTTCCCACTGTTTTTATTGATTTCAGAGAAGAAAGGAGCGGGAAAGAGAGATAGAAACATCAATGGTGAGGGAGAATCATCGATTGGCTGCCTCCTGCAGGCCCCCCACTGGGGATCAAGTTTGTAACCCAGGCATGTGCCCTGACTGGGAATCAAACCGTGACCTCCTGTTTCATGGGTTGATGCTCAACCACTGAGCCACACTGGCCGGGCTCTCTAAGCTTTTTTATGCGCTGCACACTATGGGCCTCACTTGCAGGTGTAGTTCCCCCTTGGCCAGGAGCATCTGCATATGATGCTTCTATCTCTTTCTCCTTCAGTTGATATTTCTTACATAATATTCTAGATATTATAGAACTTAATTTGTCAGAATCAATATAAGTTCAAATTTTGTTACCTGTCTTTTAACAACGCTTATTTTGTCACCTATATTATAAAAACCCAGTAGCCCTAATGCTGTAATGAGCAAACGACCAGTCACCAGGAGGTGTGGCAAGGTCTGGGGTCCCACGGTGGAGTCTGGGGACCCGTGGTGCACCAAGGTCTGGAGTCCTGTGTGGGTGTGCGGGTGGGCGGAGCCGCGGGATTTCGTGTGATGGGCCTCTAGTATCAAATAAAGATCAATGGATGTTTTTTATAAATAAAAAGTGGGAGGAAAATGAAATAATATACTTAAGATACAGAAGGAAAGCAAATGTGAGCAACAGGTTTTATGTCACCTTCTTGTGTTACTTTATGGTTTTATGTAGTAAGATTGACATGAACTGTGATCAACATGCAGGAACTTGGGGGATATTGTCCCATGGGCCTTTATTAAAGTGTCTATTAGAGTTTAAGTCCACCACAAAGATTACAGAGACATTGACACTGGAACTGATTGGTGAGCATGAAAGATATGATGTTTGTAGAGCTAAGTCATAATGAAGGTTAAAAGAGGGAAATTGTAATATGTAAAGGTTATATAATTTGTCAATGTAGATCTAGTACAGCCATTAAAAAAGAAAAGAGAGTAAGATTAGCCTAAAATTATACTTTTCTAATCATAATTTTTTGGTATTATTATTATTCTGAGACTGTTGTGTAATTATTATAGATCAGAACAAATGACCAGATATTCTAATTCTATCATCCCCTGGGTCCTTAGAACTAGGATTTTTAGTATGGAAGAAAGGAGATGCAATCCCCTTGTAACGATACTCGAGTGTCCACATTATGGTCTTGAAATACTATGTTCCATTAAAGGAGACTAGGGCTTCTTGCAGAAATGGCTGATTCAAGTTCTGGAGTAGGAAATGCACAAGATGAGCTGGAACATTGTGACCTCCCACATAGCAGGGAGGCTATCCAGGGCTACTCGAGTTGTGGACAAAAGCCTCAGGGGTCATCTTGAAGAGGCTCCATGGTCAAAGGGGAAACAATTTGAGCCTTAATGAGGATAATGTTTAAAATGTTTAAATCCATGATTTTATAATGATATCTAAAAAAACACACACCGAATTTATCACCTTCTGAGGATGACAGATAACCAATTTATTATTATGAAAATTGTGTGAGTAAAAACAAAGAATTGACTGTTTATCTTTCCTTTCCTTTATGAGCTGTGCAGCTGGGTATCCAAATGGCAGATGGAGGGAAACTTCTTGTTATAAAATTATTCCAGCCAATAAATGAAAATAATGTGATAAAATGTTACCATCCTAACTATCTCAAATGAATTAATGAACCCAGGCATTGAGCACAAATAACTGCCAACATTAAAAAAACGTGAAAAGTAGACATTATGTATCCCCTGGTGAAAGAACACACCTCCATTTCATCTTGTCAAAGGGACAGAATCTGAGTCTCATCCATCCTCTAAATTTGGCAGCCCGTTTGCAGCATATGCAGAGGATAGAGAGGAACCTGCTGACTTGTACCATAGTATACAGCCACCAAAGTCGAAAGTGGAGGAAAAAAATTGTCCAGATTGGAGGAAACTTTACAGGTGAAACAATCTAGGCCCTTCAACAGATACATTGTAAGGGAAAGAAAAGGACAGAAGGGGATATACAAAGTTAAAAAGGGGAGCAAACTAAACAATTGTGCCCACTTGGGTGATAAAACAATAAAGTAACACAAGAAGGTGATTATACTTTTAAAAAAATACGTTTTTATTGATTTTTTAGAGAGAGGAAGGGAGAGGGCTAGAGAGAAACATAGATGAGAGAGAAACATAGATCCTGTACACCCCTACTGGGGATAGAGCCTGCAACTCAGGCATATGTCCTGACAGGGAATTGAATCAGTGACCTCTCAGTTCAAGGGTCTGCGCTCAACTGCTGAGCCACACCAGCTGGGCTTGTTATACTTTTAAAGGGAGAGACGGAGGCTGTGATTAGTATGGGGCACGTGGAGGATAGTTCACTAAGTGTTCTAGCATTAAATGTTGCTATGCTTGCTTTTTCACATATGTAGCCATCTATCTATCTCTCCATCCATCACTAGGTTTTATTTTTGGATGCATTTCAAAGTAAATTACACACATTTATATACGTCCTCCCTCAGTACTTCAGTACTCTAACACCACTAACTAGAGTTCAATATTTGCTTTGATTTTATTTTGATGTAAAATTTCCATAAAGTAAAACACAAATTTGAAGTGTACATTCACTGAGATTTGACAAATGTATAATCTAACTCAGATTCCTATCAAGTTATACATTATCATCACCCTGAAAAGTCTTTCATGTTCCTTCTAATTCTCTGCTGCCTCCCAAAACAATATCGAAACTACAACTAAAAGACAAAATGGACACCATCCAGAACCACAGGAAAGCTGGCTGAGTGGAAATTGTACAACTAGAAGAAAAGAGGAAAGCACATTGAGACTCAGAGGAGCTGCAAAAGGCTGAGGTACAGAGACTCACACGCCGAGAGGACGGGCGGCTCTGTGCACGGGCAGCTGAGTGCGCGGCTGGCTTTCTAAAGCGGGAGGGAAAAGAAAGCTCCCAATTGCACTTAACTCCTGTCCTGGGTGAGACGCTGGGAAACCAGACTCATTCGGGGGAATCTGGACTGTCAGGAAAAGAGAAAGCACACTGAGACTCGGGAGCCGCGGAAGGCAGAGGTCTGGAGGTGCACACATGCGTGCAGACAGGACTGACTGCTGAATGCATGGGAGGCTGAGTGCATGGCTGGCTTTCTAAAGTGGGAGGGAGATAAAAACTCCCAACTGCGTTGACCTCCAGTTTCGGGCAAGTTTCTGGGAACCCCGACTCATTCGGGGAGAAACTGGACTGTCTGGCAGCAGGTGAAACTTGAGGGTGGCTTTCTCTCAGAGGTGCTTGCAGCGATTACTGAGGGACACTCAGACCCAGGAGCCTCATAGGGCAGGGCTGCTGGGAAACCAAGGCTGTCTGCTTTGCCCTGAAACTCCGCCCCATCCAAGCTGAGCACAAAGGCTTTTGCAATTTTGCAAGTCTTGTCTCATAAGAGTGTCTCCAGCACAGAAGTTGTCCCAGCGTAGACACAGCTGATCCTCACAGCCAATTGGCCTGGAGGTCAATTCCTCCCAGTGATACCAACAACAATCAAGACTTAACTACAACAAGGCTGAGCATACAGTCCACAAAGGGGTGCACCAGGAGTGTCCACCTCAGGTAACTGGGGAGGCTGAGCCACTGTGCCCTAGAGGATGCCTAGCACACAAAGCTACTCTACAAACTCAGGGAAGCAGCAAAAATGCAGAGACAAAGAAACAGATCACAAATGAAAGAAACGGACGAAAACAAACGACTGGATATAGAGTTCAAAACCACGGTTATAAGGCTTTTCAAGAATTTCCTAGAAAGGCCGATAAATTTAGTGAGACTCTCGAGGATATGAAAAAGGACCAACTAGAAATTAAACATACACTGACTGAAATAAAAAATATTATACAGAGACCTAACAGCAGACTAGAGGACTGCAAGAATCAAGTCAAAGATATGAAATACAATGAAGCAAAAAGAATACTAGAGGATCGCAAGAATCAAGCAAAGATTTGAAATACAATGAAGAATACAATATCTCTCTCTTCGTCTCCCTTCCTCTCTGAAATCAATAAACAATACACTCAGCTGGAAAAGCAAAAAGAAAAAAGAATCCAAAAATATGAAGATAGTGTAAGGAGCCTCTGGGACAACCTCAAGCATACCAACATCCAAATTATGGGGGTGCCAGAAGAGAGCAAGATACTGAAAACCTATTTGAAGATATAATGACAGAAAACTTCCCTCACTTGGTGAAAGAAATAGACTTACAAGTCCAGGAAGTGCAGAGAACCCCAAACAAAAGGAATCCAGAGGACCACACCAAGACACATCATAATTAAAATGCCAAGGGCAAAAGACAAAGAGAGAATATTAAAAGCAGCAAGAGAAAAACAGTTAGTTACCTACAAGGGAGCACCCATATCACTGTCAGCTGATTTCTCAACAGAAACTATGCAGGCCAGACAGGAGTAGCAAGAAGTATTCAAAGTGATGAATAGCAAGAACCTACAACCACGATTACTCAACCCAGCAAAGCTATCATTCAGAATTGAAGGGCAGATAAAGAGCTTCACAGATAAGAAAAAGCTAAAGGAGTTCATCACCACCAAACCAGTATTATATGAAATGCTGAAAGGTATTCTTTAAGAAGAGGAAGAAGAAGAAAAAGGTAAAGATAAAAATTATGAACAACAAATACATATCTATCAACAAGTGAATCTAAAAATCAAGTGAATAAAAGATCTGGTGAACAGAATAAACTGGTGAATATAATAGAATCAGGGGCATAGAAAGGGAGGGGACTGACAATTCTCAGGGAGAAAGGGGTGTGGGAGGTGTGGGAAGAGACTGGACAAAAATCGTACACCTGTGGATGAGGACAGTGCGGAGAGAGGTAAGGGCAGAGGGTGGGGTGGGAACCGGGTGGAAGGGAAATATGGGGGGAAAAAGGAGGAACAATTGTAATAATCTGAACAATAAAGATTTATTAAATTAAAAAAAATAAATAAAGGGCAGGTAGGAAAAAAAAAAGAATGGAATTGATTTCCCTTTGAGTAAAATGAAAAAAAAAATTGCATGCTTTACTTCTTCTCTTACTCCCCTGACATTGTCAATTTTTGTAGATATCCTCCAGAATCTTGCTTTGGATTATTATTATTATTATTTTTTATTGTTAATGGTAGCACTGAGAGGCAGTGTAGAATGGTAGTTAGGATTTGGAGGCAGCCCGGATGGCGTTGCTCAGTGGTTGAGGGTCAACCTATGCACCAGGAGGTTACGGTTCGATTCCTTGTCAGGGCACATGCTGGGGTTGTGGGCTTGATCCCCAGTGTGAGGTGTGCAGGAGGAGGCTGATCAATGATTCTCATCACTGATGTTTCTATCTCTCTCTTCCTCTCTGAAATCAATCAAAAATATATATATATATAAAAAACACAAAAAACAAAAACTAGAGCCAAATTGCTGCGGTTTGAATCCCACTCTGTCCCTTATCAACAGTGTGACATTGCTTACTTGATTCATCTGCCTCAGTTTCCTCCTTTGAAAGATGGAGATAATACCATCAAAGGGTTGTGAGGATTAAGTGAGGTAATACGCGTAAAGCACTTACAATAGTACCTGACACATAGTAAACAAGATATAAGTGCTTGCTTTTTTTATTTAAATTTTTTATTGTTTAAAGTATTACGTAAGTCTCCTTTTCAAGTGCTTGCTTTTATTGTCATTAAATTACCATTTTACATTGTGTATTATTTCAAGGATTACTAGTATTTTGACAATTGCCTTCAGATTTAAAATTACATTGACATAAATTATATAAAGAACAATTATTTAGATATAACTAGATCTGAGGGTCGATTGGAGGTATCCAATGACTTAGCAATGGGTGGTGCATGTAATCTGGAACCATTCATCCTTGTATCCTCCAGAGAACATCTATCCAGCATAGATCCCGTGTGGCCTGGAGGAAGCCAGGCACCTGCCTTCTCTCTTTAGTTTCCTCTGGTATGAGATATGAGGAGTACCATAGACCCATGCTGGAGATTCATCAGACTCCTCACAGGATCTGCTTGGTTATAAATTAGATTATTCATGTGAAAACCTGTGGAAGTCTCTGGGAAATCAATACTCTACAAATGTCTGTGATTGTTGCTATTTATCATTCTCCAAGTGAGTTAGTCCTTTTCATCACCCAGGCATCCAAACTGTAGCAGCTGGGGTCAGCCTGCAGATCATCCATTACTGGTGTCTGCTTTCTTCTTCTGTGAGTCATCCTCCCCAAGGACACCCCCATCTCCACACCATCTCCCAGCCATTTATCCTGTAGAGTATGGTCAGCAGTCATTCCCCAGCTCCAGCCCACCCACGACTTTTCTAGTGGCTGGATCTACCTTTACCCTGTAAGATAGCAGGGAGACTGCTACCTTTCTTTGAAATAGGTAGTTTTGCAGCTATGGAATTTAGTGCAGTCATTTGGAATTCTGTTTGATTTTTACCTTCTGCATGTTTATGTCAACGTGAGCAAACCTCAGAGATTTACTGGCAGAATGTGGAGTAGATACCTTATTCCATCAAGATATATATATAGTTTCCTGTCTTTTGAGGCACCTTAATTTTTCCTTTCTCTTACACAAGAGAATCTATCTTTAAAGTTAAAACCATCAAAGCTGTCAATATTTGTTATCTTGTTAAAAAGTCAGATTGAATTTTAACTCCTTTATTTCATATGTTCTCTGCATATATGATAAAGACCTATCAAAGCCATGTTAAAATTTTTAGATTCAGTAGAACTTTATACATACTTTACATTAAATTTTAAAAATGTCCAATGTATGAAAATATGAATTCATAGTAATTCTAGCAAACTGAAGGACATAAGCCTTAAGGAGGGGCTCAAAAAAAGGGGGGCGGCTCAAAACCACACCTATGGTATTCTTCAATGTAAAAAGTTCAAGTAGGACATTTCTGCAGAGAGATTACACTTTCCCTCCTGTTCTGTTGTTTCTCTACCAGTAGCCTTCCCTTTGTCTCTACTGTGTTCCTTATTACTGTCTATAGTCATGAGATACTCCAGGTTATGTGCTCATGGATGATAACACGATATCAGATAAAAGCAGCTAGATTGTTAGTTATGCCTCTGTATCTTCCACTTGCAAAAAACACAGACAAGATTCTTGCAGCCAAGAGTACCTTATCCTTAGAGATATACAGAAAATGAAACTTACCCCTGATCTCCCATGTGGTCTGTGAATTTCTGGGTGCTTATGTTCTCATGGTCATCTCTAAGTCTAACTTATTATTATTCTTTAAATCTTTTTTGTTGAAATTATTACATATGTCCCCTTCCCCCCCTCATTGACCTCTTCCAGATGCCTTCGCCCCCCCTCCTAAGCCTTCACCACCCTATTATCTGTGTTCCTGGATTATGCATATATGCATACAAGTTCATTGGTTGATCTCTGCCCACCCACACATCCTTCCCTGCCTTCCATCTAAGGTTTGACAGTCTGAGGTCTAACTTATTATTCCTTTGAACTCTAGATTTCATCTCTCATTAGATGTTCTCTAGGTCCTTGAAGCTTGCTTGGACATGAAACAGAACACCTTTGCTTTGCACATCCCAAGATGCCATATGCAAAAAGCATTATGTATCACAGATTTAGAACTACAAGGAAAACAATTATAAAAAGTAGTTATCAGAGCCACTCAGCAACATTTTCCATGGGTGTTCCCTTCCTCCTATCATATTGATCTGCTCTCATCTTTTTCACTTCTCTTTTCTCATTTCTCCACCCAATCTCATCACCAAGTTGTTCTTTATTTCTTGGCTAGAGGAGTTGAGTGAGCTATCTCTTGGTTTCCTATTTCTCCCTCAAATCATGACTAAGGTCTCACTTTTGGGCACCTACATTAATTCTATTGCTACACAAAAGTCTATGGCTCTGGAGAGAATTGTGCTACTTCCTTTGGGTTAGAAGAGATTATAGTCAGAAGTGTTTTTAAATAGTAGTGTTTATTTTTTCCCCTTTACCACTTAGCATAGCACACAGAAGTTGATTGTAACTGTGGTGGAATTCTGCTAGCAATTTATCTCTTCTTAGTTGATTCTTTTTTCAGTTCTAAAGTGAAGCACTATAGAGACCTTGGTTCTACCTTATGGCAATCAGACTTGACTATCTGAAAACACTAGATTAACTTCATGGAGTTATTGCTTTTTATTATACACAGTGTGTCTATGTAGATATTTCTGCATGTAACCTAATCACTTCTTTATATAATTGAATAATAGTATCTTGATTTGATAATACAAATTTATTAAAATTGGTTTGGGATGCTGGTTCTGGAACAAGATGGAGTAGATGTAGTTTTCCCTGATTCTTCCCTCCAAATTCAACTAAACACATGTGGAATTATTGAACAGACGATTATAAAAGGACTCCGAAGGCTATAAAAAAGCTGCAGACTGGTAAGAAATCTTAAGACATGAGAAACAACAACATGGTGAGTTCCCTGGGTTTTCTTTTTGTCTCCCATACACCGGAGGCCTGGTTTCCAGAGAGGCCTGCAATCTGGAGCCACCAACAGGCATAGACAAAAGAAGCCAAGAAAAGCCTGCTCTCTCTGGCCAAAGGATCAGGAGCGGGGAAGCCCAGCAAAGACCCAGTGGGGAGCTACAACCCCTGCTTTACACCCCAGACCAATGCAAGCAGTCCAGTCTGTTGGCAACAGTGGCAACAGCTCCCAGACAGTGCTCCTCAACCAGGGCACCCGCAAGCAGTCTGATCTGAACACAGTGATGGCAGCCATAAAATCCCATGTTTCCTTGCCCTCTGCTCAGTAGCATAAGGAGACCCAAACCCAGTGGGTTCCACACCCCCCTTACACTCCCCCCACCGCGAAGGTCACCAAGTGAGAGCAAGTGGCTAAGAAACTGCCAGATGGCAGCACCAGAATAGGATAGCAAGGCCTCTCAAAACTAAACTGTCACTGAACCAAAGCCACAAAGTAGGCCAGAACTTACAGGCTACATCAAAACAGAGTGACAATCTGCTAAAAGAGAAGGTTTTACAAAAGTTTCAATAGGATCAAGAGTCTCCTAACGTTATAACCAAAGTGTCCAGTGATAAAAGAAATCACTCATTATACCAAGAACCAGGGAAACCACAATTTGAATGAGAAAAGACAACAACTGATGCCAATCCTGAGATGAATCAGATGTTGGAATTTATGACCAGGATTTTAAATTAACCATCCTAAGATTGCTTCAACAATCAATTACCTTGAAAGAAAACAAAAAGCACACACACACAAAATAGAAAATGTCAGCAAAGAAAGAAAAGTTATAAAAAAGAACCAAATAGAAATTATAAAATTGAAAAATCTTACATTTGAAATAACTCACTAAATAGACTCAGTAATGGAGTGGAGATAATGAAGGATAGAATCAGTAAACCTGAAGACAGAGCAATAGAGTTTACCAATATGAACAATGGAAAGAAAACAGACTAAAAAGAAATGAACAGAGCTTCAGAGATCTCTAGTGGGACACTAGCAAAAGAGTTCACATTTGTGTCATCAGAGTTCCAGAGGAGAGGAGGAACTCATTGGTGCTGAAAGAGTATTTGAAAAAGAAATGGATGGGAGAGAAACCAAGATGGCGGCATAGGTAAACACCTAAACTGTTGCCTTACACAACAATTTCAAAACTACAACTAAAAGACAAAACAGACATCATCCAGAACAACAGGAAGGCTGGCTGAGTGGAAATTCTACAACTAGAAGGAAAGAGAAACGCACACTGAGACTCACAGGAGCTGCAGGAGGCAGAGGTACTAAGACACATGCGTGGAGAGGACTGGCAACTAAGTGTGTGGCTGGTTTTCTCAAGCGGGAGGGAGACAAAAGCTCCCAACTACCCTGAACTCCAGTTCCAGGCGAGACTCTGGGGACCCAGACTCATTCGGGGAGAAACTGGACTGTCTGGCAGTGGGCGGAACTCGAGGGCGGCTTTCTCTCAGAGGTGCTTGCAGTAATTACCACGGGACACTGAGACACAGGGGTCTATTAGGGCAGGGCTGGTGGGAAACCAAGGCTGTCTGATCTGCCCTGAAACTCCGCCCCATCCAAGCTGAACACAGAGACTTTTGCAAGTCTTGTCTCATAAGAGTGTCTCCAGCACAGAAGTTGTCCCAGCATAGACACAGCTGATCCTTACAGCCAATTGGACTGGAGGTCAATTCCTCCCAGTGATACCAACAACAATCAAGACTTAACTACAACAAGACTGTGCACACAGCCCACAAAAGGGTGCACCAAGAGTGTCCACCTCAGGTAACTGGGGAGGCTGAGCCACTGTGCCCTAGAGGACACCTAGCACACAAAGCCACTCTGTCAACTCAGGAAAGCAGCCAAAATGCAGAGACAAAGAAACAGATCACAAATGAAAGAAATGGAGGAAAGCAAATGATTGGATATAGAGTTCAAAACCACGGTTATAAGGTTTTTAAAGAATTTCCTAGAAAAGGCTGATAAATTTAGCAAGAGCCTCGAGGATATGAAAAAGGACCAACTAGAAATTAAACATACACTGACTGAAATAAAAAATATTATACAGAGATCTAACAGCAGTAGAGGATCACAAGAATCAAGTCAAAGATT
The DNA here is from genome assembly GCA_026230045.1 of Corynorhinus townsendii. Lineage (NCBI taxonomy): Eukaryota > Metazoa > Chordata > Mammalia > Chiroptera > Vespertilionidae > Corynorhinus > Corynorhinus townsendii. The sequence continues at coordinate 42,210,602 of JAPDVU010000006.1, forward strand.
TGAAATACAACGAAGCAAAAAACACTCAACCGGAGAAGCAAAAAGAAAAAAGAATCCAAAAAATATGAAGATAGTGTAAGGAGCCTCTAGGACAACTTCAAGTGTACCAACATCAGAATTATGGGGGTGCCAGAAGAAGAGAGAGAGCAAGATACTAAAAACCTATTTGAAGAAATAATGACCGAAAACTTCCCCCACCTGGTGAAAGAAATAGACTTACAAGTCCAGGAAGTGCAGAAAACTCCAAACAAAAGGATTCCAAAGAGGACCACACCAAGACACATCATAATTAAAATGCCAAGGGCAAAAGACAAAGAATATTAAAAGCAGCAAGAGAAAAACAGTTAGTTACCTACAAGGGAGCACCCATACGATTGTCAGCTGATTTCTCAACAGAAACTATGCAGGCCAGACGGGAGTGGCAAGAAATATTCAAGGTGATGAATAGCAAGAACCTACAACCAAGATTACTCTACCCAGCAAAGCTATCATTCAGAATTGAAGGGCAGATAAAGAGCTTCACAGATAAGAAAAAGCTAAAGGAATTCATCACCACCAAATCAGTATTATATGAAATGCTGAAAGTTATCCTTTAAGAAGAGGAAGAAGAAGAAAAAGGTAAAGTTAAAAATTATGAACAACAAATACATATCTATCAACAAGTGAATCTGAAAATCAAGTGAATACAAAAATCTGATGAACAGTATAAACTGGTGAATATAATAGAATCAGGGGCATAGAAAGGGAGGGGACTGACAATTCTCAGGGAGAAAGGAGTGTGGGGGGTGTGGGAAGAGACTGGACAAAAATCATACACCTATGGATGAGGCCAGTGTGTGTGTGGGGGGGTAAGGTCAGAGGGTGGAGTGGGAACCGGGTGGATGGGAGCTATGGGGGAAAAAGAGGAACAATTGTAATAATCTGAACAATAAAGATTTATTAAATTAAAAAAGTAAAAGTAAAAAAAGTAAAAAAATAAATTGAAATATTTTTACTGTAAAAAAAAAAAGAAAAAGAAATGGCTGAAAACTTGCTAAATTTGGTGAAGGATTCAATTTGCATATTGAAGAAGTGAGTAAACCCCAATGAAGATAAACAAATCTCCACCAACTTCTGAAATCTACCAACTTTAAAAAAATTATTAAAGTATAGTTGACATACAATATATTCATTTCAAGGGTACAACCTTGCGATTCAACATTTATAATCCTTACACTGTGATCAACACTTTAAGTCTAGTAACCATCTATTACCCTACAAAGTTATTATGATAATATTGACTAAAAAACTATACAATGATATGCTAAAAACATTATAAACAAATAATAATGGAACTCTTAAAAAGTATACCCTAAAGAATTGAATATATGTTCAAAAGAATTAAAAGCAGGGACTTGAACAGGTATTTGTACACTAATGTTCACAGCATTATTCACAACAGCCAAAAGATAGGGGTCAACCCAAGTGCCCATCAGTGGATGAAAAATAATTAAAAAATAATAATACATTAATAAACTGTGTTGCACATACAACTATAACCTACTTTAGCCCACCCTGTATCTATAGAACCACAATAAAAGGAATGTAAGTAGAATATGCAGCTCCTATAGTTCACTGGTAGGGGCTGGTAAGGGGGAAGAAACAGATAAGTTATTAGTATCCTTAACTGGCCTGTAGTGGAGTATCTGTACTCCAGGTAGGTCTCCTGAGCAACCTGTTTAGTGGAACCTTAAGCAGTTAAGACAAGGCATGGAAAGGAAAGCTACTTTCTGGACTGTCAGACTTGAGGGTCTTTAAGAAGACATCCCGTTCTTAGCAACAAAGTCGCTGAACTTGATGCAATCAGGTGAGTGGGGAGAGCTTTGTATCACTAATTTCCTCTCCTGTGTTTTTAGATACAAATCTGATTATCAGCTGTGGAGTGATAAGGAGATGTACTGATCTAGAGAAGAGAGAAAGCTTGTGTTTTCAGTCAGGGCTATTGGAAGCCCTCAGGTTGACCTTATCTGATGTCCTTGAGCCATCTGCCATCCCAGCCAAGTGAAATGCTCAGGCTTCACTTCACCAGGGGTCAGTGTGTCACACTCTAAGTGACTGGGGCTGCTGGGGAAGTGGCCTCACACAGGAGGTGCATCCCTTCACCAAGAACAGATTCCCAGCGCCCCTTATATTGCACAAAGGAGACTGTTTTGATGGGGTTTTGGCTGAGTTATTCCTGAAATTTGGCTGTTGAAAGATTAATTTGGCCTTAGCTTAATTAAAAAAAGAGAATATTAATATAACTTGTGAGGCATATACTGTTTCAAGAACAAGAAAGATCCTTTATATAAACATTTACTGCACATTGTGCATATGTTTATGTTGACCTATTAAATGTGTCAATTAAGTTCTTAGTCATTACTTACAGTTTTAATATATCCAGGAGTGTCGAATCCCAAGCACAGGAAGTCCTTGGGTTACGTCGTTCTCGACATATGTCATTTCATGGTTACGTCGCCATCTCCCATTTATTTATAAAAAAAAAATTCCATCATTTCGACGTATGTACATATGTGCTTTATGTTTTTTATTATTTATTTACCACAAGTAAAAGTCAGGAATTGTTATCTTTCTTTTAAATTTTTTTTACTGTTTCACTTCATTACTGCTGTGTATGTGCTCCATGTGAGTGACGTAGGTGCTTATGTAGGTGGGTTCCAACTTACTAACATCACGCTGTAGAAACGGATCTCCGACGTAACTTTGAAGTCCTACTGCAATTTGTATCAAAGGAAGCATTGCTAGCTGGGAGACCATTCATTCAATTCATTATGCATTTAATCAAGTAGTGTGTGCAAGGTTCTTTGCTATGCCTTGAATCCACATCTGAAAGCACTCTCCCTATCACCCTTACTGCCATCAATGTGCCAGAAGCAGGGGTTTACCTGGGAGGCCTTGGCAGGATTCCTCACACTATACAAAAGCTGCTGTTCTCTAGCAAAGCCTAGGATTGCTTTGCTGACTTCCCAGGAATTTAGAGAACAAGGTGACCAAGTATTGGTGTTTGGTGTATAATGTTTCCTTTTCTTTTAATCATATCGATAAAGGGTTTTATTAATTTTCCATGTCACCAAGCATTTTCTCCTGAACATCCCATGAAAGCAGGTGGGCTTTATCTTCTCCCCCCGAGATGGTGGAACCTGAGACACAGATGTGCATTGGCCTGCTCAAATCATGGACAATTGGGGATCCCAGGTGCCAGGAAAATAAGGCATCTCCTTCACCCTTGAAGGTCCTGACAGTCTTTCCTTCTGTGAGAAGCCTTCCTGCACCGTCCCAGGGAGTCCTGATCTCTCCCACCTCTTTCCTACAGAACCAACTCTACAGGCTCGTGCCAGTTTGGTGCTGTCTCATTTCCACAACTGGATTGTGGGCTCCATAAGTCTCTCAAGCCAAGGGTCACACATGGTGGCCTTCTATGGCAATGCTTTTGTATCAATTTTCTCTCCTTCCCCTTCCAAAAACATATCTGTGCTTCTCCATGTCTCCTCTTGTAAGGGAGCATGACATTCCCAAAACACAGTTGGATTGTCTCTTCTTGGGACATAGCCTCCTGTTTACATCTTGTAATCTACCAGAAAAGGAGCACTACTTAGGTCTTGAAACACCTACGGGGAAACACAGACAATGAAAGTCTAGCTAGAAAACATGGTTTTCTTTCTTTTAAAATAATAATTATTAAAAATTTGATACATACCTAAATATGTGCATATGTATACACACATAAACATATACGTAGGTTATGAAGATTAATAATAAAATGAATGCCAATGACATCAATACTTGACTTTATTATTAAGAGTAACCAATACTGTTGAAACTGCCTTTGAATTTCTCCTTAATTTTATTCCTCTGCTTCCCCAACTTCATCACAGTCAACCACAATCCTGAATTACTTTCCTTTATAATATTAATACATAGGTATATATCACAAAACAATGCATTGTTTAGTTTTACATTTTTAGACTTTAGATAAATTATGGCATGTTTTTTAGGTATCATATGGCATGTTTTTTAGGTATCTTGATTTTTTTTACTTAGCACAATATTTTTTAGACCTAAATGTTGCTATGAGTAGCTGTACTGCACATATTCTCACTTTCGTGTCATATTCCATTGTGTGAATATTCTGCATTGTTTTTCCTTGTTCTCCTGTTGATGGACACTTTGGTTGTTTTCATTTTTTTCTTTTTCATTTTTGTTTTTACTAACAGTGCTGCTAGAACATTCTTGTCCATGTCTCTTGGTGCAGATGTGCAAGAGTTTTTCTAAAGTAATTGGCATTCTTGGTTTGATTTACTCTGAAATCTATTTCTTGCCCTTCTGCTGACCTGCTTGTGTTGGAGGAGGCTGACTCCTACAGGCTGTGTGTTTCAGGCTGTTGTGTCAGCTGGGTTTGGTGAGTGGGAGGCATGGGGTGAGACTGGAGGGCACAAGGAAGAGAGGCCATGTATTTCTTCCCCTCTTTCTGTCTTGCATAGCATTTCTGGAAGTGACAGTGGCTGAGTCTCCTCTTGGCTCTAGCTTGTGGACAGGCCACTGAGGTTTAAGCTTCTGCCAGGCAATGGTTGTCCACATGTTTTCTATAACATTGTTTCCTCCCTACGTCCCTCTTCCTAGGAGTCATCAAATGTTTTCTATAAAGGACCAGGTAGTACATATTTCAGGCTTTGCTGAACATACATTTTCTGTTGAAATTACTCAACTCTGTGAATGGTGTGGCTGTGTTCCAATAAGACTTTATTTCCCCAAACCGGAAAACATGCGACTGTTTGATAATTGTTCTATAAATTCCTGAGGCTCAGTTTGCTTTTTTGAGTTTTATTCTTTCTGTTTTTAAGATTGGGTATTTTTTATTGATCTGTCTTCAAGTTTGCTAATATTTTCTTCTACTTTATTTTTTTAAAGAATAGTTTATTGATTTTTTTTAGAGAGAGAGGAAGGAAGAAGAAACATCAATGTGAGAGCATAACATTTGGCTGCCTCCTGCACGCCCCCTACTAGGGCTGAAGCTGGAAACCCCAGGCATGTGCCCTGACCTGGAATCAAACCAGCAACCTCTAGGAGCACAGACAAGGCCCAACCAACTGAGCCACAGTGGCCAGGGCTAACATTTTCTTCTATCAAGGTTCTCCAGTACACTTTTCATTTCAGTTATTATTCTTTTCAATTCCACAACTTACATTGGATCTCTTAAAAATTTTTGTTTTACACCCTATCTGTTCATTCAGTAAGGCCATCCTGGAACATACTTACAGCTGCTTAAAATTGTCTGCTAATTTCAACATCTGTGCCATCTCTGAATCACATTTTCCTGTTTCTTTGCATGTCTAATACTTTTAATTTTTTTGTTAATCCTCATCTGAGGATATTTTTTCCATTGCTTTTCAGAGAGAGTGGAAAGGAGGGTGGGGGTGGGGGGAGGGGGAGAGAGAGAGAAACATTGACATGAGAGAGACACATTGATTGGTTGCCGCCTGCACATGCCCCAACTGGGGACAGGGAATGAACCCATAACCCAGGTACCTGTCCTTGACCGGCAATCAAACCCATGACCCTTTGGTGGGCAGTCTAATGCTCTAACCACTGAACAACACCATCCAGGGCTGCATGTCTAATATTTTTGAATTGCATACTGTAAATTGTTGCTGATACATTGTAGAGACCCTGGATTTTGTGATCTTCATCTGAAAAGTGATGATATTTGTTCTAGTAGATAGTTTAATTACTGGCAGGTCCCTTTGAATTTGTGCTGAATTAGTTTTATGCTTTTAGGATAGATCTGGGGAAATCCCATATCATGCCATGCCCATCCCAACTTCTTGAAACTCTGACACTGTCTCCCCTGCAGATCTTGTCAAGGCTGCTGAGCCATCTTTTCCTTATTATTGTTTACATATTCTAAATACAAATCCTTTGTTCCTTGGATATGTTGCAAATGCATTCTCTCAGATTATGACTTGGCTTTTCATTTTCTTTATGGTATTTCGGTTGACAGAAGTCATTAATTTTAATGTAATGAAAAAATTTCAATTTTTTTTGAAGGTTAACACTTATTTCCTTCTTTAGGAAATCTTTTCCTACTCCAAAACCATAAACATAATCTCTTCTAAGAATTTAAGTTTGCCTTTCCCAGTTAAGTCTTTAAAGCATCTGCAATTGATTTTTATACCTGTGTGAGGTAGGCATCCAATTTAATTTTTCATGTGGAGAATCAGTTGTCTCAGCACCATTTATTGTTCATCTTTTCCCCAGGTGATATACAATGTCCCTTTGAGATATATTACATTTCTACACATGCATGTCACTGTTTCAGGTGGTCTTTATTCTGTTTCACTGGTTACTTTGTCAATCTGTGTGCCAGTAAACATTACCTTCATCACTACAGCTTTCTAAATCTTGATATCTGGTCAGGAGGTCTCCTCATATTATTATTCTCTTTCACGGTGTTTTGGCTATACTTTGACTTTTGTTCTTCCATATGTATTTTACAATCCTCTTGTTAAATTCCTATTTATTAGGGACCTATTATGTTTTCAAGCTCAAGAAAAGTTTAGAATATGTGATGTGGTCTTTGTTTATGATGAGCTTACATTTAAATAGCTGAGAGGATTAACAGACATGAGCAATGAACAGCAGAAGATGTGAAGTGAAGAATTGTGTGGAATATATTAGATATACAGGAGAAACCCAGAAGAGAGTTGATAAAGAAGGTGGAAGAGGTTAGAGAGATCCCAGAAAGGGTGGTAGGTCTTGAAGCGTGAAGGGAAGACAAGGAGGAAGAGGAGGAGAAGGCGAGGTATGCTCAAGGGAGATAGAAATAAAACTTATCTGAGTGTTTATGCATCCCGGTTTACAAAGTGCTTCCACATATATTACCTCATTTGGTTTTCAAAGAATACGTTGGGTAGGGCAGGTAATATTTTTATTTTAGGGACCTACAGGTAAAGTGATTTGCCTAAGAATCCAGTTTGTAAGTGCTAGATTGGAACGTCAAACCTCATCTTCTGCTTTTAGTCCAGAATTCTTTCCACTGCATCCCCTTATCTCTCTATATTTAGGGTTTCTGAAGAAAGCCAGCAGGCCTGTAACTGAGGTCTGCATTGTGCACGTGCCTTCTCCCTTACCCAGCGCGAGTCAGAAATCAGGACAAGCTGCTTGATTTGAGACCCGGTGTAATGTTTTTAGCTTCCAGGCCCACTCAGCTATGGGGCCTGAAGAGATTAGGGGGAGCAAATAAAATGAAAGTGGCAGATAAGAATCACATGGCCTCCACAAGATCTTACATACCTCTTAGGAAATTAAATTTAATGTAGAATCAATTGTGTTAATACAATGGCTCTATTATAAGAGGCTTGCTTTTCCTTAAAAATTTTCACAAAGTAATGATATTTTTTTAATCAGGCAAAATTTGGAGTTACTGCAATTTGCTCTGAGCTTACAATTGGCACAGCATCGTTTTGAGTGCAGGACTAGGCCTCCAATGCAAAGCAGCTGAAGCTGATCAAGTTGAGACTCATTTCCAGCAATTCCCCTTCCTCCATCTGTCCCAACCCTTCAGTTCTTGAGTTCCCCTGTGTCCTCTTGATGACTCTTCCTTACTTCTGAGTAACATAGTGCTCAAGATTGACTGTAAATGGATTCATGCTAGGTAAACTGATTTATACGTTATTTTGATATTTTTCAGGAGCATTTTCATTTAATTGAAGCAAAGCTTTAAGCTGAAGAGATGAAGGTGTGCAGTGGTGGGCTTTCTGGCAGTCATCACTGTTGGGTGGGAGGTGGGAGAAAGAAAATTTTAGTTTTAGTCCGTCATCTTATATCTGAAATAAAACAAAAAAATTAGCAAGCATTTATTGAGTACCTAGAAAATGCAAATCAGCAAACTTTTACTGAATGCCTCTAATATGTCTCACTATGGAAAATACAGTTTAGTCTCAAGAAATTTAGGGTCTATAAGAGACAATATAAATTTGGAATTCTTAATTTAGAGTTTGTAGATATTCCATAAACTATTTGAAATTCATGCAGTATTTGTTTTTAAAAAAATATATTTTTATGGATTTCAGAGAGGAAGGGAGAGAGAGAGCTAGAAACATCAATGATGAGAGAGAATCATTGATCAGCTGCCTCCTGCACACCCACACTGGGGATTGAGCCCACAACCTGGGCATGTGCCCTGAGTGGAAATTCAACAGTGACCTCCTGGTTCATAGGTCAATGCTCAACCACTGAGTCATGCTGGTTGGGCTCATGCAGTATTTGATGCATATATATAAGTTTTTTGGTGAGGGGAAGGGTTCAGACCATTCATCAGAATTTCAAAGTTTAAAAGTTACTGACAAGTGTTCTCTATTCTGCCTGCCTATAGACTCCAGGGCTAGGGTGGAGTAAGCTCAGTTCCTTCTCAAATAGTGATGTCATGGTCAGGATTTGGAATCACAACTCAATGCTCGCTCCAGGTTTGTTGCTCTTGCAGGTTAGGTTGGGAAGCAGACTGCAACTGAGATTAGGATTCAGGAAGTTTATAAGGAGTGCTTTTAGACTTAACACTTGTAAAGGGAAGGGAAGAAAGCAAGACTGCCTGGCCCGCATGGCTCAGTGGTTGAGCATTGACCTATGAACCAGAAGGTCATGGTTCGATTCCTGGCCAGGGCACCTCCCAGGCTTGCAGGCTCAATCCCCATTGTGGGTGTGCAGGAGGCAGCTGATTGATGATTCTCTCTCATAATTAATATTTCTATTTCTCTCTCCCTCTCCCTTTCTCTCTGAAATCAATAAAAATACATTTTAAAAGGAAAAAAAAAAAAAGAAAGCAGGACTGAACAGAAGGAGAAGCTGAATTTTTAAAAATTTAATAAATCTTGATTATTCAGATTATTACAATTGTTTCTCCTTTTCCCCCCCATATTTCCCCTCCACCCGGTTCCCACCCCACCCTCTGCCCTTACCTCCCTCCCACTGTCCTCATCCATAGGTGTACTATTTTTGTCCAGTCTCTTCGGGTACCCTGACACCCCTTTACCCCTGAGAATTATCAATCCACTCCCATTCTATGCCCCTGATTCTATTATATTCACCAGTTTATTCTGTTCATCAGATTTTTTATTCACTTGATTTTTAGATTCACTTGTTGATAGATATGTATTTGTTGTTCATAATTTTTATCTTTACTTTTTTCTTCTTCTTCCTCTTCTTGAAGAATACCTTTCAGCATTTCATATAATACTGGTTTGATGGTGATGAACTCCTTTAGCTTTTTCTTATTTGTGAAGCTCTTTATCTGCCCTTCAATTCTGAATGATAGCTTTGCTGAGTAGAGTAATCTTGGTTGTAAGTTCTTGCTATTCATCACTTTGAATATTTCTTGCCACTCCCTGCTGGCCTGCATAGTTTCTGTTGAGAAATCAGCTGACAATTGTATGGGTGCTCCCTTGTAGGTAACTGTTTTTCTCTTGCTGCGTTTAATATTCTCTCTTTGTCCTTTGCCGTTGGCATTTTAATTATGATGTGTCTTGGTGTGGTCCTCTTTGGATTCCTTTTGTTTGGGGTTCTGTGCGCTTCCTGGTCTTGTAAGTCTATTTCTTTCACCAGGTGGGGGAAGTTTTCAGTCATTATATCTTCAAATAGGTTTTCAGTATCTTGCTCTCTCTCTTCTTCTGGCACCCCCATAATTCTGATGTTGGTACACTTGAAGTTGTCCCAGAGGCTTCTTACACTATCTTCAACTTTTTGGATTCTTTTTTTTTTTTTTTTGCTTTTCCGGCTGAGTGTTTTTTGCTTCTTTGTATTTCAAATCTTTGACTTGATTCTTGCGGTCCTCTAGTCTGCTGTTGGGTCTCTGTATAATATTCGAGGCTCTTGCTAAATTTATCAGCCTTTTCTAGGAAATTCTTGAAAAACCTTATAACTGTGGTTTTGAACTCTATATCCAGTCATTTGTTTTCCTCCATTTCTTTCATTTGTGATCTCTTTCTTTGTCTCAGCATTTTTGCTGCTTCCCTGAGTTGGTAGGGTGGCTTTGTGTGCTAGGTTTCCTACAAGGCCCAGAGGGTCGGCCTCCCAGTTACTTGAGGTGGACACTCTTGGTGCACCCCTTTGTGGACTGTGTGTACAGCCTTGTTGTAGTTAAGTCTTGATTATTGTTGGTGTCACTTGGAGGAATTGACCTCCAGGCCAATTGGCTGTGAGAACCCACTGTGTCTATAATGGAAGAACTGCTGCGCTGGAGACAAGCTTATGGGGCAGGACTTGTTTCTCAGTGGGGCTTTGGTGCTCACTGAGTCTGCCTCTTGAATGTGTCACTTATGAATGTGAGGAGTTGAAATTAGGTGTCGTCTCACAGTGACCACTAGATACACTAGCTTCTGGATCTCCAATGGGGTGCTGGTCAGCTACTGTCTGAGGCCACCCAGCAGGAGGTACAGTGAAAACTACAGTTTTCTCCTCTTTGCTTGGGGTTTGGAGGTTTTGGAGCTGTCTGACCAGAGCTGCAGTTTGTTTGGTTAAGCTGTGACAGGGCAGGCCATTCATATGCAAAAGCTGCTGTGTAGAGCTTGGGTGGGTTTGTAGATTGTGTGGGGCACGGTCTCAGGGAGTCACTAGGCTAGGGCGTGGCAAACAGCGATGGCTGCCAGTTTCCAAGTCCCCGTGTCCCGCGCCCCAGTGCAGTAAACAATGATTGCTGGACGCACCTCTGCAAGCAAGCCACCCTCACTTTCCAACCCGATGGCAGACAGTCCAGCTTCTCCCCGTAGGAGTTTGGGTCCCCAGCGTCTCCCCAGAACTGGAGTTTGGAGTAATCGAGAGCTTGTTTCTCTTTGGGTTGAAAGAAGCAGTGCACCCAGACACCCGCCGCCAGCCTGATTTGTGCGCCTCCGTACCTCAGCTTTTCAGCACTTGTGCACCTCTCAATGCTCTTTTCTCTTTCCTTCTAGTTGTAGAACTTCCACTCAGCCAGCTTTCCCATGGTTCTGGGTGATAGACGATTAGTCTTTTAGTTGTAGTTTTGAAATTGTTGTGCGAGGCAGCAGTTTAGGTATTTACCTATGCCACCATCTTGGTTTCTCCCGAGAAGCTGAATTTTTATGTCATCTCATAGGATGCCAAATCGAAGCTGGTGTACTGAGCTGGGGTGAGGAGCTTGGCCTTTACCTTTCATATTGGTTGGTCATTGGGTGTGGATGGCCCAGTGAGGAAGTGTTACCTTGGGTGAGGTGGCTATCTTCATCTAAGGCAGTCCCAGGGGCAGCGGTGGGTGGGGACTGACAGCTGGGGCTTTCTGCTGGCGGTCCTTTGAGCAGGGAATTCTTTCCCTTTAGTGTTCACAAGTGTCTAGCCCTGTGCTGCTCAGATCCGCTCTTTTGTGTAAGTTCTGGGAGAAGCTGCTCCAGGATTGTGATGGTCAGGTCCTCCTGGGTAAATGGATTTTACTGATGCAGCAGTAAGTCTTGGTAGAGCAGGTGTCTTAACAAGTTCTTGTGTATTGGTCCATCTGGTCTATTAGCATAATCACCATCTATATAGAGCATCAGTATGATAATCCGTGAGGTTTCCAGCCAGACCACCAGGTTAATATGGCTCTGGGGCAAGACTATAAATGCACACTGTATATAAGACTGTAAATGCACACTGTATATAAGACTGTAAATGCACACTGTATATACGACTGTAAATGCACACTGTATATAAGACTATAAATGCACACTATATAAGACTGTAAATGCACACTGTATATAAGACTATAAATGCACACTGTATATAAGACTATAAATGCACACTGTTGTTTGTCTTCAGTGAATGTGTACTGTTTCTAATCACTTTTTCTCAGAGATACAGAAAAGAATTCAATTCCCAGATCATACTGCATACCTGAGGCACCTTAAGCTGCTCTACCAAACACAGATAGCCTGGCCAGCAGCTGCAGTGGGGGTGACTTGGTTGAATTTGCAGTAGTCTCCTTTCATCCGCCAGGATTTGTCCTGTTTTTGTAGGAGACAGACTGGTGAACTAAATGAAGACATGATGGGGACCATCCTCTCTGCATCCTTTAGGTCTTTAAGGGTTACGCTAATTTGTGTCATTTCCCTTGGACTCAGTATTGATTTGGATTTACTATCTGGGCTTGGTGCTATTTTAGGTCTCTGAAAATTAATGTCAATTTGGATCCCATGTCCAACAGTCCTTTTGGATAGTCCCCTGTCCTCATGTGTGGTTAGGTGGGTAATGGCTATAGGCCCATTTGAGGAAGAAATACGGGAAAACATTGCTGTGTATACTTGCTGTGATGTTACAGGATCCTTCCATATGGATTCCCCTTTGGTTAGTTATTTTGGTCTAAAACTGGCTCAGGTTCAGAAACTGTGCAAGGGACCATGATGTTTTATTGGGGCAATAGTCCACAGCCTCCTGATTATCCATTGTAATTTCTTCTGATTTTTATAGTTTGAATAATAAATACCATGTTGGCTTCCCACTTATTTTCTCGCTAGTCACCCTATGTTCTATTAATTGTCTCCATGGCTGTTAGTCTCAGACCTCTTGGCTTCCCCTCTGACCTTGCTACTCTCTGTGATAATTACATCCACCTGCTCTCCTACAGTTAAGCATTGTCACCTGACCTCCTCTAAGTGGGGGCAGTATAGGGCAGTGATCGGCAAACTCATTAGTCAACAGAGCCAAATATCAACAGTACAACGATTGAAATTTCTTTTGAGAGCCAAATTTTTTAAACTTACTTCTTCTAACGTCATTTCTTCAAAATAGACTCGCCCAGGCCATGGTATTTTGTGTGGTATTTCTACCCTCAACCCTGGCCCACAGAGGGGAGCCACCACTGAACTTCTTAGCTTTGGTAAGCGGTATATCCTCTGGTGGGTTTTCTGGCCTTGAATTGTACATGCATGCTAGTACCACCCACCCTGGCCTTTTAATTCTTCTTCCATCATCTGCCACGGAACTTCTGGTATTTATACTTCACTTAGTGTGGCCCATCACCTTTCCGTGCTTCTAGGAGTCATCTTAATAATGCATTTGCACCATCTCCTGGGATCCTTGCCAGGCAGTGATATCATGTATCCCAGGAGAGTGCTCCCAAAGCTGTAAGCTGTCCATTATTCAATGATGTGTCCTGCCTTCCTTGATGGAGCAACCTCAGGACCCCAGCAGTGTGTGCCCTGCTCACTCCTGCGCTACATGCTGGCCTGGTCCTGCATCTCCTCTGTGGTATAGCCTCCTTCCTCCCTAACAGATCCTCTTCTCTCACTTCCCTACCACGATGCCTAAACTTATAGAGCATTTACTATTTACAATTACACAGCTGGATTATGCTGTGACTTAAAACCTTGTTATTGGCCTAGTGACCGAAGAGGAGGTGAAGGTGAATCCTGAGGAGGCACACGCTGTTTTGCTGGGAGAAGCCTCTGCCTCATCTACAAGCAAAAGGGAGGTGCTAGTCCCCAACAGGGAGGATTGGGCCACTTCTGCAGGCTCAGAAGTTTTTGGGGAAATACAGGGATTTAACATTTTCAGGCGGATCAACCCAGATGTCTCCATCCTATGTGTCATGGTCCTGTTCTCTCCCAAACAGGACTCAGGCCTGGGCCTGGCAAATTCACGTTGGTGGGGTATTTGATCTACTGGGAGTTGATTATTATTAAGTCCTGGGACTGACCCCAGCCTTTTCTGCTCTCCCACTGGAGGTGATAAGAGCCTCTTCAGACTCCATGAAAGAAGCCATCTGCCTTTCTCACTTAGCTTTTCATTGGTGATTAATCACTCTCCTCTTTTCAGTGTCAATTGTATTTAGCAATAGCCACCCAATTACATTATTCTATTGTTACTATTTCACCTATATTTCAATGCATGAGACATCACACCAGCCAATGCCTTTCTTTCCTCCAGTATATAATCCCAGTTCACCACAAGTATACATTTTAACAATTGTACTGCTACCTTGTGCTTCCTAATGCCACACAGTTCCTCTACCAGTGATGGGATCCTCATTGCCAACTGGTAATACTGGTCCAAAATACCTAACTTCATGTTTGCTTTCTCATCTATGACTGGTACTGATGTGAAGATTAGCATGCAAGAGCCTTATTAGGAATTGCTCGTAGGGTCAAAATCTGTGGAAGAGAAGGAAAGATGAACTGTGAGGCAGTCTCAGTGAAGCCCCAGCTGACTACACAGGGAGTTCAGCAGTGGAGATGGCATGGCTCTTTAGGATTGTCCCAAGTTGGGGCAAGAGGACTTGTCTTTAAACCTCCATGTCCAAGAGTTATTGGGTGCAGTGTGCCCTGGCAAGAGGCCATGACCTTGGCAATGTGCTGTCTTCCACCAGGGTGATGGCTGAGAGCTTTTTGCTAGCAGCGCTCCTACAGCTGGGAGTGACTTTCATCCCCAAGGGCAGCAGGGTGGAGCCACAGCATCCACTCCAATAGTTAGGATTTCTAAAATATTGAGACATCTCCTGACCACATCTGCCTTTGTTGATGACCCAGATGTGATTGTCTCAAAAGTAAAGAGTAAATAGTAAACTTGAAGATTAAGTGTTCTTTAAGGTTAGGAAAGCTAAGTGAGAAGAGCAGGATCTGGCCCCGTGGTCTTGAGCAAACCTTTCCTTCTCTGTAAACTAGAATGCCAATCCCTGCCCTGCTTGCTTTCTGTTGATTAAGGATCTCATCAGTCATTTGATAATGTATTTGGCTAGTTTCAGCCAACCTAGCATGGTTTTCTGTGCACAGTAGGGCCTGTTACAAGTGATAGGTGGTGGAAGGATCCCCTTTACCCAAAGAATTTACCTACATTTTAAAACTTCATTTTATTGGAAGTCTTTTCAGAGCCCTAAACCCTTGAGAAAGAAAGCATTGCATGTTGCTAGCATTCATTCATACTCCAATGGGAAGAGAGGGGTCCCAGAAAGAAGATACAGTAGTCCCCTTTAACTGGGATTTTACTTCCTGCAGTTTTCATTACCACAGTCAACCACAGTCCAAAAATATTAAATGAAAAATTCCAGTAATAAACAATTCATAAGTTACAAGTTACATGCCATTTTGAGTAGCATAATGAAATCTCACGCTGTCCCACTCTGTCCTGCCTGTGATGTGAATCATCCCTTTGTCCAACGTATTCACTCCTTATATGCTACCCAGCCATTAATTACTTAGTAGCCATCTGGATACCAGATCAGTTATCAGAGAAAGGGGCGGGGGGAAGAGAGAGAGAGCAAGTGAGCAAGCTATATTCACATAACTTTTATTACAGTATATTCTTATAGTTGTCTTATTATTGTTAATCTCTTACTGTGTTTAATTTCACCTATATTTCAAATTAAGCTTTATCATAGGTATGTACATATCTTAAAAACCCAGTGTATATAGGGTTTGGTATTACCTACAGGTTCAGCCAGGCCAACAGGGAGTCTTGGAATGTAAGTGGGGACTGCTATATGTGAGAGTGTTAAAAATAAGCTGACCACCCTGGCCCTATATTGAACACTTGCCTCACTGGCTCAGTTACTAGGATGAGTGGGCTGTTGCTCTCTGGTTTGCTCTGGTGGGAACCTTAAAGTTCTCCTGCAGCAATAAAGTGACTTGCCTATTTTTCTCTTTTTGTTAATCCTCACCTGAGGATATTTTCCCATTGATTTTTAGAGAGAGTGGAAGGGAGGGGGAGAGACAGAGAGAGAAACATTGATGTAAGAGAGATACATAGATTAATTGCCTCCTGCACTTGTCCTGGTCTGACTGGGGCTGGGGATCCAGCCTGCAACCAAGGTACATGCCCTTGCCCAGAATCGAACCCAGGACCCTTTAGTCCGAGGGCCGACACTCTATTCACTGAGCCAAACCAGCTAGGGCAGGGGCTTGCCTATTTTTCTAGTTAGATTCTAAATCACCAATGTTTTCAAGTCTACTGAATTCCACAGTAACCCAGAATCCCTCAGTGTTCTCCACATCCCCACTCCTGGCAGTGTGTAAGAAACAGTGCTAGGACTGGCACTGCTCACTGTCTATTCAGTAGAAATTGAGAGGATAAAGAGAACTGATAAAATGCAGTTTTGAAATTTACCGCATTCATCATTCCTAGTGTTTTAGATGATAGCTAGTGCACTCCACTCAATCACCCCTCAACTTCTGGCAGGAGGTAATAATGACACCTGTTTTGGGCAGAGTGGATAATGATAAAAATCCTCTGCTTCCACAAAGAGCCAGTTCACAATGCTATTCTCTGCTCATGGAGCCCAACTAAAATGCATTTAGTGTTATTCAAGTCCACTGAGAAGCAGACTTCAAGATGGCATGAGACATGCAAGAGGTTTCTTGTGGGTGGGAGCAGGAGGAGGCAGACAGTGTGATTTGGGTCTGACACCTGAGGAAGGAGGAAGGGGCAGAAGAGAATTTGGTGAGAAGAATCTTGGACTGCAGCACGGGTCCAAAAGAGGTTCAGCCAGGCCAACGGGGAGTCCTCAAGCCAGTTACACATTTGGAGGAGCCCCATGTCTTGCTGGAATGAGCCTGCCTTAATCTCCCACTGTGCTTAATCCTTGGTTGGGGCTGTCAGTCAATTGCATACCCCACAGCAGGAGATCTGAGCTTATCGTTTCTGTTTAAGTTTGTAGCAGCCACTACTCCACCACTCTTCCAGGCCCCTGAGTATAGGGCCAACCACTGGCCACAGCTTCAGAATCTTCACGTATTCCCACTTCAGGCCACTCCTACACATGTGCGTGGATTCCACCCATTGGGAGTATTTTCTTCCTTAGCTGTCTTTCCAGGCCAGCTCTGAAAATGGCTGTAATGCAGCGGTTGTCAATTTTCAGCTCATATCCCCATACAGATTGTGCCCAGCATTTTAAAAAGTCAAGATATAATTCACATATCATACGGATTTCCAAGTCAAACTTGGGCCTTTTCTGCTCTTTCAGCTGGTTGTGTATGACCAGAGGTGCAAGCTGGGAGAGGCACAGGTACAGCTGTGGTGGGTGGCCTAGGTCTGGGCTACCTGCTTATGCAGCTTTCTTGTGCCTTTTGTTCCTGCTCAGGCTCAATCTCAGGTGTACCATTTCCATCTTTGGGGACTGTCCCATTTTATGACTGGTCAGGTCCAACATAATCCAGATCTTAGTAGACAGATATATGGTCACTCGACTACTATCTCTATCAGGGCCCACTAACACATCAAAAGCTGTTTTGTTTTGTTTTTAAGGCATAAAATCCTTCACTATAGATGGCTTGGCCTTGCTCCAGAATCCCAGGCACTTGCATTGAGAGTCTCCCATTCACAGTGCATCTTTCCCCACCACTAATACCCTCTCCGTGATAAAGTCTGCTGGATTGTGCAGACCAAGTAGCAGGAGGGTCTGCTGTTCCTGCCGTATAGCTCTTTCCTGCTTTGGGCTCTACCTGAAGCTGGCAGCCTTCCATATCACCGGGACAGATTGAAGCAGTATTTCTAGGTGTGGAATGTGTTGCCTCCAGAACTCAACGAGGTCTACCAGGCACTGTGTATCCTTCTTTATGGTAGGAAATGCAAGATACAGCAGTCTGTCTTTTACTTTGAAAGGGATGTGCTGGCTGGCCCCTGACCATCGAATCTCTTAAAACTTCATTGAAGTGACAGCTCCCTGATGCTTCTTAGGGTTTATCTCCAAATCCTCGGCAGCATGTGTTTTACTAAGGCCTCCAGCAGACTGCCTGCCTTTTGCTCATCCTGTCATTGATGGTCTTTGGGATGTCCAGGTGGCCAGATTATCTGTAGACTATATCATGACACATGGCAGGAGAGTTAACCTAATCCTGAGACAAGATGGTAGATGAATATTGTCATTGGTCCTATGTGATTGCAGAATGGAAAAGAATGCATTTGCCAAATCATGGGTCACATATCCTGTACTTGAGACCTTGTTAGTCTGCTCTAGCATTAACACCATGCCAGCATGACAGTTACATCAGGATTACTATTTGCTTGAGCTTTAGTCTACAGGTGTCCTCTAGGATGTGTGCAGTTTCTGCAGGGGCCAGACTGCTGAATCAATGGAAAAATGATAGATCTTTCATCCTGTACGTCTTTAATAATAGCACTAATCTCCATCTTTCCTCAAGTGAAATTGTCTTTGATTTACTATCTTGGATTGGGGGCCTCAGTTTCAGAGTTACTACTTTGTCTTCTCCACTATGATAGCTCTTATCTAACAGGTCAAGGTCTCAATATGCATATTATTCCACCTTTCAAGTATATCAATTCCAATTATACATTCAGGGACTCAGGGATCACTGGGTAGAGCCCACTGTGAACCAGGTTATAGTATGATAACAGGGAAGTCCTGGCAATGCTTTGGGTCTAGGTATTGTTGTTAACTCAGAGTCTGTGTCCAATGGTTCGCAAAAAGTCTGGAAATTTCCATATCCCACTATGTAATCAATGAGTAAATGGCCATAGGTTCCTTGGAGTAGACCTAGCAGAATCCTAATAGTATGTTCTTGCTATGCTGTTGTGGGTCTGAGGGATCTGGCCACCTCACCTCTTTTAGGCAGTGACTTCCAGATATAAAAGTTACCTTGGGTCTGGAAACTGAGAAGGGAAAGTGACTTTTGAATGAGGTGACCACACTCAACCTCTTGTCCCTCCATTCTTGCCCCTCCTTTTTTTTTTTTTTGCTTACAGATGTTAAATGAAGTAGCACTCTTGATGGCTGCCTATCTAATTTACCTTTAAGAATGCTATGCTCTATTATACATCTCCAAACTCTCTATGTGTCAAGCCAATACCCTTGAAGGTTCACGTCTATTACTTTGGGCCCCCTCATCTGCATAGATATTAGCGAGCCCAGCTCTGTGATTGCCTTTCCCATAATGCTCGCTGGCTTGCAGAGGAGAGCCATTATTCAACATCTTCATGATACCATGTGGATAGGGAGTCTTGGCCTGTTAGATTAAGAGTCTGTGTCTTGCTGGATTGAGTGTGCCTTAGTACCCCTGCTATGTTCATTCATGGGTTGAAAGCAGCCAGTGGGAGCTTGGCACAAATGTGGTAGCAAATGTAGAGGAGGAGCAGCTGGGGCCACTAGTCAGCTATGCTCTCTGCAGCAGGGGACCTGAGCAGTGTTTTCCTGGCTGCTGCACAGCCTCTCTCAGGGAGGCATACAAGAGTGAGGAAGGCCTCTAGCTCATCACATGGTAACAGGAAGAAATAATTGCACCATTAGGCATAGTTTCTGTTTGTTTCCCCACCTCTAAAATATTTCTAGAAACCTTACTTTCAACCACTAATTCTTCTCTGTGCTCAACATTTAAAAAATTTGAAACAATTCACATAGCATAAAATTAACCTATTAAAGTATACAATTTAGTGTTTTTTTACTATATTCACAAAAATGTGCAAGCATCATCACTATCTAATTTCAGAACATTTTCATTGCTCCAGAAGAAATCCCATACCCATTAGTAGTGACGTCCCACTCTTCCCTCCCATCTGGTTCCTGGCAACTGCTAATCTACTTTCTATCTCCATGGACTTGCCTATTCTGTACATTTTATATAAATGGAATCATATAATATATGGCTCTTGTATCTGGCTTCCCTCACTGAGCATAATACATTCAAAGGCCATCCGTGTTATAGTATGTATTGGTGCTTCATTCCTTTTTATGGTTAAACAGTATTTCATTGTATGGATACCCCACAATTGGTTGATCCATTTGCCAGCTGATGGATATGAGGTTATTTCCACGTTTTGACAATTATGAATAATGCTACTTTGAATATTTATGCACACGTTTTTGTGTGAATGTATGTTTTCAGTTCTCTTGGGTATAAGAGTGGATTGCTGGGTCAGAGGGTAGCTCTATGTTTAACTTTTTGAAGAACTGCCAAACTGTTTTCCAAAGCATGTGCCCAACATTTTTATATGCATTTTGAAAGACACAAAAGTGAAAATAATCCCTCATTCCAAAGAGCTTGCAATTTATAGTAGATGGGGTGATGAGATTAACATGCACACATGAAAGTATAATTACAATACAGCTAAGAGCCAAACCATGTTAACTCTAAATTAAAAGTGGATCTACAGTCATACACTCTTAGAGCTGAAAGGGAAGAGAAGAGGAGGGAATAATGACTGTGCATTAGATAATAAGGGCTCTGTCCCTCAAAGCTTGTGTTTCCACAATCCCCTTCAACAGACCAGGATGGGACTACGAAATGAATGAAAAAGCAGCAAGTGCTTGAAACTCTGGAAAGCCTGCCTGTCACAGGGTGTCTTCTGCTTTCTTCAGTGAAGGTTCTGATGTAATGGACGTGGTTTAAACCTTTAGATATTTTCCCCAAAAGTGGACATAAATTTGGATAGAGCTACCCCCATTCACTGATCTGATCTCCCTTGTGATGTATGGTCCAAATTTGTTGCCTGACTTGTGGCATTATGGCTAAAATTTGTGGCCCAAAGCAGAGGGAAAGCAAGTAGTTCACAGAGGAAATGGACCCTGAACTAATGCACTCAGGGTCAAGGAAAGAACTATCCTGGGGTATTTTCTATTTCATGCTAAAATAGTATTGTCACGTTAATATTCCACCACTGTTCTTCCTCCAGTAGTATTCTTAATGGATGGAGTCAAATACTTCCCATTTTCTATCCATTTATCTTTCAGAGACCATATAAGTGGTAGAATGGAAGTTATTCTCACTGAATTATTCTGTTACTTCATAAGTAAAATGGGCATCACCTTCGGTCCATTTCACTTTGATGTTTACAGGTGATTTCCCCCTCTCTGACTCTCATAGCTCCTCCTCTCAGCATCGGAGCCTCATTGCCCTAGGTCCTAGGAGAAATCAGCAGCCACTGGCAGTTTGGCCTGTGCTCACCACACACCTTCACCTGAAATTGCTCACCTAGTTTGTCCTTCACAAAGAGATTTGTTTTGAACTTCACACATCTTCCTTTCTGAGCTTCCTCACTTTTTTACAAGGCCCACATTCATTCTGAATCTTAAGTAAGAAAATAATGGGGGTGAGGGAGAGGGAAGCTTTTTCTGTTTGCGCACTAAGGAGCATGTCCTGTTTCCCTTTTTGAAGGAGCAGAGACATGATAATGGGCTGTGTCCCTCTACTTGTTAAAATTCTCATCTCTCAGTCTTTAAAAAAAAACACACAAAACACACCCCCACCAAATTGCATGGTGAATCTGTCTTTATTTTCTCCATGACTAAACACTGCTTTTTTCAGCACTTAACAAGTCATTGTTCTGAAAAATTGGTTTCAGATCAGACCCTGCTTCCTAATGAGGCAATGACTTAGTTGGTAATACTTTCTTTTTTCCTGGACTGTAAACTGCAGCACACTTAAAGGCATAAAAATGGATGGGAAATACAATTTATGCAGTTGCCCCTTTTCTCTGGGGTCTATGAGAAACAAAGGATTGATGGGAGACCCAGGTCTTTGATTGAAATTCTATTAACCAGAAGTGTTAATTAAACAACTGCTGCATGACCAACCTTGGTCATTGTTTGTTGAGGACCCAAGAAGAAGAGAATTGCTGCAATCTAATCTGGGAGGCAAGATTTTCATCTTGCCCAGCCAGCGTGGCTCAGTGGTTGAGCATCAACCTATGGGCCAGGTTCAATTTCTGGTCAGGACACATGCCCATGTTGCAGGCTCGATCCCCAGTGGGCAGTTTGTAGGAAGCAGCAGATCAATGATTCTCTCTTCACTGATGTTTCTATCTCTCTCTCCCTCTCCCTTCCTCTCTGAAATAAATAAAAATATATTTTTAAAAAAGATTTTCATCTTGTTATTTCTGGGCTTTCTATTTCTATCACATGAAGTCTGAACCCTTCTCTTTTCTTGAAGATCTTTCATAATGTGTGATTCACCCGCCCTTACAACTACTTCCCATTTTCTTGCCCAAAAGAAACTCCTTAAGTCTGTCTGGTCTTCTCATGTGCCATTTTCATTGGCCTTTGCTCATTGCTTTCCTTCACCTCATCCCAAACCCCAAGCATTCTATCTTTTGGAATCTGATTCAGGCTCCACTTTGTTTGGAAACGTCTCCAATCATGAAGCTTTACTGACCATTTTACTCCATTTTCTCAATTTTACAGCATGAATCTATGTTAAATAATTTAGTTCTTGCTTATACATATTGTTAAGTAGTCCCAAGTGCCCTATGAACATTTCCTTTAGAGTTGAGAAAATATCTTACGTTGTTTGCTTTTCTCAGAACACTTAATATCCCTCCATCAAATCAATGATATTTATTAAGTGCTTATCCTGTATCAGGTCCAGTTCAAGTTACTGGAGATACAAAGAGTGGAATGAGATGAAGTTTCTGCCCACATGGATCTTACATTTTAGTGAGGGAGGCAAACAAAACCAATACATGATCTAATACCAGACAATGGTAAGTGATGAGCACCGTCTGGAATACATATGAGTTCTTGATAAATTGCTTATTTGGGGGACAAGTGGTGACCAATTAGAGAATAACAGTAAATAATCTCATAGTAAAAAATCGCATATCAAACAATTACTTGTCATTTTAAGCTGGATTTATGGTACCATCTTGGGCATTTAACTTTGCAATGTTTTAGTTTCTTCATCTCTAAAATGTTAACATCTCTATCATGTTATTTTTCCCAAAAGCAATAACCCAGCTTTGGGGAAGCTGAACCAGGTCACATCTATAGGCTGTGCTGATTCTTGATAACCATCATGCTCATGTTCCATAATGTATACATGCATAACCACATCAAAAAGAATATCATGATCCCTTTCCGCACTCTAGTGATCACACTTAGTTACTTGCATAATTCACTGGTCAACCAACTGTCCAAAACCAAGCCTCTGATAATTATTCTCAGTTTTGATTCATATTGGGTTAAAGGGACCTTAGAATCACCTGATCCACTCCATACATTATAGGTAGAGGAATTGATACTCACAATGTAGATGTGCTATGCCCTAAAACCATAGTGTGACTTATTGGCATAATCAGGATGAGAATGTGGATTTAACGTACTTGCTGCTGTGATTTTACTATCTAATCTGAAATGGCTCCTCCTGACACTTACAGGCCGTCAAGGCCAGTGTCAGAAGCTACTGTATTTCCTGATGAAGGGGTATTTTCCCACCAAATAGTACACTCTGAAATCCTACCTTACTCAAGGCTCTATTCCCATGCTGTATTGTACCTCTTAGTACATGGATGTATCTAGTAAATGTTGAGCAAATGGAGGTATTAATTAATGAATCATTTAAATGCATCTTACTTTGTAAGAAATACATTTCTAAAAAATGATGTGTAAAATGAATTTCGGTAAATTGAATGTGACTCTCTTCTTGATTCGTATTCAGAGAAGAAAGATGACCGTCTTTGTTTTTAATTTGCCTTTGATTCACATTTTATTCCTTACATTTTAAACTTAAAGTATTTTTCAGCTTAGAGACTTTTTAAAGCAGTTCATAGTGTGTAAACTACCACCAGAGTATCCAGAAGAAATTACTACTTAAAGTAACTGTGATTAATTTTTTGTTGAAGAATAATTTATTCTGTCTCTTTCCTCAACCAATTATATGTCTATTTGCCACTCCTGAATTTCACATATTGAATTTTCTTTTTTAAAAAATTTAATAAATCTTTATTGTTCAGATTATTACAATTGTTCCTCTGTTTCCCCCCATAGCTTCCCTTTACCCGGTTCCCACCCCACCCTCTGCCCTTACCTCCCCCGCACTGTCCTCATCCATAGGTGTATGCTTTTTGTCCAATCTCTTCCCACACCTCCCACATCCCTTTCCCCCTGAGAACTGTCAGTCCCCTCCCTTTCTATGTCCCTGATTCTATTATATTCACCAGTTTATTCTGTTCATCAGATTTTTTATTCACTTGATTTTTAGATTCACTTGTTGATAGACATGTATTTGTTGTTCATCATTTTTATCTTTACTTTTTTCTTCTTTTTCCTCTTCTTAAAGAATACCTTTCAGCATTTCATATAATACTGGTGTGGTGGTGATGAACTCCTTTAGCTTTTTCTTATTTGTGAAGCTCTTTATCTGCCCTTCAGTTCTGAATGATAGCTTTGCTGAGTAGAGTAATCTTGGTTGTAGGTTCTTGCTATTCATCACTTTGAATACTTCTTGCCACTCCCGTCTGGCCTGCATAGTTTCTGATGAGAAATCAGCTGACAATCGTATGGGTGCTCCCTTGTAGGTAATTAACTATTTTTCTCTTGCTGCTTTTAATATTCTCTCTTTGTCTTTTGCTCTTGGCATTTTAATTATGATGTGTCTTGGTGTAGTCCTCTTTGGATTCCTTTTGTTTGGGGTTCTGTGTGCTTTCTGGACTTGTAAGTCTATTTCTTTCACTAGGTGGGGGAAGTTTTCAGTCATTATATCTTCAAATAGGTTTTCAGTATCTTGCTCTCTCTCTTCTTCTGGCACCCCCATAATTCTGATGTTGGTACACTTGAAGTTGTCCCAGAGGCTTCTTACACTATCTTCAATTTTTTGGATTCTTTTTTCTTTTTGTTTTTCCAGCTGAGTGTTTTTTGCTTCTTTGTATTTCAAATCTTTGACTTGATTCTTGCGGTCCTCTAGTCTGCTGTTGGGTCTCTGTATAATATTTTTTATTTCAGTCAGTGTATGTTTAATTTCTAGTTGGTCCTTTTTCATATCCTTGAGGGTCTTGCTAAATTTATCGGCCTTTTCTAGGAAATTCTTGAAAAACCTTATAACCGTGTTTTTGAACTCTATATCCAGTCGTTTGCTTTCCTGTGTTTCTTTCATTTGTGATCTCTTTCTTTGTCTCTGCATTTTCGCTGCTTCCCTGAGTTGGTAGAGTAGCTTTGTGTGGTAAGTGTCCTCTAGGGCCCAGTGGCTCAGCCTCCCAGTTACCTGAGGTGGACACTCTTGGTGCACCCCTTTGTGGACTGTATGCTCAGCCTTGTTGTAGTTAAGTCTTGATTGTTGTTGGTATCACTGGGAGGAATTGACCTCCAGGCCAATTGGCTGTGAGGATCAGTTGTGTCTACGCTGGGACAACTTCTGTGCTGGAGACACTCTTATGAGACAAGACTTGCAAAATTGCAAAAGCCTTTGTGCTCAGCTTGGATGGGGCGGAGTTTCAGGGCAGATAAGACAGCCTTGGTTTCCCATCAGCCCTGCCCTATGAGGCCTCTGGGTCTCAGTGTCCCTTGGTAATTGCTGCAAGCACCTCTGAGAGAAAGCTGCCCTCGAGTTTCGCCTGCTGCCAGACAGTCCAGTTTCTCCTTGAATGAGTCGGGGTTCCCAGAAGCTCGCCCAGATCTGGAGTTCAGCACAGTCGGGAGCTTTTGTCTCCCTCCCACTTTAGAAAGCCAGCCCATGCATTTAGCAGTCAGTCCTCTCTCTGCATGCGCGCACCTCCGGACCTCTGCCTTCCACAGCTCCCAAGTCTCAGTGTGCTTTCTCTTTTCCTGACAGCCCAGATTCCCCCGAATGAGTCTCGTTTCCCAGTGTCTCACCTGGGACTGGAGTTCAGTGCAGTTGGGAGCTTCCTTCTCCTTCCCGCTTTAGAAAGCCAGCTGTGCACTCAGCCATTGTGCACACAGCCGCCCGTCCTCTCGCATGCAAGTCTTCGTACCTCAGCCTTTTGCAGCTCCTCTGAGTCTCAATGTGCTTTCCTCTTTTCTTCTAGTTGTAGAATTTCCAGTCAGCCAGCTTTCCTGTGGTTCTGGATGGTGTCCATTTTGTCTTTTAATTGTAATTTTGATATTGTTGTGCGAGGCAGCAGTTTAGGTGTTTATCTATTCCGCCATCTTGGTTTCTCCATATTGAATTTTCTTTAAGTGAGGTCCACCTTTGACATGTGTGCATGCATGTGTGTGTGTGTGTGTGAATAATCATAGCCAAGGGTGGAGTTGTCCAGGAGTGAGGAAGAGGAAAGTATAAGCCATGTCATGGAACACTCAGTGCCAGCATAAAAGGCTAGCAAGAGAGATAGAGGACTAGGAGGTAGACTGAGTCACCTTGGATGGAAGAGCCTTGAGAGCAAAAATGAAGAAATGGCATTGAATTTAGTAAGTCTTTGAAGGGTTTCAGCAGAATTTTTTAAATTATTGTTTAAAGTATTATAAATAGTAGTACATATGTCTCTATTTTCCCCCCATTGACTGTCCCCCGGTGTCCCCCACCCCCTGGTACATGTTCTCACTCCACCCGCCAGAGTCTTGTGTCCATTGGTTATGGTTATATGCATGCATATAAGTCCTTCGGTTGATCTCTTACCACCCCCTCTGCAACACTCCCCAGCCTTCCCCCTATAATTTGACAGTCTGTTCAATGCTTTACTGCCTCTGTATCTATTTTTTTGTTCATCAGGTTATAATGTTCGTTATTATCCATAAGTGAGTGAGATCATGTGGTATTTTTCTTTCACTGCCTGGCTTATTTCACTTAGCATAAATCCTCTCCAGTTCCATCCATGCTGCTGCAAATGGTAAGAATTCCTTCTTTTTTATAGCAGCGTAGTATTCCATTGTGTAGATGTACCACAGTTTTTTAATCCACTCATCTACTGATGGGCACAGGCTGTTTCCAAATCTTAGCTATTGTAAATTGTGCTGCTATGAACATAGGGGTGCATCTATCCTTTCTGATCGGTGTTTCTGTTTTCTTGGGATATATTCCTAGAAGTGGGATCACTCGGTCAAATGGCAGTTCCATTTTTAAATTTTTGAAGAAATGCCATACTGTTTTCCATAATGGTTCCACCAGTCTGCATTCCCACCAGCAGTGCACAAGGGTTCCTTTTTCTCCGTATCATTGCCAGCACTTGTCGTTTGTTGATTTGTTGATGATAGCCATTCTGACAGGTGTGAGGTGGTACCTCATTGTTGTTTTGATTTGCATCTCTCGGATGATTAGTGACTTTGAGCATGTTTTCATATGTCTCTTGGCTTCCTGAATGTCCTCTTTCGAAAAGTGTCTATTTAGGTCCTTTGGCCTCAGCAGAGTTTATAATACCCTTGATTTGAAATGATAAGCATAACCAATTTACTAAGCACTCCCTATTCTATTGCCTTTGTGTCTTTGCCTTCCCTCTCATCCCTTTATTTATGATGAACCCTAACTTATTCTTGAGGTTTCACCTGTCATGTCTTCCAGAAGTCTTCCCTATCCCCTACTAACTGAGTTGGACAGTGGTCCTGTGTGTCCCCCTCTCCCATCGTCACCAGCTATCACTCTGAATTCTAATGTTTTCTAAGTTTTCTGTATCCATCTCCAGATAGTAAGCTCCTCGAGGAGGGACTATGACAGGCTCACCCCTGTATTCCATTGCTTGGCACATAATGGCATACTTTTTTTTTATTAATCCTCACCTGAGGATATTTTTTTTCCATTGATTTTTAGAGAGAGTGGAAGGAAGGGAGGTGGGGGGATGGGTGGAGAGAAACATCAGTGTGAGAGAGACACATTGATTGGTTGCCTCCTGCATGCATCTCAGCTGGAGCCAGGGATGAAATCTGCAACCCAGGTATGTGCCCTTGACCAGGAATCAAACCTAGACCCTTCATCCATGGGCTGCTGCTCTAACCATTGAGCACACTGACCAGGTCAGGAATAAGTATTTGATGCATGAATGAAAGAAACAACAAGCAGATAATTACATGAATGAAAAGATATATTGGTGTTCACATTACCTAGCAAGATGAATGGAGAAAAGAGAGAGGTTAGGCAATTCCTATGGTAATATGGGTAAAAAAGGGATGAGGCTTAAATTAGTAGCAGAGATAGTATAAAATGGGAATGTAAGAAAATTTTAGAGGAATATAGCAAGTGATTGAATGTACAGACTAAGGGACCAGGAATAGTCTACTAGTAAACACTGAGATTTTGAGCTTATAGGAATAGTGGCATCCTGAATGGACACCAGGAAGTCAGAAGAAAACTCTGCTGTTGGGCGATAGTGATGGGGTATACAAGTTTGGTTTTAGACACATGCATGTTTAATATTATCTACTAAAGCAAATTTTGTGGTTAGTTTTCCGGATTCATGAAAATGTGTCAGATTGAATGGATCTGGTTTCTTCTTCATTCTCATTGTTAATCCTTAGATTCTTCCTCTTTCGGGGTACATTTTTAGGGTTACTTGGGTAAATCAACTGCTTTTTGCATTTCAATCCAGGCAAGACCCCATATGCCCAGGAAAGTAAGGTTTTGAGCCTGATTCAAGGAATTCGGTTGA
Organism: Corynorhinus townsendii; assembly: GCA_026230045.1. NCBI lineage: Eukaryota > Metazoa > Chordata > Mammalia > Chiroptera > Vespertilionidae > Corynorhinus > Corynorhinus townsendii. The sequence goes on from JAPDVU010000006.1 coordinate 42,238,865, forward strand.
AATTAAGACCATTTACAAAAGAGGCCTCTCCAGTGTCACAGTGATGGCTACTCTGCAAGGACGGCACCTATGACTAGTGATATTGTCTCCCTTCCTTGCACCCGGGTCAGACGTGTGCCCAGACTCTGCATCGGTGGAATGCATTGGTCCATAGCAGCAACACTGCCAGGTCAGGTGGCAAATGAAATGTCCTCTCGGGTAAGATTACTTTCAGAATTAACATCTGGCAAAAGAGCAATGCTGAGGAAGTTTGCCTTTGGCAATTTTGGTCACTGTTTCTCTCCACTTTTTTTTTTTTTTTTTTTGACACTTATCCACTTTGACACTCAGTGTCTGATCTGGGTAAGGAAGCCTCTCTAAGCTTTTGGGCTACTTGAAAGGAATAAGATCATACCATTCAAACTGAGGTGTTAATGTAGAACCATAACTGACTTTACTTCCCTTCTCTGTGGCATTCCTGTTTCAATAAGGGTCAGATTCTTAGTAAGAGCTGAGAGTATTGGGAAGTTGCTTAGTCCAGAGGCATGGCCCCTGAAGGCAGAGAGAGGAGGGAGGGTCCTGGGTTCTGGTCCTAGCACTATTATTGACAGACTTTGTGACCTGGACAAACTGAATGGATTCTCAGTTGTTGTTTTTTTTAATTTACAAAATGAGGTAGTTAAATGTAACCAGTGGTTTTTAGCCACATCAGCCATTTCAATGTCTGCCCTTTCACTTTAAGCTCCCTTTTTACTATTTTGAAATATAATTCAGAAATAACATGCTACTTATATGCATACGTAAAAATTAATATAGTACCTTAACTGTCATATAAAAGAAAAATAAAAGGAAAGTATTTTACATAAAACAAACTGTATTTCAAACTGTGAATGCTCAGGCCCACCTATACCAGATGGCATTTTAAAGTAGTGAGACATTTGCAGCTATACATAGAATCACCATAAATGTGACAGCAACAAATGCTACAACCATGAGTGTGTGGTATTGGCCCTCTTTATCATTTTTATTGGCCATCAAATACAACTAGTGGCATTGCTGTCAGAAATGGTGATGTTCCGAAATTGCGAACATTTCTTGGTAAAGTTCCAAACAAAATGAAATGTGATCCTCCCTTCTTGGTTGCTTTGCTTAAAAAAATATTAGTATATATTTAAACTTTGCAAAAAAAAAAAAATACCATGTGCTTATATATAGAAAAGAGTTTTGATCTAGGCTTAGATAATTAAATACCTGTTTTTCACCTATGTAATTGATTGGCTGGATGTGGGAAAGTCAAGGAGGAAGTGAGATAGTTCTGTGTGGGTGGGATTCTTCTCCTCATTGCATGATGTTGAGTATCTCTCACCACCACCCACTAAATGCTAGTAGGTTTTCTCCGAATTATTGGGAGAACAACAAAAATACCCACCACAATTTTCAAAACACTCTTGCAGGGGACAGGCAGTATTACCTCCCTTGAGAATTGCTGAACTAGATGATATTCTAAGTCTGTAGAGGCTCTACCAAGGGCAGATCCAGTTACTGTGAGGTACAAAGCTCATTCAATTTGGGGCTCCTTCTTTAAGCAAAAAAATCAAAATTACAAATACAAAATTAGGTATGAGCATGGACATTTATTTACACTGAGAAAAATTGCAACAAAACACAATTTTAAAAGCTGATAAGTACCACAAACTGATAAGTATCATAAATACCTAATATATTTTTAAATAATTAACTGCCTGATATACTTTTATAATATTTACTAGAGGCCCCGTGCATAATTTGTGCATGGGTAGGGTCCCTAGGCCTGGCCAGAGATCAGGGTTGATCTATGGGGCAACTGGCAGGGTGATTGGGGGGTCCCCACTGGTACCCCCCTTGGCTGGCCTGGCACTGCCTGCTTGCCGGCCTCACCTCCCACCCCTACCGCTGGTCGCCTCTCTCTGCGGGGCAACCGGTGGGGCAATCTGTGTGTGGTGGGGTGTCCTCTAGCACTCACATTGGCTGGCCTGGGGCCTGTGGGCTGGGGGCAGCTCCTGCATTAAGTGTCTGTCCCCTGGTGGTCAGTGTGCATCATAGTGACTGGTTGTTCCACCGGTTGTTCTCCTTTTGGTTGATTTGCATATTAGGCTTTTATTATATAGGATTTCCCTTAATTTTTGGCAGCATATTTTGATTATCTCTTCACATGACAATGAATATCATTTTCTATAGATAATTCAATCTTTTCTTTAATATGGTTGATAAAATTTTGTTTCTATCAGTAATCATTTAGAAAGTCTCTTTTAGCTTCCCAGCTCATTATTGATTAGCATGTAAATTTTTGGGATCACTATCAATTTTGTAAAAACTTCTAGTTTATTTTCTTCATTTTTTTGTATTTTTATTTATTTTTTTATTGTTTAAAGTATTACAAATAGTAGTACATATATCTCCTTCCCCCCCCCCCCGCCATTGACCTTCCCCCAGCCTCCCCTACCCCCTGTTGCATGCTATCATCCCACCCCCCCAGTGTCTTGTGTCCATTGGTTGTGCTTATATGCATGCATACAAGTCCTTCGGTTGATCTCTTTCCCCCACTCCCCAACACTCCCCAGCCTTCCTGCTGTAATTTGACTGTTTGATGCTTTACTGCCTCTGTATCTATCTTTTTGTTCATTGGGTTATAATGTTCTTTATTTTCCATAAATGAATGAGATCATGTGGTGTTTTTCTTTCATTGCCTGGCTTATTTCACTTAACATAATGCTCTCCAGATCCATCCATGCCGCTGCAAATGGCAAGAATTCCTTCTTTTTTATAGCAGCATAGTATTCCATTGTGTAGATGTACCACAGTTTTTTAATCCACTCATCTGCTGATGGGCACTTAGGCTGTTTCCAAATTTTAGCTATGGTGAATTGTGCTGCTATGAACATAGGGGTGCATCTATCCTTTCTGATTGGTGTTTCTGTTTTCTTGGGATATATTCCTAGAAGTGGGATCACTGGATCAAATGGGAGTTCCATTTTTAGTTTTTTGAGGAAACTCCATACTATTCTCCACAGTGGCTGCACCAGTCTGCATTTCTACCAGTAGTGCAAAAGAGTTCCTTTTTCTCCACATATTTGCCAGCACTTGTTGTTTGTTGATTTGTTGATGATAGCCATTCTGACAGGTGTGAGATGGTACCTCATTGTCATTTTGATATGCACCTCTTGGATGATTAATGACTTTGAGCGTGTTTTCATATGCCTCATGGCCTTCCTTCTGTCTTCTTTCAAAAAGTTTCTATTTAGGTCCGTTGCCCATTTTTTGATTGGGTTGTTTATCTTTCTTTTGTTAAGTTGTATGAGTTCCCTGTAAATGTTGGAGATTAAATCTTTATCAGTGATAACATTGGCAAATATGTTCTCCCATATAGTGGGCTTTCTTGTTGTTTTGTTGATGGTTTCTTTTGCTGTGCAAACGCTTTTTATTTTGATGTAGTCCCATTTGTTTATTTTCTCCCTACTGTCCATTGCCCTAGGAGCAGTATCTGTGAAGAAATCGCTTTGGCATATGTCTGAGATTTTGCTGCCTGTGGATTCCTGTAGTATTTTTATGGTTTCCTGTCTTATGTTTAAGTCCTTTATCCATTTTGAATTTATTTTTGTGTATGGTGTAAGTTGGTGGTCTAGTTTCATTTTTTTTTTTACATGTATCCGTCCAATTTTCCCAACACCATTTATTGAAGAGACTATCTTGACTCCATTATATGTTCATGCTTCCTTTGTTGAATATTAATTGAGCATAGTGGTTTGGGTTGATATCTGGGTTCTCTATTCTATTCCATTGGTTTCTATGTCTGTTCTTGTGCTAGTACCAGGCTGTTCTGAGAACAGTTGCTTTGTGATATAGCTTGAAATCTGGTATTGAGATCCCACCTACTTTGTTCTTCTTTCTCAGGATTGCTGTGGCTATTCAGGGTATTTTTAAATTCCAGATGAATTTTTGGAGAGTTCTTTCTAGGTCTGTGAAATATGCCGTTGGTATTTTAATGGGGAGTGCATTGAATCTATAGATTGCTCTGGGTAGTATGGACATTTTAATGATGTTGATTCTATCAATCCATGAACATGGTATGTTCTTCCATCTGTTTATGTCTTCCTCTATCTCTTTTTTCAGTGTCCTGTAGTTTTCTGCATATAGGTCTTTTACCTCCTTAGTTAAATTTATTCCTAGGATCTCAATTTTTTTGGTGCGATGGTAAATGGCATTGCTTTTTTAGTCTTTCTTTCTGTAAGTTCACTGTTGGTGTATAGAAATGCCATAGATTTCTTGGCATTAATTTCTAGTTTCTTTTATATATTATATATTATAATATTTTATATATTATAAATATATATTTATATATATAATATATATTATATATTATAATATGTTTAATATATATTATAAATATTTATATATATTATATATGTTATATATAATATATATTATATATTATAGTATTTTTAAAAAATTGGCCCTACTTGGTTTGGCTCAGTGAAAAGAGCGTCAGCCCACAGACTGAAGGGTCCCAAGTTTGATTCTGGTCAAATGCACATACCTCATTGTAGGCTTGATCCCAGGCCCTGCTCAGGGTCTGTGTAGGAGGCAACCAATCGATATGTCTCTCTCACATCAATGTTTCTCTCCCTCTGTCTCTCCACCTCCCTTCCACTCTCTCTAAAAATCAATGAAAAAATATCCTCAGGTGAGGATTAACAATAAAAACAAAAATTTATACAATAGCCAATCTTAAGTATTCCTCTAATTTATCATACTCAACTGGTGTGTCGTTTATGTTTTCATTTTAGTAGCTTAATATAAATTTATATTATCTTCACTGAAGTCAGTATTTCATGTCAAGACAAAAATTTCGATAAATTATATTCTGTATGATGCCCACCAAAATAGAAAAAAATGTTGTTTTTATAATTGTATTGGCCTTATTACCAAGTACACTTCTTTTAGGAGAGGAATTCTCTTTGACATGGCAGCAATGAAAACTTTATCCTTCATTCACAATTTTACATGTCTGATGATTGGAAGAATTTTCCATAGACTAGCTTCTAGTTATGCACATTCAAACCTTGTTTCTCCTTTACTGTGCACAAACTTCTGGGGCTGGGTGTCTCAGCACATGTTCATATCATGACATGACCTTAGTTCTGTACTTTCATGCCAGGAAAGACACCAGGTGAGTCAGCAGAATGGGTAGAAGGGATATTCCTAGAAGTTGTTCTTACACGGGCAGTGCAAACAAAAACTTAACTCTACATAGAAATGAATTGGAGCTATAAAAATATTTCCCAAGAATGCAAAACTAAACGTATCCACAATTCAACTTCTTTTTATTGAGATTCCCTAAATGGCCTCTCCTCCAATGGTACCCAACTCTCAAAGAAGTGTGTTAGAAGGGAAGTCAGAGTGGAAAGATAAAATTTTTAACAGTTGTGATTGAAGTATTTTACTTCTGCAAATGACCTACTTAAAAATGTGTGTGTGTGTGTGTGTGTGTGTGTGTGTGTGTGTGTGTTTATTTATGAACACATTGCTTAGAGCCCCTTCCAGGGCTTTGAAAGGGGCCTGCACATACTTAAGCTTCATTAGCCTCATGACAATCTGATGTTAACACTCTATGATTCTATGAATTAATTCCTAAATTTGAGGATAAGGGGAGTTGGGATGGGAACCTTTTCAGGGATGCTCATATTGTATAACATATAGTGCTTCTTCTATTTCTGATAAGACAGGATTTTGTCCTCTAATTACATGGCCTGTTGCATTCTTTTCTTAGGATGTTCATAAATTCTAGGTGATAAACCACTCAAAAATTTAAAATATGTTTTATTGATTTTTTTTTTTTGAGAGAGGATGCACCCTGATTGGTTATTGAACCCACAACCTAGGAATAGGCCCTGACCGGGAATGAACCCACAACCTTTCCTTGTACAGGACAATGCTCCAACCAACTGAGCCACACTGGCCAGGGCACCACTTAAATTTTTATTTTTATTTATTTATTTATTTATTTTTAATTTCTTTATTGATTAAGGTATCACATGTTTGTCCTCATCTCCCCATTCCCATCCCAAACCCCTCCCCATGCATGCCCCCACCCCCCTGTTGTCTGTGACCACTGGTTAGGCTTATATGCATGCATACAAGTCCTTTGGTTGTTCTCTCCCCCTTACCCCCCCCTCCCCTACCTTCCCTCTGAGGTTTGATCGATGCTTCCCTGTCTCTGAGTCTGTTTTTGTTCATCAGTTTATGTTGTTCATTATTTCCCCTAGATGAGTGAGATCATGTGATACTAGAAATACACTTACAAGAACCGAAAATGAGACAAGCAATAATGGTTATGCTGAGAGGCAAATGAATCAGTCTGTAGTGAGTTTCTTTCTGGGCCAACAGTTCTTTTGAGTCCCAATTTCAATGTCAAACAGTTCTGTATGTGTACATGTCAGCAATGATATTTCAGTTCTGGATGGTGGAAAAATGGTGGTAATGCAGGTCCGACCCTCTCTGGTTTGGTCCTGGGCAACCTTCAGCGATACACAGCTGCTGACTGCTAGTATGGCAAGGCGTCATCAGTGTCTTCCATCTCTGGACTGTTTCTCTTCTGTCTTCATGGCTGGAGCAGTCCTGTCAATTCCTCTCTGTTGCAGGAATCCACATGGTCTTGGACCACTTCAATGTTTAAAGCAAATTTTTACTACTGGCAAAGGAATAAATATATTTTAAAAATTTAAATAAAGCTAATAACAAAAATCAGTGGTCCCATGGCTTCTCCTAATCTAAGAAGCAACCACCTTCAACTTTTAAAGCCATTTATTTCAGGTTTTCTTTGTTTTTTTTTAAAAAATATTTATATACTATGGCCTCTTGGGTCATTATTTTAGACATTATTTATTATCTCTATTATAATAGATGCAAAGGTTAGCTTTCAGTTTCCTATTTTCTTTCCTGGAGACATCCTTTGGGCAGCCTTCTATCCTTCCCTCCTACGCTGGACCCGCCCTTCTCTCGGCCCACAGTACAGAGTTTCCCTAGGCCCTCTCTTTGCCATCACCCTGAGAATTCCTTTTACCCCATCTCTCTCATGTATTCTAGCTCCTGATTTCTGGCCTTCATATCTTTTTTTGTTCTTGGTTTACGCCTCTATTTTGATGAAATACATCTTCCAGTAGCTTTCTGAAAAAGACTGTATGGGAGATAAATCTTGAGAAACTGCAAATTCTAAAATTCATACTTTTCATCCATGGTTGTCTGGGTGTAGAATTCTAGATAAAAAAAATAATTTCCTATCACATTGAAATTCTGAAGGCATTGTTCCAGTGTTTTCCAGCTTCAGTGTTGCTATTGACAAATCTGATACCATTTGACTCCCAGTTCTTACTAGGTAAGCTGGTCCTTCTCTTTGGTTGTTTTAGGATCTGTAATTTAATCCCAGTGTTCTGAAAATTTATAATAATTTGACTGGCCCCTGTTGTTTTTCAGTCATTGTGTTGGATGGTTAGTGGGTGGGCCCTTTCAGTCTGGAGGATCATGTCCTTTAATTTTTGGAAATTTCCCTGTGTTTTTAATTTTTTGGATAATTTCCTTCCCACTGTTTTCTTTGTTCTCTCTCTGAAATTATTATTTAGAAACTTGACCTTCTGGATTGTTTCTTTTCTTTCTTTTCTTTTCTATTCATTATTATTGTCCTTTAAAAAAAAACTTCTATTTTTAAGGAGATTTTCCTAGATTTCAAATTTTATATTTTTAATTTGAAGAGGTTTTTTTTCTTGGATTATTACTTTAAAATTTTTATATATAATAATCCCATATATATTATTTCAAGGATGAAATATCTTTTTCAATTTATTTTTGAAATTTGTAATATTTTCTCCTACTTCTTGGGTTGTTATCTGTTTGTTCTGAGTTTTAATTTTTATTTATTATTTTCTCCAACAGTATTAGAAATATTTCTAGTATTCCTCAAATGATGATCCTAGGCTATCTTTTCATATTTAAGGATGAGGTCTAAATATGAGTAGAATGGTATGTGATACAAATGTTTGTGTATTTCAAAATATATCTGGAACCCTACCATCCTATCACTGTTACCATAATCTTTTGGTTAAAATCAAGTCACACATCCTATCCATGCTCAAGAGGAAGGAATTACACAGAAGTGTGAACCTCCAAAGTTGGGTATCATAGGGTACCACCTCAAGTCTGTTTTTCTCAAATGACCTACAAGGCCATACATGGTCTGGCTCCCTATTACCTCTCTGACCTCATTTCCTACAGTCGTCATTCTTATTCACTCTGCACAGCCACAGGAGTCTTAGGGATTTGGCACATCTCATTCCCTGCCTGGAACTCTCTTCTCATGGCTCATCCTCTAACCTCTTTGCAGTCTGTGTTTGAGTATTACCTTCTCAGAGATTACTTCTCTGACCACCTTATTTAGAATTCCTGGCACTCTCTATCCCCCTTTGCTGTTTTATTTTCCTTCATATATACCAGTGGTCGGCAAACTGCAGCTCGCGAGCTGCGGTTTGCCGCTCTGTTGACTAATGAGTTTGCTGACCACTGATATATACCATACCATTTACTTACTTGTTGTATTTATTGTCTATTATTTTCTACTAGAATGGAGGCTGTATGAAAATAGGGATTTCTATCTGTTTTATTCACTACTAATCTCTTATAGTTAAAATATAGTAGTAACTTCATAAATATTTATTAAATGAATGAATGTGTATGTGCAAGTTGCTTGATGAGCTTAGCAATAGGACAATTGGACGTGTGTCTGGCTAGCTTTTCTGGTGTGGATCCCCATATGTCAGCATATGATCTCCACAGGTTTTTGCTGAAATTTCATGCAGTTTCTCTAAGAAAGGGTCATCCAATCTCCTGCCCAAGAGGTGTAAGAATCAGCTGTAAGAATCTTGGTTGCCATTATTTTATAGCTATGCAGTGAGAGGGGCGGAAGTTCTCATAGTTTGTAGGTTTTCACTTGATCTCCCAGTTTGTAGTTCTGTTCCTCAACAAACACTTTCTACTGTCCCAGGCTTAATGTCCTCTATCTGAGTTGAAAATGATATAATATGACATATTTTTTTATTTACTGTCTCTGGTAGGAAGGGGAATCAATTGAATATGCCAGGTGGAGGTTGAGATCTTACCTGCTGCCTCTGGCTCACCCTTGCCTTTAAAGCTTTTTATTTATTGATTGATTTTAGAGAGAGGAAGTGGAGAGAGAGAGAGAGAGAGAGAGAGAGAGAGAGAGAGAGAGAGAGAGAGAGAGAGAGAGATTTATTTGATGTTCCACTTATTTATGCATTCATTGTTTCAGTCTTGTATGTGCCCTTACCAGGGATTGAACCTGCAACCTTGGCATGTTGGAATGATACTCTAACCAACTGAGCTACTAGGCCATGGCCCTCAACCCTGCCTTCTATTTCCTGAATTCATCCAAGTTCTCGAGGGTGTATGAGCTTCTCTTTCACTGGCAGCGTCTTTTGTATGCCCTCAGGTTTGACCTTTCTCTGTTCTGTGAAGTCATTCATCCTTCCTCCATCCACTTTCTGACTTTATATGGAGTTTCTCTTTCTGTTTCCTTTTCTTCACATTTTGGAAAGAGTCTTGAGAGGAGAAGAAGGCCATATTGATACTAAAAATCCTTAAAAAATTTCATCCAGATGTTTGACATCTCCTTGGGGATAGGCTTCAAGTCTAAAAATAGTAATGGCAAAAGGAAAATCTTATCAGAGGCAGCCTGATTCTGTACTAAAGGTGAACATTAGGAAAAGGATTCCAAATAATCAACGTGTTAAATATGATTGGAGGAAGAGGTGAGAAGTACTATCTATAATCAACACTTCAGATAATTCATACCTTTTGACAGTGTAATTGCCATCATAGAACTCTGTCTTAAAGAAATAATCAGAAACTTGGGCAAAAATAAAAGTGTAATAGTTTATCACAATACTAGTCATTTGATCAAAACTGGAGAAACCATAGCAAAATAAAACATGATACATTTATTGGAATATTATAGAGACATTAAGAGATATATTTTTGAAGGTACTTTTGAAAAATCAAAGAAACCCAGAGATTTTTAAGACTGTTTTGATGGCATGAGAAAGAGCTCACCCTATATAAAATGATAAAAACAAGATGAGCAGTTATTACTTTTATTGTAAGAAAGCTTTTTAAAGGCACAAATAAATTAGAAGACATTTAATCTATTTTAAACCATTAAAAATATTCTTAAGGTACACCAAGTGAGAAGTATATGCACCAGAAAGTACCAAATTATGATTTATAATTTAGTTCACAAGGAAGTGTCTGTTTCCTTTCTGAGGTACCTATTGCTCCGACAGGTAGATGTGAAAGGGAATAAAGCAGTTACTCCTTTCCAAGGGAACCAGTTACTTTTCATTCAGACTGTTTGGTAAATTTATAAAGGCCTTCACTTTCCAGATTTCCAAAATAATCTTTGTACATACTTGAAAAGAATGGCCTTTTCCAATAGTCTGCCAAGCGTTTAAAAAAAGAATGGTTCTTGACCAAGTTTGGAAAAGCTACATTAAATGTTCACTACACATAAAATCCATGTACTCATTTCATAGAAAAATTCTCCAGCATGAAGGCTGTATGCAGATAACAGGCACTCTGATGTTAATTATTAATGTAAGAAGAGTTTAATTCAGGAAAAATTTGTTTATTTAGTGAAAATGTTAGTTCTTGTTTTTTAACTCTTCACTGCATAACATACGTGTTGGGAAATGTCATGGCTCGGGAAATAATCAGCACAATGAATTTTCATGCTCAGCCTGCATTTATCTATGGAAGGCATAGTACCTATGAATCTAGTTACACATAACATAGCAACTTTCACAGGAGTAGTAACTATGAAAGTTCCAGGAGGGTACCTCTAGCCCTTGTGGGAAGCAAGCGCTAGGATGATAAGCAGAAGTTACAATAGGGTATGCTTTTAGTCCCTGTCTGTTTTCCTTCTCTTATTCTTTCTGTTCTTTGCTCCAAGCCCTGCCCCCCAGCTCCATTGGAGGAGAGGTACTGTTTGTATTTGCTTTTCCAGCTCCAGAGGAGCTTCTCAAACACTCACAGCCTGACACCGACTACACAGTTATCTATTTCCATCTCCCATCTTTCACAAAGTAAGGTGCTATGTGAGATGCATGGCCCTAAGGAGTTGGGCACAGTCAGTATATACCCTGTATAGTGTGGTCAGGCAGGGTGAGAGATTGTAGGGCTAGGTGCCATAGGGACTCACTTCTGCTTTGGGCATTTAGCTTTTTGGACTAGGGAGATTTTCATTTTTTGTTAGCTTAAATTTTATTGTTACAGCCATGCTTTGGTTTTTACTCATGAAACTGTGTCTATTGGATCAGGCTTAGCAAGCAGACTTCTCTGCCCCTGAAAGTTAAGACATTGACTGCTGCAAACTTAGATGTGAGCTTTCCCTGCATTTCTGCAGAATGGCAGGGTTGGTGTGGCAGAAATGTTAAACACAGGTACTTTCACTAAAAGGAAGGAGAAGAAGGAGAAGAAAAAGGAGAATAAGAAGGAGGGGGAGGGGGAGGAGGAAGATGAGATGGAGAAGAAGAAGAGGAACTACTAATGAAAAATAGATTGAGATTCTCAGTTTTCATACATTTTAAACACTTCAGGTGTCTTTGTTGAGAAAATTGTACTGACCAGAGAAAAATATCTGAATCAGCCACTATAGCACTTCGATAGACCAGATCTTTTATTTCTCTGATCCACCTTTGGAGGATCCAGTAGCTCTTTAATATTCTTGGATCCATGTGGCAGAGGTTGTGGCTTTTTAAGTTTTCAAGTTTTAGTTAACTTGAAAGGGGCTGTTTGGGATGACCATAGCATATCCATAGTTCCATTATGAAATCTTGTTCACAGGTTTCTAAAAATGAAGCAGAGCATTCTGGAAGCCAATGCAATACTCCTGGCTGTGAAGGTGAATTTAGTGTTAACTCAGTCTGCTTTGGACCTTCACAAGGAAATTTCATTTCTGAGAGGCACTTAACATAACACTAAGCACACAGTAGGAGTGTAATACACAGTGATTCCTTGAATGATGAATCTTTGGGGAGCAATGCTATTATGTTTTTTTGCTTTGCTTTGTTAACTCTTGCCAGAGGATATTTTTCCATTGATATTTTTAGATAGAATGGAAGGGAGAGGGAGAGACAGAGAGAGAAACATCGATGTGAGACACATCAATTGGTTGCCTCCAGCATGTGCCTGACCAAGGTCAGGAATTGAGCCTGCAACTGAGGTATGTGGCCTTGACCAGAATTGAGCCCGGGACCCTTCAGTCCACAGGCTGACAGTCTATCCATCGAGCCAAACCTGCTAGGGTTGCTATTATGTTTTTAAAGAATTCCCATATATTATGTAAAGCAGTGATCTTTTGAACAACTTGTTTGTGCAGCTACATGGGACTGAAGGGCTACAGCTGAAAGCAAAAAGGGTCTACCCCACTCTACAAGGAGAAAAGGTAAATTTAGATGCATTTTACAGCCCATCCTGAACCCCTGAAGCATTCTCTGCGCACTTGGTGCTCATTGTTTTCCCTCAGCTTTCAGATCTTACAGCCTCTGCACACAGTTGAAGACTGTTAATATGTACAAAAGCTACAGCTGTGCTTGGTCACTACTTTGTGCTGGGCGCTGTACTAGTGCTAGATGTGCAGAGACATACCGACTCCTGCCCTCCTGGATGCTACAAAGGAGAGAGAAGGGCAGACAATATAAGTTACAAGAATGGACAGTTCATTGAGGATTTTCAATTCATTTGGATATAAACTTGAAATAGCTTTATCCACCCCCACTCCCAGTGACTGCTTTCACTCAATTTCATACCTCTTAGTGAATGTTTGACAGATCCTATAACTTTCCAGTCAATTTGAGTGGTTAAAATGCAGCCCAGGCAAGTTTAAAATTCAACCTGACTTCTTATTAAAAGAAAACCCTTCCTCCAATGCATGTTGTACTCTGTTAAGCCAGCCCATCTGGGAAGAGATTCTCAGGGGATGTGGTGGGTCTTTTTTCCCAGGGAAACTTACAAGAGCAAAGTTAGAGGGATGAAATATGTCTGTACCTCAGCTGGTCTCAAGGCTGCAACCAATCACCATTTCCTTCCTCTGTACAGGTTCTAAATTCCCCTCACCCCTGGCTCGCACAGCTGCTGGCTTACCTTCTGTGGTGAGGGCTGAACCCCTGGTCATTTCTGAGATCCAAGACTGCTGTACTTGCCAGTGTATCATCAAATGGAGAAGGGGAATACCAAGAGATGTGCCAGTGGGTCACACTGTGCTGAGCACACTCTTCCCTGTCCCTCTTGTGTAGTAGCAGTTCTGCCTCCTGTTTTCTTTTTAAATTTCTTTATTGATTGAGGTGTTACATATGTGTTCTTATTCCCCCATTCCCCCCCTCTTCCCCCCACTCATGCTCTCACCCCCCTGTTGCCTGTGTCCATTCGTTAGGCTTATATGCATGCATACAAGTCTTTTGGTTGATCTCTCCCCCCTACCCACACCCTTCCCTACCTTCCCTCTGAGGTTTGATGGTCTGATCGATGTTTCTCTGTCTCTGGATCTGTTTTTGTTCAACAGTTTATGTTGTTCATTGTATTCCATAAATGAGTGAGACCATGTGATATTTATCTTTCTCTGACTGGCTTATTTTGCTTAGCATAATGCTCTCCAGTTCCATCCATGCTGTTGCAAATGGTAAGAACTCCTTTTTTAATGCAGTGTAGTATTCGATTGTGTAGGTGTACCACAGTTTTTTAATCCACTCATCTGCTGATGGGCACTTAGGCTGTTTCCAAATCTTAGCTATGGTGAATTGTGCTGCTATGAACATAGGGGTGCATCTATCCTTTCTGATTGGTGTTTCTGTTTTCTTGGGATATATTCCTAGAAGTGGGATCACTGGATCAAATGGGAGTTCCATTTTTAGTTTTTTGAGGAAACTCCATACTGTTCTCCACAGTGGCTACACCGGTCTGCATTCCCACCAGCAGTGCACGAGGGTTCCTTTTTCTCCGCATCATCACCAGCACTTGTTATTTGTTGATTTGTTGATGATAGCCATTCTGACAGGTGTGAGATGGTACCTCATTGTCATTTTGATATGCACCTCTCGGATGATTAATGACTTTGAGCATGTTTTCATATGCCTCATGGCCTTCCTTCTGTCTTCTTTCAAAAAGTTTCTATTTAGGTCCATTGCCCATTTTTTGATTGGGTTGTTTATCTTTCTTTTGTTAAGTTGTATGAGTTCCCTGTAAATGTTGGAGATTAAACCTTTATCAGTGATAACATTGGCAAATATGTTCTCCCATATAGTGGGCTTTCTTGTTGTTTTGTTGATGGTTTCTTTTGCTGTGCGAAAGCTTTTTATTTTGATGTAGTCCCATTTGTTTATTTTCTCCCTACTGTCCATTGCCCTAGGAGCAGTATCTGTGAAGAAATCGCTTTGGCATATGTCTGAGATTTTGCTGCTTGTGGATTCCTGTAGTATTTTTATGGTTTCCTATCTTATGTTTAAGTTCTTTATCCATTTTGAGTTTATTTTTGTGTATGATATAAGTTGGTGGTTTAGTTTCATTTTTTTGCATGTATCTGTCCAATTTTCCCAACACCATTTATTGAAGAGACTGTCTCGACTCCATTGTATGTTCATGCCTCCTTTGTCAAATATTAATTGAGCATAGTGGCTTGGGTGGATTTCTGGGTTTTCTATTCCGCCTCCTGTTAATGAGCAAGAGCAATGACTCTGCCAGTATGGTGACACCTTTCCTTGCCTGGTGGTCTTTTGGGACAAGGAACTCAAAATGACTAGGTGGCAGCTGTAGCTTAAAGTTTAGTGGGACCCTCTTGTCTCCCCTGCTGGAAGTGTTATTCCTAGGGAAACAGGACCTTTAGTCCCATCCTTAGTCTGAAGTTGGAGGGAGAAGAAACACACATTCTGTTAGTGGGTCACTGGGGGTGATAGCAAGTGGGGACACTTCTACTTTTATCCCTTGGTTCCCAGACCCTGTATTCTTCCTCTTGGAACACAGCACAATGTAATGGTCATTGCTTTAGATGTAAGCTTTGTGTGTACCTGTGGGTATCATCTCTAATCGGGTGCCTCAGTTGCAGCTTCAATAGGCTGTTACATCACTCTGAATGTGGCAGCTTCTAGAGAGATGAACAACATGATTGTACCAGAGGGTCTCATGGTTATGTGCCTCACCTCCTTTGCTGTAGAATGAGTCCTTTGGTCTAGTGCACCGTTGTGTAGGAATCTGTGTTGGTGGCACAAACACTCTGTAAACCCTCACATAATGGTGCTGGCCAAGGCCATGAAGGCATGAGAGACAAAGGTAAGCTATAAAATCCCAACAATGAATTGCTGCCCCCTCCAGATAGAAGGGGTTTGGTGCAATCAACTTGCCACCAAGTGGCCAGTTGGTCTCCCTAAAGAATGATGCCGTATCAGGCAACAATATTGGTCTCAGTTGCTAGCAGTTTAGATATATGTCAGCATCAGTGGCAAGATCAGCCTTGGTGAATGAGAACCCATATGTTGGACCCATGCATGTCCTCTATCCCTGAGCCATGACTACTTCATTCATGAGCCCATCATGCCAGCACTGGAGTGGCCAGAGGCTGGCTGGTTCATCTGGCCACAACGTTCTGTCCACTTGATTGTTGAATGCTTTTTCTGTGGTGGATACTATCTGATGAGCATCAGTATGGGATATAAATATCTTTACCCGTTGTCTTTCTACATATAGTTCCATCCACATGCCTCTTCTCCAAACTTCCTTGTACTTGCATGCCTGTAACCAACCTGTCAGGTCATCCATTTCTGCCCATAAGTTTACGTATATTCTCACTTCAGGCAATTTTTCTTTCCACATAATGGATGGCCAGGTGTAAAACACCTAGCTGCTTTCAGCATTACCCAGAGTGCAATAGTGGTCCATTTTTGGCTTTCACCTACACATCAAGTCACTGTCTGTGAACCATACTCTGTCCTTTTCCTTCTCTGTCAGCTGTTCACAAAGGACCTTCTAGGTGGCCAAAGTGGTGGATGACCTGGGGTCTCAGCTACCTGCTTCATGCAGCTGTTTTATGCCCTCTGTCCCTGCTCATGCTCACCCTAGATATACTACTTCAGTCTTATGATGTATCACTGTTGGGCCCATTCTAACAACTTATGACTTGGTGGGCCTAACAGAACCCTGTTCAAGATGGGCAATTTAGCCATATGGTCATTCAATGTCTTATGACCACTCTATCTCTCTCACAGCCCAGTAGCATACTAGAGGAAATTTAAAAAATGGTTTATAGTTCTCTGTTGCAGATATCATGGCCTTGCTTCAGAACTCTTGAGATTTATGTTGTGAATCTTCTGCAGGAGTTTATAGTAAACTCCTCATGGCATTTCCACCCCATCCCCACCCCCATCACCAAATCTACTTCCAGAATCATAGATTCTGCCAGGTCAGATGGTCCAAGTTACAGAGCTGAATGCATCACTGCTTGGACTCTATTTTATCTTATTTTATTTCATTTTATTTTAAAAAATATATATTTTATTGATCTCAGAGAGGAAGGGAGAGGGAGAGAGAGATAGAAACATCAATGATGAGAGAGTATCATTGATCAGCTGCCTCCTGCATGCCCCCTACTGGGGATTGAGGCTGCAACCTGGGCATGTGCCCTTGACTGGAATCAAATCCACTGAGTCAAATCAGTTAGGGCTGGACTCTCTTTAGAGTCCTTTCCTACTCCAGACTCACTTACAACTTGAAGTCTTTCAGGCTACTTAGTAAATGAGTTTGGACCCAGACGTGTTTCCAGAACTCATGGGCAGACATGGTCAAGGAAGATGCCTAAATATATCCAAGCAGGGAGGTTTTGTCAGGGGAGTGCAAGAGAAGGAGAGTGGCAAGAGTGTTGAGGGTATTTGCAAGGAAGTGATTATAAAGATGGAACATGGAATCCAAAGAGTATAGGAAGGAGTAGAGAGAGAGAGAGAGACAGAGAGAGAGAGAACTATTAATCAATTTATGAATGTGAGAGAGGGCATTATAGTTCCAGAGTGATGTTGAAGAATTGCTGTAGTTGGGTTACTAGAGCAAGTAGATAAAAAGAGTAGGAGGTTGGAGTTTGAATTTGGAAAATAACAGAAGTGATTGGACCTTGATAAGGTCAAGGATGTCAGTAATGGGACAGAGCAAAAGAGTTATTTGAAATTAGAAGACAGCGAGGCCAATACATTCCTCTGTTTTGTTTGTTAATTTCATCATAGTGTGTTTCTTCCGAAAGGCACTCAACACAGTGCTGAGCCTCTTGTGGGGATTCAATTTGTACAGGAGAACTACAGCCTTAAGATCTCATGTTACCCATGGAAAGAACAATGTGAAACTCTAGACCAAAGAGCTAGAGCTTTTTAAACTGAGCTACAGCATGTGCTCACCTATTAGCGGACAGTGTTACAGTTTGTAAGGAGGCCATGGAGAGTATATTTAACTATTTTGGATGTTTGCATTTGGAAGGGTGACTGGGGGACAGGAGACATGACAAGCACACAGAATCAGTACAGAGGTTTGGTTTTGTATTTCTAAACCAACCTTGTATACAGTTATTGGCTCATTATTTTTAATATCAAGGAAAGCCTGAATAGATGTTTCTTTTCTCATTGTGTCACAAATTTGTGTTCCTTTCCTTTCTTCTTCCCACAAAACTGGGGATGGCTTTGATTTTAGGAGCACCAAGAAGCCTCTGTAGCTGGGGTGTTCCTGTTGGGGGGAGCAGGTTTTCTTTAAAGTGATTGGCTAATGCTGAAAATTCCTTTCACTAATGTGGTGTTTTTCTTCCATTAAAGAAAAGGCTTAAAATGCAAACTCCTGGAAAGAAAGATGACATGAAGCCTTAAATACATAATAAGGTACAAATGAATGAAGATAGAGTCTTTTCCAAGAGAAAGGTATATGTATTTCTTTCTGGGAGAAAGGGGAGGCAGGGCAGAAGATAGCAATGAAGTGGGTATGGGGAGAAACTGCTCTAAGAGAAGCTGAGATGCAGGAATTAACTTTTTGCCTCGTGTTGGCTCTCGCTCCATCTTGCCTCTGGGTTGCAAGCTGAGTGGTGAATATTTTCTGTGATCTCCCAAGTCCTGATAGTGCTCTGGGAATGACTTTGAGACCGTTGGGCACATTTACCTCTCTAATTGGCTGTGCTCACTTTCTATCGCTCCTTTAGGAGTTCACCTGGTTTACCAAATTTACATTTCCTTAAATGCATGAAAATTCTATGTCCATCCAGTTTTCTTCTCTATGTGTTCCAAATCATTCTTTCAACTATTTTTTTGTGGCTCACATGCAGAAATGAGTCAGCTTACACAGGGACTACTCAGCCATCAAATTAAAATGGGACCTGTTCCAATGCTTAGAAAAGCTGAATTCTGAGCTTTAAAATAAGTAAAATCTTTTGAGAAGCTCTTTTCATGTTAAGTCAATAGGGATCCCAAAGATCTGAGTTTTATCAGGAAATAGTCATATGACCTTGGATGAGTTATTTTACTTTTCCAGAGCCTTGGTTTCTTCATGAAACATGAGAAAGGCTGCACGAAGGCAATTAAGGTATACAAAAGTGCTTGGTAAACTCGAAACTGCCCTAAGACCATTAGAGATGGCATTGCTAATGTTGCTGTGGACTCTTGGTAAATATCCCACAGTTCATAAGTGTTTTCGGAAGGTGATTGGGCTTTTTCTGCATTTGTTTGGTTGGTTTTTGCACCCGTTTTAGGTGGTTGAAGGCAATATTAGAATCATTGATGAGCTTTATTTCTGGCACACTCTCCTTCTGAAAGCTGACTTCCAGGCTCAAAAGATCTCTCTCAGAAGTGGTGTTGACATTTCTGGCTTTTTACTTCTGCTCTCCCTCGAGGCCTCTTAAATTTGAGAAGTAATTTAATTCCCCATCTCCCGTGGGGAGTGTTTGTTTTATTTTTTTGTCAAAGTGGACTTTTTATTATTAATGAAAAAATTTATATACACAAAATAAATAAGAATAAGTATATGTCATGATGAACAAACATAATGAACTTCTATGTGCCCATCACCCCAGATTCAAGAGTCATCAACTCATGGCCAAACTTCTGCGTTTTATAAACCTACTAACCCCCCACCCTTACCCAAGAGTATTTGGAAGCAAATCCCAACATTATATTAATTTACCCATAAACCTTTCATTAAATATGCATATACCCATATGCATGTATATCTCCATTATAATATCTTTGAAAATTAACAATAATTTCTTAACAAAAAATATTCAACCAGGATTCAAATCTCCCTGTTATGTCATCATTTTTTTCTTTAAAGTTTGATTCAGAATCCACACAAGGTCAATACATTGCAATTAGTAGAAGTTTCTCTTAAAGTCTTTTAATCCATGCCTCAAGGAAGATTCAGGTACAGGGGGAAACACTTCTTAGCATGTGAATGGTAGTTTTGGAGGCTAGAAGTCCAAGATCAAGGTGCTGGCAGATCTGTGTTTGGTGAGAACCCTCTTTCTGGCTTTTCATACATTTGCAGATGGCCGTCTTCTTGCTGTGTCCTCACATGGTAGACCAGTGGGGAGTGTTCTTGAGTTCTGTTTCCTCTAAGGTCTGTGAGGAGACTGCTTGCTCATTCCTAATCTTTTCCTTGTATTGTCAGAATTGAGCACAGTACTTGACTTCCATTTTTTGCAGTTTTCTTTTCTGTTAGTCTATTTTCTAGCCATTGTTGCATCCATCTTTACCTTTAGTTAGATTCAATGAGTACTGGACATGTGGTTCTTCCAAAATGTGTTTATAGCCCAGATCTTCCACTTCAGTCCAGTACCTTGATGGCCAGAATATGTAAGAGTTTCTCTCCTTTCTTTCCATTTCTAACCCTATGGCTACAGTTTGGCTAAGGATGCACAGAATTCTACCAATTTGTGTTTGGGATATATTGAGTTTACCAGCATCGGAGTCACAAGGTACAAATTTCCATCCCAATTAGCCATCTACTTGCTCTGGGCTATCAGGGGCTTTACTTTATCTCTCCGAGTCTCCTGATTCCTTATCTGTGCAATGGATGTCATAATTTCTTGCTTGTTTTACAGTTATGATGGTTAAATGAAAGAAGTTTTGCGATTTGTAAAGTATTATATACACAAGTGATCTTTGTCATTATTATTATAGTTATGGCTGATTTTCCAGGAGTTTACTATTAAAGTTACCAGTGATGGGGCTCTGAGATAGGCTGGCTCATTGGAACACAGGGAAGGGTGATGTGAGATTATTAGGGAGAGGACAGAGTAACAATGTGGAGCTGAGGTGCCTGAGATTCCAAAAACTGTGAGTGTGCTAATGAATAAGACTAGGACACAAGGTTGTATCTTTTTAATTATTATTATGAATTTATTTGAGCCAAACTGATGACAATTGCCAGGAAGCAAAATCTCAGTGGATTGAAAAAAATACTCCCACTAGGTCTATCTTGAGCCCCAAGACTGGAGTCCTATCCTCCCCGACAAGGCCTTCTCCAGTCTCTCTCATTTTCAGAGCTCATTGTCAGTTTCTGACTTCCTATAGTGCTGGTTATCCATACCATTTATCTGATTAAATCAGGGTAATCCATACTGTTTATCTTTTAATTTCCATATTCTTTCTCTCCTACCAAAGTACAAATGTTTAAAATCTAGACCATGTGCTTTCATGTCTTATTCCATAGTAATGGTACATCACAGTGACTTATATCTGGTAGGCATCATTATTGTGTGGTGTTCATACAAAGTTGGGCCATGTTTTTCTTTATTAAAGATTGGTGAGAAAATAGTCTTCTCTGTATGCTCTGATATTCTTAAAATTTTTTTTTAACAAAGTCATACATGAACATACATTGAAAAGTTAAATAGTGGTAAAAGACTTATAAAAACATAGTCCCTGCCAACCACACATTCTAACCTGTTCCCTAGAGCAGTGGTCGGCAAACTCATTAGTCAACAGAGCTGCAGTTTGCCGACCACTGCCCAAGAGTAACCACTTCTTAACTCTTTAACTGCTTTCTCCTCCATATTATTGTCCTTTATATTTATAAATAACACTAGAGGCCCCATGCACAAAATTCATGCACAGATAGGGTCCCTAGCAGCTACCAGCTGCTGGCTGGAACCTCCCTTCCTCTGGCTGCCTGTTGCTGCTGCCGGCTGGGGTGGGGCCGGCTGGGGGGAGGGGCTGTGGGTGGATGGCAGGCCATCCCCATCCCCTGGTTGAACTCCCAGTCGAGGGGACAATTTGCATATTAGGCTTTTATTATATAGGATTTGTATATACATATAGATTTATCCACCATATTTATAAATTACATATATGCCAAATAATATCCCATTGTCTGGATATACCATAGTTTGCCCACTTACTTGGTTGCTTCCAAGTTTTGATAATTATAAATATACTATAGGACTGGTGCACAAATTCATGCACATTGAAAGGAAATTAATTAGAAGAAATATTTTAATATTGCTATTCACCTTTTCTCTATAATAAAGTGTCAACCAAATTCATGATCGACAATGACAGATGGAAACACATGTGTGCGATTGGAACCAGTGAGAGCTTTATATATATAGATAAACTTGCTTAATTAGACCTCTTTCTGATTTAGCTAAACTTTTTCCAGGGAGAGGAAGCCAGGCGTTGCTATGTGATGTCATTACCCGGTGCCCACAGCCACTGTTTCCGGGCTGGGCTGGGCTGTGGGTCACATTTTGTGCCATGGGGTCTTGGCAGCATTGGCTGCAATTTGGTGGGCTGTTGCTCCGGGGTGGTGGTGGGGCCTGTGTCCCACTTGGGGGAAGCTGAGTGTTGCCAGGTCCGCGGTGCCGTTTCTTTGTTAATGGCCAGTGTGTGTCATGGCAGCTCCTGAGTTGAACATCTGCCCCCTGGTGGTCAGTGCACATCATAGTGACTGGTCAGATGGTTGGAGGGACACTTAGCATATTAACCTTATATATATATAGATATGTATGTATATATTAACATATAACATAAATATGTAAATAATATACATACATATTACTATCTCCTGGTTTATTAATTTTATATGTTATCTACCAACTTAAAAACTTACTAGATGGAGATTTTTCTCTTCCTTTCACTCCTCTTTTCTCTTCCCATAATCCAATCAATATAGTTAGTTGTATTTCAAATCATGGTTAACTTAATTGTCAATGTTCCAGTTATCTAATCCATTGCTGCTTAAAGCAACTACAATCATTTTATTCTCTCCCAGTTTCTGTGGGTCAGGATTGGGAAGGGTGTGACTGGCTGATTCTGGCTCCAGGGGTCTCATGATATTGTGGTCAGGAAGTGGATGGAGGTAGAATTGCAGGAGTTGGACAAAATGTCATAGAATTGGAATCCTACAGCATGTAACCTTCTCAGATTGGCTTCTCTCACTTAGTAACATACATTTAAGGGTTTCCCATGTCTTTTCATGGCTTGATAGATCATTTTTTTTTTAATGCCAAGTAATATTCCATTGTCTAGATGTACCACAGTTTATTTGTCCATTCTCCTACTGAAGGGCATCTTGGTTGCTTCAAGTTTTGGCATTATAGAGAAAGCTTCTTTAAACATGCCTGTGCAGAGTTTTGTATACATAAGTTTTCAGCTCTTTTAGGTAAATGCCAAAAAGAATGATTGCTGGATTATATGATAAAAATATACTTAGTTTGTTTGTTTGACCCTCTCAGCTTTTGCTATTGGCTTCAGGGGTATGGGAAGCATGCCTATGCCGTGAAGCCCTGCAAGATGAATTTTCTGCCTCCACTCTCCCAAGTCCCCTCTTCCGTGCTAAAGTACATGTGAAAGTGAAAACCACTGTTTGCACCCCTAACATTCTGAGCAGTGATGACACACTCACTTAAAAAAAAAAGAATATATTTTTATTGATTTCGGAGAGGCAGGGAGAGGGAGAGAGAGATAGAAAAATCAACGATGAGAGAAAATCATTGATTGGCTACCTCCTGCATACCCCACACTGGGGACTGAGCCTGAAATCCAGGCATGTTCCCTGACTGGAATTGAACCATGACCTCCTGGTTCATAGGTCATCGCTCAACCACTGAACTATGCCAGCTGGGCTTTACTCAGCTTCTTGAAACCTGAAGTCTCATGAGTTATTCTTACATGTGTTTAGATATCAATTCTTCTTGGACTAGGATAGTGTTTCCTTTGCATTCTCTCAACACCATGAATTTATATGAGCTGCATTAATAAAATGCATGTTGAAATCCAGGTGCTTTGGGCACACAAGGCTCTCTGAAAAATGTCCATGTTTCTGGCTGGTTTGGCTCAGTTGCTGACTAGCAAACAAACTTTAATATTCCTGTCTTCCTTGAGCCACTGGTCCTGGTGTCCACTTAGCCAGTTTTCTCACAGGGCTAAAGCTGATCCTTATGCTTCTCAGTGATGTGTAGATCATCCTGAAAGGTGAACATCTTTTCATAGACAAGGCTGAAAGTCTGAATGCTGTCCTAGGTTTTAGGAAAATTATCAGCCCTCAAGCTTTTATTTTTTATTTTAAATATATTTTATTGATTTTTTTACAGAGAGGAAGGAAGCGGGATAGCAAGAGTTAGAAACATCGATGAGAGAGAAACATCGATCAGCTTCCTCCTGCACACCCCCTACTGGGGTTGTGCTCGCAACCAAGGTACATGCCCTTGACCGGAATCAAACCTGGGACTCTTCAGTCCGCAGGCCAACGCTCTATCCACTGAACAAAACTGGTTAGGCAAGCCCTCAAGCTTTTAAAAACAGTGTGTGTGGAGTGGCCATCTTAAAGTTCAGCATTAGGAAAATAAATTTATTCTCAAGGTTTTCTCCTCTCTAAGGTGTTTATTTTCCTTTTCGTTAAAAAAATTTTTTTTATTGATTTCAAAGAGGAGGGGAAAGAGATAGAAAGATAGAAACATCAATGATGAGAGAAAATCATTGATTGGCTGCCTCCTGCACGCCCCCTGCTGGGGATCAAGCCCCCAACCCGGTCATGTGCCCTTGACCGGAACTGAACCTGGGACCCTTCAGTCTGCAGGCTGATGCTCTATCCACTGAGCCAAACCAGCTATGGTTCTAAGATGTTTCTGAGAAAAAGAATGTAAAACAGTGGCAGATCTGACCTACCAGAACCCTGTTCATCTTGAAGATGAATCTAGCAACCTGAGTTCATGCCACACATGTGCTACCTGTCTCAGAGAAAGATCCATGAATCCTCCTTAGCCACTAGCTTTCTCATCGACCAATAAACTCCTCTGTGCCTGGAAGCTGCCAGGCACGCAGACATTCTCGTGTGCCCTGGAAATATTGGTGTTACTGTGTAAAGTCTGTCAATCCAAGGATGAAGGGTGTATATGAGAACCTCTATTTTTTAATTAGCCTTCAGGACACAGCCTGCTCTTCATGCACTGTCACAACAAAGAGATCTTTATTCTTTGGGGAATCGGATTAAGATGTAGCAATTGAAATTGTGTACTTGTCATGTCTGAAACCACTTTTATCTACTGTTTCATCAGTAATCTTTGAGAACTGATCTCCAGTGCTGGCTTCCCCTTTTACTAGTTGTGTAACCTTGGGCACACTCATGTCCTAGCTTAGTTAATCTAGTTTACTCCTTTATAAGCTGAGGGTGATATTTTCCCTGACCTCCTACTTCAGAAGCTTTAGTGAGGCTTAAATGGTAGCATGGAAATGGAAAAGCATCATTAAAAATATAAAGATAGATTGCTGATATTATGGCTTAGAGATATTTTTCTTATGAGGAGGGGTAAATTAAAAAGTGAAGTCTTGGTTGCCTCCTGAGAGAGTCCAGTTCTTGGGGTAAACACTGAATATAGGACAATCTGGCACTGAGTTTGTGGAAGACTCTACCCCACTGCCTCCTCCTCCCTTCCCCCTACATCCCCTTCCTCCTTGCCCCTGGGTGGAGACAGTGATCCACACTGGGCAGGCCTCCCCTCCTCTGTGCTGCCAGGCCACCTACGCCTTGTCAGAGTGCTGACAATCAGCTCCCTGCTGCTTTCTCATCTTTTAAAATCCAATTAAACATCTCTGGCCACAGCATGACAATTGTCTGGACTCCACACAGTGAAACTTCACCTGAGGTGGCCTTAGGAAGCCAAAAGAGAAAAGCTCCTTTATTTTGGAAAGATCACACCCGCAGTTCCTGAGAGGGTAGAGCCATTGTGAGGTCTGGACACATGTTCAGACCTAGCACAGCACCAAACTGCAAGATGGTAAAGTTCATGTAGCAGATGTAACTGTGTCCACAGAAGCAATCTGGTGGTTTAAGAATCAGCAATGGCCAAGGTATATGTGAGAAATAGCAAGCTTGAGTGGAATGTCCCAGCAGGGAGGGATGCTGAAGGTTAAGATGGCCAGATTGTGGGGAACCTTGAAGCCAGATCATCAGGACTCTTATACTGAACTGTAGGGCATGACCTCTTGTGGAAGGCAGGAGGATTCTGCAATAGGTAGGGTGTTCTACCTTGCAGATTGGCATCTTTCAAAAATATTTAAAATTTTTTTTAGAGAGAGTAAAAGGGGGTGGGGAGACAGAGAGAAACATTGATGTGAGAGACACATCGATTGATTGCCTTCCACATGTGCCCCAACCAGGGCTGAGGATCGAGTCTGCAACCTAGGTACGTGCCCTTGACTGGAATTGAACCTGTGACCCTTCAGTTCGAGGCTCTATCCATTGAGCCAAACCAGCTAGGGCCAGATTGCCATCTTGTAACATCTTGCCATCACACATGGTTCCTGAGGTTAGTCAGTGCTTGGCAGGTCATTTGTTTACTACCATGTGGGGCAACGTAGGTTTACCATTGTGAGTACGCAAAACACAGAGTTTATTTTTGTATTATTATTTACTAACTATATTATTTTCCATATGAACAACTGTAAACCTACATTTGCCCCACCTTGTACAGTAGTGGCTCCCCTTAAACTTAGGAAATGCTGCATCTGGAATAATCAAAAGTTCCTTGTTCTGAAATGAATGCCACGTGGCTACTGGATCAGACAGAACAGGGAAGTTGACACTGGTCCTGAAACTGCTGCTAACCAGTTGGTCAGTGAAGAAATGCTAATCTCTTCTCGGGACGACAGCTGCCTTATCTATACAATAAAAGCCTAAGCAACTGTTATGGTGGAATGACCAGAATGACTGGTTGCTATGATGCGCACTGACCCCCAGGGGGCAGATGCTCAATGCAGGAGCTGCCCCCTGGTGGTCAGTGCGCTCCCATGGGGGAGCGCCGCTCAGCCAGAAGCTGCACTCATGGCTGGCAAGCGCAGCGGCAGTGGTGGAAGCGTCTCCCGCCTCTGCAGCAGTGCTAAGGAGCAGCGAGCCGAGCAGTAAGGAGCAGTGAGGCGGGCAGTAAGGAGCAAGGGGTCCCAGACTGCAAGAGGGATGTCCAACTGCCAGCTTAGGCCCACTCTCAGGGAGCGGGCCTAAGCCGGCAGTTGGATATCTCCCAAGAGGTCCCAGACTGTGAGAGAGTGTTGGCCCCCTCACAGGCTGAGGGACACCCATCTCCCCCCCAGTGCACGAATTTCATGCACCAGGCCTCTACTCAATAAATAAAATGAAAGGGAGAGAAACAGCTGGATCGGCATCTCTAAGGTTCCTCTTAACTTGAATGTTTTGAGAAATAGTTTCAGCTGCTGAAATGTTTACATTTTGCTTATTACCATTTGTCCTCCATATCCATAGGATCAAACTGTGGGACCAAGTTTCTGAGATGTTTTAAAGATAAAATAAGTGATGTAACAAAAGGTCCACTGATCTAATTTGGCCTTTACCAGGTGGACTTTCTGCATTTGGGGCATTTTGCAGAAAGGGAAATGGCTTGTCAGCAGCTGCAATGTGCCAACAGTGGTGCCCATATCTTCTCCATTAGTCTTCCTCCTGCTGCAGTGGCTAAGCTCATTGTATGATGCAATGATCACCACACCTCCTATAGTTGTGGGAATTTAGAGGAAAAGAGGACTAATAGGTTTTGGAGTGGTGGGGGAAGATTAATTGTAAAGGGGGCCTGGGCTGGATCCTGATAGAGGGGCCAGGTTTAACTACACACAGAGAAGGGATTCAGGCATGCCAAGTGAACCAGGTGGGGGGAGGCAGGGCTGGTGTGTGAGGAGGAGTCAGGAGCAGGCCTGCTGAGAGCAGGAAGCGGTGGGAAAGAGGAAGGCCTTACAACCACCAACAATCCCAAGTTATGCCCTGCTCCTATGCTTGGTGCTCTAGGACCCCAAAACCTGAAGTGTGGTCTCGGAACTAGAAGCATGGCATGCCCTGGGCTCATTAGAAATGCAGCATCCTGGGCCCACCCAGCTCTCCTGAATCGGAATCTTCATTTTAACCAAGAACCAAAGGTGACTCCTCTGCATCTTCAAGTTTGAAAAGTATAGTTTAGGACAATGATTCCCAGTGACACAGATGCCTGGGCCCTACCCCAGGCTCCCTAAATGAGAATTTTCTGGGGGTGGAGCTCTAAGAAGCTCTAACTTGTAACCTGTGTTAAGGAATACTGTTTTCATGACTGTAAGGCAAGAATGAAAATGTTAGAACAGAGAATAGTACAGTGAAAGGAGAGGTAATAAATATCGCTCAGGCAGCAGTGTGAAGAGTGTATGCAGGAAACAGAAATTAATGTGATGAGCCAAATACACAATGTGAAGAAGACAACTCCACCATGCTGAGTCTTGGTGGTTGAATAATTTGTTGTGCTAGAAGTTGCTGTGGGGAGCTGGTTTGTAGAGGATAATGAGACGTTAGTTTGGCTTAAGACATTTCCACTTAGCTTTGATTGTGACCACATCTGGCAGGTGTTACATGGTATGGCATTGGAGCTTAGGTTAAAGGTCAAGAACAGAAGTATAGCTTTGTAATCCATTATCACAGAGTGGGAGCCTGAGACATACAAATGGTACAAGGCGACTGGATGACTGAATAAAGACCTTTGTTGAGCATAAATTAGAATGGTAGGCTTGGATGAATTTTAGAAAACCCAAGGCCACACTTCTATGCATGAACCAAGTGTCCTCACGTCAGTGGTAGTGCACGGAATGCCTTTCCCGCTTGGCCTCAGCAACCCTCTGCCTGGAGTCAGGAAGGTCCATGCCTGGGCTATCGTGCACAGCCCCATGGAGGTCGCCAGAAAGGCCTGGCCTGTGTGAGTTCGCTGCCAACTCAGTTGCACACTTCCACAGTGGTATTTCCAGAGTACAATTTTGTGTAGCAGAGTCTCTTTTCCACGGCCAACAGAGAAGAGGTACACAGTGGGAGCAAATTGGGAAACTGCTAAAATATGGGAGCCTGGGATCACACTCTGCAGCAGGGCTCCAGAGCCCTAGCATCCCTCCCCTTAAGGGGGTGTGGGAGTTGAGCAGTGATGCACAGATCACCCAGCAGCAGGGTGCAAACCGGATTCAAGACATGCACTGAGATGAAAAAAGTAGGCTTGGAGTTGGAAAGTCAGGGTTTAAATCCCAGGAAGCTCTGCTACTTACTGGCAGTGGCCTTGTACGAGTTTCCTCTTCAGAAAAGGAAGAATTTTCTCTGCTTCATGGGCTGTAGTGAGCAAATGAAATACTGCATGTGACAGTGCTTTACAAACTGTAAAGTGCAGTATAAATACAATACTTTTTAAAAAGGGACACCAGAATGTCAAGGTCTTGACAAATTAAGGAAGAAGAACACCAAATGAAATTGGAAGACCCACTTCCATGATAGTTAGGGTATTTTCTATCTTTCCTAAGTGGCCCCAAAAGTAGGAATCTGCCCATTTGGTTCTGTCTCTGCTGTGATCTACTGCTTCTTCCTTCAGCCTGAGACTCCCCAAGTCAATCCTTCTGGTTTTTATGCACCTACAATGTACACCTGGGACTGTGTGCACTCATGGCCTTTGGGAAAATTGTGAAGGAAGTGAAGTTGCCTATAGTTACCCCAGGCTTGAGGACATGCTTCCCAAAGCAGGCGTGGGCATCCCACTTCCTGAGAACAAGGTGTTCGTGTTCTTGCCATCCCTCTCCCCTGCCAGAGAAGGAAAGGGCTGGCTGTGATATTTCCAGGGATATTGGCATTTCAGGGGAGGACTAAAGCCTTAAGCTGTGATGATGGAATTTCTGGCATCAGTGAGCAGGGTGGAAATGTGTAGAATTTGATATTTCTGGTATGTTTGAAACTGTACTACATAAGCTTCCATCAAGTTGTTGGGCTGGTCTTGTGGTAGAATATTTCCCAGGCTTCAGAGATGTCATAAATTGTATGATCCACAGTATAAGTGATCTGGGATTCTGTGCATGGATCCAGTCACATTACTTTGTTGGGATTCTGTGAGAATTGAGGAGAGAACAGAAGAGAATAAGATATTGTGCTCCTCACATGGTAAGTACCATTGGCATACAAGGGCATTAACATTCCTACACTGCAGAGTCTGTTCAGAATTATAGCAGCTACAGCCAGAAGAAATCTCATGAAAAGCTTTTCATCTGAATAGAGCAGTTCTAGTATCATCTAACTCCAGTGTGGATTAGAAGCACTTGGAGGACTTGATAAAGCACAGCTTGCTGGGCTCTCCCTGCGGAGCTTCAGATTCAGTAGGTCTGGGTGTGCAGAGAGTCTGCATTTCTAAGTTCTCAGGTACTGCTGCCATCGTGAGAACTGCACTGTGGAAACCATGGGTCTTTATAATTTATTTATTTTTTATTATTAGTTTTTAATCCTCACCCGAGGATACTTTTTCCTATTGATCTTTTAAAGGGAGAATAGGAGGGAGAGAGGAGAGAGACACATCCACTGGTTGCCTGCTGTATGTACTCCAATGGGAACTGGGGATCAAACCTGCAACCAAGGTATGTGCCCTTGACCTTGGGAATCAAATCCTTGACCCTTTGGTCCATGGGTTGATACTCTAACCACTGAGCAAACTGAGCTTGTTCTTTATAATTTATAAAATGCTCTCCCACACCCATCTCTTATGATCCTCTTACACTTTGTGACCTTATGAAGTAGGCACGTCACAGGTGAAGAAGCAAACTCAGAAAGACTTGACTGCTGGCCACCCAGCCAGAGACGGGCAGAGCCTAAAGTGGGAGCCTCTCCTACTGCCCTTCGCTAGTTCTAAAGTGTACCATTGCCAAGGTCTAGGATGCCAGCCAAGTGAAGCTAAAGCAAGAGCCTCAGTCTTCTGACTCTTTGTGTAGAATTCTTTTTACTCACATTGCCTTCAGTAGTCTATAGTGAGCTACAATAATTGGGTCATTTTGGAGATTTATGATGAGATATCTGGAGGAAGAAAAGGGACGGGGGGGGGGAGGGGGAAGGAACTTCTAAGAATAAAGGTCTAGGGGTGATGGAAGGAACCCAGTTAGGCAGGAGCTAGGAAAGGAAGCCAAGGAGAGGCCTGTTGAAGGGATGGGAATGGGGAGCAGCAAGTTAAGAATCTCATAAGGCCTTTTCTGCCACTTAAGCATCTAGCCTCATGGGACAAGATGTTCTGTCTGTTAGCCACTTGGTTACTTTGCCACCGCATCAAAGGTCTAGTCTGCTTTTGATGTAGTATGTTTGCAAAACCCTCCCATCCACCCTGGCTGGCATTCTTTGTTATTTACCATTAAAGTAGTGTCAGTCTTTAAAAAATTATGAAGCTCTTGATCTGTTTCTCTTTCAGCCCCATGTGTTCCTTGTATTTATCAAAATGGAACACTAACAAATATTTATTCAGTTTTATAGGCATGTTGACAATAAAGACTACCATGTGTGTCTCCCTGCCATGGTGATTATTTTGCTCAATACATGATTGACTGAGATGTCTTCAGTGTATTATAAACACATATTAAAAATAGCAACCTAAAAAAAGATAAAACTGACAAATAGAAAGTTCCATATTTTTGGATGCAATCCAGTGCCACCCTGGTTATTAGAACACGAAACAGATAATCCACTGAATTATCTAAGTTTGTATAATGATTCTCCTTCATGTAAGTGTTTTTGGCTCCTACAATGTTCCTCTCATTTATAAAAGTTTCTCAAATTGGAGCCTTTTAAAAGTTGCATTCTCCCCCGCCTCCTCCCTGATATGTATGTTCTAGTAACCTAGGATATATAAAGGTCTGACTATTTACCTAAATTTCAAACCTCAGGATCCAATTCAAATTTTTAGCATCTATTTATCACCATAATTGTGAAGCTAAGAGAGGTTACTGCATGAAAATACCACATTTTTGTCAAACAGAAAGAAAATGTTCCTAAATTGGCTAAGTACTCTCTACTTTGCTAACCAAAGTGGATTAAAAAGATACATAGAACTCAATATTTGTGCTGCTTATTTCTAAGGGTTTATTAGTAAAATGAATGAAATGCAGATTCTTAATATTTTGATTATTCACACTTAGTGCTCCCCCAAAACATTGATTTAGAACTTGGGATGGCTTATGTCAGTGAACAGGTCTGCAAATATGGAAGGTGCCGGGTCTGTGAGAAATCGTGTAAACAGGAGCCTTTTAAACTTCAATTTTTGTTTTGTGAATTGAATATTTAAACGATTGCTCTGAAGAAACAGAAGAGAAATTGTAATGTCGGAACTATAAAATTTCTGACATTTATTGACTCTCTGGATCTCCTGAACAACTTCCTGTCCTTGTAAATTTGCTCCTGTGGTTGATCAGATGCAGACTTGGGTTATTTTTCCATTACAGTGTGTGAATATATCAGTTTTATTTCCAGTGGTTAGCTAATGCTTTTAACCTGGAGGTGACTGTGCAGTAGTGTTGACTAAACCGCATGCTGGGCATGGTGTGTGTGTGTGTGTGTGTGTGTGTGTGTGTGTGTCTACTGTTACACTCAGCATGTGCCATGGAGTTGCACTTATGTGCATGTATGTAAATACCTGCTTTTACTATTATCTTTGTCCTTCTGCTCTATCTGTTTTGGGGGTTATCAGTATTGACTGTTGAATCTTAAATACTAAAGCATGTTCTGGAAATTAAAATGTAAGCAAAATACGAAGAGTATTAACGGCCCCCCCCCACCCCCCCCGCCCCAACTGTGTTCTATTGCTTTGGGACCATGTTGAATGACAGAATGCTGTTAATGAAAAGGAGAGCCACTACTGTGGATTTTATTTGAATAGGGGCAGGGATTTAAATTTGAAAGTCAGGGCATATAGGTAAGAACTAAGCCCAAGCAAAAGAAGGGCAGATTCCTGCCAGCACTATTTAAAAGGTGCCTTCCCTCCTTCTGCCCCTCCCTTTCTCTCTCTGTAACTGTATATTTAAATCACATAAGCTATATGATTCAACTTGATGGTATGTGTCAGAGACTCTACAACATTATTTTTAATCTTTGCAATAAATCAATAAGATGGGTGGTATTATCCTTGTGTTACCCAAGAGGGTGAGTTTCCCAAAGCAACCTAGCTAGTAGCTGACAACAGCAGGTATTGAGCCCATACTCATCTGCCTACAAAGTCTAGGCTCTCCACTACCCCATCTCAGAATGGCAAGAACTCTCAGAGATCATGTTTTAGAACCAATTTATATCACAGATGGAAAACTCAACACTCATCCCCTTCACTGCTTCCCCCAGTTAGCATGGAAAATGGGGTGATGTTGACTGTATGTATTGGACTCTGCCACAATTTCCCCACTGGGGAAAAAGAGAGGATTTGCCGCACCAGAGAGTGGTGGATAAAACTTAATGTTAGGGTTAATGGGGATGGAAATGAACCAGTTAAAGAAACTGGAATTACTTAGTCTGATGTGAAATGTAACTCCTACTCTTCAAGTGAATAGTTGATGAAGGATAAAGACCAGCTGGGCTCTACTTTCCATGTGGCCAAAGCAAAAACAAAGGCCTTTACGTTTTGCTGGGTGGGGTATAAGTCAGTTGGGATTAAGAAGCCCTGATGTTGGGTGTGGGTTAGAGTAGGAGGCGGGTGTCTAATTAGCACCACAGGATAGGTGACCCCACTAGGCTAGAGGCTGTATTCAGCAGGTCTTCCTGCTTTCCTTGCTTAGAATAGCATTGCCCCTCTCAATAACTATAATTAAGAAGTAACATTTTTTTTTAAGATTTTAAAAATGATTTTTAGGGAAAGAGAGAGAAACATTGATCAGCTGCCTCCTGCATGTGATCATGCCCAAAACCCGGGCATGTTCCCTGACCAGGAATCGAACTGGCAATCTTTTAGTGCATAGGATGACACCCAACCAACTATATACCACATTAGCCAGGGCAGAAGTAATATCTTCTTAATTGATCCATCAGAACATCCTACACCTACAAAATTTTTCAGCACCTGATCCATTCTGCCTGCCGGGATTAGAGCTATTTTCATAAAGCACAACTCTGATAGCATGTCTCTGCTCAGCTCAAAAACAGCCCACAACCTGGTGTTGTTCAGTGGTTGAGCATTGATCTATGAACCAGGAGGTCACAATTCAATTCTAGGTCAGAGCACATGCTCCGGGTTGCGGCCTTGATCCCCAGTAGGAGGGCGTGCAGGAGGCAGCAAATAAATGATTCTCTCTCATCATTGATGTTCCTATCTCTCTTTCCCTCTCCCTTCCTCTCTGAAATCAATAAAAAGATATTTTAAAAAATGGCCCCAGAATAGCTGTTTTCAAAGTGTGTTCTATGGATAACCAGAGGTAAGGTTGCTAGTTGTAGCAAATAAAGCTATAGGGTTACCAATTACATTTGAATTTCAAATAAACAACAAATAACTTGTTAGTATAAATATGTCCCATGCAACATTTGAGTATCCTGTATTTTATCTAGTAATTCCACCTGGGGGATCTTAAAACCTTTTCAAGGGGTCTTGGAGGTCAAAACAATTTTTATAACATTAAGACTTATTTTCCACTGTGTGGACATTTGCACTGATGGTGCAAAATCAACAACAGAACCACTAGTGTCAAGGCAGTGAGACCAAAGTGTACTGGTTGACATTGTGCTATGTACAATCTCTGTCATGCACTCACAGTAAAAAAAAAAAAAAGGGAAAAAAAAGGGAGGGGACAGTTTTACTTAAGGATCTCTTTGATGAAGCAGTAAAAAACGTTATTTTTATTAAATCTCAACCCTTGCATAGATGTGTAGATGTCTCTTCATATACTGGGTGACAAACTGGGACATATGCATAAAACAGTTTGCTGCATATAAGGCTTGTCTCACTTGTGTGATGGTTTGAGGTGAGAAGCTGAGTAGATTGCTTTTTCATGGAATACCATTTTTTACTGACAAACTTTGGTATTCAGACCTAAGTATTTGGCAGATATTTTCCTGAAAATGAATGAAGTGAGCCAGTCACCTCAAAGAAAAAGCCTGACAGTATTTGTGCCAGTTATAAAATTTACCTTTCAAGTGAAAATTAGAATTACACTTGAAAAACTTCTACCACTGAGAACTTGACATCTTCCCAATACTTACAGCCTTTCTAATGGGATTGGTGGTGATAACAATGAAGGTTGTTTTTCAATACTATCTAATGAAATGTTTCGACATTTGGGAAGTCTGTGTAACTCATTGAACCAATATTTTACAAATAACCAATTCATGATGTTACCAAAATATACATGGGTAAAAATATCCATTCAAAATGCATTAGGAGCTGTTAGATTTTAACGTAACAGAGCATGAAAAGTTTCACTGATACGGTTTCAAATTACACATTTCAACTAACCTTTAAAAGTTTAGTTTTTAAAAAATTGATTCCACAGAGGAAGGGAGAGGGAGAGAGAAATAGAAACATTAATGATGAGGAAGAATCATCGATCAGCTGCATGCCCCGCATTGGGGTTTGAGCCTGAAACCCAGGCATGTGCCCTTGACCGGGAACTGAACCGTGACCTCCACGTTCAACCACTGAGCCACGCAGGTTGGGCTAACAGTTTAGTTTTGGTTTCATAGCAAAGAAGAATATCCACATAGATCTGAAAAAGCTATTAAAACAGTTCTCCCTTTTCCAAATGTGTGAGGCTGGATTTTCTTGATGTATTTCAACCCAAACATTCTGTCACTACAGATTGAATATTGAAGAAGATATAAGAATCTAGCTGCCTTCCTTTCAGCCAGACTAAAGAGATTTGTGGAAATGTAAAAGAATGCCATTCTTCTGACTATTTCATTTTGGAACATTTAGTTACTTTTCTTACAAAAATTATGTTAACATGCAATGGGCTTATTACTATTTTAAAGTGAATTATAAGTGATTTTTATTTGTTCCCAGTCTGAACTTTGAATATGGTAAAGATCAGTTAATGTAACTTACATAGCAAGCAAAAGCATTTTGGGGTCTACCATAATTTTTAAGAATGTAAAGGGTTCCTGAGACCAAAAGCTTCAGAACCACTTGCTTACAAGACAACACCCAGAATGGTGAGCGAGTTATTGGGGACTTACCACCATCCTACTCCATCCTGCCTTTGCAGCCTTACTTATTACTATTGTTTCTGAAGGACCCCCAGATCCCAGCCTAACCACCTAGTTATTGATTTCTGCACATGTTCTGGTCTTTTATGCCTGACATTCTTCTACTTGGAGCACATGTCTCCACCCCCTTTATCCACCTGCCTGGTGGTTGGTGGGTCAGGGACATCCTCTGAGCACAAGGGCCTGATGCTGGAGAGACCCAACCTCATAGTTGGTTGATGGGTATGTTCTGCATATGGCCTTCAGGATCCGTTTATTTGCCTTCCTTAATTAGAATTCCTGGAGTGCAAAGGACCAAAATTTTCTCTGTTTATATTTTTTATCATCTAAGGGCCAAGTGTCCTGCCATAAACTTTATGGGATTTTTGTAAATATTAGCTAACAATTTCTAGTGATATCTGTGGGCTTTTATGATCCTGTGCAGACTGATCAGAGTATTTAGTGTGTCTGCTGCAAGCAGGACACTGGGCAGTCGAGAGAGGGGCCAAGAAGGTGATATTTGCTTAAGAATCTGCACTATGGTTGGGGAGATAGGATTTATAGCCAAGAAGCAATCAAACAAGACACAAGGAGGTATGTAATCCAAGGAATAACTAGGTAATGTAGGCCTTTGAGGAGGGAGAGATGGGGATGGGGAGCACATGTGTGTTTGCAGTGGTTGGAGAAATCAGAGTTGGCTTCTCAGAGGAGGCAGAGACTTGTAAGGGACTTAATAGGGAAGGTTTAGTTAGGGGTCAGCAAGGCAGGATTTCAGGTCAGCGAACAAACACAACACAGGGCAGAGAGTCAGAAATGAGCACAGCATGTTCATGGCCTAATGAGGAGACTGCTGACCACAGTGAAGGTGAATGGTGCGAAACGATGAGGCTGAAAGCTAGTTAGAGGAGCTTAGATTGGACATGAAAGGAAGGAGAAACCAGCCTTTTTTTTTTTTTGGTTAGGGAAGTGACATGGTATTTTTTGAGCATGGTTATTTGTGGAAGGAAGAATGCAGATGGGGCATGTAGTTAATTACCAGGGGTGTGAGGTGGTGAGGCTCTGAACTAGGGTATCAGCAAAGTTCTTTGAAATGAAATACATGCAGGTAACCATATCTAGAATGCCAGCTCAGCGGTGCCTTTAAATAGGCGTGTTTTATATGTTAAGACATAGGGATTAAACCTCCACAATAATGTGTTAGTGACATAATTGGGTCTTATCGCATGTGGCTGATTTAGAACTAAAATCTTTTTTTTCTAGCCTTTCCTCATGTCTTATTGTGTCAGCCACTAAACAATTGTGTGTAGTTTGGGGAGAGTTACTTCATTCCTTGCTGTCTTGGTTTTGTTATCTGTGAAATGAAGGTACTGATATTATCTGTCTCATAGCTGAGTTATGAAAATTATGAGTTAATACACGTAAACTACCTATACTAGTGCCTGGCACATAGGAAGTCTTTAAAAATATTAGCTATTATTTATTTATTCAGTAATTTGCATTATTATCAGAATATAAATATTTAAATTACCTAGTGGGCCAAAGCATTCAGAGCTGTGCTAAATCAAGGTCCTCAAAAAAAGCTTCCTGGAGACAGTGCAAAGATGAGACTCAGAAGCTGGGGTGGAAAAGATTAAATATTCTAATTCCATAAACTCATTAAGATCTAAACTGTAAAACCTGGGGACCCAAATCAAAATGTAATCACGTCACCAGCTTAAACACAGGCTCCCACTGCAGAGAAGATAAAACTAGTCTCCTTAGCAAGCCAGCAAGCCTTTCTCCCACTGGCTTTTGGTGGCCATCCCAGACTTCCTCCCCGAGCCCAAGTGGCCTGCACCTCATATCCCATTTATGCCCTATAACAGTGGTCGGCAAACTCATTAGTCAACAGAGCCAAATATCAACAGTACAACGATTGACATTTCTTTTAAGAGCCGAAAACCGACTTCTGCGCATGGGCCACGAAGTTTCAATTGCACTGTACGTGCGTGCCCGCACATGGTATTTTGTGGAAGAGCCACACTCAAGGGGCCAAAGAACCACATGTGGCTCGCGAGCCGCAGTTTGCCGACCACTGCCATATAACGTCAGTCATCTGTTTTTAAAAGACTATTTTTTAGAGCAGTTTTGGGTTTATAGAAAAATGTCACAGAAAGTACAAAGTTCCCCATATACCCTCTCCACAAGTTTCCCTTATTATGAACATCTTGCATTAGTGTGGTACATTGTTATAACTGATGAACCAAAATTGATGCATTATTATTAACTAATGTCCATAGTTTACATGAAGATTCATTCTTTGTGCTGTACATTTCTATACATTTTGACAAATGCAAAATGTTCTATATCCACTACTACAGTATCATATAGAATAACCTCACTGTCCCCAAATTGCCCTGATCTCCATCTATTTATCCCCTCCCCTTCTGTTTTTAAGAATCAGTAAAAATCTTCTCTCTTCTGTGAAATGTTTCTGTTCCACCAATTAGAATGACTTTTTTAAAAAATAAATCTTTATTGTTCAGATTACTACAGTTGTTCCTCTTTTTTTCCCCCCATAGCTCCCCTCTACCTGATTCCCCACCCCACCTCAATACCCTTACACCCCGTCACTGTCTTCATTGATAGGTGTAAGATTTTTGTCCAATCTCTTCCTGCACCCTCACACCCCCTTCCCTCTGAGAATTGTCAGTCCACTCCCTTTCTATGTCCCTGATTCTATTATATTCACCAGTCCATTCTGTTCTTCAGATTTTTTATTCACTTGATTTTTAGATTCACTTGTTGGTAGGTATGTATTTGATGTCATTTTGTTTTTCGTAATTTTTATCTTTACCTTTTTCTTTTTCCTCTTCTTAAAGAATACCCTTTAGCATTTCATGTAATCCCGGTTTGGTGGTGATGAACTCCTTTAGCTTTTTCTTGTCTGTGAAGCTCTTTATCTGACCTTCAACTCTGAATGATAGCTTTGCTGGGTAGAGTAATCTTGGTTGTAGGTTCTTGCTGTTCATCACTTTGAATATTTCTTGCCACTCCCTTCTAGCCTGCATAGTTTCTGCTGAGAAATCTGCTGACAGTCGTATGGGTACTCCCTTGTAGGTAACTAACCATTTTTCTCTGGCTGCTTTCAAGATTCTCTCTTTGTCTTTTGCCCTTGGCATTTTAATTATGATGTGTCTTGGTGTGGTCCTCTTTGGATTCCTCTTGTATGGGATTCTCTGTGCTTCCTAAACTTGTAAGTCTATTTCTTTCACCAGGTAGGGAAAGTTTTCTGTCATTATTTCTTCTAATAGGTTTTCAATATTTTGCTCTTTCTCTTCTTCTGGCACCCCAAAAATTCAGATGTTGGTATGCTTAAAGTTGTCCCAGAGGCTCCTTACACTATCTTCATATTTTTGCGTTCTTTTTTCTTTTTGTTTTTCTGGTTGGGTGTTTTTGTTTCCTCATATTTCAGATCTTTGGTTTGATTCTTGAGGTACGTTGATCTACAGTTGAGTTTCTGTATATTCTTTATTTTAGACAGTGTATGCTTAATTTCTGATTGGTCCTTTTCCATTTTTTTTTTTTGGCATTCTCATTAAGATCCTTAAAGGTCTCACTAAGTTCCTCAGAGGGTTTTAGAAGATTCTTGAGCAACCTTATAAATGTGGTTCTGAACTCTGTAATCCAGTAGTTTGCTTTCCTCCATTTCTTTCATTCGTGACATGTTTCTTTGTCTCTGCATTTTGGCTGCTTCCCTGTGTTGATGGAGTGGCTTTGTGTGGTAGGTGACCTATAGGGGACAGTAGCTCAGCCTCCCCAATCACCTGAGGTGGACGCTCTTGGTACACCCCTTTGTGGGCTGAGTGCACAGTCTTGGTGTAGTTAAGCCTTGATTGCTGTTGGTACACTGGGAGGAATTGACCTCCAGGCCAATTGGCTGTGAGGACACGCTGTGTCTATAATGGAAGAACTGCTGTGCTGCAGACACGCTTATGGTGCAGGACTTGTTTCAGTGGGGCTTTGGTGCTCACTGAGTCTGCCTCTTGAATGTGTCACTTATGGATGTGAGGAGTTGAAATCTGGTGTATCACACTGACCACTAGGTACACTGGCTTCTGGATCTCCAATGGGGTGTAGGTCAGCTACTGTCTGAGGCCACCCAGCAGGAGCTACAGTGAGAAGTACAGTTTTCTTCTCTTTGCTTGGGGTTTGGAGGTTTTGGAGCTGTTTGACCCAGGCTGCAAGTTTGCTAGGTTAAGCTGCGATAGGGCAGGCCATTCATATGCTAAAGTCACTGTTTGGAGCTTGGGTGGGTTTGTAAGTTGTGCAGGGCAGGGTCTCAGGGCGTCACTAGGCTAGGGCGTGGCAAACAGCGATGGCTGCCAGTTAGCCAGCTCTGCGTCTCCAACCATGTCCCCGCGCCCCATGCCCCAGCGCAGTAAACAATTATTCCTGTGTGCAGCTCTGCAGGCAAGCCACCCTCACTTTCCAACCTGATGTTAGACAGTCCAGCTTCTCCCCATAGGAGTTTGGGTCCCCCGCGTCTCCCCAGAAACTGGAGTTCAGAGTAATTGGGGGCTTGTCTCCCTTTGGGTTGAAAAAAACAACGTCTGCTGCCAACCCGGATCGCACGCCTCTGTATCTCAGCTTTTCAGCGCTTGTGCACGTCTCAATGCTCTTTTCTCTTTCCTTCTAGTTGTAGAACTTCCACTCAGCCAGCTTTCCCGTGGTTCTGGGTGATAGACGTTTTGTCTTTTAGTTGTAGTTTTGAAATTGTTGTGCAATGCAGCAGTTTAGGTGTTTACCTATGCCGCCATCTTGGATCCTCTAGAATGACTTTTTGATGCTTGCATAGCATCCTATCTAATAAGGAGGGAATATGCTAATTAACCATCAATCCATCACAAAGATGGCTGCACCCACAGCTGAGGCCAAGTTCCCATTGCCTTAACAAGCAATCAGCAGGGACCTGAGGCTACACCCTCCCCCATCCCCGTGGGGCTTGACAGGGGACCTCAGGCCATGCCCCCCACCTGGCGGGGCTTGATGGGGACCTCAGGCTGCCTTCCACACCCGGCAGGGCTTGACAGGGACCTCAAGGTGCACTTCCCATCCTGGTGCTGGGCTAGGGGACCTCAGGCTACTCCCTCTGCCCCAGTGCCAGGCCAGGGGACCTCAGGCTGCACCCCCCACCCGGCAGGGCTTGACAGGGGACCTCAAAGTGCATTTCCCGTCCTGGTGCTGGGCTAGGGGACCTCAGGCTACTCCCCCTGCCCCAGTGCCAGGCCAGGGGACCTCAAGCTGCACCCCCCACCTGGCAGGGCTTGACAGGGGACCTCAGGCCATGCCCCCCGTCTTGGTGCTGGGCCAGGGGACCTGAGGCTATGTTCCCTGCTGGTGGGGCTTGACAAGGGTGGGACTAGTCAGGTCTGGATCTATCCCAATGAGGGGAGTGGGGTGGCCGGGTTTGGGTCTCAGGCAATTTTGAGGCGCATGTGGGTGGGTGGGGACTTGACTCTGAGTTCCGTGGTGTGCCCCACACTCTGACAGGAGGAAGGTTTTCATATATATTTTACTAATTTTCTTTGATCTCTGACACTTCTATTATATAGAAAGATCAAACAGCAATATTAAATTATTTCCTCTAATTAATCCTCTTTTAATGTGCACGAATTTCATGCACTGGGCCACTAGTTCTTTTATAAGTTAAAAAATATTTTTATTGACTTTAGAGAGGAAGGCAGAGGCAGATAGAAACATCAATGATGGGAATCACTGATCACCTGCCTCCTGCACAGCCCCTACTGAGGATTGAGCCTGAAGCCCAGGCATGTACCCTAACTGGGAATTGAACTGTGACCTCCTGGTTCATAAGTTCACCTTCAACCACTGAGCCACACTGGCTGGGTGCACAGCATTCTGTATACCTTTTACATACCTTATGCTCTGTATGTATTAGAGGCATACACACACTTTTCTTCCTTTGTCCTTGTGGGAGAGGCCAAGCCATAGAATTGTCCAGATAACACCTAGCCTAGACCTAGTTCTTAATAGATCTAGAATACCGGGTGAACTGAACTGAATTGTGAGCAAATATTAGGATGGGATTTTGCAGACTAGGTCTCAAGTGAAAGGTGTACTGTGAGGTCTGTGCATGCTGCAGGACTCAGGGGTCGGAGGATGAGAAAATCCTTTGAAAGCAAACGGGCTTAGAAGCTGCCTTCGGTGAGATGGCCCAGGCCAGCTTTATATTACTACTAGGCCACAGGGCTCTTCCCCACTTCTCCTCCTCTTCTCTCCAAAACAAAACAAAACAACAACAACAAAGGACAAGGAGCCTGGTTATTTCCATCCTTCCAATCCAGGCCCCTGGAGAGTCTTTTGTTTGGTCCTCACTCTCTCTTCCCAGGTGGCCCCCAACAATTGAGGATGCCCAGTGTGCCTTCCTTGGTTAGGGAGAACCTTCCCTTAATTTTTTATTTTCTTATTTCACGCCTAGCCTTTTGCTCTAAAGACACTGTTTTTAAACACTCCAAAACGCAGCAGGAACATGCAGATCTGAACAAAAGCAAATAAATTGAATCTTGTGAAGTAACAAAGCAGACACCCTTCTCCAACAGCCGCACAACACTAAATGAGAAATATCAGTCACCCAATGGACACAGTATTTCCCCTTTACACTGGAGCTGCTGTTGGCACCCCCCTCCCTTGAGACAGCGAAGGTAACATAAAACAAATGACTCCCCTCGGCTCCTACGCGGGAATCAGCAGTTTTAGCAGCACCACTATTCCTTTAAGCAACACAAGCTTTTACTTCCCTGTACCTGCCTCCAAACACAAATGGGGAGGAGGTGGATGTAGAGAAAGGGAGAAAGAGGGGGAGAAGGAGCAGGGGGAGAGAGATGTTTCCCTGGTCGAAGCGTCTAGAGCCCAGTGGCGCCAGAACCTGAGCAGGGCGAGGGCTGAAGTGGGGTATGCTATGGAAACCCAGTTGGTTAGATCTGAAGGTGCTGTTACCTGGGGCAGTGAGTGCTCTCCCGGAGAACCCGGCTCTCCTATTCTTCCTCCACCCCACCCCCACCCCCGCAACCAGAAAGAGTCGGAAGAAAGGGGGGCGCCTGCCTGGCTCGGGAGCCCTAAGGTAGCTAGAGAACCCTCAACACCTGAGCGTTGACGCACCCGTGCACTTGTGCTTCCAAGGGGCGGGGCCTCCTTCAGGTGTGCAGAGGGGAGGACCCCTGGCGATGAGCGGAGGCTGGCTGCAGGAGCCCTAGCGATCCATCCCCCGCCCCGAAGAAATGCCGGGGGAGGCGCGGTTAATCCGCACACAGCGTCTGCGAGATCCGCAGGCCCTGCCCGCCTCTTGGTGGTGGTGGTGGTGGTGTGTGTGTGTGGGGGGGCCGGAGGCAGGGGGAGAAGGGGTGAACACACTGTGGCGTGGAGGGGGTTAAGCGGGCGGCCCGCGGCTGGAGCGCGCTTAACCCTTTGGCGCCCGTGGGTCAGCTGAGCCAGGCGGGGCGGCAGCACCCGAGTTCCACGCGGCGGCCACCCCGAGCGCGCGGGCCGTGCGGGGAGAGCCCTGGGCCGGGCAGCCGGCCGCTGGGGCGCAGCGTGGCCCGTGGGAGGCTCGAGGCGGGAGGGGGGAGGAAGGGGGACGGCGGCGGCGGGCGCGCAGCGTCGCCAGGGCGAACCGGCGTGCGGCGCGGCGCGGCAGGCGCGGAGCGAGTGAGCGAGCGAGCGAGCGCCTCCGTCCCCGGATGTGAGCTCGGGCTGCCCGCGGTCCCGAGCCAGCGGCTGCGCGGGCGGCGGCGGCGGGCACCGGGCACCACGGCGGGTGGCGGGCATGGGGGACGCGCGGAGCGGCCCCGGCAGCCGGGTCAGCATCGCCGCGGCGTTCCTTCGCTAGAGGAGGGGACCAAGCCAATTCTCCTTTGCAGCAAAAAATTATATGTATATATTATTAAGATAATATATACATCTGGTCTTATTTTTTAAAAAAGTTTATTTTGCTCCATTTTTGAAAAAGAGGGAGTGTGGGTGGCGAGCGGTTTTTAGAAATTATTTTCTGTTATCTGTCCCCGTCCCTCCCCACCCCCTGCTGAAGCGAGAATAAGGGCAGGGACCTTGTCTTATACCTATCGGTAACCCCTTACCCGCTCCACCCCCGCCCTTACGCCCAGCACAGTGCCCTGCACTCAGTAGGCGCTCAATAAATGTTCGTGGATGATGATGATGATGATGATGAAAAAAATGCAGCATCAACGGCAGCAGCAAGCGGACCACGCGAACGGTGAGCAGCCAGAGCCTGGGCACCCGCTGCCAAATCTAATCCTTGTCATGGTCCTCCTCTTCCCACCCCTTCCTCGTTCTCACCCCTCCCGTCTCTGCTGCGCTGGGTGGGTTGAGGGGGTTGGAGAGGATGTTTCTGGCTCGGTGTCATCTACAGAAAGGGGATATGCGTGACAGCCACGCCGCTCTCCCCTTCAGGCCTCGAATGTCAGAGTTAATTCTGCATTTGTGGGGTGGGGGCGGCCGTGGGGTCGGCGGAGTGCTGTGTAGCAGGGGAGGGGGGCTTCGCCCCGAGGTGATTTGGGTTCGTGTCCTCGGGCTCAACTTTCCTCCAACGCTCCTGAGCGATGGAAGACGGGTGGCTGTTAGTCTTCAGCCGGAGCCCCTTTTCCAGCCTCTTCTCGCCTTCACCTCGTTCCCAGCCCCTTTTTGACTAGGAACAAGGTCTCCGGTGGCATCCTCAAAATTCTAGGATTGCTGGGTTTCACCCTTCGCGCCGTTGTCTGAAGCACACCCCTCCCCCTGAGAGGGAGGCCAAGTCTCCGGAATCGCTGGCCAGGGTCGGTGGAGTCGTATTCCTGCTCCCACTGCCGCTGTGCACACGTCGGTAACCTAGCAATGCCCGGAGAGCCGCCGCTGCCGCGGGGCTCCCTTCCCCAGCTCCGGCCGGGCAGGCACCACGTGCAGCTACCAAGCCGCCGGGTGTGCGGGGTCGAGGGAGGCTGGAGCAGCTGCTGGCCAGCCCTCCTCCTTCCTCCTGGGAGGTCGCCGGTGCCCTCCACAACCCCTGTGGTCTTGCAGCCTTCCCAGGTGAGCGCTCCCCAAGGAAAGGCTGGGCGCCACACCTTTCCAGGCCCGGACTGTCTTCTGCCCGCCCCGGTGGGTGGTCCCCTTCCCAGGGCGCTGGGCAGGCAGACCTGTGCTAGCTTTTACTCTCCCATGTTCTGTACTTAGCAAGAATTGGTTTTGC
The DNA here is from genome assembly GCA_026230045.1 of Corynorhinus townsendii. Classification (NCBI taxonomy): domain Eukaryota; kingdom Metazoa; phylum Chordata; class Mammalia; order Chiroptera; family Vespertilionidae; genus Corynorhinus; species Corynorhinus townsendii. The sequence goes on from JAPDVU010000006.1 coordinate 42,283,647, forward strand.
AAACGCCCGTCCCTCTTCTTCGTCTTTCACCACTCTCACTTTGACTTCTGTCTCAGTAAGACGGTTGTGACCCTTTTTAGGCAGGTGCGGGGGAGGCCAGCTTAGGTAGTGGCCTGACCCAAAGCCAGAGGGGCGTTGCACGTCTCTCTCCTGGGGGTTCTGCCCTTGTGCACCGGGATGCCAGCTACACTAAGATGATTCCTGCTTAGGCCTCGAGGCCCCCTGGCATCGTCTATCCAAGGCGCAGGGGTGCAGGCTGCCTGCCTTGTCTGTTTCTCTGGATGCTGGCTTGGCTGCTGCGGCTTCAATTTAAAATGCAAAAAAGCCCTAAAGATGTTTTCTGTTTTCGGAAGCCTGTGGAGGAAATGAGTCCCAACCATCATGAATTTTCATTTGCAGGAAGTGTCAGTGCATAATCTAGATATTTGTTACGGGGCTTTGGGTATGGCTCTGGTGCCAGTGGAGATTTCTTTTTTCCAGCTGAAAAATGAATTTGTGGCTGTGGAAAGATTTTGGAGTAACACTCTGAGAATGATTAAGACTATTGAATTATTGGCATTGCCTTTTTTTGGTGTGTGTGATGGTGGTAGTTATTGTAGAGAAAAGCTGTTGTACGTATCTGTTAACTCATTAGAGATACATGGGTTTTAAACCAGAAAAGCTGTGGATTCATGTGGGAATGACCTCAGTTTGTCTGGAGAAATGCACTGGGAGATGCCTTGTGACTTCATGGATGAAGAGAGGTGTGCACACCCTGGGCACCTTGCTGCAAGGTCCTGTGTGACTGGCACTCAGGGCAGTGTGCTCTGGCTGACCAAATCCCTGTCACTGAAAAACAGGACATGAGGTTCAAAATGGAAACATGGGAATGTTTCCCCCTTGTCCTTATGGGAGGCAATCTTCGCTTTCTTTTGACACTGGGTTCTCATTAAGAAAAAAAAAAAAAAATATATATATATATATATACACACATTTTTTTTTTCTTTCCAGAGGCAAACTATGCAAGAGGCACCAGGTTCTCTCTTTCTGGTGAAGGACCAACTTCTCAGCCGAATAGCTCCAAGCAAACTGTCCTGTCTTGGCAGGCTGCAATCGATGCTGCTAGACAGGCCAAGGCTGCCCAAACTATGAGCACCTCCGCACCCCCACCTGTAGGATCTCTCTCCCAAAGAAAACGTCAGCAATACACCAAGAGCAAAAAACAGGGTAACTTGTCTAACAGCCGACCTGCCCGCGCCCTCTTCTGTTTATCACTCAATAACCCCATCCGAAGAGCCTGCATTAGTATAGTGGAATGGAAGTATCCTTTTTTGGGGAAAGACTTTCTCATTTTCTTTTGCCATCTGTTCTTTAAAAGGATTTGTGTTCTGAAATGACACAAAGTGGTAGCAGTCTGGAATGTGTGCAACAGAAGCTGTGTGTAAAGGGTTTCATTGTATACTAGTATACCTTTCTATCTCCTCAAGGGGCAGAGGGGTGGCTCTGTGGGTATATTTAACCTACTGTGTGTGTGTGTGTGTGTGTGTGTATGTATATGTGTGTAGGGGTGGTAGTGAGGGGAGAGTGACATCCCCAAACTTCAAAGTGGTAGATAATTACAATGTGAATCTTAACTTTTGGTCATTTGACATTAGATGGCTAGTTTAAAGCTAATGTTGTTTTGGGGCAGTGGTATGCATTGAACCTGTTGCAACTAAGGTCTACAGATGAACGAAAATGAAGAGTGTATGAGACTCCACTAGAAGTAAATACATTTTTGACCTTTAGTGGAATCGTCTCATTTTGATGTTTGGGATTTGCTTCTGAAATTCCAATTAATGCTGAGGTTGCTTCCAGCTCCGACATTTGGCGATTCAAATGGTTCAGGTAACTACAGATACGAACAATGGCTTCAGAGGGAGGGAGCATTTTGCTCATCAGTGTTACGACTTTCTGGAATTTCCTTTTGACAGGTTCCAAAAAGGCTTTTGAAACGTGAGCTTGAGAGAGCATGTGAAGGGAGAGGTTTGTGGCCACCTCTTTTCCCCAGCCCTTAGGAGTTATTTGAACAGCCCTCTCAGTGGAGGAATTTGCAGTTGCTGCTTTTCTAAGAAATTCTGTCTATGTCCTTGGGCTGGAGTTACATGTCTGGGTGTCCCTTTGCATTTTAAAAACTGAACTCCTCGTGCCCCAGGATGGTGGTTACCTCCCAGGACTTGGAAAACAGGTGCTCGCCTGCTCAACCCCTTCCACAAATCTGGAAGCCAGGCTCCAGTTACTGCCTTCCTTTAGAAAAGTTTGACTGAGGCCTTCTTTCTATGCAAATGGCTTTCTAATTAGTCAGTCCATTCACTGATCTGGGTAAAACAAAGCATCTCCTTTCCCCAGAAGTATATTTGGGGCTGACAAGGGGCCTTAGAGCAGTTTCCAACTATAGGAAGGAGTGTGAATCTAGGGCTCCCCCCACACCCACATCTTGTGGGAGGGGCCACACTAAAAAGGGAGGATGTTGGAAAGGGCTAGAAGGTAGAGCAGAAACCCTCTTATAATTTGAGTACCTAGCCAGGCAGCTGTTTACATTCCCTCTGTCTTAACTGGCTACCTCTGTGCTCACGCACACGGAGTTAAAATGAGGTAATTCTCTAGAAAGGTTTTGGAGAGAGCAGCCAAATGCAAGGATAGGATTTGAGGGGTTTTCACGTTCTTTTCCTTTTTCGAACAGATGTCTCTTCTCTAGAGGGAGTTATGGTGTCTCTCACATGGCTGGGGTGGTGTGGATGTGTTTTCTCTTTAAATTCTTTTCTAGTCTGAGAATGAATACCAGTGCTGGCTCAGAGAGAGTTAGGTAAAGAGGGTGTGCCAGTGGCATCCCTGGGGTCAGAGGCAGTGGTTGCATTTTGCCAGAAAGATCTCCTCCTTAGGCTGGCTTGCAGGGACTCTGAGTAAGCAGAGACCCCTCGGTGGAGTCATTCGTTCCCTGTGCAGTGAGGTGGGAGGCCTGGTGCTGTTTCTCTTTGTGCACAGTGATTTGTACATAGCAATTTATGTGCCTGGAGTGACTTTCTGGATCATGCTGCTGACTCCCTTTTCTGTGTCGCCAGACACGCGTGTACAGGAATTGGGGATGTGGCTGCCGGTGCAGGGAGGACCCTGCCCACAAATGGGACAGTTGGTAGAATAGATCCTTAAATGATATTGCTTTTTTGTTTGTTTGTTTTCAAAGGACAGTCCTTCTAGTGCAGGGAGCAGGTTCTAGAAATCCTCCGAAAGCCAGCTGTGCCAGGCCCAGCCAGTTTGGGGAGAGAGAGAGCCTAGTTTGTGTGTGCACACAGGCAAGGCAGAGGGAGTCCTGCACCTTGGGCGGTGTGAGGAATGTTGCCTTATCAGAAGGAATTTTTAGGATCCGACCCATCTGTTCCTCTATTGCTCTGTTCTCCTTGGCTGGTAAAAATCTTGTGGCAGGGGGATCGTGTCCACCAATACCTGGAGACTGCAACTGGACCATCATAGAGAACAAAATACTTACGTTTGGACTTCCTGAACAGCTTCAGTATTTCTCGGATTTGCTGGTTTATTCTTTAGGTGTTGGGAAATTAAAAAGAAATCATGGCAGTGTGGAGGAGGGGAGAGACAGTGTGTTTCTATATAGAATAACACTGGGGCAGTCGGCTTTTAAAATTTCAGTAAGAACTGCTAAAAATAAAAATAAAGAGAGTCTGATGTCTTAATTTGGATATCCTTAAAGTTGGACCTCTACATAAGAGATCTCATAGGACTAGATGGGTTAAGAGAATAAACATGAATGAAAACTAACTGAATTTAAAAATTAACCCATCAACCTCAGCGAGGGAATAACATAGTTCACGTCCTTACTTCTATGAGTGTTGACACTCTTCAAGGTGCTGAAGTTTCATGAAACCCAAGGTATCCTCAGAGAGGGGAGGGGTTTTCATTTCCTGCAGCAGTTTTGGGGTTCCCAGAAGGATATCAGAATAAATGGAGGAGGATCTGTTCATCATATTCTCAGTACTCTGAGGTGTTTAGTTAAACCCGTGGCCTTGCCTTGTGGGTTAGCATATGGGAGAAACACTTGGAAAAATCAAGCCCCAAACTTGCAGCTTAGGTTGGTGCTCAGGAAACCTTACATTTGGAAAGGCTGAAAACCAAAAGGAGAAAAACAGTCATTTTGGCAGATGTCAAATTTGGTATTGCCAGTTTTGACAATGTCTCTTAGTAACACCAGAATGTTTAAGCTAGTATCTCTTGAAAGCTGACCTCAGTGATTCTTCCAGAAGAGTGACCCCTGAGATTTAGAATTGTTACATTTTACTTTGAAAGTGTCTGGTGCTGATTTCTTATGGCTTTTAATTTAATGTGTGATAAAGTAAATGCAGTAACAGCACATTGTAAACTCAGCTCTAGTCCAACTCTAATTTAAAGCAAACCATTGATTAGTAGAGAAGGTCGAGGAGGGAGCTGAAGCCTAGCTTTCGTATTACAGTGTCTGAGGAATTGGGACAAGCCACGAGATAGTCACAGGTAGAATGGAGAAGGTCCTGGTGACTTGGCCTGCCCTGGTCCAGACAGGAGATTCAGACTGACCTGGCCAATACCCCCAAGAAAATGGCTCTAACACTTGGAGGCAGGGATTTGTGGGAGAGATTTGTCTCGTGATGACTTGTCTTTGGGTCAGGAAAGAAACAAACAGCCAGAAATTTAGCTTTCTAAGGCCCTTATTGGTTCACACAGTGCCCTCATTGGATGTACTATTAGGTTTTAATATAAAATGCTCAGCAGAAGCATGAATGTAACATGATCTTTGTAACAGAAGAAGACACGGAGAGGTCATTTGATAGCAACATCTACAGTGAGATGACCCCCAAGAAGATTTCTCACAATAGTCATTTTGTATATATAACTTTCATTTTAAAAGTGATTCAAAAATGGTGTGTTTGGGAGTGCGATGAGAGATGGTTTGTGTTTGTATAACATACACACATGTGCGTGTGTGTGTATATATATATGTGTGTGTATATATATGTGTATATACCTTAACAAAAATTTTCAGACCATTTGACATATTTATACTATTGGCTATTTTTGCCAATTGTGTGGCCTTAGCTATTTACATCCCATTCCCTGAAGATGATTCGAATTCAACAAATCATAACTTGGTAAGTGTCCTCTGAGTACCTCCTTGTCCTGATGTGTGGTTATCATTTGCCTATATGCTTACTGGCAGCTAGCTTTCTGAGTGGTGGAAGTTACAGCTATGCATGCGTTGTTTCCCTGAGCTTTACAACAGTGGCTGTGTTTTTTACAACAGTGGCTGTGTTTTGTGTTTTTTTTTTAAACGTGTAGTCTCAAATTTTTACTGAATGAAAGTGTTTAAAGTCATGAATCTTGTATAAATATATGTAGAACTTTTTATGGAAGAGGTTTTAGCAGATTTTAAAATGACTTTTCTCTCCGTATAGGCTTTTGTTGTCTACCATTCTTTTCCTGATGATATTAGCTTTTTTTTTTTTTTTTTAAATCCATTGTTATTTGGGAATGGTGGGTACTTGGGTCAATTTTTCTGGTAAGTAGAGAATTACCATAGATGTTGTGTATAAACTATTAATTTTTAGAGAAGTAGAGTGCAACAAAGCCAATGAACTATGTGGTGCATCACTCAGAGAAGCACAGTGTAGAATTGAAGTTCTTACTCCCAGTCCTATGAAATGCCCCAAGATAAAACGATTCCATGGTTAAATAAATTGGGATACTTCCACATATTTTATTGCCCTCCTCAAGATTTATAGTGCACATTAGCTCAAGTAAAAGCTCTGGGAAGGTTTGTAGTTAAAAAACCAGTTTCATTTTGTTTAACTCAGCTAGTCCTTAAAAGTAATTGGTCATGGATTCTTTAAACATTGTTTTGGCAGAACACATCAGAGAACCAGTGTTTCGTGGAGCTTCCTTTGGGAAAGGTTGATATAGTTAAAAAATAAATTTAAAAAAGCACTGAAGAGTACTAGTGTGGGACTAGAAGCTTGTCCCACTTGAATGTCAGCTGGCTATATTTTGGGGCATTTCCCATGCCCTTTCTGCATTGCCTTTCACCCACCTGCCAATTAAGGGGATTGGATGAGAAGGTCACTAGGATTGTTTTTACCTCTGAAATTCTGTCATCTTTCCTTGATGATTCAGAAGCCATTTCAGGATTCTTTCTGGAGCCGCAGCATCCTTGCCAGATCAGTCCTTTATAATGGGAGGCTGGGAAGGAAGGAAGGCAGATGGAGGAGGGGGCTGGTGCCGACAGGAAACGCGCTCCATTGTTTTGCTTTCTCTTCTTTGAACGAGTTCCATTTGTTTTGGCTTCTCATGGCGAAGCTTGTTTCAGTAGGGCTGGATGATCTTGACTGAGGGTTGTAAAAGCAGAATTGGTGTGGGCAGTGCTCTACTGAGTTCTGAAGATACTGAAATTGTGCCCTTGCGATAGTAGCCCTCATGGTTTATGTACCAGATTTCATGGTACATGTAAAATATGTGGCATAGTTCAGATGTAACATGATGTCTGTTCATCTTTGGGGTTTTCTGGTCAGATTTCTAGATAATTAAAAATATGTGGATATTGCTACTGAAAATTCACATGTAAATGGAAGTTAGATATACATACACACACTTACTGTTAGTACATATTTATACTGGGCTAAAGATGATTTGTGTAACTTTGCGTATTTAAAATAGCTTCTGCGTTCCTTGCAGATAGCGACATTAGATGATCACTTCACAGGAAAAGCAGAAGTACTGAAAAGCCCCCATCAGTGGGGGTAGGTCATCATTGTCTAGGCCACAGATGGTGTCAGCCTTGTTACCAAATTTAACAACGTGGATGCTGACCCAGTTTGTCTTTTTTTTTGTTTTTTTTTGTAGCTCAAGAGAAAATGATTAAACAAACTTAGAAAATAAATACCTTTCAGAAAGGCAGATTAATTCAAGTCAATGGAAAAATTAATGAAGCTCAGCATGTATAGCCAATTAATATTCTGATCTTCCCAGGGAAATTTGGGGCACTGATATATGTGCTGTCACACCATTTGGGTTTCTTAGCTAATAAGGGATGGAATGAAATACAGGAGATGGGTAAATCTCTCTTTTTCTCCCTGGCAGCCCCTCTTCAGTTTATCCCTTTTTCACAATTCTTAAACACTGGTCTTCCTTTCTGGGGGGGGATGGGGCAGCGTGTTCTTTTGGCAGGCCTTTCTAAAAACCAACAGCTATTTCTTTGACCTCTTAGGATTCTGAAACTCATAGCATTCCCGAGTTTGTCTTGTGTTCACTAGGATGGTCACATGGTCAGATGAGTTTATTCTCTGTCTGACTCTTTAAATATTTCCTTTTCCACTGTGGGAAGGGAAGAGCACTGCGGATTTCCCCTGACTCTTAGCGAGGTCCCATGCCATGTCAGTCCTCCCGCCAGGAAGCTGTTTTTTTTTATACATTTGACCCAATTTGTACCAAAGTGATTGCTCTATTTTTGGGATGGGTTTAGAGGCAGCTGCACGAAGCTTGTTTTTCATCTGTAGTAAATACCTTTCAGTGAATGTGAATGGCACAACAGAGGTCAGAGACCGGGATGGGTTGCCAAGCTTTACATTCCCCGGGAGCTAGTGGCTTTCTTTGTTTCATAGCTCTGTGGGAAATGTGTATGTCAGGCACGTAGAGTGAGAGCCAGGGCCGGCTTTGTGGAAGGTGTCCCTGCCTGTTACAGGTTGTTTGCAGTGATGTGATTACTTTGTTGGGTGAGGAACCTGGCCATCCCCATTGGTACAGTGTGTGTTTGGTGTGGGTTGTGCATAACACAGCCAGCTTTGGGGATTTAGAAACTACCTTGGGGGCAGCAAGTTTTCCCAGGGTTAGATTAAAAAAAAAAAGTATAAACAATCTCAAGTTTCAATGCAGCGTACATTTGTGGACTTGCAGGGAACTAGTGAGGCTGAAGCCATGGAAACGGTGCAGCTCAGTTCCCACAGTAACATCCCTCTTTGCTCCGTGAGTGGCAGTGTTTCCTCAGTTCCACTTATTGAAAACGTATATCACTTACTTAATTTTCTTCTTAGCACAGGGTGTGGGGGAGCTCTTCTTTATGGAGTGTTAGAGTGGGGATGATTACAATATTGTACCTCACTGTGTTGAAAAAGGCTTTATTTTGCTTCCCAAACTTGAGTTTCTCCTAAGCAAACTGACGTGGTTGAACAGTTTTCAGTCTGTGTAGCCTGTTCCTGGTACCCCTGCCTCGCCCAGCCCACCTCCCATTTCTCTGTAGTGCCTCACATTATAACGGGCTAAAGTAGGGATGTTCGCCCTAGCTGGTTTGGCTCAGTGGATAGAGCATCAGCCCGCAGACTGAAGAGTCCCGGGTTTAAGTCCGGTTGGGGGCATGGCGTGTGCAGGAGGCAACCAATTGATGTGTCACTCTCACATTGATATTCCTGTCCCTCCCTCTCTCTTCCACTCTCTCTAAAAATCAATGGAAAAATACCCTCTGGTGAGGAATAACAACAGCAACAACAACAAAAGTAGGGATGCTCATCTGCCACGTCACACCTGTCCTGAGGTGTGCTGATGCCCGCACCCATGGAGGGCACGGTCCATGCACTTTATCAGGCAAAGTGCTTGGCTCCTATCAGCTGCTCAATGAAGTCTGGGTAACTCAACGAGAAGCTCCACTAAATCTTTGGTGCCTTTTCTGCCCCTTTTTTCATCTTGTTGAGGCCAGTTTGTGTTTAGCCTGTTGACATTTTGCCTCTACAACATCCTCCACATCTTCCCCTTCCTCTCCAGCCCACCACAGCTGCATGCCTTTTGCTGGATAAATGATCCTGAGGCTTCAGTGGCTACCCACTGCCCTCAGGGGAAAGGCCAAACTCCACGGCCGGGTCCTCCGTGGTCTGTCCAACCTTTTTTGGTTTATCCTACATTCTCTCCTTCACAATCTTACCCATCTGTCCACCATAAGTTCCTAAACACCCTCCTCTCCGCTTGTCCACATCCTGGTTTTTCCTCCACTGCTTTCTCCATCCGAAAAGCCTCATTAGTCCTACTAGTCTTTCTTTATGTGTTCTCGTTCCTATAGCTGCTCAGGAATAATCCCAAATTGTGTCTCTTCCATGAGGTCTTTTCAGACCCTGGTCTGAAGTAACACTCTTATCTGAACCTCCCTCATGGCTCTTTACAGGTAAAATATCCTATATTTTAGTTATTCATCTGCATATTTTATCATTACCTTCAGAATACAGTCCATAGTGAACCATTTCCAGTCCCAGCAGTGCCTGGCCAGTGGTGAGGAAGAGATGCTCAGTAATGTGTGTTGTTGATGCCCCGAGTGAACGCTCTCAGGAGGGGCACCTCCCTATTCTTTCCCTCTGAAGCCCTGCTCAGGATTTTCCTGGATGACAGGACCCTCTGGGAACTCCTTGGAGGTCCTTGGTTGGGGGTGGGTGGGAAGCTATAAGCATTTATTTCTGAAAAGCTTAGGGTCTTGTGACCCTCACGTGTGCCTCTGGCTGGAGGAGCCCTCCGACTACCTGGTGTCAGGCCTGAGCAGTCAGTCCAGCACAGCCTGTGATCTGCGCTGGGGCTCAGAGGAGCAGAGCTTGGGTGGGGCATCTCGGGGAAGCAGCGCTGGCTGGGGACAGTTGTCAGTGGGACCAGAAGTGCACAACGGCCAGGAACACCGTGGGATCGTCTCCTTTGATTGCATTCTCTTCTCCATGGCTGAGATGCCAATGTGCAGTGTTTCCTGGGCTTAACAGTGAGTTCCTTGGATCTACACAGTCACAGCTCAGCATGTCGCCGTTTTTGCACAGAGGGAGTGGTGTGAATTGTAACTCACCTGGTTCGTTGGGCTTAGCCTGGGCTGGGTGAGCCAACTGACAGGTGGGTGTCAGTTCTGCACCTCTCCTGCACCGTGCCTTTGCTTGGCTGTCTTTGGATGGTGTGCTCTCTCGTTTCTGCGTGCCTAGGTCTGTCTGCCTGTTTCAGCCTTCTCGGATCCCTGTCCTCCCCGCCTAAGAGTAGGTGCTCACTTTCCTCCGAACTCCTGCAGGCATGGTAAACTCTCCTCTTTATAGACGCTAGCCCGTGTCCTCCTGCTTTTATAACTGCTCTGGAAGTGGGTTGGGGTGTGGCAGCCTGGCTCTTTGGTCGAACAGCTGAGTGACTTTGCATAAAAGTAGCCTAGGAGTTCCTGGAAGCTGAGGCAGGAGGCTGGTTCGTCTAGATAGCGCTTCAAACTTAACCCTGTGCCTGGCGTACGAGAGGCGCACCAGAAAATGCCTGTGGAGTGAGTGACTATATAAACGAATGAACGTCCAGGGGCTCCACGGTGTGTCCTTATAGATCAGGAGTTAATTTTCAACAGTTGGCTAATGATTAATGTTTGCCGAAGAGACTGGACTTTCGTTGTCCAGTATTTACGAGAAGCCTAGGAAACACCTGTCAGAGTGTGCCTTTAATTTCAGGGTTGTATCTTTCTTGGCAAATGTAACTCTTTATATCTGAAGCAGTACGTGATGCTTTTGGAATCCTTAAGTCATAGCTGGCATCTGTGTCCCGAGTGGTACGTGAGCCACTCGTGAGTGAGTGACTGTGCTTGGGTGGATGTGTGGGTCACATTTCATGTGAAGAGGGGTGAGGGAGAGCAGCACAATGACTGCGGTGGGTGGATTTGTGCAATAACACTTTTTCCAAAGCTGGTTTCCTGACCATGAACTGTGAGTCAGTTTATGTGCTAATCAAAGAATCACATCTCTTTTGTAGTTTCACCTCATTTTGACAAAGGACACGTTACCTTGCTTGATACTTAATCCAACTGACTTTAGTCGAGTATTGACAGTTTTTCAAAACTCAAATCCAGCCCTTAAAGAATTCAGATTTGCTATTATTAACATTCCTTAAAAAGAAGGATTCCAAAAGGGTCCTCAGTTTTTTGCTGATGTGTTAAAATGTGTACCTGGGCTTTATAGTTACACCTTACACACTGCGTCCTCCCTGCTTGGACCCTTTACAAATGAGCTGTAGAGGGAGGGTATTTGGATATGGTGATGTATTAGCCAGAACCCATTGGATTGCAAGTTTCAGAAAGGTAACTCAAATGGGCTTAGTTGAAAAAAAAAAAGTATATTTGTGTGCGTAATTTATTAAATCAGGTAACTGAAAAGTCCAAGGGCGTAGAAGTCCTCGGACATGGCTGGAAAGAGCTTAGAGAGGGCATCAGGATGACACACTGCACCTAGCCCTCCGCTGGCAGCAGTTTCACTGGCCTTCAGTGGGTCCACCTCACACACCACCACTTTCAGGTGCATTTGGTGGAGGGTCTATGGGGAGATGCATTTCTTTCTCAACCACAGATCAAGTTCCATATTTTTTTAAAAAAAAGACTGTGTGAGAAATAAGAGACCCCTGTAGCAGATTTGTGGGTGGTTTACTTTTTAAACATTCCCTACCAGTATTTGTTTCTTTTTTTTTTTTTTTTCACTGTCTGCAGAATGTGGGAAGTACCTGATACAGAGGGGGCCGCTTGCCCAGGAGTAGAGACACCTATGTCTCTATAGTAAATACTGGTGACAGAGGTAGGGGGGACTCCAGAACAGATCCCACCAGCTCCTCCCAAAGAACGTCCCTAAAGAAATAGAAGAGACTCCGGAGTCCTGGAGCGTGAGCTCTGGGTCGGCAGCGGGTGGCGGGTGTCACTGTTGCGGGGATGATGCTCTGCGGGGAGATGTTGGTGGGTGTCGCTGCCCTGCAGAGTGTGGGTGGTGGTTGGCAGGCCTTCCAGGAATAGATGTGAACATTCCTACGTCTGCCTCCTACCATGCACAGACTCCTGGGGCTCTCAACCCTCCGCAGGAGAGGAGGTGCTGCTTGAGTCCTTTTCTGCCCATGTGACTGAGATAAGGAATGCCAGGAAAGGTCTTCCCTTTTTATTTGTTTACTAGTGACCCGGTGCATGAAATTCATGCACATTAAAAGGGAATTAATTAGAGGAAATATTTTAATATTGCTATTTGCCCTTTCTCTATTAAAGAAGTGTCAGAGATGAAAGAAAATTAGTAAAATGTATATGAAAATCTTCCTCCTGTCAGAGTCTGGGGCATGCCATGGGAACCAGAGTCAAGTCTCTGCCCACCCATGTGCACCTCAAAATCATGCGAGACCTAGACCCAGCCGGCCCTACCCCCATTGGGCTATATCCAGACCAGGCTGACCCCACTCCCATCAAGCCCGTGGGGTATGGGGTGTGGCTTCAGAACATCTGGCCCAGTGCGAGGGAGGGGGGCGCAGCCTGAGGTCTGCCGGCATGGGCTGGGGGGTGCACCTTGAGGTCCCCTGGCCTGAGGCAGGGGGCACGCCTTGAGGTCCCCATCAAGCCCTGCTGGGCGGGGGGTGCGGCCTCAGGTCCCCTGGCCTGGCGACGGGGTGGGGGGCATGGCCTGAGGTTCCCGTCAAGCCCTGCAGGTGGGGGGCATGGCCTGAGGTACCCATTCAGCCCCACATGGCAGGGGGTGTAGCCTCAGTTCCCCCGGCCTGGTGCCGGGGTGGGGGGGCGTGGCCTGAGGTCCCCCAGCCTGGCACTGGGGCAGGGGGTGCACCCTGAGGTCCCCCCTCAAGCTCCGCTGGGTAGGGTGCACGGTCTGAGGTCCCTGGTTAAGCCCCACCAGCCGGGGACACGGTCTCAGGTCCCCCGGCCTGGCACCAGGGCAGGGGCATGGCCTGAGGTTCCCTGACCTGGGCTGGAGTGGGGGGTGCACCTTGAGGTCCCCTGTCAAGCTCTGCTGGGTAGGGGGCATGGTCTGAGGTCCCCTGTCAAACCCCACCAGGCGGGGGGCACAGACTTAGGTCCCCTGCCCTGGCCCAGTGCCACGCAGTCTTCGGCCCCTGCTGATTGCTCGTTAAGGCTTGTTATGGGAACTTGGCCTCCACTGTGGGTGCAGCCATCTTGTTACGGCGTGATGGTCAATTTGCATATTGCCTCTTTATTAGATAGGATTTTTTTAAAGTTTTCAAAAAGTTTAATGGAGCCAATAGGGCATGTAAATTGTGTTCTGGCGGTCTTCCTTTTTAATTGAAGTGAGATTGGTATTCTCACAGCTGGGGTTCTTACAGGGAGTGAGGCTGGGTGAGCAAGGTGGGCAATGGGTGGTGGGAGGAGGACACAGAACAACTGAAGACAGGGATAGAGGAGGAATCGCCCTCGGTGATCAGTGCCTCTTTCTGTGTCTGTCTGTCTGTCTCTCTTTCTTTGTGTGTAAGAGCTGGGGGAAAGTGCTGGTGAGTGGATGTTAGCATGGGTGTTTTTGACACAGACCTTGTAGAATGAAGCCTTCTTTTAGTGATTTTAACTAAATAGGACCCCAGACACTGCCCAGACTGGGGAAAATGAGTTTCTTCTCCAGAACCTCAAAGCAGTGATTTCTGCTAATTTTTCTTCCTCCCTACTGGCTGAGTGGTAATTTTAGAAATCACAGGACATCTGTCAAAATTATTGAATAAGTGAATGAGAGGGTCAGGCTGCAGGGAATCGGGGGCTGACCTAAGGAAGGAAAGGCAGGCTGCAGACGACTCAGAAGTGTGGATGGCAGGTGGCCCCAGCCTGGGCGGTGGGAGGGAGGAATGGGTGGCCAGCTGTGCCTGGGGACCAAAGCGGACTGGGTGAGGGGCTCACACCTTTTCCTGCCTCATTCATCTTCTGAGGGGCCCACCCTGCCCCCTTTCCTGTGTCCATGGGGAAGCCTCGCACTTTGTAGACTCCCAGATATTTTTGTAGAGCTTGAAGCTTGTTTATAAGAAAGGAAGTCCAGGCACCATCACTCAACAGATATTTACTGAGACCTGCCGTGCAGAGCACACCAGGCTCACGCGTTCCTGACTTCCAGGCGGTGCTGCACCCACTGCCTGTACACAGCTGCGAGGGGCCAGAGACAGCCTTCTATTTTCATATTTTGCATTCTCATAGTAAATAATCACCCAAAATGTATACAAGTAATGCACAATACATTTTTGTAAACAATTAATACAGATAAAGTGACAATTCCCCTTTACCTACCTACCTCATTCTAATCACAGTAATTGCTTGGGTGTGATCCTTTCAGAATTGATTTTCACTGTGTATATGTATATAAACTGCATTCTGAAATACATATTTATGCAGTTTGAGTATTTTAAATTTTACACAGGGGGGAACATAATGCATGCATCATAGAGCTTCCTCTTCCCTACTTAATGAGTCTTCTCGATCTTCCATATCTGTATGTAGAGATCTAACAACTTCTTCATGCCTGAAGACTATTCCATGTGTGACTGCACCATGGTTTAGTTTCTCTTGCTGATGAGCATTTAGGTTAGTTCCTAAAGTTTTCCTATTTCAAACAGTGCTCCACTGGACATCCTTACAAGCCAACATTTTTCTGGGGTAAGTACTTAGAAGTAAACTCTCTGGGTGGGAGAATAGTGCATTTTAAATTTCCACACACATTGCCCGGCACCAGGCCTGGATCCATTCAAGCTCCCACCTGCACATCTCCTTGAGATCATGCTCATTCACCTCCGACGATTTGTTCTCTCTGTTAGTTTATGGGAAAGGAAGTCTTGAGGGCAGGGGACAGCCTCTCTCTTGGGTGTTTGCTAGGCATCCGAGCATCTGGTGGAGCAGAAGTTCCTTGCACCCCAAGCACTAGGTCTGTAATCTGTTTGGAACCATAGACCCATATGGAAGGCACCAAAGCTTGTTGTTCTTTCCCTGACTCTGGGTGTCATGCACTTTGGTACTGCCGTTCTTTTAAAGTGAAACTTCATTCTTGGTAGCTAATAGGTAAGTACGTTCCAATTACAAAAATCGAGTCTTAGTTTTGGAATGTTTGCTTGCTATGGTTTAGTTCCAAGATGAGGACTAGTATGTTTCTATTCTCCCAAGTTCTTTGATCATTAATTATTTTATCTTCATACACAGTAAAATTTTGCTACAATTGTGGTATTGTTATTGGGTTTATACCCCTCCCACTTTCAAAAGATCTGCGGTGACTTGGAAAATGGGAGAGGATAAAAGAAGGGGCAGTTGGGAATCCAAACAAAGGAGACTTGCTTGGTGTCCAGGTGACCAGATGGTTAACACCTGGGCACCACCTTGGCGGTTAGGGTTTCTAGCAGTGCTCCGAAAGGAAGCACATTCTAACTTACACAGTGTTTATCCGCTCAACACTGGGAAGCAGCCACATTCATTCCAGGAAGCACTTTCCAGGAGCCCAGTCCAAAGAGGAGTCTACAGCATGGGTCCTCGGGCCAGGCACACTGGCTGTGCCAGGTGAGCTGGGCTTTGGTTAAAGACGGAAATGCCTGCCAGCAGATGGTGTCTGGGTTCATGGCTTCTACAGGGCTGGGCACAGCTTTAAACTGTGGTATGATGAAGGCTCTTCTCTATGCTGTAAGAGCTTGGCCTTTTGATATAAGTTAGTACAGGACTAAAGCTGGGGAGATTAAAAAGAGTAGGTTGACAGCTATCCTTTAATCATACATAGGGTACTTTTTTGGAGCGATTATTATGTGTAAAATATAGACCACTAAACACATTAGCTTACTGTCTTAATTTGGTTTAAATCAGAATACAAAAGGCGAATATGAATTACTACGAACAACTCCTCCTTTTTTATTTATTTTTTCTGAAGAGATGTGGTTTTTATTATTTTACTCTAATGTAAACTAGGGAAGTGACCAAATGTTTTTAAAAGAAGATACCCTTGAATGTTCTTTAGTAAATAGGTAACAATGGGGTGCAATGAAACACTGTGTATCTTTAAATGACTGCTTTTAAGTTGTACGTAAGTAGCTTGAATGGATAAATGGTTACTTGGCCCTTGTGGACCTGTAATTAGGCCCTTAGCCCTTTTTTTCCAGATAATGCAAAAGTGAGTTGTCTTTGGGCTTTCACAAAGTCTGAATTATTGAAATATCAATGAATGGTGACTCCATTTAAAGCATTTTTCAGAATTATTGTCTGGTGGGAGTGAAATGAAAACACCTAAAGTTCTAATTTAGAATGCTGGGAAGTGGCTATGCCAGCAGGAATTTGGTAAAAGAGAGGTGTCTAATGAATCTCTTTCTAGAAAGCTGGAGTGAAGCTGGTATGGTCAGGGTAGAGAAAGCTTTGTATATTTTAGGTTGGCCAATGGAATAAGCTAGTCCAGTGGTCGGCAAACTGCAGCTTGCGAGCCACATGCAGCTCTTTGGCCCCTTGAGTGTGGCTCTTCCACAAAATACCACGTGCGGGCGTGCACATACAGTGCGATTCAAACTTGGTGGCCCATATGCAGAAGTCGGTTTTTGGCTCTCAAAGGAAATTTCAATCGTTGTACTGTTGATATTTGGCTCTGTTGACTAATGTGTTTGCCGACCACTGAGCTAGTCAATATTAGAGCCAGCTGGGGCACATCGTAGGCTGGGCAGCTGGTTCTGATTTACCCGGATTGGTGCTGAATTCGAATCACAGGCCCACAGGTCGGGATTGGAAAGGCCCTCAGCAACCATCAGGTGGATGTGTTCCTTTTCCAGACTCGGCAGCTGACTTGCCCAGGGTCACACAGTGAAAGAGGAGCCAAGTGGGGACTTAGGCTTCTGTCTCCAGTCTGTTTTCTTCCCGCTCGAGTTACAGCCGGGAATCTGGTTGAAGCCAGACACTTCCCTAATGGTCAGGGCAGGGTCTGAGAATACTGGGAGTGGGGGTGGGGCAGTCGTGGCACCTAGAAAATCACGCGATCAAATAATGTGTCCTCAAAGCAAGCTGGGCGTTCAGTCATCTTTTACTTATCCTCAGTTTTTTTTCTTAGTTAGTTTTGGTCACCCCCATATTCCCCATTTAACTTCATACATTATTCTCATTTCTTTATGTATACTAACAGAAACCCTTTGGCTATAGTCGGCCTCCTTGTCTTATGGAAGGAGTCAGGGCACTGGCCAGTGGATGTGGCAGGGCAGGAGGGACTCGGCGAGCTGGTGGAGGAACGCAGCGGGTCTCTGCTCAGATGCCTGGTTTGCGTGTGGTTGGCACACCCTGTCTTGTTGACTGAGGCTGGGGGCAGAGATAATTGCCTTTGTTACTAGCTCCTGACTGACGTCTAGGCGGGCTTTGTGTATATAATCTCCTTTAATTCTCATTTAATCCTCACTTTAAACTCCTGAAGAAGAAACTCCTAAGGTCCTCCTCTTACAGGTGAGAAACCAGGCTGGGAGTGGCTGAATTGATTGCACAGGGCCACGAGGACGAGTAATTGGTGGGGCCAGGATTCACAGCTGGGCTTTCTGATTTACGAGCTCACACTTCCCCGCTAGGCCAGGAAGGGAAGTTGAGGCTCATCTAGATACTGAGCAGAGGAAGGCAAGGCCACGGGGCAGAGCCAGTGCAGGGACCCCTGAGAAGAGCGCATTGGCAGGACCGCAGGTGGGTCTTGGGCAGGCTTCACATTCCTGATTTTGGTTAGGGCTCGAACTTAGGCTTGGGGACTGGCACACAAGCTTTCCATGCCTCCTCATTTCCACCAGCTTGAGGCTTTTCCAGGCTCAGGGTGGGGGTTGTGGCTGGAGAATCGGGGGCAGGTTTTTGAGAACCCTGCAGTCCTCTGCAGATCTTCTGAAACACTTCTGAGAAGTCCAGTTAAGATGGGACTGGACAGAGGAGTTTACATTTGGGCGTGAAGTAGATTTTATTGCACTTCAATTCCTTGTAAAGTTGACTTGTGAAGGGAAAATGTGGAGCGCTTGTGGTGCGGTCAGAGGTTTGTGTTGCGCTCCGGTCAGTGCAGCAGTAAGTGGTTAGGGTTATGGGCTCCGTCCCCAGGTTGCCATTTGCTGCCTGTGACTGGGCCAGCTGCTGCTCCTTGCTCAGTCTGGTCCCCTTCTGTGAAAGGGGAAATGAAGCGGCTGAAGGGGTCAGCCCAGGCCCTGGATCCTGGAAAACGCGGCGTCAGTATGGGCTACCACACTCGAGCCAGGGTGCGTGTCCTCGAGTATCAGCACAGTCCTGCAAGTGGGGATTGCTGTCCCCAGCATTACCGATGAAGAAATGGGGGCTCAAAAGATTGACCGGCTTGCTCCCAACCCAGTGAGGGGGTGGCAGAGTCGGGGCCGGACCCACAGCCACACCAGGAAAGTGTCCTGGATGGTGTGCTGGGTTAGGGGTTGGCTTTCCAAAGCCATTCTGTGATGTTTTCACCAGACTGCCCCATTCCACCTGTCCTGCTGAAAAGCCTAAGATGATGGTAGTTATGGAAGCTGTTGGTGGTCTGGTGATGAAGTGACTGAAAGTTATCCTGTGGGTCGTAGGACCTGGCCACGCCCCATCTTCACCTAGACAACAGTAAGGGGTTGTTTGTTCCTCTTGGGTTGGTGTAATGGCCAGGAACCGATTCTATCACAGCTGGGCAGACTAAAGCTGCTTCTACCCTGTGGTTAACCTTGAGGCAGGGAAGAACCCATGGGTGGTGTCTCTGCAGACTCCTTTCTCAGCTATGGTGGGATCCACCTGACCAGCTGTGCCTTGTTCCTGCTGGTCCCAGGAGACCCCAACATCTCTTGATTGAAATGTTAGAGGAAAGAAAACAAGCGCTGAGGAGCAAAACAGATGTTGGGAGTTCTGGCCCCAGGGCTGTTCGCTCAGAAAGGGAGATTGGGCCCACCCAGTGTGGTTCAGTGGTTAAGTGTCAACCCATGAACCAAGAGATAGCTGGTTCAATTCCTGGTCAGGTCACATAGCTGGGTTGTGGGCTTGGTCCCCAGGAGGGGGTGTGCAGGAGGCAGCTGATCAAGATGTTTCTCTCTCATCAATGTTTCTATCTCTCTATCCCTCTCCCTTCCTCTCTCTCTCAAAATAACATTATTTAAAAAAAAAGAAAAGAAGGGGAGATCGGGTGAGTCTTAGAATTGGAACAGGTGTTTCCATCATTGACTCTGATTTCGTTCTCAAAGGCTACCGCTCACATTGGCTAGAGCAGGCAGCTGAGCTGGGGCTGTTAAATTACTTACCAAAGATCAGGTAGCCAGGAAGTGCCCGGGGCAGGACGCAAACCTCTTGGCCCTTCCTACCACACTGGGGTCCTGGGCCTCACTGCACGTCATTCAGGTGGGAGACAGGCTCACAGATGGGATTGACTTGCCAGTACTAAGCTCACTGAAACACAGGTTATGGTTGGTTATTCTTTGCCGTGTGGTCCTGACCTCAGTGTCCTCACCTGTGAGATGGGCGTGATGATGGTAACACTTGCCTCCTGTTGCTCAGAGCATTGAAGGGAATACTCCGTGGACCCCAAGCGTCTTAATATCCTTACACAGCGTCTTACTGTTTTCAGGCTTTAGGGCTGCCCTGATCTGACTCCCTCCTGTTTGGCCTGCATTATCCTGTCTTTGGGAGAGGCTTTGGAGGAAATAGATCTAGATTTGGGTTTCAGATTTGCTGCTAGCTTGCCTTGTGACTGAACACATTACCTCTCTTGGCCTTAGTTTTCTCATCTGTAAAATAGGTATACTGATGCTTTTCTCACTCTTAGCATGGAGTTTTTTGTGAGGCATCAATATAGTAATGTGTGAGCAAGACCAAAAGACATTACTTAGTTGGTCAGGAAGTTCAGGGTTCAGCAGCATGTGAGCACTGGGGGTACCTCCTCCTGCTTCCCCCCTTGGAGTGCTGTAGGGCTTGTAAAATCTCAGTCACAGGCCAGGCCTCTTAAATCTGTGGGTTCTCTCTGATGTGTGTTCCCATTCTTGGCCCAGTGATTTCCCCCCACCCGCTTCCTTTTGTGGCCCAGTCTGTGGGCCTGGGAAGAGGAGCCTGTCCGGCCCCTTTTCTTCTTGTTACTACTCCCAGCTCAGGGTCTGCTGGCAGCAGACAGGGCTGCATGGGAGCCTGGTCGGGCTGCCCAGTGAGCAGCGCTGCAGCAGAGAGGCTGCCTGCTAACCTTTCTGAGATGCCGAGGTCAGTGTTTTTGGCAGCAGGGAGCCCTGTGTTCATAGTCTTCAGACAGACCAAGTACAGTTTGGGGCTTTGGGGTTGGAATTCATGGCCACATTGAAGTCTCAGATGAGAGCATGTTCCCCCTGTGCAATGTACTAGTAGGGCCTGTGTCTTGGGCCTTGTGCCCTTGATTTCAGGCACCAGGCTGAAATTTTATACCTGTTTTCTTGTCTGGTCTTCACAATAAGTCATGTTGTGATGACTAGAGCCCCTGTTTTGCAGGTGAGGCAAATAAAGCTTAGAGGTGTTACCTGAAGGACTCTTTGCTGAGGTATTTTGCTGAGGTATTAAACCCGTGCGATAGCGAGCGAGCGGGGCCTGTGATCACTCCCCTGCTTCAACCTGGTGCTCGCTGTGTGCTGTGTGCATGTGTGAGGCAGGTCATGGAAAGGACACAGAATGTAGAGTTAAGGGACCTGGCTTTGCGTTCCTGCTCTGTGACCATGAGTCTGTAACCCTGCTTTTTCCATCGGTCATAAAGCAGGGAGTAAAAGTCAAATGGGATACGTGTGAAAGTGTTTTATGATCCAGAAAGCAGTATACACATGTAAGGCATTATCCTCCTTACTGCTGTCTGCTAAGGAGGGACTTCTGAGGCCTCACCTCACTTTCCCTCTGATCCTTTAGAAAGCAGCTCCAGGCCGAGGTCCAAATCCACTCTCACTCCATGATGCCAGTGCCCCATAGGGCCCCACACAGAGGAAGAGTCACACCAACAGCATGGCCACAGTGGTTGTGCTTGGGGTGTTGGGGAGAGGCTGAGGGGGGGTGGAGAAGGACTGGAAAAGCCAGTCGGACCCAAAGCTTGAGAAAGCTTGAGCTGACCTTTCCCACCTCACGATTTTCAAAGACCAGCCGATATCGGAAGTCCTGACTGCTCCTTGAGGTCACGTGCTTGAGAAATGGAAACCACAGACGGTCCTGTGTTGTGACCAGCCAGCCCTCTAGGCAAGCAATGCTGCTTCCTGGGTGTGAGGGTGAACAGAGCATAGATAACATCATGCCTTCGCTCTGTTCCTAAATGTGTCTTCTTCTGGTCTGTGATGAAAAAACGGAGTAATGAAGGTAATCCCAGCCTGAAGCTGGGGGGGCTATCTGAAGCTGGAGGTTCTGATGAGTGATTCTGACTCCTTCCTGTGCATGGTAGTGGTGTGCGCCGCAGCAGGGGGTGTTCATGGCAGTGGCAGTGTGCACCGTGGTGGTGTGCGTGCACTGTCCTAAAGCTGGGTGGTGAAATCAGCTGTTGGTTCTCTGGCACACCATGGACTAGCCCCCTAGGGTGGAAGCCGTCCTGCCATCTGAACCACAGACTTGCCTGTATTTGATCTTATGCTGGTTTCTTATTTCTAACAAGAATGTGAGCTGCTCTGGGCAGGGACCCGGTCTTCCCTCTGTCTTAAGTCTTCCACTGCTCCTGGTGCCAGTGTTAGGTAAATGATTGACCGTGGGATGAAGCATCACTGTGTCTACATCAGGTACCCTGAGGCTGCTTTAATTGCTTTGACTATTTGCTTTATATAAGCCTGATGGTCTCTCTTTCCAACCCAGGAGAAGAATACTGGACAGAGAGAGGGTGAGGGGTGGGGGGCTCCCTTTGGGAGAGACTGTGATTGCTTAATGAAAACATGGGAACTTATACAACCAAAGTATAATGTCCCCTTCATAGCAGATGTGGGGGCTGCATTCGCACCCCAGTGATGCTGGAACACTGTCTTCAGAATTGCTTTCAAAGCCAATTTCTACTTTTTATTTTGCTTTGTTTCTGGCTAAAAATGGGGTGATTCAGGTTGATCACTGACTGTATTCACCAGTTGTTTCTCAAATAAATTCTTGGGTATTTGTAAGAAAATCTAATCTATTTTTAAAGAATCAAGTTTTCTTATTTTCGGGAGGAAGGTGTCATGAGCTCTGGGGAAGGCCTGACGCTGGCATTTTGGAATTGTTCAGCGAATGGCAGGATTACCGGAATTATGTATCCGGCTTCCCAAGTTTACGAGTTGGAAGGGAACAACACTTATTTACACAATTTTGGCGTGTTTATGAAACAAAACAGCCTAATTGCTTTGCAGTCACACTTCTCTCAGTCCACAGCCTCCTCTATATGAGACTCTTCTTGTGCAAAGAATTCTTGCTTCCAGGCTTTTTCTCTTCAGCCGCGGCCCCAGGAAAATTGGCTGAGTGAGATGTTTTACTCCTGGTTTTGAAGGCTTCATCATCCCTGGTGAGGCAGATTTTCACGTTAGTCCAGAGTCAGGGAACTCGGTGTGGGTTCTGGGGAGTGATGATATATGCCTGACCCTTGCCAGGGCTTGGGGGTCCTTGGAACAGAGGCAATTGTATCATTCCCAGCTGTTGTTCGGCGGTTTACAAGAGTAGACAGAATCCCTTCAGGTCCCAGTAGGACTCGCTGGGCTTGATTTAGAAGAAGACGTTTCTGCATTTTTCTTCTTGCCTTTAAAAAGATTCACTTTTGATCCCAGTTAAGTTAGACATTTCAATCTTAGCTGCAGCAAAGACAGCTCCACCCTTGCTGTGCGTGAAGCTGTGAGAGACAACTAAGACTGCTTTAGAGATAGTCCCCTTGCTTGTAAGAGAAGCATTACAAGCTTCAGGTTGTCGCCACTGGCATCTGGCCCTGGGACCTGGGGACAATAATTAACAATTAATTGATCTCCACTAACTAGATGGGATGAAGGCATGTACATTTTTTTTTAAATAGCCTTTTAAGGCCTGCTGGCTTGGCTCAGTGATTGAGCATCAGCCTATGAACTAGGAGGTCATGGTTCGATTCCCAGTCAGGGCACCTGCCCAGGTTGCAGCCCAATCCCCAGTGTGTGGTGTGCAGGTGGCAGCCGATCAATGATTCTCTCTCATCATTGATGTTTCTCTCTCTCTCTCTTTCTCTCCCCCTCCCTTCTTCCCTCTCCTTCCCTCTCTGAAATAAATAAAAAAAAGTTTAAAAAATAGCCTTTGAGATATAATTCACATACCACACAATCTACCACTTAAAATTATATAATTCAGTGGCTTTTAAAAATTACTATATTCAGAGTTGTGCATCCATTATCACAATCAATGTGAGAGCCTTTTCATCATTCTGAAAAGAAACCTCATACCTATATTTCCCTGCAACCTCCTCCCCACTTCCTCAGCTTAGGCAGCCTCTAATTTACTTTCTGTCTTTATGGATTTTCCTATTATACAAGTTAAATTATACAGTATGTAACCTATCTCCCTGGCTTCTTTCACTTAGCAAGGTGTTAGCAGGATTCACCCAGGTTGTAGCATGTATCAGTGCTTCATTTCTTTTTTTATGGTTGAACTAGAGGCCCAGTGCATGAAATTTGTGCAAGAGTAGGCCTTCCTTCCCCCGGCTGCTGTCACCAGCTTCCCTCTGGCACCCGGGACCCGGGCTTCCCTTCGGTCGCTGGCAGGCACCCGGGACCCTGGCTTCCCTCACAGCCCTGGCTTCCTCCGGAAGGTTGTCTGGTCTAATTAGCAATATTACACTTTTATTATTATAGATAATATTCCACTGTATGGATAAAACACATTTTCCCTTTGATCAACTGATGGACATTTGGGCTGTTGCCATTTTTTTTAGCCATTATGAATATTGCTGCTGTGAACATTTATGTCCAAGTTTTGTGTGAACTTATATTTTTAATTCTCTTGGATGGTATATACCTAGGAGTGGAATTTGCTGGGTCATATGATAACTTTAACATTTTGAGGAGCTGCCTGCCTATTTTCCAAAGCAGTTGTACTGTTTTACATCCCCACTTGAAATGTACAAGAGGTTTCCAGTTTCTCCATATCCTTGCTTACACATTGTTGTCTATCTTTTGGGTTGCAGTAATCCTAGTGGGTGTGAAGTAGTATCTCATTGTAGATTTGCATTTTCCTGGTGGCTAATGATATTAATCTTTTCATGTGCTTATTAGCCATTTATATATTCTTTGGAGAAACATCTACTTAGATCCTTCGTCCATTTAAAAATTGGATTATTTGTTGTATTATTGAGAATGCTTGGTTTCGTTTTTATTATATTTGATCTAGACTATATAACAATTCCATATAATGATAAAATATCAGAATTCAGATAACAGAGGTCATGCTAGTGAATTTTAGAAGCCTTGAAGCAAATCTCTCACCCGCTTGGGAGAAAGATCCCATTTTAACAATATTTGGTTAGTGTTCCTCATCTGAAAAAGGGATTTATATTTGTTTTAAAATATAATTTAAGACAAATATATCTAGGATATACATCTGTGGGTAGAATTAAAACTTAAAATTATGGAGTCTTAGTATTTACATGATACTTTTCTAACTAGAATCTCATTTAACTGCATGTATTCACTCACAAACTAACATACTTTAAAAAGCCATAAAATTATGCATTAGAGAACATAAAAGTCTGAATATAAGACCTAAAAAGGAAATATGAGTTTTATGACCTTTTTAACTCATAAGACTTAACCCTGCAACTCAATGGTGAAGAAGAGCATTATGAAAAGACTGACTTTGAAGTCATCCTGACCAGGGTTTGAATCATTTTTCCATTGTTTACTAGCTGTGTGACCTTGAACCTCAATTTCCTTATCCATAAAATCTTTGTTATAAGGACAAGAAACCTTTTAAATAAAATTCCTGGCTCCTAGTAGTTGCTCATTTAATGGTAACTGTTATTATTAACATGCAGGCTTTGTGTTCATTAATTGTGCTTTTATCTGTATACATTCAGGTTCTTACATAATATTTTTAGATTCTTACATATTTTGTCATCTTGTTTAGAAATAAGTGCATTTTAAAAAAATTATTGAGTTAAGAGTTCTTTATAAATTCTAGATAATCAGTTCCTTATCAGATATACACAAACATTTTATCCTTTCTGTATTTTGTCTCTTAATTTTTTTGATGGTGTCATTTGGGCACAAAAGTTTAATTTTGATGATGTGACATGTATATTCTCTGAATCACACAGAGGGCCTTTGAGGTTGCCTGTTTCAACTGCCTTGCGCTGGTGATGGGAGGCTCTGTGATTTAGGGAGGAGGGGCGTTGCTCGAGGTTGCAGGCCCAACAGCAAGGATTGGAGTTCAGGTCTCTTGACTTTGACCTTGGGCCATCTTCAGTTTCCGCCCCCTGTATCTGAAGATGGGGAATTTAGGTTGTGTGCGTGGGGAAGGAGAACTTGTAGCTCTGCCCCATTCTCATTTCCCTTGAAGCAGACTCCAAATTTTGTGCTCTGTTGATGGATGGGCCAGCTAAGGCACCTCCTCGTAGTTCATTTGCTGCCCTCCAGATTTATTGAGAAAATTCGTGCAAGAGTAGGCCTTCCTTCCCCCCGCTGCCGCACTGGCTTTCCGGCTTTCCTCCAGCACCTGGGACCTGGGCTGGCTTTCCCTGGGCTGCCGGGCTGCCTGCAGGCACACAGGACCTGCAGGCACACGGGACCAGGCTGGCTTCCCCTCCCCTGTCCCAGCTTTGTCAGAAATGACGTCTGGAAGATGTCTGGTCTACTTAGCATATTACCCTTTTTTTTCTCTCGCAAAATCTTTTTATTTTTGCCTTATAAATTACATGCCATTACAAAATAGCAGTGTCTATTTCAGACCCTTTTCATTCCCCCTCCCCGAAGCCCCGTGCCCATTATCAGTTGCTTCTCATTCCCCTTCCACACAAATCAGCTTTTGGATTGCTCCCACTTTTTGTCTGTTATAAATAACACTGGTATGGACATTCATGTACAAATTATTGTGTGGATATATGTTTTCATTTCTTTTGGGCATATACTCAGGAATAGAATTGCGGGATTATATGGTAACTCTTTGTTTAACATTTTGAGGAACTGCCAAACTATTTTTCAAAGTTACTGCACAATTTTACATTTTCACCGGCAATGTATGAAGGTTATAGTTTCTCCATATCCTTGCCAGCACTATGTATGTATATCCTTTCTTTAGAAGTACATAGAGTGATATGATTCATATTGTTTGTTCATGTTATTTGTTCCTTAGAGTAAGTATATCATGGCTTGCCTTCTCTGATAGCGCTTATAAATCTTCCTCATTCTTTTTGTGTGTTTTTTTAAAATTTAATAAACCTTTATTGTTCAGATTATTACAATTGTTTCTCTTTTTTCCCCCATAGCTCCCCTCCACCACCCGGTCCCCACCCCCCCTCTACCTTTACCCGCCCCCACCACTGTCCTCATCCATAAGTGTACAATTTTTGTCCAATCTCTTCTCACAACCCCCATACCCCTTTCCCCCTGAGAATTATCAGTCCACTCCCTTTCTATGCCCCTAATTCTATTATATTCACCAGTTTATTCTGTTCATCAGATTTTTGTAATCACTTGATTTTTAGATTCACTTGTTGATAGATATGTATTTGTTGTTCATAATTTTTATCTTTACCTTTTTCTTCTTCTTCCTCTTCTTAAAGAATACATTTCAGCATTTCATATAATACTGGTGTGGTGGTGATGTACTCCTTTAGCTTTTTCTTATCTGTGAAGCTCTTTATCTGCCCTTCAATTCTGAATGATAACTTTGCTGGGTATAGTAATCTTGGTTGTAGGTTCTTGCTGTTCATCACTTTGAATACCTCTTGCCACTCCCGTCTGGCCTGCATAGTTTCTGTTGAGAAATCAGCTGACAGTCGTATGGGTGCTCCCTTGTAGGCAACTAACTGTTTTTCTCTTGCTGCTTTTAATATTCTCTCTTTGTCTTTTGCTCTTGGCATTTTAATTATGACGTGTCTTGGTGTGGTCCTCTTTGGATTCCTTTTGTTTGGGGTTCTGTGTGCTTCCTGGACTTGTAAGTCTATTTCTTTCACCAGGTGGGGGAAGTTTTCAGTCATTATTTTTTCAAATAGGTTTTCAGTATCTTGCTCTCTCTCTTCTTCTGGCAGCCCCATAATTCTGATGTTGGTATGCTTGAAGTTGTCCTAGAGGCTCCTTACACTATCTTCATATTTTTGGATTCTTTTTTCTTTTTGCTTTTTCGGTTGAGTGTTTTTTGCTTCTTTGTATTTAAAAATCTTTGACTTGATTCTTGCGATCCTCTAGTCTGCTGTTAGATCTCTGTATAATATTTTTTATTTCAGTCAGTGTATGCTTAATTTCTAGTTGGTCCTTTTTCATATCCTTGAGGGTCTTGCTAAATTTATCGGCCTTTTCTAGGAAATTCTTGAAAAACCTTATAACCATGGTTTTGAACTCTATATCCAGTTGTTTGCTTTCCTCCATTTCTTTCATTTGTGATCTGTTTCTTTGTCTCTGCATTTTGGCTGCTTCCCTGAGTTGATAGAGTGCCTTTGTGTGCTAGGTGTATTATAGGGCCCAGTGGCTCAGCCTCTCCAGTTACCTGAGGTGGACACTCTTGGTGCACCCCTTTGTGGACTGTGTGCACAGTCTTGTTGTAGTTAAGCCTCGATTGTTGTTGGTATCAGTGGGAGGAATTGACCTCCAGGCCAATTGGCTGTGAGGATCAGCTGTGTCTATGCTGGGAGAACCTCTGTGCTGGAGACACCCTTATGAGACAAGCCTTGCAAAAGCCTCTGTGCTCAGCTTGGATGGGGCGGAGTCTCAGGGCGGAGCAGACAGTATTGATTTCCCGTCAGCCTTGCCCTAATAGGCCCCTGTGTCTCAGTGTCCTGTGGTAATCGCTGCAAGCACCTCTGAGAGAAAGCTGCCCTCGAGTTCCGCCCGCTGCCAGACAGTCCAGTTTCTCCCCTAATGAGTCTGGGTCCCCAGAGTATTGCCCGGAACTGGAGTTCAGTGCAGCTGGGAGCTTTTGTCTCCCTCCCGCTTCAGAAAGCCAGCCACGCACTCAGTTGCCAGTCCTCTCTACGCATGCATCTCAGTACCTCTGCCTCCTGCAGCTCCTCTGAGTCTCAGTGTGCTTTTCTCTTTTCTTCTGGTTGTAGAATTTCCACTTAGCCAGCCTTCCTGTGGTTCTGCATGCTGTATGTTTTGTTTTTTAGTTGTAGTTTTGAAATTGTTGTGCGAGGCAGCAGTTTAGGTGTTTACCATGCTGCCATCTTGGTTTCTGTCCTAATTAGCATATTACCCTTTTATTATTATATATATTTGACACAGCTCATTTGTTGTTAAATAAAGAAGGGTCCTACCTTTCAGAGGGTGAACTATATGAGAGAATTGCTTACAGCAGAGCTGTCCAGATTGTAGTCACTAGTCATATGCGGCTACAAGAAATTAAATTTTGTTTAATTTTCATGAATTTAAAATTCAGTTCCTCAGTCATACAAGCCACATTTCCATTGTTCAATGTCCATACCCCGCTAACACATTAGACAGCATATGCAGGTAACATGTCTATCATGGCAACAAGTGCTGCTGGACAGCTCTGGCCTACAGAGATGTGTGTCCCCTGCCCACTGGCCCCTCACCTGGGCTGGTGCCCTAGACTCAGCTTTGACCTGTCTTCTGCATGTTTCTCGGCTACCTGCCATGAGGGCTTCCTATCTACATAGCTGCCTCTGGGTTTCTTGGCAAACTCCTACTCAGGTTAGGTCTGTGGGTCCAGCTGGGCTCTGCTTCTTCTTTGTAGTTTCTGGACTTGGTTGTTAAAAACAGACTTGTGCCTTCCCTCACCTCAGCTGACAGATGTCACTTGCAGAAATAGAGCTGAAAGATGCTTGAGAAGAATGTGTTCTTTCTTGGAAAGTTTGACTTCTAAAAATGAATGAATGAATTGATCTCCTGTTGGGACAAGGGAAAGAGGTTGAAGAACTTTTGATTTCGGTTCTTATAGGTTCATTGATTGGTGGGTACTTCCCTTTAGAGGCAGTTGGTGCCAAGAATTTGCAAGATTGCAAAGTGATGTGGGGAGGGAGACACAAAGAGTCTGAACCTTGGAGTCCTGAGACAGTAACGTGGCAGATTGTGGCCTCGTCCTGCTTAATGCCCTGGTGGGGGTCACCTTTATTTCAGATGCTTGTAATCCTGAGGGTCGTGTGAGCCGCTGATCCCAAGGTCTTCAGGGTTGTACAAAGAATCTCTGTGCAGAAGCGTGGGAGACACGGGTTGTCCCAGCTGGCAGTTAGAGCACAGAAGAATGCAGAGAACATCTCAGAGGGGGGAAGGAGTTCGCTCAGGCTCGCATCATGTTAGTGGTGGCAAAACTGAGACAAGAATCCAGGTCTTGTGGCACCTCGCCTGTGTGCATTCCACCTGCCATCTTGTACATCTTCATTTACACAAAGGATGGTACTTCCAACACACCAACAAACAAAATGACTTCTTAGAGACATTGCCTGGGCGTGGACATTCATGTAACCCATGTTGCACACCAAGTCTTCCCTTCAAGCCCTCCTTCTGCTCTCGTCATTAGAAAGTATTAAGAAACCTTTGAATTAGGGCAGAATCACCCAGCGTTCTCATTCCTTCCTCCAGCTTATCTCCACAATCTGCTTCTTCAGGGAGGTCTGCCCTTGACTTGAAAGGCAGAGTTGGGAAACAAGCTTGTTATTTTTGAGGTCAGCCTCATCCATCAGACTGCGAGAGCCCTGAGGGCAAGGTCAGGGTTGTCTCTGTCACCACTCGGGGACTGGCACAACATATTTATATAGTGAATATCTGTGGGATGTCTCTTGTTCAGGAAAACTCCCTTTTTGATGGGTTTCTGAGGTCTGAGGTCTCTTCTCTCTAGATCTTGAAACGTTGTAGATTCTAATTTGGAAATAGTGATCAGGAGAAATGAGATAATTTTTCTGTCTGGCAAGGGGGATTGCCCACATGACTTTGAACTTTATGAGACCTGGAGAACTTTCACATGTGTGCAGAGAAGGGTTGCTTGTTGCTGAATTGAGCAGCGGGTGGACGTAACCCACAGGACACCCTGGGAAGGATTCCCAGAGTGTGAGCGGGCAGGCTGGGAATTGGGGAAAGAATTTCATGTCATAAACACAGAATATCTCGCTTAATAGTAGAACTTCTCTGCTCTCTCTTTCCAGGGGTGGAAAGCAGTTCCTTTCTGAGACAGGCTAATGACTGTTGGGCCAGCACATGAGACCACAAGATAAATTTATGTAGCAGGTAGCATGAGAAATGCAGTTTACAGAAGATCTGCACAAAAATCTCAAACAGGTTGAAGCATCTGAGGCCCAGCTGGGGTACTTTCAGTTTAGTTCTTAGAGACAGGGCTCTAGGGTTAAGATCACGGAGCAGGAATGTGACCCAGGTCAGAGCACCTGTCTGCCTGGCCTTTGAAGACTCTTTTCTTTCATTTTAATTAATTGCCTGCTCAGCTTTGCCCAGGGCCCGAGTTTCTCTGGTTGGAGCAGAGTAAGTTTTCGGGCTGAATTACTTGGATCATTGCCTTTGTTTTCCTTTTCACATAGCCTGTAGATATCTGGCCTTTTCAGCCAAGGAAAATGGAAATGGTTTTAAACACTCTCTTGAGCTATGAATTTCAGTGTCAACCATTTGATGCTTATTCCTTGATTTTCATGTCTTCGGAGAAGCAATGAGAGGATACTAAAGTCTCAGGGGTCCTCTGGAGGTGCCTGGGAGCTGGGGGAGGCCAGGGAAGGTGGAGCTGTGCCCTCCCACTCCTGTCTCCACAGAGCAGCCTCCCTCCCTCCCTGTCTCCCTGTCTCCCTGTGTATGTGTTTGAGGTTGCACTTAAGTTTTCATTTGGGGAGAAAGTTTCTGAAAGTCCTTATGGAGGCAGCAGAGGAGAGCTTGGTCTGTGTCATATCTTCACTTAGTCAGCAAGGACTCTGGGCAGGATGTTGAAGGCTCAGCCGTTGCTTTTTTCCTCGCGAGTGAGCCACAGATAGATTCTGTACCAAGGCCGACACTTTGTCCTTTAACTCATAGCTTAGCTCTTTGGGGCAGCGAAACCTGGTATCACAACTGAGCACAGGCCTTATAAGAAGTGATTTCTGTGTATTATGGACATCTAGAAAAGAATTCAGTGTATCCCCCCCTCACCCCCCCCTTTTTTTTATATATGAAAAAGGGCTATATCAGGGTATGGACTCATTTCTGTCTTCTTCCAAAATTGTTTTCCCAGGGAGGAGAAGATTGGGGATGAAGAGTAGGCAGTGGGCCAGATGAAACATGCAGCTTTGCAGTGGGGGTGGTAGAGAACACAGCGGAAATAAACTGGAACTAATGAGTAAGTGATCTGTATAGGCTTTGCAGGTTATTTTCTGCTTTGGGTATAAGTTTTGCTCTGTAAAGCCTGGAGGTGACCTATTTAATTCCTATCTATTTGGAGCCCTCAGAATGTGCCAAGGATCAGCCTAATTTACTGAACGTTAATGGAAGGAGTCCGAAGTCAGTCCCTGACCGCAACGAGCTCCCAGTTCAGTATGGGACAGATGGCCCTTCGTGAGCCAGTATCTTAGGATCTTCTGTTTCAAGCAATGGGCCTGATCCCAGCACAGACTGGATCAAGTCAACGAAGAATTTATTAGATCATATAACTGACCAGTCCAGGGATAAATCTGGTCAGCTGAGGGGCTCAAATGATGTCACCAGGATCTGGTTTCTCTCCCCATCCTGACTCCCCTCCTGTGTGTGGACTCCATTAGCAGACATGCCCTTCCTGGGTAATTGCAGGATGGCTGCCAGTGGTTCCCAGGCTGTCTCCTTCCACCTTCCTTCCAGCAAAAAACGGAGCATGAGAGTCTTGTCCCAGCCACACCAGATAGAGTGTCTCATCTCATTGGCTCAGGCTGGGTCATGTGCATAACCTGAACTTGTCGTGTGGCCAGGGACGTGTGAAGCTCTGACTTAGCCCTAGTCCTGCGCTTCACCCCTGAAGCCAGGTGGAGCCATGTCTCCCCTGAGCCCTTGGCTAAGAATGGAGGGAAACGGAAGCAGTGATTGCTGGGAAAAGATAAGTGTCAGGCCTGAGCTCTGGCCTGATCTAGAACCTGGGGCTGTATTCCCACCTGACACACCCAGAATTTATTCCACTGAGAGTGTCGCATCTGCTACCATGTGGTTTTAGCTGCACTATGGATTTAAACACCAAATCTTGTCTCTCCTGGGAACATTGTTCTGTTGGGAGTGTGGGGGTGAGAACCTTATTTCTGGTGAACATTAGGACCTTGACTGTAATATTAGATATCTTCATGGAGATTACTATTTGAGATTCTCAAACGATCAAGCTGAATCAGGACAGTTTGTGCAATGGCACCCTCCAATTAGCCATGTTATTCAGACAAACATGTTTTCATCTTTCTAGGTTCATATAGCAGAGTGGGAAATGGTACAGATGTCAAGAGATTTTGGAGAAAGACCTGGGTGTGTACATCTTGACTTTGTAACTAAGCCTCAAGTTCCACATTTGTAACTAAGCCTCAGGTAACCACCTCATAGAGTTGTTGGGAGTAAAGCACAGTGCCCAAAACAGAGTATGCAGTCCAGAATAGGTGGCTATTGTTATTTCCTGATTTTTCAAATGAGCAGGGCATCCTGCTGGATAAACTCTGAAGTTTGTTTCAGCATTGCTATTCTGTAAATCCATGAAAATCTTTCTCCTGCTGCCCATGACTTACTCAGAGCTTAAGAGCGGCATCTTCATTGATGGTGAAATGTTAGAAAGCTCTCAAACATCAGGGTCCTCACAGAAGCTAGCACTTAGTAGTTTACTGAGTACTTTTGTATTCATTCTCTCATTCGATCCTTAGAACAGCCTGTGATAAAGCAAAGCAGGAGTCATAATTCCCGTTCCATAGAAGGAAGCGTATCAGTGACTTACCCTCGGGCATAGGGGCTGGAGAGCCGTGGGTAAGGCCTGTGGTCAGGAGTGTTCTCAGATATCCCATGTCGGTTGTAGCAGTCTGCTATTCCAGAGTGGTTTGCCTTTCTAATATAATTCACGGAATTTGTTAGATATCTACCATGGTTTCAGGTGGATTTGACTGGAGAGCCATATTGTGCAGTGCTTCACAATAAGAAGCCTTGAGCTCATTTAGTGAAAAGTAAGATTGTCCTTTCACTTCTATCTTTGTTCATTGGCCTGATTTACCAGGATGGAGTTGTAAACCTCTCCTGCCATTACAGCAAATGAGCTCAATTTGAGTAGTATGAAATAAGTCATGTTTATAACATTTCAAAGTTACGATCAGCAACGTCCTAATTACAATCTGAAAAGCTTGCTTCGCTGAGGTCCAAGTTATTTATCTTGGTAAAGGTAGAGATTTCTTGCGGGGGTGGGGGTGGGGTGGGGTGGGGTGGGGTGGGGTGGTTGGGCTCCTGTGAAGGAGAGCTAAATGCTAAATTCTTAATCTGTTCACACTTCTTTAGCCACATGCCCCAAAGCCTTGGGCATGTGTAGTATTTACAGTACTGGATAATAATTATGATGGCATTAATTTTTTGAAAAAAATTGAGTATGCCCAGCAGCCAACAGGCTATTATTAGAAAATTATTAAGATTATTATATAGGTCTTTTGGATGAGCTTCTATTTCAAGACACTTGAAAATGTAGACCAGATTAATTCAAAGCGTACCTGTGTTGCCCCTTGTTTGTGCATGAAATGTTCGCAAGAACCAGCAAAAGCAAGATTATTTGGGGTAGGTTTATCAGTTGTTACATAGCTTTAGGATGAGTAACATCTAGTTGACTGAGGGCTGAGACTAAAGCCAGATTACTAGGCTAACGATACTCCAGAAACAGGCATTCTTTGAAGAAGCACAAGGTTTTGCCCAGACTTGTAGTCTAATCATACACAGATGTCTCAGTGAAGACATCTCTAGCCATAGAATACACTAAGGACCTGAGACCAGAGTACAGATTAATAACAAATTTTTTTGAGGTGTAACATACATGTGGTGGGTGCATAAAGTGCACAGATCTGAAATGTATAGCTCAATGAGTTTTTACATATATGCACCCATGTGACCACCACTCAGAGCAAGATATAGAACATTCCAATCACTTCATGCCCTTGCCCTCAGACCTTCTTCCAGGAAATCATTGTTTTGATTTATACCAGCATCAGTTAAGGTTTGCCTGTTCATGAACTGTGTTATAAATGGGATAATAAAGTATGTGCTGTTGTGTGTTTATCTTTCATTCAATATAATGCCAGAAGCACAGATTTTCTGTAGTCAAGCTAGTTTGAGAACTCACTTGGGTTAAAAGGTTTTGAGAAATCTTGATTTATACTGGTGGGCAGGCACATTCTGAGATAAGAGATGTCCTGACATCATCATGAAATGAAGTATAAAGGCTAAGGAAAACATATAACTCCTAAGAAAGAACTTCTATGGAATTGGAAGCCTCTGGAATTTTTTACCTCCTATGCCCCACCTTCCACATAGACACTGGAGAGTCCTGGCTATGTGTATAACAAGTATATAACATCATGTGTGGTTGATAACATTTAAATGAATGTATGATGGAATCAGTGAATGTGTTAGCTTGTGTTCTTTATCAACTATTTGTTCATGATCTTGGAATAATACCCTCATAATGCAAATGGTTGTAAAAGACCTTAGAGAAAGAGATCTATTTCTTTGTGTTTTTTAAAAAATATATTTTATTGATTTTTTTTACAGGGAGGAAGGGAGAGGGTTAGAGAGCTAGAAACATCGATGAGAGAGAGACATCGATCAGCTGCCTCCTGCACACCTCCTACTGGGGATGTGCCTGCAACCAAGGTACACGCCCTTGACCGGAATCGAACCTGGGACTTTTCAGTCCGCAGGCCGACACCCTATCCACTGAGCCAAACCCGTTAGGGCTCTTTGTTATCCTTTTTTTTTTAAATTGCTGGATTTAATTTTATAATATTTTGTTAAGGATTTTTGCATATGTGTTCTTGAAGTGTATTGTCTTAGTTTTCTTTTTTATAATGTCTCTGTCTGGTTTTGGTATCAGGGTTATGCTGGTTTCATAAAGTGAGGAGTAGTCTGGTTTGGTACTAATTACTCTGCCATGACAAGAATCAGAGGTCTAGTTTTTTGTTTTGTTTTTTACTTTAAAGTGGATAGAGTGATGGCTATTATATAAAAAAGGTGGTTATTGTTTTAATAACCAGCTAAGAATTTCTATTTATTAACATATGAGAAGTCTATGGAATAGTAGATTTGTGTGTATGAAGTAATGCATCAAAGATGCTGGAAAATACTTTATCTCAAGTAGGATGAACAATTCAACCCTCCCTTTTGCTAAAATTTATATTTTATTAGCAAAATTTCTTTTATCACTGAGGGAATTAATTATTTATGTGTCATTCCTACATAATTTATCAAGTATTCGTTTAATAAGCTTTTATTGTATATTAATATGAGTCTCATTTTTCTCTCTCTATTGTCTTTTGGTTGTATTCTCCCCCCAAAAAACGTATATCATAAGTCAGTTAGTGTTTTTTATCTTTGAGTTGTTTTGCATGAAGTTGGTTACATGGTCTCAGATAAAATAAAAATATTTTTTCATCTGTATTTGTGGCATTATGGGTTGCCACTATGGTTTCTGTTTCAGGCAGACTTTATTTCAAAAGGAAGGATTATAAGTTCAGTCTAACTCAGCAGTGGTCCAGCATAGAAGGGAGTTAGGAGAAAACAAACTGTCAATTTTGGTGAAGTGGAAATCTGTTAAGGAAGCAGTGGGTGAGAGGGAATTGGAGGCGACCATGCCAGTTCCCATAGTGACAGTGTATCCAGGGGAAGGACAGGGAAAAGGGAGTTGTTATGGAAGAGTTATGGGCATGTGATGTGAAGCTTTAGGAAGCACGCCAACTTCTACACCTCTGTCTTCAGAATGACGCGTTTAGACACATCCTACACAATGTTTTCAGCAGTACTTACTGTGCTTCTCCATGCCCCTTCAATCAATCTAGATCAGTGGTTCTCAACCTTTCTAATGCCGTGACCCTTTATACAGTTCCTCATGTTGTGGTGACCCCAACCATAAAATTATTTTCGTTGCTACTTCATAACTGTAATTTTGCTACTGTTATGAATCGTAATGTAAATATCTGTGTTTTCCGATGGTCTTAAGCTCTACAGCAGCGGTTCTCAGCCTGTGGGTTGCAACTCACAGGTTGAGAACCGCTAGCAGGGTTGCCTAAGACCATCGGAAAACACAGATATTTACATTATGACTCATAACAGTAGCAAAATTACAGTTATGAAGTAGCAACGAAAATAATTTTATGGTTGGGGGTCACCACAACATGAGGAACTGTATTAAAGGGTCACGGCATTAGAAAGGTTGAGAACCACTGATCTAGAGGATGGCACCTCCGGGGGACTTAGTCCCCATGTCACTTAGGAGAATCTTCTCCCCTATTTTCTTTCCAAGAGTCCAGGGAAGGTGAGTGAGTTATGGCACCTATAAGCAGGAACCTACAACATTGCTTGGAGCATCTGGTGACCTCTGACAGGTGTCCAGTCCCTCCTGCTGTTGTCTCCAGTTCTAGCTGTGTTACAGGATGCCTGTGGGGCGGAGTGCACATTCTAGGATGCCACAGGCCTGACCCCGGTGCTGTCTCCTGTAGCAGTTTCACTTGTTCCTCTGGGGGGTCCTTTTAAAAGAGTCTTGGGACTATTTCTACATTTGCATAAGTTGTCCCCCCAGAGTAAAATATCCCTCCTTGCTCTCTGCACATCCAGATCCTACTCATTCTTTTATTTTTTTATTTAAAAATGTTTATTTCAGAGAGGAAGGGAGAGGGAGAGAGAGATAGGAACATCAATGATGTGAGAGAGAATCATTGATTGGCTGCCTCCTGCACTCCTCCTACTGGGGATTGAGCCTGCAACCTGGGTACGTGCCCTGACCAGGATTTGAACTGTGACCTCCTGGTTCATAGGTTGATGCTCAACCACTGAATCACGCTGGCTGGGCAATCCTATTCATTCTTGAAGACTTATTTTAAGTCCAGTATCTTTCAAGAAGGCTTCTCTATCTGCTCAAGCTCCCTCTCCTTCCCCTTAGATCTCCCTGTGTCTATGGATGGTTTAATATAGCCTTAACAATAAGGCGTTTTTTGAATTGAATTGAAAAGACAAGACTTATACAGCAGATATAGTCCAGGTCAGATTTTAAAAGGTAACACAGGATGAAGGCATTTTACTTAGTTATTTGACATTCACAAGTAGGGTTTAGTTATTTGGAGACAGGAGTAAAAAATGTTCTTATTAGTTATACTATACACCGGGAAATGAAGTGTTTGCAACAAGCAGAGAATTTAGGTTGTACTAGTAATGAGTGTCAGAGCAGAGAATTTAGGCTAAAATAAACAAAGTTAAATGATCTGGCATCTTGGTTTCTCTGGCTTGATGCCCCTGGATTATTATTGCCCCATTTCTTTTATGTTTAGACTCCGTGATAAGATTTTTCTGTAGAGGTACCTTCCTGTCATTCTTGAATTCTTTCTTTCATACCTGCTCTGTTTGGATTTCTGAGTTATTTCCCCCTTTTGGTTTCCGTGCCTTAGCTCCTCTACCAATTTTTTTAGGGTATTGGTACCAGAGTCAGGCATCCCCAGGACCAGATCCCAGGCTGTGTCATCTCCAACTAATTAATTTTGGCGGTCTTCTTTTTATTCCTTTTTTCAAAGAAGAATGAGGAAGCTTGCTTTGCAGGATGGTGGCAGAGTTTGAGAGAACGTATGTTCCATGCTTGGCACATGGCAAGGGCTCTGATGGTAACTAAACAGGTCTCTGCTTGCTCTGCAACAGGGGTTGCATTGGTCCTTGAACTCAGCAGGTGCTCTCCGAATGGGTTACTTAACCTTGCAGATAGGTGACCTTAACAGTGGGTAGCCGAGGGGAGGACCATCAGGCTCAGGTTTGTACACTGAAGTTGGCTGAATTGTTGCAACGGCATGTTGCCTGATGTTTAGCCAGTTGCAGGTGAGACATTTAGGAAACAGGGGTGCTGGGATAACACAATGCATTATATAACACCTAGGACGTAGTTAAGGCCACAGGAAGTCAGTAGTATCTTACTTTGTGTCCTGCGTGGAGATCTGGGAGTAAATAATCAGAGGGGAGAGAGAACGTGGAGTGGACAGAGGATGCTTCCTGAGGACATGGGATTTTAACCACAAGAATAATTGCCACTTATGGAGCAGCTGCTGTGTTTCGGCCACTGTCCCCAATAGTCAGAGCCACACTCCATGGGGCCAAGAAGTAAACTGAGGCTCCAAGAGGCTGTTTTGATGTGGGTGTGTAAAATCCAGAGAGAAATGTAAAGTGGGAATTTCAGGGTAGATGAAGGGAATGAAGAGATGAAACAGGAAATGAAATTTTAAGCACTTTTTGGTAACACTAGACTTTTATCACATCTCTTGATTTTTAAGATAACTGACATTGAGATGATATTTGCCAAATTGACTTTTCCATGTAAGCTGACTTTATGTTTGTTGTTTTTATACTTGTTTTTTGAAAACGATTTAGATTTGTTGGGTTTTATGTTAAGGGTGTTGAGGCAGATACTTTCATAACTGGGAGGAGTGGTGAGGTGGTGAGTGTGCTGAATGGAAGGCCGCGAGTTTAGACTGTCCCTTTCCTGCTGACGCCTGGCTCTGGGACTTTGTGCCTGACGTGCCACATCGCAGAAGAGACGCCGACACTTGGGGCCCGGCTCTGGAATCCGGCCCCGTAGCCTTTTCTCGGACCCTGTGCTGAACCTCGGGTTTCTGAAGAGATTTTGTTCTGGTGGCAGCAACCGCACAGCCAGTAAGGGAGGACAGTGGGGACACAGACCAAGAACTTGCCCTCTGACCCAGGCTCATTACTAGATCAGCTGCTCTGATGTCTTAGCCACGTGATGGAGCTATCTCTCTGTGTTGTTACTATATCTGTGTTTCCCATCATGTTTCCCTTTTTGTCTTGGCTTCAAAGAAGCTTAGAGCTAAATTTATTGCTTGCTTATCGTTGCTGGGTTGGCCAAGTTTTTAAATATATATATGATTTTTTCCCCCCTTATTTTTATGTTGATAATCTTATTGTTTCTATGTCCTTGGTTACATATCTCCTTAAATCATTTTGAGAAGTAGGTCAGGTATACATTTAAAAATAATTGCTGTGGAAGGAGGGCCATCTGACAAATGCAAAACAGATTTGGGGGAATGGTATAAAAAAGTTTAGAGTAGATTTTGTATATAAACTTTTTTATGTTATTTGTTATCAAATAATTTGTATAACTCATTTTACTGTCCTCTCATGGAAGGTAAGCATAGGGAAAAGTTTTTCTTTATAAAGATTATTTGCTGCTTGGCCGGTGTTGCTCAGTGGTGGAGCATGGGCCCATAAACCAGGAGCTCACCATTAGATTCCCGGTCAGGGTACATGCCCAGTTGCTGGCTCGATCCCCAGTGGCAGGGTGTGCAGGAGGCAATCAATGGATGATTCTCTCATCATTGATGTTTCTCCCTCTCTCTCCCCCCCTCTCCCTTCCTTTCTCTCTAAAAATGTCAATAGAAATATATTTACAAAATATTTTGTTTTCCTGATTATGCAAGTACTAGTGGGTGACCTTCAGTTCTGCACTTGTAGACAGACCTGTGATTCCCGGGTGGTGGGCACCACACCCCTCATTCTTTCTTGTGAGGGGCCTGAGGCAGCTTCCCTGGGGTCCCCAGGCTGCTGTGGAGGTGGGGCACCGAGCTCGGGCAGCTGCTGGCCAGTCCTCCTCGAATGTGGAAGGAGAAGGTTTTGGGCATAGTGACTAGGTATCAGAGTCAGGCATCCCCAGGACCAGATCCCAGGCTGGTCCCCGCAGCAGCCTGGCTTTTAGAAGTAGCTTTTATATATTTGACAAATAATTATTTGGCACCAGCTATAAGCTGGGCACTGAGATGGTGCTATATTTTTAAACACTTAATGAAATGATGACAGCAGAGTCATTAATTATTACCGATATGATAGAATCATCACAGGCAGTGCATTTCAGAGAACAATACTGAGGACTCAGAGTGGCTCTTGTAGAGGAAATGAGGCTCCTGTAGAAACTGACATGCTGGTCTCTGGGACAACCAGGAGCAGGATTCCCTGTCCTGGGTTGTGTTCTTGTCTGCGAGGGCCTCTTTGGACACCTCTTCATGGTCATTCTAGATATTTGGGCTTACAAAGCAAGCACGTTGGATTCCCTCAGCCCTTTGGTGTGGCCCCCAGAAATGCCTGCATTATTTTCAGAAGTTACGTGAGTGGTGGAGTATGCAGGCTGTCCACACTTACACGCACCCCTTCTTCCCCCAACTATTCCTTTCCCTAATTCAACTGATTGCTTTTCTTTTCAAATTGCTGGCTTAAGCTTTATTTTCTCTAATTTTATCTCCTCCAGCCCCAGTGCATGCAGCATCCTTAGGGCCTGTGCTCATTCTGTCCCTTTCACTTCTCCTGTGTCCCTGCCATGTCCTGAGGGGATAGGGACCAGATTTGCCTAATCTCTGCATTTTCTGGCACCTGGAGGTAGTTGGTGTGGTCCTTTCAGCCTGGGGACTTCTCCTTTCTGTGACATAATTTGCTTCTTGTTTCCTCTTTCCCCACCTCTCTTTGCCCACCCATTTCTTTTGATCCTTGTTCTTCCCAATCCCATTCTGCCCCCTCCCCTTTTTGTGCTTGCTTGTTGGCTTTTCTTACCTTTTGTCACACTTACATGCTCACTATTTCTTTTCACTCCAAGTATCTGCTCATCTCACTCATGCACTGCAGTTGGTATAATTAAATATGCAACATGTTTGTTTTAATATCAGTCTGCCACTTCATGGACATATTAGTGACCTGGCGGTCAGTCAGTGCTGGGCCAGATCACTATTTGAAATGTCCAGTCCTGCCAGCTCCCCCCTCGGGACATTTATTAAGCACCTTATCGGTTCTCGCTCTCTGTGTCTGTACTCCACGTATGTTTCTCTGAGTTTCTCTTTCTCTCCAACACAAGTCATTAATATAGGCTGGCACCTTTTCCTCTCCATAAATCACTATTTGTAGGCGCACACAGACACCTGGGAGGGTGAGGAGGAACAAAAAAGTGTTCAGTCACAAGGCTTGCACGCAAGAACCCTAGAGAACTAGAATTTCATGCCACATCTTCATTATCTTTCCTGCTAACTTTTCTAACAGGGCAGCACTTTCAGAGCTTGGAACTTGGAGGAGCCCGGGCACGCTCCTCTGAGTATATTGCTGATGCAAAGGGAGGAAGGCAGGAGCAATCAGCCTCGCCTCACCTGCCTGGGGTCCCAGGTGACCCCTGCCCCACCTGAGAGGTAGAGAGATCAGCCCCTTCTGTGAGTGGAATGCTGGGAAACAAAGGATTCAGTATTAGAATAGGTTACATGGTTTTGCTTGTCACTTCTGTTCAGAGGTCAATGAAAATCTGTCTTTGGCCGGTGGGGGAATTTGACTGACAGCCACTACCTCCCATGTATAAAATGCTTGCATGCAGGGCTATAAATTAAAGCTCCGCATGGCATGTATCGTCTCAATGTTTTCAGCTGAGTGGAATTAGAACATGTTTCTTTTGAGGTTATGGAAAGCAAACAAGGACCCCCTACCTCCCAGCCTAGCAGATAGTAAACTAATACTTGAAATCCGGTTTCATCAGCCACAAAAGTTAGATGAAAGCTGGGGCAGATATCTTAGAAGATTGTGATAACATCTCGGACCACAAATTTCTACTCCTTTTCTGGAAGAGAAAAACTGCATTGTTTATTTAGATAACTTGGTTAAGTTTCGTAGGCTATCCAATACAAAGGACATTGGACTCAGTTTCTAGAATCTTGAGTTTTAGTGTAAAGATAGGCAAGTCATTTCACCTCCAGGCTCTGGCTTCCTTGGCTGTTTAAGGGAAAGAAAAACTTCTGCCTCACGGGCGATAGTGACAGTCAAATGAGAAAGTTGTGTCAAACACATAATAAAACTTATTCCTACATTTTCTCCTATTCCAGTTCATCTCCTCTATGTGCTCAATAGATATTAGTAACCGATAAGCCCCTTTGATAACTCTAGTGAGAGCCTGGGAGGTCTTTGGTTGCTGTTTGCTGGGTTTATTTTGTTCGCTATAATGTGCTGCTGGACCTAAAATAACCCATGTTGCTTGTGCTCCTGTGGACACTGGTGCTTTTAGGGTCTTCACTATATTGTTTCATGGAAACTTGGAAAGAACTCATGGCTCCAAAAAAGGCTGAAAAGTTTTGAATTTTCTTTTTTCTCTCTCTGCAAAAGATTTTGAAGCTGAAGTCATGTAATTAATAACAGGGGAGGTTAAGAGTCAGAGCCTTTTCTCTTGCTCTGGTCATTTTTCAAGCCGAATTTGGCATGGGTTGAAGCAAATTTGTGTCTTCTTGACCATTCACTTTTTTTTTTTTTTTTAACTGAGAAAATAGATTCTATCTGTAATGAAATAATTACAAACAGTCCTGTTGCCATATGGTGCTTATTTTTCACAGAAGCATTGTTGAAATGCATGGGAACTAGCAGGTTAAAGT
Organism: Corynorhinus townsendii; assembly: GCA_026230045.1. NCBI lineage: Eukaryota > Metazoa > Chordata > Mammalia > Chiroptera > Vespertilionidae > Corynorhinus > Corynorhinus townsendii. The sequence goes on from JAPDVU010000006.1 coordinate 42,326,096, forward strand.
ATGTAAAAATAGCCAACACTCCTTACAGTCCGGTGGTATCTCCAGACTAGGGGGTCCAAGTGGCATGAGAAACATCTAGAGTCGGGCTCAGCAAACCAGCCCACTGTCTGTGCATGGTCTGTGAACTAAGGATGCCATGCTACATTTTAAAATAGTTAACAAAAAATATAAAGACTAATACTGTCTTGTGACATGTAAAACTCATATAAAATTCACATTTCAGTGTCCACAAGTAAGGCTTATTGGAACGCAGACTCCCACTTGTTCCCGTATTGTCTGCGACTACTGTTGTACAACAGTGGCAAAATCCAGTAGTTGCCTAAAATATGTACTGGCTGCCATTTTACAGAAAAAGATCGCCAAGCCCAAGTCTAGATGGTGAGGAATTTCAGTCCTAATATGTATTAATTTGTCCACGGCTTCTTTTTTCAAGTTCAGCTTTTAATTTTAGTTTATTAACTTCTATTTTTTTTGTTTTATTAAAAACGTATAAAGAACAAACATGTCCTTTTTCTTTTTCCTACTCTTTACCCAAGGATATATTTTTATTGATTTTAGGAGGAAGAAAGAGAAAAAGAGAGAGAGAGAAATAGGTTGCCTCCTGTATGTGCACTGACTGGGGATTGAACTAGAAATCTAGATATGTGCCTTAATGGGGAAGCAAACCCATGACCTTTTGGTGTACGGGACGACTCTCCAACCAACTGAGCCACCCAACCAGGGCAGAGGCCACCCTTTTTAAAAACATTTTTGGGGAATAAAAGTGCTCATGGTAAAATTTTTTTCAAATAGTTTAAGAAAGGTATAAAATAAAGTAAAAACTTATCCCCTACATTTTCTCCTATCCCAGTTCCTCTACTCAAAAGGTAATACTGTTAATAATTTAATATTTAACATGGCAAATATTTTTTGTGGTTATACCAAAATACATATGTATATCCTTTTAAAAAAGCTTTTTAGTGCATGCCTAATTTGCTAGTAAAATACTTCTTAATGATTTCACTTTTATTATGAAAAATTTCTAATGTATACAGCATGAGACAGAAAAACATAACCAACCCCATGAACCCATCAGTCAGCTTCAAAACCTTTCTACTCATGGCCAAATCTTGTTTCCTCTGTGGAATCCAGTTCCCATATTACTTTGAACAACTCCCAGGTACACCTTCTCATCTGTAAATATTACTGTACATACTTTAAAAGAATGACTCTTTTAAAAACAATCACAAACCATTAACACGTAAAAAAAAAAAATAACTAATTCCTTAATGTAAATTTGGGTACTTCTCACAGTTGTCTTTTAAATGTCATAGTTTCTTTTACTCTTTGAATCAGATCTGAGCAAGGCTTACACAATGGAATTGGTTGTTGCCCTTTAAGTCAGTTTTAATCTATAACTTCCCCCTGTACCTTTAGTTTGTCCTTGTCACTTATTTTTCAAAGAAAGGAGACTGTTTATCTTGTAGATGTGACATCCCTGTGGTATTGCTTGATCCTTCCTCTGTCCTCTGGTTTGCTAGTTGGATCTAGAAGGCTCGAGCACATTGAAATGTATTATTATTATTATTATTATTATTATTTTATTATATTTAGCTAGGCTACTTCATAGGTGTTGTTGTTGGGTTCATCCAAAAGGAGGCACTTACAATCTGGTTGTCTCTTTTTGGGATGCTAGTACTTGGTGTTTGATGTATACATCCATTCATTCGTTATGGGTTGTAAAATGTTGATACTCTCATTCTGTCATTCCTTTGCCATTTATCAGCTGCAATATTGATTTCCTCCCATATTTGCCAGTTTTGAAAGTATTGAGTTGACTTAATTAGCTTTCTTTAACAGTGACTGGCTTAGATATTTGTTTTTGTAATAAAAAATGATGGATTTAAAAAATATTTACTGTTTTATTGAAGTTATTGATGCTCAAGTTGTCCCCTTTTAGTGAGTGTGAGCCTAGTTGGTCTCTGAGGCGCGACCCCCCCCCCCCTTTTTAAGAAAAGTTTATTGATTTTTAGAGAGAGAGACAGGGAGAAGAGAGAAACATCAAAGTGATGTGAGAGCTAACTTCGATACGCTGCCTCCTGCACATGCCCTGACCAGGAATCAAACCAGCAACCTTTCAGTGCATGAGATGATGCCCAACCAACTGAGCCACCTGCCAGGGCTCCCTGAGCCCTTTGGACACGAGCCTTGTAGTCTCTGGAATCTATCTCTCTACCTGGTATGACAAGATGTTCAAGATGACATTTATCGCCCCAGATCTGGAATCGGACATTTCTCCAAGGAGTTGGTCCTGTTTTTTTTATGATTTTTTCCCATTGCCATTTATTCCCTCTATGCCCTCTTCCACCTCCACCCCTGTTTCTTTTTAGTGGGAAATAGTGTTTCAAGAGTCCAGTCTGGACCCAGAGGTACATATCCACAAACATCATTTATAGTAAAAAAAACCCCAGACATATAGAAAATGCATAAAGCATAGCTCTTATGTAATCACCACCTACGTCGAGAAAGAGAACATGTAGAAGCTCAGAAGGACTCTAGTGGGTCCCTCTCTGTCCACAATCCTCTCCTTCTTCCCCTCAGAGTAAACACTCACTCGACTTTTCTGGTAATCACTTCTTTCCTTTTTTGCTGATCATTTATGGATATCATTTATATCCACATCCTTAAACAATACAGTTTGGTTTCCTTTGTTTTAGCATTTTATACAAATGGATCATGCTGCATGGATTCTTGTATATCGTACTTCTTTCATTCAACATTGTGAGATTCATTTATGTTACCTTTTTCTTTGTAATATGATATTCCATTGACAGAATACACCACAATTTATTCATTTCACTGCTGATGTACATTTGAGTTGTTTCTGATTTTGAGCTGTTAAAAATGGGGAGATGGTCCTTGTTCCTGTCTCCTGGTGTGGATAGATGTGCGCGCATTTCGAAGGGTGTGTGCATAGGACTAGAACTGCGGAGTCAAAGGGTATGTGTCTCTTCTTTCCAAAGAGTTGTACCTGTTAATATGCTCACCAACAGCATGTGAGTGTTCTGAGTGTCATGGTGCCTCACAGCCTCCCTCACACCTGGAATTGTCAGACTTAACATTTTTGCCACTTTATTGATTAGAAGACTCACTGAGACTTTAGTTTGGTGTTTCCCTTGATGACCATTGAGTTTAGACACCTGTCAATATGCTTAATTGACTATTTGGATTTCTTTCTTTATGAAGTTTCTAGTCAAATTGTTGGTTCGTTTTTTTTTTAAAGAATTGTCTTAGACTGATGTGTAGGCGTTTTTATAAGTATTGGAGATAGGTTCTCCTGGGTTGTGTGTGTGGTGAATACCATTTCCCATTCCATGGTTCATCTTTTCACTTGCTTTATAGTGCCTTTTCATTACCATTAGTTCTTGAGCTTTTTATATCTTGTTTTAGGAAATGTTCCCTCAACCTGAGAGAGGCAGGACATATAATAAAGATATAAAATATTATATAGTAAAATTACATAGTAAGAGCTGATCTTTATAGCTTTTTTCTCTCTCTATGCACATTCCCTTTTAAAAAATCTACACACAAAGAATAATACTGTCACATTGTTCTGTACCTTACTTTTTTGCATAATGTTTTATTTTGGAGATATTTCCATGGCATTCATATGCTAATCAATGTTTATTTCCAGGTTTTTTCCCTATTAAAATGGTGCTGCAAAAAAACTTGTGCATGAAATTGGCATAATTTTGTGAGTATATCTATAAAGCCAAATTCTGAACAGTGGAATTTCGGGGTCTAACAATTTGGTTATTTAAATAGTAACACATTACAATTTGCTCTCAGTGAATACATGTAAAATAGTCAGCAGTTCCTGCAGTCTAAATTAGAAGGTCCTCCTGGCCACGTCCAGAGAAATTATCTGGGTGTGAAAGTGCATTTTAGACTTAATCCGTATTAATTGCAATATAGTTATTTTAGAAAAGATTGACACCTATCATTCTCTATGTTGCAAAGGAAGAACTTACTACTTGAGCTATATTATAGTGCGGAGCAAGCTTCATGGGAGAGTCTATGCTTGTGTGGAGCATGTATCGTGGAGAACAGGGAAGCAGGCAGATGCTTATTAACTGTGCTATCCACTCGGCACAGAGAAGCCTCTGCTAATGACTGTGATGCTCACTGTGACAACTGACTGGCAGGTTCTTGGATCCTGAGTCATCATTCTCCCCAAGCAGGCACTCTCACCAGCCTTTTGGATATTGGATTTTCTTCAAATTGAGATGTTTTCCCTCTGTTTGTTTTAGCAATTCTTTGATTGTAACTGTTTTTTCTCAAACGTTCCCTGAGCACCGATCTGTGTTCTGGGGAGTAGTAGATGCTGTGGGGAAACTGGAGGGTTGATGCTGAGATTTACTGTTTGTCGTCAGTGCATTGTGGAGTGTAGGTGGCATATTATTTGTATAATGGACTTTTACCATTAATTGGGTATTACTCGTTTCAGGGCATCATTTAAATCAAAGGAGCTGAGCCAGTTGCAAAAGCCTACATATTGTATGATTCCGTGAATGGTAAGGCCCAGAATAAGGAAGTGCATAGAGAACGAAAGTAGATTAGTGGCTGCTTAGGGCTGGGGGTGGGCAGCTGGTGACATAGGGAGGTGACAGCTAAAGGGGACAGGGCTTCTTTCTGAGGTGATGACAGTGTTCTAAAGTGGACAGTGGTGATGGTTGCACATTTCTGTGAATATGCTAAAATCATGGAATTGTATGCTCTAAATGTGTGAATTGTATGGTATCTGATTACATCTCAATGATGCTGTTAAAAATTGTAGGGGGGAAAAATCAATGCAGTTATTTTTCCTCACTTGGTTCAGTGAGTTTTTCCCCTATAAGTGCATTGGTTTACTTTAAAGAATGGATAGTACAGAATTGCCAGGTCTGGAGAAGGGTCCTAAAACAGATGTCAGCTCGATGGGAGTGAAATAGCCAGTTTACTTACCAACAGAGAGGAAAGTGACTTCCTGTGACAGTGACTTCTTTCACTGAATATGAGTCAGTGCTGTTCAGAGGTTCTTTGAAGAAGGAGTCAACACTATTCTTGTTTCAAGGCAAAGCCCCCCAAAACAAAACACAACCCACAAACCAACACTTTCCACCCCCACCCCAATATAACTCAAAGCTGTGTATGTCTCTGCATTTATAATTAATATGGATTATAAATGGTACTTTCCCTCACCCCCCATTTCTGAGTAAACCTTTTCTGATGCCGGGGTGAGGAGAATGAAGAACATCAGTGTATCCAGGGGTCCTCAAACTATGGCCCACGGGCCACATGCGGCCCACCGAGGACATTTATCCGGCCCGCCGGGTGCCGCTGCCTGTCCTGCTTAGCAGCCGACTCGTCCCGGGCCCGCGGTGTGCATAGGAATTTATTCATAGTTTTTTTTTTTTAAACTATAGTCTGGCCCTCCAACGGTCTGAGGGACAGTGAACTGGCCCCCTGTTTAAAAAGTTTGAGGACCCCTGGTACAGTTGATTAGTATTTGCTATTCCTACAGCTCTCTCTAGGGTGGGTGTATGGTATACACTCAGGAATCAATTTGTATTTATTGAGTTCTTAATGCCTGCCTGTCTTTGTGTAAGATACTCTGGCATTACCCAGGAATATAGCACCCGATTTTAGACAAATGTGTGAATAGTAATATTATTCTAACAATAAATAACACATGTTGATTGTTTACTGTGTGCTAGGCCTAAACAGTTTTAAGTTGTTATAAAAGCCCATTGGTAGATGAGTGGATAAAAACTATGGTATATTTACACAATAGAATATTGTGCGGCCATAAAAAAGAAGGAAATTTTACCCCTTGCTATAGCAAGGGTGGACCTGGAGATCATTATGCTAAGTGAAATAAGCCAGTCAGAGAAAGACAAATACCATATGATCTCACTTATATGTGGAATCTAATGAACAAAATAGAAATAGAGGCATGGATACATGGAACAGACTGACAGCTGTCAGAGGGGAGGAGGCGGGGGGGTTGGATGAAAGAAGGTGCAGGGATTAGCTAAAGAACATATGTGCATAACCTGTAGACACAGACAACAGTGTGGTGTGGCCAGAGGGAGGGGGAGTGGGGACTGAGTGGAGGTGGGTAAATAGGGGAAAATGGGGACACCTATAGTAGTGTCAACAATAGAAAAGCAAAAACAAATATCCATCAAAATAATTATAATAAAAGCAGAAAAGAACTATGACAGTCAGAGATGTCATTATCTTGTTCAGATCTCATAGCCGCAGTGGTGGAGACACTTACTACCATGTTACACATGAGGGGACTGAGATTAAGAGGCTAGGTGTCCTGCCCAGTGTCACATGGCCAGTAAGTGGTAGATTCACACCTAGATCTGTCCTGCACCAGAGTCTGAACTTTTTCCTGTTGGGAAAGGGGTCATGCAGTTGATGTCTTTTCGTTTGTATAATAAAAATGTTGAGGAAAAGCACCAAGAAGAAAATAAGTCACCCCTGCCCTAGCCAGTTTGGCTCAGTGGATAGAGCGTCGGCCTGCAGACTGAAGGGTCCCAGGTTCAATTCTGGCCAAGGGCACATACCTGGGTTGCGGGCTCAATCCCCAGTAGGGGGTGTGCAGGAGGCAGCCAATCAATGATTCTTATCATTGATGTTTCTATCTCTCTCTCCCTCTTCCTTCCTCTCTGAAATCAATAAATATACTTATAAAAAAAAGAAAATAAGTCACCCTAACTCTACCATGTAGGCACACCTGTCTTTCATGTTTCTATTATTTCTTGTATTTTTATGCCTTCCGATTTATTTTTATATCCACCCAACCTCTTGTCAGCCCATCATCGCTGAAGGCCATTGCTCATTAAAGGACCTTGGGATGGAGGACGTACAAGTAATAAATCAGGATGTTTCATGGGCTGAGGGCAGGGGGAGAGCACAGCTCTAACAAATTCTGACCACAATCCAGCTCAGGGGAGGCCTTACTGGTCCCAGAGTGTCCCCTCAATTTCTCTCTACTCTGCCAACTGTAACAGCTCTCTGTCTTGTGAAACATTTAAAGAAAAATATAAAGGGGCACATTCTCCGGCATGTGCAGTTATAGCAAGTACATGGCACGGTGTGGAAAAGTGCAGGGCTAATAACTGCTTTGGGGTTTCATAGATGAGTGAGGTGGGTGATGGTGGCAGGGCCTGTCTGGAGGCATCCTGAGACATGGGGCTGGGGCTGGGGCTGGCTCTCTGCCAGATGGAAACCTGCAAATCTGAGCAGGCAAGTTCCATATATAATGAAAAGGTCGTGAGAACTTCCAGTGCTGGGAGGATCGAGGCGAGGGAAAGTCAGATGGGACTTTACCCAGTGAGTCATCAGCTGTTTGCCTGGTCATTGGTGGGGGTCTCCTGCAGTTGTGCCTGTTTCTAGTGGGTGATGGGGTGGGCTGTACTTATGACCCAGCTCCAGCTCATACGTGCATGGTATACCTTGGAGCAGAGGTCGGAGTGGTGGCTGGAGTGGTCTGTGGGCAGTGAGCTGTGCTGGTGAATGGCTTGGGCCCTGGTGCTCCACTGTGCGGCTTACTAGCCATGTGACCCAGTAGGTTGCTTAGCCCATGAAACATCTTGAGTGTGGGGCCACCCACAGCACCTGCCTCATAGGCTCCCAGGTTGTTGGGAGAATTAAAGGAGACAAGGCACAAAAAGCACTTAGCACAGTGCCTGCCCAGAGTAAGTGCTCAATAAAGATGAGCTAATCTACACAAATAAAAGAGAAATATGCAAATTGACCACACCTCCGCGACATCCACAAACAAATCAGGAGTGAGTATGCAAATTAACCCAACAAAGATGGTGAGTTAATTTGCATACGTAGGTGCAGAGCGGCCAGGCAGGACGGGATGCTATGAGGGGGAGGGCAGGGGGTGGAAGGAGCTACAGGAGCAGTGCTCTGGCCAGAGCAGAGAAGGCTCTGGCCCGAGCAAACACTGAAGGCTCCAGCCGGAGCGAAGAGGGAAGGCGGCAGCCAGAGTGAAGGCCTGGGTCCCGGGTGCCAGAGAAAAGCCGGTGAAGGGGAAGGAAGGCCTATTGCACAAATCTTTGTGCAATGGACCTCTATCTAGTGTTCTATAATTCCAGAGAAGGGGAGAGAGGAATGTTAAGGCTTGACAACTCTGGATTCTTCTCTCTGTGTCCACAAAGAATACCAGGCTTATGAGACCTTAGGCAAGTCACGTTAACATTTTGGGCCTCAGTTTCCTCAACAGGGAGATGACGGATAGTTCTAAATGATCTCTTAGAGTCTACCCATGATTGTAATTTTATGATTCTGCAGTGTGTTTTTTTTTTGTGTGTGTTTTTTTAACCTATACATAGTGACACAATTTTTTCTTGATACCTTTTTAGATCTACTCTCTTAGCAACTTTCAAATACGAAGCATAGTTTTATTAATTAGTCAATCTGCTATAAATTACACCCCCATGACTACTTTACAGCTGGAAATTTGTACCTTTTGACCCCTGTCAGCCACCCCATAGAGGATCATGTAGTTTTAAAGTGTGACTTATTGAATAAAAGCACTTCTCAGAATATTGGGTGATTTGAGTCTCCCCACAGCATTGGCGAGGCAATGGCTACTCCTGCCATCTTCCCAGTTGAGGAAGCAGACTTATAGATGTGGAGTGACTTCCCCTCCCAAGGCGTTAGAGCTTGTGGGAGCATATTCCAGAAAATGAAGGCTAAGTGCCCTTTAAACTGAATGTGTGAAATGTAAATGCACTTCTTTTGGGTGCATATTTTGCCCTTGACTCGAAACCGAGTCTGAAAGGGGTTCTGGGGCGGGGGAGGGGGGGCAGGCTGGGTGAGGATTTCAGGAGAGCTGGTTCTCAGGGGAGCTTCAGGCTGGGGCTGTCACAGTGGAGCAGTGATCCCAGGGCTTCTGACAGCTGGAAAAGGTCATGGTATTCTTAATGCAAACTTGGGGTTCAGGGAAAAACCTTAGGGCTTGTAAAGAGTGACCTCAAAATCCCTGGTTGTTATCATGTAAAAAAAAAATCAATTTGTTTGATGCAATTAGCTGAATCTGGACAGTTTCTGATTCTAAAAGCAGTTGGGATTCAGGGCCCAGGATGAAGCAGTGCTGGGCAGGGGTGGGGAGGAGGCCCTCGGGCATAGTGGGAAGGCTGGTTGTTTCTATTGTGTGTCCCGAAGTAATTTTTTGTGTGTGCCCTCTGTGGTTTATGACTTTACACTTCACGCACCCTTCTTGTAAAGCAATTACAGAAGCAGGGAAAAATAGGCAGGAGCAGTGTTAATCGGTGCCTTTTTTAATGGATAACTGATGCCCACTGGGCTTCCGCTGGGCACAGGTGAGGAGTGTGGGAGGATGAGGTAGAGGGAGCTGCTTTCTCAGAGGCATGACGGTGCTTGCAAGGGGTCACAATACTGCACAGTGGGCCTCTCCGGCCAGGCCTTCAGCACCTGCGTTTTTTCTAAGCTGCTTACTGGCTGCATGAGGACCGTGGCTGCGGTGGCTGCGGCCGAGCTTGTAATTTAAATGTTACCGCTGCTCAGCTGTGAAAGGTCAGCATCAGGCTGCTTTGTCGTTGTGCTGGGAGGGAGATGCGAGCCCTGGGGGTTTGTGGGGGTGTGGAGGGGGTAGAGACTAGAGACTGGCTGCTGGATTTGGAGTCTGATTGATTCCAGGAACCCACAGAGTAGTGCTTGGACCCTCACTTCAGTGGGTTAGAATTTGGGCTGGGGGTTCCGCATACCAAACTGTTTGTACCTTTATGTACAGGCACTGAGTATATAGCTACTTAGTGGTCAGGGTTCAGAGGAATCGCTCTTTGGTTTGGTTATTTTTAGGCTTCGGGTGATGGACTGCTCAGACCATAATTTAGCCCTTGCAAGACCATGAGAGCCAGGATTTGGCTAGCAGGGGTGAAAAGCCAACTCCAAACAGACCCTGATTCCTTTATGATTGGGCATGTCTTCTGCATTTATTTTTGCCCTGGTCTTCTACTCCCAGCCACCCCCCATGTCTTGTGGAAAGTTTGTATTATGGGGCTCATCTCACCAGCCTGATCCTCAACTCACCAGCTTGGCCCCATCAACATGATAGCAGTAAGTACATTATATCACACAGAGACTCAGGGAAGTACAGCAGGCCCTTGAAAAGTGTTATGGTTTCAGTCCATGTTGTTTTGTTAGGTTGCTGATGAGGTGCTGTAGGAAGTTAACTCCTGTTTATTTCAATTAGCCAATGGTAAATTTGGTTTCATTACACATCATTTCACTTAAAGTCAAAGAACCTATTGACGATGTTAAGTGAGGACTTACTGTAAACGGATAGAAAGTAGTCCTGTTTCCCAACAGTGGGCAGGTTGTGGCTCAGTGATTCTGACTTTGTAAAAATTTATTTTCACGGTGGGATAATAATACCAATATACAACATGGTTATGAAGAACCACATGTGAAAGTTATTCAAATGATGAAATGTTTATAAATACAAGATGGCATTCTCTTTTGTAAAAAAATTAAATTAAAAGAATTTATTGGAGTGATATTGGTGAAAAATATATAGGTTTCAGGTGTGCAATATTTTTAAAGATTAGCATTTTTATTTTTATTTTAATTTAATCTTTATTGTTCAGATTATTACAATTGTTCCTCTTTTTCCCCCCATAACTCCCCTCCACCAGGTTCCCACCCCACCCTCTGCCCTTACTGACCCCCCACTGTCCTCATCTAAAGATGTACGATTTTTGTCCAGTCTCTTCTCACACCCCCCACCCCCCTTTCCCCTGAGAATTGTCAGTCCACTCCCTTTCTATGCCCCTGATTCTATTATATTCAACAGTTTATTCTATTCATCAGATTTTTAATTCACTTGATTTTTAGATTCACTTTTTGATAGATATGTATTTGTTGTTCATAATTTTTATCTTTACCTTTTTCTTCTTCTTCCTCTTCTTAAAGAATACCTTTCAGCATTTCATATAATACTGGTGTGGTGGTGATGAACTCCTTTAGCTTTTTCTTATCTGTGAAGCTCTTTATCTGCCCTTCAATTCTGAATGATAGCTTTGCTGGGTAGAGTGATCTTGGTTGTAGGTTCTTGCTATTCATCACTTTGAATACTTCTTGCCACTCCCGTCTGGCCTGCATAGTTTCTGTTGAGAAATCAGCTGACAGTCGTATGGGTGCTCCCTTGTAGGCAACTAACTGTTTTTCTCTTGCTGCTTTTAATATTCTCTCTTTGTCTTTTGCTCTTGGCATTTTAATTATGATGTGTCTTGGTGTGGTCCTCTTTGGATTCCTTTTGTTTGGGGTTCTGTGTGCTTCCTGGACTTGTAAGTCTATTTCTTTCACCAGGTGGGGGAAGTTTTCAGTCATTATTTCTTCAAATAGGTTTTCAGTATCTTGCTCTCTCTCATCTTCTGGCAGCCCCATAATTCTGATGTTGGTATGCTTGAAGTTGTCCTAGAGGCTCCTTACACTATCTTCATATTTTTGGATTCTTTTTTCATTTTGCTTTTCCGGTTGGGTGTTTTTTGCTTCTTTGTATTTCAAATCTTTGACTTGATTCTTGCGATCCTCTAGCCTGCTGTTGGATCTCTGTATATTATTTTTTATTTCAGTCAGTGTATGTTTAATTTCTAGTTGGTCCTTTTTTATATCCTCAAGGGTCTTGCTAAATTTATCGGCCTTTTCTGGGAAATCCTTGAAAAACCTTATAACCATGGTTTTGAACTCTATATCCAATCATTTGCTCTCCTCCATTTCTTTCATTTGTGATCTGTTTCTTTGTCTCCACATTTTGGCTGCTTCCCTGAGTTGATAGAGTGGCTTTGTGTGCTAGGTGTCCTATAGGGCCCAGTGGCTCAGCCTCCCCAGTTTCCTGAGGTGGACACTCTTGGTGCACCCCTTTGTGGACTGTGTGCACAGTCTTGTTGTAGTTAAGCCTTGATTGTTGTTGGTATCACTGGGAGTAATTGACCTCCAGGCCAATTGGCTGTGAGGATCAGCTGTGTCTACTCTGGGAGAACTTCTGTGCTGGAGACACCCTTATGAGACAAGCCTTGCAAAAGCCTCTGTGCTCAGCTTGGATGGGGTGGAGTCTTAGGGCGGAGCAGACAGCATTGGTTTCCCGTCAGCCTTGCCCTAATAGGCCCCTGTGTCTCAGTGTCCTGTGGTAATTGCTGCAAGCACCTCTGAGAGAAAGCCGCCCTCAAGTTCTGCCCACAATCCAGTTTCTCCCCGAATGAGTCTGGGTCCCCAGCGTCTTGCCCGGAACTGGAGTTCAGTGCAGCCAGGAGCTTTTGTCTCCCTCCTGCTTGAGAAAGCCAGCCACGTACTCAGTTGCCCGCCCTCTCTGCATGTGCGCCTCGGTACCTCTGCCTCCTGCAGTTCCTCTGAGTCTCAGTGTGCTTTTCTCTTTCCTGACAATCCAGTTTCACCCCGTATGAGTCTGGGTCTCCAGAGTCTCACCCAGAACTGGAGTTCAGTGCAGTCAGGAGCTTTTGTCTCCCTCCCTCTTGAGAAAGCCAGACGTGCACTCAGTTGCCGGTCCTCTCTGCGCATACATCTCAGTACCTCTGCCTCCTGCAGCTCCTCTGAGTCTCAGTGTGCTTTTCTCTTTTCTTCTAGTTGCAGAATTTCCACTGAGCCAGCCTTCCTGTGGTTCTGGATGCTGTCCATTTTGTCTTTTAGTTGTCGTTTTGAAATTGTTGTGCAAGGCAGCAGTGTAGGTGTTTACCTATGCCAGCATCTTGTTTTTTTCCTCAGGTGTACAATTTGATGCAATCAATGATCCTATGCCAAGAAGGGACAGGGATTGTTCCTCTCCACACCGTGTCACAAATGAGGGCACTGAGGCTCCAGAGGTTGAGTGACTTGTCCAGGGTTACTTACAATATCAGTAAGTGTCCTGAGTCTTAGCTGGCACCCTTGTCAGCACTGAGCTGAGTGCAGAGTTGGTCATGGAGCTCCGCCAGTCTGCCCGCCTTGTTCATTTGCCTGGTAGTTGATGACAGAGGGCAGCTGGCGGCCAGGCCTTGTGCTTGGGTTGGAAATGTCATTAACAAGGGAAACGTGACTCTTGTAGGGGAGGCAGACTTTCATGATTACAGTGTCAGCTAGTCTCCTTTCTCTTCTGTGTCCTGTGGACGTGTGAGGGTTGGAGTGGAGAGAGACTGAGGCTTGGTCCCCTCACCTAGAGCGTTGTCCTTCTCTCTCCCTGGGGAAGCCCCGAGCTGGCTCCTCAGATGGGTGCCTCGGTTAGGGTTACTTCTACCTCCACTTGGGACTTTGTGTGCTCAGCAGCTGGCGGTTGCATAGTGTGGGCTGGAGAAGTGACAGGGTGGTATCTCCAAGGACAAAAACGGCTCTTAAAGATGATGACAGTGGCCCCTGCGTAGTGCCTCTCCTACTGGCTGTCATGAGCCAGGGTGGGACATTGTCAGCTTTCACTGAGACCTCTCATCCTACTTGTGAACATTTAGTGATGTATTGGCTCTGAGCAGAGCTGGAAATAACAAGGCAATAAAGTTCTCCCTTGGTCCTTCTAAGGTCCTCTGCCTACCAAAGCTTTCCCCTAGGGTGCAGTGAAATGCGGCCTCTTCCTTGGCACTGCTGGGCAGCCTTTCCCGCATGAGCATGGGTTGATGCAGAAAAGAGGTGCATCCAGCTGAGGAGGATTAGTCCAGATTTCACAGGGGATGGAAGGAAGGCCTGGGCTCATTAAATTGTGAAAGTTTTTTCCCTTCTCATCACAGAACAGAGGCGATGTGCAAATTTCTCTGTGGTTTGGTTTTCCACTTCCTCTCTTGGTCCTGATTCATTCTGCCTATGTCTTGCCTTTGATCTTCCTCTTTGTACCTTTCTCTCCTGAAAGGTGATTTGGCAGAATGGTTAGGAATAACATATTAAATACACTAGCTCTGTGGCTCTGGCGACGGTGCACGCAGTAATTGGAGAAGAAAACAAACCTTGGCTGTGTTCCTCTGCAGACCAGACCTGGGCCCTGCCGAGAGCCGAGCTCTCCAGAGGGCTGACGCTGGATTTCAATCTCTGTTGTAAGCAACAAAGCCTTTCTTTATTTTGCAAAGTGCATTTTGGAAGGAAATTTCTCAAAATGTAGTCTACATACCCTGCCTGCTGCTTGGAACTAGCTGGATGTTTTCTCCATCACATGAGATCACTGTTGGGAGCAGTGAAGGTTATGCCGTGCTAGAGAAGGGGTGCCCTTGGGTTTGCGCCTATAGTACATGGCTCCAGGGCCTCACGCTTTCCAATTCTTGTATCTGGTCTCCCCACTTCCCCCGCCCATTGCCCCCTCTGTTAGGTATTGCTTTTGCTTGCAGTTCTTCTGCCCTTCTAATTTGGGTGTTCAGGAGCAACGTCTGTCTTATCGTGGGTGCTTATTGTAGGCCCTGAGAAGTGCTCTATATGCACGCCCCTTCTATGCCTTCACAGCTCCAAGATATAGTGCTTTCTTCTTATTTTATAGAGGAGGGCACTGGGCAGCAGAAGGGTGACCACAGAACCTTCTTTCCTGAAATATAGGAAATTAATTCAGTGGGCATTCATGGGGGCTCCTATTGTACTGGTTAAGCATCATTAAAAATAATGGGTGGTGAGGGGGGGTCTCGAGCAGTAATAGTGAGAGAGTTTGAATAGTAGAATATTGTGCAATATCCTTGTTATTTACAGGACTTCATAAATTTCTGTACTGTTTTAGAACACTTACAGGACTTCAAGAATGTTACTAACAGCCCACTGGTGTGGCTCAGTAGTTGAGTATTGACCTAGGAATCAGGAGGTCACGGTTCAATTCCCAGTCAGGGCACAAGCCCCGGTTGTGGGCTTGATCCCAAGTAGGAGGCGTGCAGGAGGCAGCTGATCAATGATTCTCTCTCATCATTGATCGATCTTTCTTTCTCTCTCTCTCGCTCTCTTTCTTTCCCTCCCTCCCTCCCTCCCTCCCTCCCTCCATCCCTCCCTCCCTCCCTCCCTCCCTCCCTCCCTCCTTCCTTCCTTCCTTTCTTCTCTCTCCCTTCCCCTCTGAAATCACTAAAAATATATTAACAAAAAAGAATGTTACAAACAGTTCATACTTGTTAATAGATACTTGTTCTAAGACAGCTATGATAAGCAGTGGTGTTGAAATATAGCATAAAATTCTTTAAAAGGTGATTCTTTTAAGGATATTATACTTGCCCTTGGAGTCTTGCTTATTTAAAAAAAATTATTTTTTTCACTTCATGTTCTTCATTGGCTTGTCAAGCATTTTCTTTGTAGATAGCACAGAAGTGGTTTTCAGACCTGTTTCAGATTAATTTATCACAAACTAGAGGCTCAGTGCACAAAATTCTTGCATGGGTAGGGTCCCTAGGTCTGGCCTGTGATCAGGGCCGATCGGGGCCTTCTGGCTGCTGGCCAGGGCCTTCCCTCCTCAGCTGTTGGCTGCTGGCAGGGGCCTTCCTTCGTTCCATGCTGCACCCTGGTTGTCAGCACATGTCATAGTGAGTGATCAAACTCCTGGTCTCCCGGTTGAAACTCCCAAGGGGACACTTTGCATATTAGCCTTTTATATATATAGGTAGATTCAAAATTGCTATACAGGGTTGGCAGAAATAGTTTATAGTTGTGAGTATGAGAAACAGTTTATTCTTGTGTTGTGATAATCATAACCTGCATGTCTTTTTCCATGTGAACAACTGTAAGACTACTTTTGCCAACCTCTGTATTTTCTATCAATGATGTTCTTGTATTCTGTCCACCTGGCCCTTTAACTGTAAGGGAACATGGGGGGAATTCTTTTTCCCTTCAAATACTCAAAGGGTTATTTTTCCCCCTGAGCTGTTCTGCTTATCTAAATAGGATGGACGTGGAATAACGTCAAAGCAGAGGAGGTTTTGGCTGGCTACACGAAGGCTGACAGCCCCCTAGTGTGTGCTCAAACCTCTGCAGGGGCATGGGGGGAAGGGGCAGTGTGTGTGCTGACCTGTTCTGGATGGCCCCCCCATAAAAAAGAGCATTCTCACTGGCTTATTGGAGGGCCAGCGGGGAGGAGAGGAGAGCCAGGAATGCCCTTTTAGGGGTGCTGGCAAGGGTGGAGGGAGCAGTGGGGTGGGCTGGCCTTCAAGATTCCCTGCTGCACACGGGAGCTCTCATCCTGAACTGGTGAGGTACAGCACGAAGGGCAGTGGTCAAGTTCTTCTGTGTGTTTTTAACATGTCCTCACTGCCAAGATGTGCAAGGGCACTGGCGGCAGTGCCATTACCCTGGAGCGATGGCGGGCTGGAGCATAGGTGCTCCCTTCATCACAGGCCCCGAGCTCTCCCCTTGACGTGGCACCCCAGGGGGCGAGGGACTCTCCCACTCTACTTTCCTTGCTCTTAATGAACTCCCAGGCTTTCCCCCATAACTGGGTCAGGCAGCTATGAGACCTGCTCACTGCCAATTTCTTGTTTGAAAGGATGTTTACTTCATGGATCATTTTGAAGATTCTCCGTGGACATGCAGCATGGTTTTAGGAGGCTAGGTAACTTTTCATTTCTTCTTTGAGGTGGGTTGTGTTGTCATCTTCTTTGCCATCAGTTGCTATAGACTTTTAGGAGTCTCTTGATGTCTTCATTTTATTGCTCTTGTCTGACCCCCAAGACCCTAACTTGCTTGAGAAGTAGTGAGGGAGAATGTTGGGGGGAAAATACGGATTTCTGAGTTATTCATATTTTAATGAGGGGGAAGAGAGATGGACCAGAGTGTTTTCTACTTACAAGAGTAATTATATCCTTAATTTGGGGATGGAAATACATTCTAAAATTTGTTTTGTCAGCTCCCTCTGAAATAAATAAATTACAGCGATGATATCATTCCGTTTAAAATTTTTGAACAGGTATCAAGGCAAAGTGATTAGGGCTTAACTGTTTGCCAAATTTTCTTTAAAGCTACATTTTTGGGGGTATTTCTATGCCAAAAAACATCTTAAACTGATGAACATACAGTTCTCCTCACTTATTTTGGCTGGTTTTTAATTAGACGACTGTTTTCATAGTTGAGGAAATTAATTTTCATTGGGGCTAAGCCCCAGGGTGCCAGATTCAATCCCAGGAAAAATGTTACCCTTCAGTTTGGTGTTGATGACACTTAAATGGCACGGAGCGAGTGGGCTTCCTTGGCCAAGGTCACATGGTGACGTTCTTGTGTTATTTCAGAGTTGGGGGGGGGGTGTTTGGTGTTGAGTACCCCCTTGCCCTTCATCTGGAGGAGCCCTGTGCTTCTCTCCAGCTCCTGTAAGTGCAGCCTCGAGAGGAAGTTGTCCAAGTTCCCCAGCCTCTGTCACCCGGGCCAGTCTGCTGTGAGCAGCGTGGGAATGGGCACAGAAGCTTGTGTTCCTGCCCAGAACCATCGACCTTGTTGTGTCCCTTCTGTCACACCACTGCCACGTGCATCACCAGCTCCCACGTTTATGTGCTTGCTCATATGAAGTGCTTGTAATAAGAATTTACTATTTGCCACCGACTGTGGTAGGTGCTGGGAAGGATGATCCATCATTTGCCTAACACCACACTTGAAGGCTTACCATGGTAACATTCTGCAGTTTTTTGCCAACCCCGCGGTCAGGCAGCCTCCCTGGTTCTCTTTTTACCTAGGACACGAAGGCTGGACTCCTAGCCAACACTTGGTCCACTCCCGGCAAGCTGGTCCTGCCTCCTGCCCTCGAAGCACCTCAGCACGTTTGCTGGGCTGTTTCCTTTCAGGGTGCAGTGGCTGGCAGGAGGCCTTGCCTGTGGCTTCAATGGTGGCTGGGTGCATTTTCCCAGACGCCCTGCCTGTCTTGTCTGGAACAGTTTGTCTCCTTCTGGGCTGCAGGCGGAGTGCTGGGATTATTGTCAGTCATCTTTTCTGCCCCCAAGGGTGCCAAGGTGGGATGTAGGGTCTGGTTCTTGCTCGCCCCCATGGAGTTCTGTTACCCAACTATACTCGGGACCCCTTCCATCTGGGAGTGAGCCCACTCCTGGGGCAGATTAGCATGGTGCCCTGGAAGATGGCAGACACGGCACTTCTTGTCTCTGCCCATGTCCCTGTGTGGGGTTTCACTCCTGGGGGCTTTATTTCACTTTTTGAAAACTCTAGGTTTCCCCCTGTGGCCTGCTCTGCTCCAGCCTGCGACCTCTAAGTGAGAACATTCAGCATTTGCTTGAGTCCCCTTTGTTCAGAATGGCCTCAGAAACTTCCACCAGATTCTCATGTTCTCATGTTTCTGTTCTTGACATATGCAGTGGAAGGTCGATTTCCCTTTCTTGTTTGATTGCTGCAGGTGTGACATATTTTTGACCTCTTTTTAAAAACTTTCTTATATGCATTTGCTTGACTTTGTAGTGCCAGATAACATGTTACCACTGACTCTCTTCTGAACTTGGAACTGCCGTGATACGCTTTCAAAGGATTTACGATTCCTGTGAATGTTCTTCCTTCCTAAGCCATAGCTTCTTCAGTCAGGTCAGGAGCTGCATTTTATTCTCCTGCACGTCCTCTACCTGCTGAGTGCTTAACGAACACGAGCCAGAATGACACAATGCTGACCCTGCACAAGAGCAGTCACTTCCATACGTGAAAGATGCCCAGGCATACTAGAAAAGTACCTGCAGACGCACATCAAGCTGCCTGCACACATTTCAGCGGGGATACTGAGCGCCGCTATGAGGCAGTGATTGTAGCTTAGGAAACAGTTCACTTTAAAGGATGCTCTTTCACTTAGGTCAACAGATTCTAGTTGACACGCTGGTTCAGAATGGCCTTGTCAGTAGAGCATTTCAGTGAAGTTTTTAATCAATTCCCAATTCCTGTGACTTGAGTAAGTAGGCTAGGCGTGTGTTCAACACAATCCCTGTTTCTCAGTTATCAGGTTCTACAAAGAATGTGTGGACACTGTGTGTGGCCGCCTGTCTGTCTGCTTCCCCTCCTGGCTCCAGAGTCCAGGGCATCTCCGCTCTCCTCCTGGTCCTCCTGCATTTTAAGAACAAGCCCCTGCCATTCATCAAGGGTGGGCACTGGTGGTGCTGGTGGGAACAGCACTTCAGGGGGCAACCCCACCTCTTCCCCCCACTCCTGTTGCTAATGGGAGCCAGTGTCGGACAAGCACTCTTATGCTGAGCCCTGTTCTAAGCATATTGTGTATATTGTCCTATTGAGCCTCATAAGAACCCTGTGAGGCAGGTGCCATTATCACCCTTAGTTTAGCAGGTTAAGTGAATTGCAGAGATCACTCAGCTTGAAAGAGTGGGGTTGGGGGGCAGGGGAGAGGAGAATTGGACTCTTCCCACTTAAGGCCACTTCAGTGAACTGGAAAGTAAACAGAGCTTACTGATAAGAGAGACATTCCCCCAGGATGGGGGGCGAGGGGGAACATCCACTAAACATCACATCTTGTTTGTGAATAAGATCCAGAGGACTGGGGGTGGTGGAGGTCAGGGAGGAC
The DNA here is from genome assembly GCA_026230045.1 of Corynorhinus townsendii. NCBI lineage: Eukaryota > Metazoa > Chordata > Mammalia > Chiroptera > Vespertilionidae > Corynorhinus > Corynorhinus townsendii. The sequence goes on from JAPDVU010000006.1 coordinate 42,345,585, forward strand.
CATCAGCTGAGAGTCACCTGTGGTGCAGGTGCCAACATTCTGGTCAACAAGTTCCACTCTGAATTGTTAGCCACATAGGAATGACACAGCATAGATACAGACCAGAAAGGAGGAAATACCGTAGAGTTTAAATCTCTCCTAGGTGGATATGGCTTGTGTTGGGGTGCATGTGTGGGCATTTCTCCCAAGGACTTGCCCATGTAGCTCTTTAAAACATAATAAGATGTAAGATATATGTGTGGGTGATCTCCAAAATTTCTACAAGGAATACTCTATGATTAGAAAAAAGAAATAGTCATTACATTAAAAATTTGCAACGAGAGCCATTTTCTTCTCAAGGCAGTTGGAACAGTGTCACACTAAACAGGGTCTTTCCCAGCTCTATGTCGAGTCACGGGTACACACGTCACACATAGGCTCCCAGGTTCTGTAGTAGTGAGCCCTTGGTCAACATATTTGATCCCCTGGCAGTCAGTCTCTGCTCTAGAACAGTGTTGCCAACCTTTTGGACCTCCTGGACCACCAGTGGTCTGCAGACAACTGGTTGGTGTCCGCTACTCTAGAAGACAGGTAAAAATTAGCACCGTTAAGATGTTCAAAGGTTCTTCTAAGGACTCAGATAAGCTCTCCATACTCCATATAAGTTTTTGTTACCTACAAACTTGTGTTAAAGTAGAAAATTATGGTGCAAATCTCAATTGTTTAAGTACTTTTGAAAAGTGTTTTAAGTTGTGTGTATGCATGTGTGTTTTAAAATTGGAATTTGAAGTATCACATCACAGAAAAAAGATATATACGCTAAATAATAAAAAAACTACTTACAAAAATGGACAAATTGTGAGCTTTTACAGTAGACTTATTGCTGTGAACAGTCATATGTGGTTCTTATAAATCATGCTGTGTCCAGCCTCATCTTACCCTCATAGACAGGGAATTTTTCCTACTCACCTGGCACAGTGTCCTGTGTAGGCTTTCCCACTGTACTTCACTTCCCTGTGAACTTGCCCCCCTGAGTTCGAGAGATCCCTTTCCTGGTGCCGCCCTCTGCAGCTCACAGCAGAACGGTCATTGGGTTGAAGGTGCACTTGGAGTCCCTTACCATTTCCTAGATCTTTTTCAAATGCATTCATCACCCCTCTTCAATGACATTTTAGTCTCCTTGAGGGTGGGGGTTGGCTGGTTCTTGGCTCCTTGTCTCACAGCACAGTCTACTCTACGTGGCTTTCACTGCATGAGGTTAAAACACCTTGGTGGCTCACACTTCATACCTTTGTCACCACTTGGGAACAGCACGTGGTCTTACACTCAGTAAGCAGTGAGTAAATATTTTGTTGATTAAATAAAGCTGATTAAATAAAGCTGATTAAGGTTCTAGGATCCTGCATTCAGTTTAACGACGACATATTTCTAATTATGAATGGGAAAGGGTTCTGTTGTGGATGGGTAGATAGTAAACTCCCCTTGTCTCTCACACATTGATTTACTCACATATAATCCCTCCTTTAAAATTTGCATTCCAAATATGAGTATTATTGGCAAGTATTATGGGCGTGTATGAAATGTTAAAGATTGTATACTGAAGTATAATCAAGGTGGAAAATGATTGTGACTGGAGTAAAATCGTGTTTTTGTAGTCCATATTCCACTACTTCTGGATAGTGTATCTAACAGTGTCCCATGAGGGTGCTATACCCACATGATTGAATTAGAAATGGAAAAAGGCTTATCAAACATTTAGTGTCACAGACTTGTGAGATGAATCAAAAGAGCTGAGTTTCCAGCTGCATTTTTATGGCATCCTATTTTACAAAACTGTGGGAAGTATTGGACATTTGAACAAGGGTCTCAGTCACAGTGATAGAACATGGTGTGTGATAGGGCTTTGCTAATGGAGTTCAGCTGCAAGGTGGACCTCCTGCCCCTTTTCCTGTTTGTTTCTGGCTATTTTTTTTTCTTTCTATTTTTCCTATGAGATACTTTCCTGGAAATAGAGAAATAGGTGGACAAAGGCAAGTATAAAAGAGGGATTTATGACTTTCCGTACCCAAACCTCACAGACAGTCAATTTATTTAATGCCATATTGACTCATCCCTTCTTTTCTTCTTTAAATCATTCTCAGTGTTGCCCTATTCCTCACTTCCTCTCTCTCTTATCAGCTACAGATGATCTATTGGGAGTAAGAATCTTTAAGCCGAGTTTGCCTCTCAGCAGACAGACTGCCTGCCTGCCTCTCCCCAAGGGCTTCTTTCTCTGCCCTTAGGTATTCTGCCTTATCTGGATAGTCCCTGCCAAGATGATTCTTTTACTTATTTTTAGAAATTAATGTACAATAAACATTTCAAATATTTTATAGTTTTACATTGAAGTCTGTGATCCAGTTTGAGTTAATCTATAATAATAAAAGGGTAATATGCAAATTGGTCATGACTCCCTCACAGTAACAACTGAAGAGCAGGCTGTGTGGGGCAACCAGGCCGGCAGGAGGGTTAGTGAGGGACAACCAAACAACTGATGAGCAGGCTGCGTGGGGCAACCAGGCTGGCAGGGGGGCAGTTAGGGGCGATCAGGCTGGCAGGCAGGTGAGCAGTTAGGAGCCAGTTGTCCCGGATTGTGAGAGGGATGTCCCAGGGATCAGGCTAAAACTGGCAGTCAGACATCCTCTGAGGGGTCCCGGATTGGAGAGGGTCCAGGCTGGGCTGAGGGGACCCCTCCCCTGCCTCGTGCACCAATTTTGTGAACCAGGCCTCTAGTTTTCATATAAAGTATGAAGTTTAGGTTGCAGTTACCTTTTTTACATATGATGTTCAGTGGTTCCAACACCGTTTGTTGAAAAGCATATCCTTTCTCCATTGAGTTGTCTTTGTACATTTGTCAAACATCAACTGGCCATCCTGGAGGGTATTTCTGGACTCATTGTCTTCCATCTCTGTGTCTCTCCCTTTGTCAGTACCACAGGGTTTTGATTACTGTAGCCTTACTGTAAATTTTAAAATTGGATGGTTTGAGTTCTCCAGCTTCATTCTTCAAAATTGTTGTGCCTATTCTCTTTCCCTCACCTTTGCACATAAATTTTAGATCTAGCTTATGGATTTCTACAAAAAATGGCTGTGATTTTGATTTTGACTGTATTGACTTTATAGAGCAATTTATGGAGAACTGACTTTGCAACTATGTTGAATTTTTCAACTTATTAACATGGTATATTTCTTCATTTATTTAGGTCTTTTAAGATTTGTTTTGTCAAAGATAATCTGTCTTTTTATTAGTATGTTTAGATAATATATATTTAATATTAATTTTGATATGTTTAGATTTAAGTCTACCATTTTATTATGTATAGTCTGTTTGATCTCTTTCACTCTATTTTCCTCTCCTGCCTCTTTTTGGATTATTAGAATATATTTTAGCCTTTCACTTTAATGTATCTTTTACTCCTGATCTTAGATGGAAAACACTTTTATATTAAGTATGATGTTAGCTATGCACTTTTCATAATGGAAAGGAAGTTTCCTTTTATTCTTCCTAGTTTGTTGAGTGTTTTTATCATAAGAGATTATTGGATATTTTTCAAATGACTTTCTGCTCTTATTGAGATGGTCATGTGGTTTCTATTCTTTATTCTGTTAATATGATGTATCACAGTGATTTTCATATATTAAACCCACCTTACATGCTTAAGATAAGTCATATGGGCCTGGGTTTTTCTTCGTGGGAAGTTTTTGATTACTAATTCAATCTTTTTCAGATTTTCTATTTCTTCTTGAATCAGTTTCAGTAGTTCATTTCTTTCCAATAACTTGTTCATTTCATCTAGATTATCTAATTTGTTGGCAGCATTTCTTTTATAGTAGGTCCCTTGGAAATTAATTCTTAGTTTTTATTCTTCTGAGGATGTTATTCACCTTCATATCCAAAAGATGTTTATTACTGGATATAGAGTATAGAATTGCTTCATATTCAAAGGGTGTTTATTGCTGGATATAGTTCTTTTCTTTCAGCACTTGATAAATGTTGTTGCATTTTTCTCTGACCTCCATGGTTTCTTCTGAGAAACCCATAGTCATTCAAATCACTGCTCCCTGTATGTTAGGTGTTGTTTTCTTCTGGCTGTCTTCATATTTTTCTGTCTTTAATTTTCAGCAATTTGATTATGATGGGTTTCTTTGAAATTATCCAATTTGGGCTTTGCTGAGTTTCTTAAAACTGTCAGTTTAGGTCTCTTGCCAAATATAGGAAGTTTTCAGCCAGCATTTTTTTTCCCCATATATTTTTCATGCATTAACACTCTTCTCTCCTTCTGGGATTCTGATGACATGCACGCTAGACTTTGTTATTTTTTCTACAGGCCTCTGAAGCTCTGTTTATTTTTGAACTTCTTTTTTTCTCTCTTTTTTTATATAGGATAGACTTTATTCATCTGTCTTTAAGTTCACTATTTCCTCTGTCACTTTCATTTTGTTCTTGAATCCATCCAGTGACATTTAAATGACATTTAAAAATTTTGTTCTAAAATTTCCATTTGGTTATTTTTGTCTTTTTTTCTGAGGTTGTTATCATTTTATTAGTTTCAACAGTGTCCTGACTTACTTCTTGGAGCATTGTTATAATAACTCTTTATATCATTTGTATGATAATTCCAATACCTATGTTATTGTAAGGCTGGATTCTATTGATTGTCTTTTCCCTTGCAAGTTGAGAGTGTTTGGTTTTCATATGCTGAGTAATTTTGGATTGTATTCTGGACATTTCAGATATTATGATTATCTGGGTCCTGTTTATATCTTGTGGAGACTGTTTATTTTATTTTATTCTTTTTTAAGCAGATGATTGACCTGGTTACAAGTTATGACTCGTTTCTGTAGGCTCTATTTCTAACATTAGCTCAGTTTTCAGAGCCTTTGCAGTATCATTTGGATCTGTCCTGTGAGTGTGTAACACACTATCCAGTCTGGGATCTGGGCAGTGATCTATTTGAAAGTGCAAATCTCAAAGCTGTTGGCTTGTTGTTTAGGATCAGATCCACAATGAGCAGCTGGGAGGGACCCAAATGTCAATATACCACTTTTTGGTACATCTCCCTTCTCTCTGTAATATCTCTGACAAGTTCTGATTCCCCAACACTCCCTTTTACTGTCCCCAGCTGGAAATCCAGGACTTTGGTCCTCTTCCTCTGCTGCATTCTTTCTGTGGCTTCCCAGAGCCAAGCAGTGGAAGTCGAGAGAGGAAAAGAAGCAATAGGGATTCACCCCCTTGTTCTTGGATCTACACTTCTTCTGAGAGGGAATCATTCCTTTTAGAGGGCTAAGTGCCTGGTCATCCCTGCTGCTATTCTGTGGCACTGTGGGATTGCCTGTGGCCGAGGTGGGAGAGATCAGAAAAAAGCAATCAAATACAGGGGATTTCTCAGAACATTAGTTCCATTTTTTGATTTTTAGGCTAGAAAGAAGTGAACTTGAACTTTCTCTTCAAGTTCATTCTGCCCATTCCTAGTGAGCACTTGTGTGTTCTGGGCTGTCTTTGCATCCAGGCTAGGTAATAGTAGAGGGAATAAACAACAATAGAAAAGTCACCACTAGTTTGGTGGTGCTCTGAGTTCTAGCTTCCTCCCCTGTCTACCTGCTACCACTTCCTTTTCAGCATCCTCAGATGCTCCATGTTATCTGCGCAGCTTTTACATTTACATTTAGTGAAAAAGAGAAGGTGGGTATTCTTAATCCATCTTCCAGGAACTGGGGCTTCCATATTAGTGTTAATATCATTGTTTATATGCCTGTGTCTTAGCACAAATCAAAGCGGTGGCCCCAAACTGTACTAGTAGTCATGGTATTCGTCCTTGCTGTCACTCTTGGTAACAAAACAAAACAAAACAAAACAAAAGCAGAATCCAATTTCTATTAAGAATGTCCTTGATAAAGCAGTAAAAATGACTAATTGTGTTAAATCTTGACCTTTGAATACAGGCCTTGTTAATATTCTGTGACAAGTGGGAAGTGCACATAAAGCATTTCTGCTGCATACTGTGTATGATGGTTGTCTCAAGAAAAATTATATGCATGATTGAGTTGCTAGATGAACTAGCCACTTATTTTCATGGGATATCATTTTCATTTGAAAGAATATCTGACAAACTGTGGGTATTTAGACTTGGGTACTGTATTTGGCAGTTTTTTTCTTGCAAATGATGGAAATAACTAGAGGCCCGGTGCACAAAATTAGTACACAGGGGAGAGGAGGGGGCCCCTCAGTCTGGCCTGCACCCTCTCCAATCCAGACCCCTTGGGGAATGTCTGACTGCTGGTTTGTGCCCGCACTTTTAACAGATAAAAGTTCCATTGTTGTTTCTTTCTTTTCATGCTTAAACCCATTGGAATTAATAGTTATTCAAAGTGTGTATACATTTGGGGGGCGGGGGCACCCTGTTTATCTCTAGTCAGCGGTGAAAGGAACCAACGGCAGATTTGGAACCCCCAGACAGGGAACCTCGTTCACTCCCCGCATGTCTCCCCACTCCACTTTCCACCTTTGTGGGCAGTGGGAGAATCAATGCTTTCTCTCATTAACTTGGAAAAGCACGTCCTGTCACCTGCTGCCCCTGCTGCCCGGCAGGAGTGCAGTAGGCCCCAAGTGAGCGAGGTTCAGTCAGGGCAGCCTTTGCTCATGGGCACTGGCACCCAAAGTGCACATTCCTCCTCTGCAGTCACCCCAACTATCCCACTGTTTCACTAAGAGGACAGAACTCCTTGCCTCCTCTGGGTTCCCAATCCTGAAAGCTAACCGAAGGCACCTCAGCAAGGGCTGCCTGCACCCACCAGGTGTGTCTGTCCATACCTGCTCCCGCCTCAGCACCTGCATTAGCCCCACAGAGGGATCTCGTTGCTGCACTGGCCTCTGCGGGAACAGGGCATCACCACTCTGCCCTCTCACTGTCATCTCACAGGTGCCCACCCTTAGCACCCAGACACTTTCCAAAGGACGTGAGCATGCCAGAGGGGACATGTGCACATCCTGTGGATGATGTAGGCATGCTGGGATTGATGGAAGTGTGGCGGAGGGGCGGGGGAACTTGCACGTGCCATGGTCCGGGACTGTTGCAGGCACGTGTAGGTGACAGCACACTGGGGGAACATTCACACGCCAGGGGGTAAGGAGAGGATGCATGCACCGGAGGCCTTGCGGCTGCACAGATCTGCAAACCTCTGCGGCGCCACCAGGAGAACGTCAACCTGGCCTGCCACAGTGGCTGTCTCTGCAATCACGCACCTTCTGGGCCAGGAGGCGGGACTTGCGCAGGCATTCCTTGGTACTGATGGCCTGCAGGCGCTACTTCAGCTTGGCCTGCAGGCTCTGCTTGGTGTACTCACAGCTGCCACCACCGCCATGTGGGGAGTACAGGCCGCCCTCTGCCGGCCAGCCTCCCCCACCCAGAGGCTCTCGGCACGTTCTGCCCACAGGCCTGGAGCAGCCTGGGTGGGGTGGGATGCCTGTGTGCGCTGCCCACCGGCCTGGAGTGTGCTGCCCACCTGCCTGGAGCGCGCTGCCCACTGGCCCAGAGTGGCTGGTGGGCAGAAGGCCTGGTGTCCCGCCCCACCCCACCCCACACTGGCCATTCCGCGCTGCGTGCTGCCCACAGGCCCTCCGCGGGTGGGGTGAGGTGGAACTCCTGCATTGTCGCCGTGGCAATGACGCAAGCATCCTGGCCCGGCTGCCACCATCTTTATCATGGAGACCCTTAATTTGCATATCCCCACCTTATTGCCTGTGGACGCCACCATCTTTGTCATGGAGTTACGGTCAATTTGCATATTCACTGCTTATTAGATAGGACAAGCCTTCCACTTTAAGGGAAATAGCCGACAGCAAGTGCTATCAAATGATAACATTAGCCCTAACTGGTTTGGCTCAGTGGATAGAGCATTGGCCTGTGGACTGAGAGGTCCCAGATTCGATTCCGGTCAAGGGCATGTACCTTGGTTGTGGGCACATCCCCAGTAGGAGGTGTGTGGGAGGTGCTGATCAGTGTTTCTTTCTCATCGATGTTTCTAATTCTCTATCCCTCTTCCTCTCTGTAAAAAAAATCAATAAAATATATTTAAAAAAATGATAACATTAGAGCTTTCAAATAAAATTAAAGTTTTGAAAAATTTGTATCCATCATTGTGAATGTGAAAGCTTCCCAGTATTTATTTATTATTTTTTGTTAATCCTCACTTGATATTTTTTTCATTGATTTTTAGACAGGTGGAGGGGAGGGAGGGAAGGAAGAGAGAGAGAGAGACACACACACAGACAGACAGACATTGATGTGAGAGATACACACAGGCCCCAATTGGGGCCAGGGATTGAACTGTAACCCAGGTACGTGCCCTTGATTGGGCATCAAACCCTTGACCCTTTGGTGTGTGGGCTGATGTTCTAACCACTTAGCAACGCAGGCCAGAACAAAAACTTTCCAGTATTTAAAAACTTTCTGGTGAGCTGACTTGTAAGATCAATGGTCATATTAACAAATATAATTTTTTGAAATTGTATAATGCAATGAGTCAACATTTGGAGCATCTGCAGTGAACCATTATTTTCAAATTATCAATTCATGATTTTATAGAATCATGTATGGATAATAGATCCATTCAAACTACACAATAAACCAGTGAATTTTAATGAACTGAATATGAAAAGTTCATTGTTATGGTTTCAGAGTTCATGTTGTAACTAACCTTTAAGGGACTATCTCAGAGTTTTAATGTAGTATCAAAGAAGAGTAGTTATAATGACCTGAAAAAAGCCATTAAAATACTCCTCCTTTTCCCAACTGTGTATCTGCATGAGGCCAGATATTCTTTGTTCTTCAACAAAACCTACCTATTGCAACAAATTGAATGCATCCAGTTGTCTCTTGTTAAGTCAGTGATTTGCAGAAATTTAAAACAGTGCCAATCACTACTTTTTTATTTTGTATTGGAAAATAGTTTTTTATAAAAATGTTATTTATGCTAACATAAAAACTATCATTGTTTATAAACCAAACCCTGCATAGGGTGGGATTTCCCAAGCCTGTTTTTCTGAGTCCCTAGGATGTGTTCATAACATGTATCATGGAATTTTCACGTAAAACACACACACACACACACTCTCTCTCTCTCTCTCTCTCTCTCTCTCTCTCTCTGAGTGGCCAGATTATTATGATCTCTGAACGCATAGTAATCTGGCCTGTGTGTGTGTGTGTGTGTGTGTGTGTGTGTGTGTATAAAATAAAGAGGGAATATGCTAATTGACCATCACTCCATCACAAAGATGGCTGCACCCACAGCTGAGGCCAAGTTCCCATAAGGAGCCTTAACAAGCAATCAGCAGGGACCTGAGGCTACACCTTCCCCAGCCCTGTGGGGCTTGACAGGGGACCTCAAGGTATGCTTCCCATCCTGGTGCTGGGCTAGGAGACCTCAGGCTGCTCCCCCTGCCCCAGTGCCAGGCCGGGGGAACCTCAGGCTGTATCCCCCACTAGGTGGGGCTTGACATGGGACTTCAGACTGCACCCCCCACCCGGCAGGGCCTGACAGGGGACCTCAAGGTATACCCCCAGTGCTGGGTTGGGGGAACTCAGGCCATGCCCCCCACCCAGCGGGGCTTATGGGGGACCTGAGGCTGTGCCCCCTTCCCAGTGCTGGGCTGGAGGACCTGAGGCTGCACCCCAGCCGGGCTTGACAGGGCTCTCAGGCTGTGTCCCCCTCCTGGCGGTGCTTGTCGGGGAACCTCAAGGCATGCCCCCTGCCCCAGTCTGGGCTGGGGGACTTCAGGCAATGCCCCCCATCCTGGTGCCAGGCCGGGAGACCTGAGGCTACATCCCCTGGCCCGGTGGGGCTTGACAAGGGTGGGACTGGCTGGGTCTGGATCTTGCCCAATTGGGGGGGGGGCGCAGCTGGGTCTGAGTCTCACGTGATTTTGAGGCACATGTGGATGAGCGGGGACTTGACTCTGGGTCCTGTGGTGTGCCTCAGACTCTGACCTGAGGAAGGTTTTCATATACATTTTACTAATTTTCTTTCATCTCTGACACTTCTATTATAGAGAAAGGGCAAATAGCAATATTAAATTACTTTCTCTAATTAATCCACTTTTAATGTGCATGAATTTTGTGCACTGGGCCACTAGTATACACACACACACATATATACATATACATATACATATACATATACATATACATATACATATATATTAGAGGCCCAGTGCATGAATTCGTGCATGGGTGGGGTCCAGCCAGCCTGGCCAGGGGGAGGGGGCATGGGTGGTTGGCCGGCCTGCCTGCTGGTCGAACTCCTGGTCAAGGGGACAATCTGCATATTAGCCTTTTATTATATAGGATATACACTGAGTGGCCAGATTATTATGCATTCAGAGATCATAATAATCTGGCCACTCAGTGTGTGTATACTCACACACACACACACACCCACCCACCCACCCCTAATAAAGCCTAGGTGACTGTCTGACCATCTGACTTGTAGCTATGATGTGCAATGACCACCAGGGGGCAGACGCCCAACGTAGGAACTGCTGAGTTGTGGTGACTTGGTAGCTGTGGTTCTTGGGTGATGCACCTGGAACCAGAGAGGAGGGAGCCCAATCCCAAGGTGTGTCACCTGGAGAACTTCCCTCTCACAATCTGGAACCCCTTGGGGGGTGTAAGAGAGCGGGTTTCGGCCTGATCCCTGCAGGCCAGGCTGAGGGACCCCACCAGTGCATGAATCTGTGCACTGGGCCTCTAGTGATTAAATAGCTTACCTTTTTTTTTTTTTAATTTAAAGGTGTGTGTGTGTGTGTGTGTGTGTGTGTGTGTGTGTGTGTGTATGTATGTATGGTTTGGCATAGTATTTATGTAAAGGGTTAAATAGTAAATTTAAGTCTTGTGGCCATACAGCCTGTATCACAATTTGTTAACTCTGCTATTGTCATGTAACAGCAGTCATAAACAATACAGAAACCAAGGAGGGTGGCGGTATACCAATAAAACTTTATTGACACAAATTTGATTTTTCTGTACTCTTTGTGTCATGGAATGTTATTTTTTATTATTATTTACTATCATTTTGTAGGTAGTGGGCCAGATTCAGCTCATTGGCCAAAGTTTACCAACTTGCTTTTGTCATGGGTGGTTGTATGGCCCTAACCAACAACCCTTTTTGATCATAAGGATTATTTTCTAATTGTTATGGAGAAATGTGGGCAGGAAAGCAAGCGTGCCAGAAATCTACAGAGTGTTTGCAGCCGAAACCTGTAAACGAAAGTAGCTTCTCAGTCTTCTTTGAATATGCATTGGAGAAGAGGGCCTTTTACATCTTTTATCTTAGTTTATGCCCATATGACTCTGTAAGGTAAATGCTTTGATCCTTTTATGGGTGGAGAAACTGAGTTGCAGAGGATAGCTAGCATGTCCCAAATCACAAGTAGACTGGGGGCTGAGTCCAGGCTGGTACCAGAGCTGCTGTGCTTCACATGCCAGGCCAGTGATGTTCTCCTTAACCCGTGTGGACCTGTGTCTGTACAGAAAGGCCTGTCGATAACTGTAGGGTCATTGAAAGACTTCATACCCAATATTGAAAAAAATAAAAAAGTGGAGAAATGAAATCACAGTTTGAGCGCAGCTGTGTGCTGGGAATTTTTGCATATTCTTGTACAAAGTATTCTTATTTTACCACAGTGAGGAAGACTTGGTTTCTACCTATAAGGAATTTAGAGTCTAGTAGGCTTAATGATTCACAATTAGTATTGTCCTCCCTCATTATTTAGAAATGTGTAGGGCAGTTGTAATTGTCACAAATATTGAGAGGTGCCATTAGAATTTTGTATGTGGGATTAAATTACAATGGAGGATTGTCCCACCCAAAATTCTGGTAGAGACCCTGTTGAGAAACACTGGGCTGAGTAAATAATAGTAATGATAATGATCAGCTTGCATGCTGAGCACTGCTTCTGTGTTCTGTGAGCTCTACAAATACAGGCCCATATTCTCTGATCTGCAGCTCTAAATTAAAAACCTCTAAATCTGAGTTGTATTTTTTTTAATAAACCCATTTGGTAGTAAAACAGGATGTGAATGAATGTGAGACTTCTTAATGTTGAAAACTATTTTTAACAGCTTTATTGAGGTATAGTTTACATACCATAACATTTACCTGCATCAAGTGTATAATTTAGTAATTTTTAGTAAACTTAAGTTTATAACTATTACCATAATCTAGTTTTGTAACATTTTCTTTATCCCCTCAATTCTCTTGAACCTGCCTGTCTTTTTATAGGTTTTGCCCTTTTAGTGTCAATTTTCAGATGCTCCACTGAAGGAATAAGAAAAGTGTTTGTTAATAGGGTGCTGCTCCAGATCCTGTTGGGAGGTCAGGTGTTATTTTTCTGAAATCTGGAAAATTGTGAATTCTAAGACACACCTGGACTCAGATACTTCTGGTAAGGGATTGTGGACTGAATGAACACATTCAATCCCTACAAGAACCTGTGGAGTGGACACCATTGTTCCTCATTTTACAGTTGTAGGAATGGAGGCATGGAGAGGCTAAGCAGTCTGCCTAAAATACGCAGTGTGTCAGTGGTGAAGTCATAGTTACCACTTAGATGTGACCTTAGCTACTTGGCTTTTACCACTGCTCTTTCTGTCTGTGGCTGAATGGAATGCCACGAGGATGCCTGGTGAGAGTCCAGGAGAGAGAAACCCCAAAAAATGGCACGACAGCTGGGTCTGTGATAGAATTTGCCTGTGTTTAGAGATGGAGGAAATCATGTTATTTTATTTTTATTTGAGTCAATACTAAAGAATATTTATAAAATACTTTAAACTTCACCTCAAGATACCATGAGAACCAGTGGATCTACACACCCCATAAGTAAATCATTACTGTTCATGCCTTTGTGCACCCCTCCTCCTTCCTCCCCTCCACCCCCCTGCCACATAGAGGAGACCACTATAAGCAAGATTTTCATGCTTATCTTTCTTTACTTTATGGTTTACCCATGTATGCTTAAGACAGCAACCTATCTTTAGCTTTGTACCATTTTGAAGTTTATATAAGTGGAATTATATCGAATATATTCTTCTGTAACTTGCAGTTTTCTCCCAATTATATTTCTGGAATTTATCTATAATTCGTTTTCATTGCTGTGTATTAGAATATACCACCATCTGTTTTTAAATTTACTGTTGGACGTTGGGGATGTTTCCATTTCCATTCTTTTTCTAGTTCAGAGGGTGCTGAGTTTCTCGGTGCACGTGTGCAGAGGACTTCTAGCAGTGGAGTTGCAGTCAGCGTGTATCTGCAGCTTCACTGGATGAGGCCCAGTTGTTTTTCCAAGGGTTATATGCATTTAAACTCCCCTCCAGTAATGTGTAGTGTTGTTTGCTTTCCTATCCTTGCTAACCCTTGATGTCACGCCTTTTAATTTCTCTAATCAGATGGTGTATCATTGTGGTTTTAATATGTATTTCCCTGGTGACTAATGAGATTGGGCATCTTTTTAGGTAGCCACTTAGTTTTCCACTTTTGTGAAGTATCTGTCTAGTCTTATGCCCATTTTTCTATTGAATTGTTTTTTTATTATTATTTACTGAAGTTCTTTATATGTTCTGGACCCTACTTCTTGGTAGACCACATGTTATACAGATATTTCTCCCAGTTTGTGGTTTGTTCTTTTGGTCTCTTTGTTGTATCTTTTGATGAATAGAGTTCTTAATTTTAATGTGGCTAATTTATTTATCTTTCTATTATGAATTGTTTTTATTTAACAAGTGCTTGTGGAGTACTTCCTACTATTACCCAAAGTGCACATTCTATGTGCCAGACACTTTTCTAAGCACTTTATAGATATTTACCAATTTAATCCTCATAACAACATTAGAGATGAATACTGCTTTATAGGTGAGGAAACTGAGGGATGGATGGTTAAATGACTTGCCAAGGTCACCCAACTAGTAAGTGGGTGCCAATAACTTGTTTAAGAAATCATTTCCTACCATGACACTATGCAGATGATTTTCTTATATCATCCCCTAAGACATTTATTTTCTTTAACAGTTAGGTTTTTAATTGCTCTGTAATAGACTTTTGTGTATGGTGTGAGGTGGGGGTTGTTTTCTTTTTTTCTATGTGGCTAATCAGTCGTTCCAGCACAGACTACTTAAAAGTCTAAAAAATTACTTCCCCACGTCTCTGCAACACAAGCTGTATGACAAATCAAATTTCCTGGTATGCCCAGATACATTCCTGGCTTCTCTTTTCAGTCGCGAATTTGTCTGTCTGTGCGTCAGCACCACACTGTGTTAATTTCTATGACTTTATAATAAATCTTGTTATCTGGTAAGTCACATCTTTTCACTTTGTTTTACTTTATTGAGGGTGTCTTGGAAAGCTTTTTACTTTTTGAAAGCAAAATGGTAGAATTCTTCTTACTTTTTGAAACCAAAATTGTAGGAGAATTTCTTGAAAGCAAAATCGTAGGAGCTTCTTACTTTTTGAAAGCAAAATGGTAGGAGAAGCCCTTTATATATAGGGCTTTTGGAAAATGGTTTATCACTGCTACTGCGTTTACTTGTTTGCTAAAAGTTAAGTAGACACAATTTCGTTTGAGTGGCTCAAGCTTGATCTATCCTCATGGCAAAAGTCTCTTCAAATGCACCCCATGAAGTGGCCTATAGGAAGGCTCTGAATCTGGGGTAAAGGAGGGGAAGGGGAAAGGAAAGCTGTTTGATGGATTAATATTCCCAGTGTTTAGCTCAGTTACATTGGTAGTTTTATAACACATGCCAAGGAACTTCAAATATGTAGTATGCTTCCCTGTGTTGGAAAACAAGATGTTTAATCTTATGATTAAGTTGTCTTATTCGACAAGGAAGAGATAGTGGCACCCAGCTGGCCTTAAATGACTGATGTACAGTTTGGTACTTAATGTTGCCTTGATTCTATTGAAGGAATTAAAGTAGAATGCCTAGAGTCTTCATTGGGAATATTTCTGCCCCCAAATATTACATCAGAGTAATATCAAATAGAATGATAACACTGGTGTTATTCAGCACAAACTTCCCTTTCCTGTCACCCTTTTCTGTAGAAAGTATTATTTATGCTTCAAAAAACAGTCAGCTTGCAAATAACACCAGTGTGCTAAGTCATAGCCTTTCTTAACCTAGTTGGCCGAAGTGTAGCATGATTAGGCTTTGTGAAAATTATAGTTGCGGTTGCTTTTTGATAGAGGGCTGTGAATTCCTGGGCCACAGGGAGCATTTCCCTAAGGAAAACCTGCCAACCCCAAGTCTCTGCAGCTGCAGACGACAGCCAGGTCTTATCCCATGGACCAAAGAAATACGTCATCTGCCAGTGTGCCCCCTTCATCTCTTGCTAACGTCCCCTTCTCACTCTCTCTTAGCCACGATGGGTTCTTTGCTGTTCTTCAAAATGCCAAGCACACTTGCATCTCAGACTTGGACCCTTTTCTTCCTTCTGTCTGGAATGTGATTCCCCAGATATATGTTTGGTTCACACCTAATCATCCGCGTATCTACTCATATGTCACCTTCACAGAGAGGTCTTCCCTGACCAACCTCTAAAAGAATAGGTTTCACCCTGTCCCACCCCTTGCTTCCCTTCCTGCCTGATTTTCTACATGGCACCTGACACATTGTATTGTCTGTCTCTCCCCTTCTACCAACCCCCCCCGCCACCCCCCATCCACTGGGAAGTCACCTCCTAGAGGACAGGGGCTTTGTCTTTTTCACGCTATATTGTCAGTGCCCAGCACAGTGCCTGCCATGTGGAGGCCACTTGATTGCTCCTTGCTGAGTGAATGAGGCTGCTTGCCAAGGGGAAAAGGGCAGAGAGAGGGACCGGGAGCAGGCTTGTCCCTACCACCAGCCAGCTGGCCCCTTCCTGAGGCTCCCACAGCATCCTGCTGGCCTCTCTGTTAGAATTGGGCACCTTTTAGGTAGCTCTTCCTTTACATGCTGAGCACCTTGAGGCAAGGATCTGTCTTACGTTTTTTTCCTTTTGTCATCCTGCTACCTCTCTTTGCTCTCATGGTAGACTCTTTGGCAGGTAACCATTGTCTTCCCCAAGGAGGAGAGCAGTAAAGTAGGCAACACTCTGATTTCTTATGCAAACTTCTGGCTGAAGAAGCATTTTCATTCCGAATTCTTGTATGTACTTTTCTTGAGTCTCGTGTAAGAAAACGCCATTGACTGTAATCTTGATGATAGTAGTAAACAAGGCCAGCCTGTCTTGTTTACTATAGTCTCGTGCCTGATGCATGACACCCAGGCATGGTAAATGTTTACTAATAACGCAGTGCTGAAGTTAACTTTATGTGACTTTTATTATTGTTGATGTCAAAAATTACACTTTAAGGTTATGCCATCTGTACAGGATCTGTAGGGCATAACAATTCCTCTTTGTGAAACTCCCTTGTTGCTCACCTGACCTCATGTCATGTTGGACAAAGGATCTAGAGAGACATGCAACCTCTTCTGTAGTCAGAAAATTCACAAATGTTCAGACATTGAAGTCTCCCTTAAGTAATTGATTGCTTTTACTTCATTGAATGATACCAACAATTCACGTACCTTCCAGAAGGGATCTGTGATCCTGCTTCCTCCTCAGTAGAGAGTTGATGCCTCAAATATTTGATTACGGAGGAAGGAGACCCTATAGTCTAGGATCAACGTACAAGATGAAGGGTAGGCAACACAGCCACTGATAGAAAATGTTGCCTTAGTAAAAAAAAGGTAAAGCCAAATGTCTACAGTGCAGAACATCCTCACTAAGAAATAGTTGATTGCGATGAAGAGCAGGCAGTGGACTAAGCTCCGCATAGTTACAGCCATGTCTTGTATATATCGCCTGGGGTGCTTAGGCAGGAACAAGGGCCAGAGCTTTTGCTGACCAGGATTGTATCAGAAATTCTTAGAGAGGGAGCAGTTCTGGTTTGTGGTTTCTTTCTGGTTGGGAGGAGTGTGGCCTGGGCAGAGCACTGAAGTGAGAAGACCTAGCCATGTGTCCTAAGTAAGTCAGTAAACCTAACCAAGCCTCACTGTGCCCCTTCACACAGGCAAAGCATCATGAGGTGATGCCTGGATTAAGTGAGAGAATGTGATCCTTTGTAGATGACGAAGTTTTATGAAAATAATGTGATATGGTGGTATTGCATACTTGCTTGTCAAGACCCCAAACTTGAATAACTGCTATTATTTATCTTCTTAGGTACCTGCAGCCATGCAGCCAAGCATGGCTGAAAATGTCATTTAGCTAAGATGATTGGTGATGATTAAAATGGTCACTAACCTCAAGTGACAACTTAATGCTACTGGCATTGATATGATCTTTAATCAAATCCATTGTCTCTCATTTTTTGACATCAATTTCATATATTATCCTCTCTCCTTACACCTCCTTTCCATCCTCACTCTCTGCTCATGGCATTCTTATTTCCTTGAAAAAGTTGAAGCCACCAGAAGAGCATGTCTACAAGCTCCCACTGCCATCTCCACCCATCTGCCTACATTTCTATCCACAGGCGCCACTACCCCTCCCGAAGGCCAGCCGCTTCACTCACACTCCAGCTTGCACCCAGCCTTGCCTGTTCAAGTTCTCCTGCTCTCTCTGCTTTATCTATTTACTAGAGGCCCGGGGCATGGATTCATGCACTGGGGGAAGGGGGGGGTCTCCTCAGCCTGGCTTGCACCCTTTCGCAGTCCAGGACCCCTCAGGGGATGTCCACCTGCCTGCAGCGGATGTGAGAGAGGCTCCCACCACTGCCATTGCACTCGCCAGCCGTGAGCCCAGCTTCTGGCTGAGCAGCACTCCCCCTGTGGGAGAGCACTGACCATCAGGGGCAGCTTCTGCGTTGAGCGTCTGCCCCCTGGTGGTCAGTGCACATCATAGCAAGCAGTCATTCCTCCGTTGTGTCGATTTGCATATTAGGGTTTTATTATATAGGATTCGGCTATCCTAATTGTTTCCCATCAATACATAAACATGAGGTTATTATTTCTCCCATTGGGACTCCAACCCTCCCTTGATTTCTTTTCAGCTACTACCCCATTTCCTCTTTTCTTCTATAGCTGAAATTTTCAACTTATTTTCTATATTTCCTGTTGCATATTTTTCTTTTCACATGCCCCTTTGAAATCTAATCAGGCTTTTGCTACCACCACTCCACCCAAACTGCTCTCATCAAGATTACTACTGATCTTCCTGTTGCTTAATTCACTGGTCAGTTTTCAGCCAGCTTTGTACTTGATTCAGCTAAAGTATTTGCCACATGCAGCATCCTGCCTCCTTGATGCACTGTCTTCTCATGGCTCCCAGGATGCCAGTTCTTTGGTTTCTCCCTGCTTCACCTGGGACTCCTTCTCAGCTTCCTTTACTGATTCCTCCTCGACCTCTTCATGTTGGCGTGCTCTGGGATGCAGTCAGAGGGACCGCCTCTTGTTTCCATCAGCACTCTCTCCCTCAGTGATATTACCCATCTGTGATTTTAAATGTACCCAGAAGCTGATCTCCCACATGCTCCAGCTCAGCCTTCACTTCTGCACTCCAGCTCGTGCATTCACCTGCCCTCGGAGAGGCAAGCCCTGTCCCGCTCGCCCTGTGTGTCCTCCACCAACAACCGGTTGTCGCTGTATTTGCTGGTTGTTGGTTGTCATCTCTGTGCCCTCCACTGGAATGGAAGCTCCACAAGGGAGGTCTTTTGATTTACTATTGTAGCCATAGCACCTAGAAGGATAAATGTGTTAGGTTGCAATATTCAGTGAAGACTAATAATTCACTCTTATGCCCTGTTTCAGCTCTCCCTATGTCCAATGGTGCTTTAACCCTTCACTGATTGGTCTCTAAAATCTCTTAATTAATCCATTTGGCAAAATGATATTATTGTTTCTGGATAACCCTGTTTAATTGATTTTAGATGTTTTAGTATGCAGTATTAAGTATATTTTTATGATTGATTTAGGGAGGCCATTGGAGAAGTAGAAAGATGTTTGACTTTAAAGCCAAGCACTTCTGAGCTTAAATTCTTGTTCTTCCACTAAAGAGTTACAGAACCTTAGTCAAAACATAGCAACCCTAGGCCTTCATTTTCTCATTTGTGATGTGAAATGACATTTGTATATTAGGGCTGTGAGGATAAATTAAATGTAGAATATATGAACTGCATCTAACATACTTGTAATTCTTGGCACATAATAGGTGCTCAGTAATAACTATTAGGTTACTGTCCTTAGCTGTACAGATGAGCTTTAGGATTGCTTGCAATTCTAATAATTTTGAAATTAAAATTTTGCCATTTTCCCCTTTTAAATATTGGCAATTGGTCTTTGGGTTGAAAACATAATTGTCTAATATAACATTGTTTCTGTGGTAAAAATTAGATTTGATTTATGTTATGTCAACTTACAGAGTCTTTTTCAGGAATTTACTCTGCTACAGAGTTCAAGGACTGCCTTTCAGTAAATTTTACTTAACTAGAATGCTTAGGAATGGAATGTTCTGGAGGAACTGAATCTCCCAATTAATGAGAAAGGAACTCATTTCATGGGGGAGGCTCTTTCTAAAATGCCTTTATTTGTACACTGAGCATAATTCCCAAGCGTACAATGAGTGCACAGTAAATACTTGGTTACTTGTCTTGACCTAGAGACACTCACCTGATCTCTTCTATATTGAATTGCCCTGAGATATAGAAAGTATAGGTGATGCTGCTGAATACAAAGTCAACACAGGCCTAAAAATATCTTCAAAGAGCCTTTTGGCTTTGAATTCTAAATGTCAATAGTAGCCACATTCATGATAATTACTTATTGCTTGTACCTACTTAGAGGAAGGATTGTAGATGGCCCTAGTTCAAAGGAAGCTAAACGAAGACCTCTAGATAGTTCATGCAAATACACCTGCCCGTGTTCTTGTGCACACAGGGTCTCTCTCTCTCTCTCTCTCTCTCTCTCTCTCTCTCTCTCTCTCTCTCTCTCTCCCTCTCTCTCTCTCTCTCTCTCTCTCACACACACACACACACACACTGTTACATGATTAAGATAAAAATGTTAAATTCAAGATACAGTCCAATATAGATCATAGATCACTAGGCAATATATAGCAAGTGCCAAATTAACGATGCATGTAAGTTCTGTGATTTCAAAGAAGGAATGATTAGCAAAGGCTAACAATGGTCAGAGAAGGCTTCCTGGAAAAAGTGAGATTGGAGCTGGCACTAGAAGAGTCAGATTGTGCCTTGTGATACAGTTTCTGAGGTTGTCCAGCCAGAGACGAGGGGATGATTCTCAGGCCAGTCCATACCCACCTCTGGGAGGACTGGGCGAGTCTGGTGATTGCTTTACAGCTTCCCTGGGGAAACAGCTCATTAACACTAAGTCATAATCCTGTTTGTCCTGTGATTTAGTGTTTTGTGGACTTTGGGTTAAGACTGAGGGTGGTTCTTAAGTTGGAAGGTCAGGAGAGGGAGTTTAGGACCAAGTCTATTGTGGGGAAGTGTTTGAATCATTAGTTTCCTGTGTGTGCCTGACTCTTCAGAGATGGGTTCATGAGGTCAGCCTTTGGCTGTGGGTTTCTCTCGGGTGATGTGATGGATGATTCTGTGGGAGAAGGAAAAGGAGATTCAGGCTTTAGAAAGAAAGAAATAGGGCATCATTCATAAATCTCCCACCCACTGAAAACCAAACACAGAGATTATGCCATGTGGCAGGGACAGGAGCAGTGGGGTGGCAGGAGAGAGCTGTTGCACAGGGTGGCGCAGAAGTAGGTTTACAGTTGTGAGCACTTGAAACACAGAGTTTATTCTTGTATTATTATTTATTAATTATTGTATTTTTTCCATACAGACAACTGTAAATTTACTTTGCCCCACCCTGTATATTGGTGTACTTTCTCAACTCTTAGGATTGTTTACTGGGAGACTGTAGCTGTCACTAGTTGGTTGTATTAGCTGGGGGTGTATGGCCAAGAGCCCACCGTCTTGCCCTGGCTTCATGTGAGTCATGAGGGGCTCTCTGTTGGTAGAGGCTGAGATGGTAAAGGAAGGGCCATTATTGTCACAGGGTGACAGGCACATTTCTCCATGGCAGCTGCAGCTGCGGATGTGTGCGGATGGGTTATTTTCCTAACCAGGAAAATAACCTTGTCTTTTTTATTGAAGCAAAATTGACTTACAATATTATGTTAGTTTCAGGTATATAACAGTGATTCCATAGTTATATATATTACGAAGTGATCACCATAAGTTTTGTCACCATAAAACGTTAGCACAGTATTATTGACTATGTTCTCTATGCTGTTCATTATATCCCTAGGATTTATTTATTTTATAACTGGAGGTTTACACCCTTTAATTCCCATCACCTATTTCACTCAGCCCTTCCACCCCCACCATTCCTCTGGTAAACCACCAGTTTGTTCTCTCTATCTATGAGTCTGTTTCTGTTTTGTTTTGGGTTTTTTAAGACTTGACATTTAAGTGAAATCATACAGTATTTGCCTTTCTCTACATTCAAGTGAAATCATACAGTCTGACTTATTTCACTTAGTGTAAAGCTCTCGAGGTCTAATCCTATTGTTGCAAATGGCAAGGTTTCATTCTTTTTTATGGGTAGGGTGTGTGTATGTAACATGTTCTTTGTCCATTCATCTATCAGTGGACACCTAGGTTGCTTCCATATCTTGGCTATTGTAAATAATGCTGCAGTGAATATAGGGGTGCATATATCTGTTTTGAATTTTTTTTTTGGATAAATACCCAGAAGAGGAATTGCTGGGTCATATGATAGTTGTATTTTTAAGTTTTTGAGGACGTTCCATACTGTTTTCCATAGTGGCTGCACCAACTTACATTCCCACAACAGTGTGCAAGGGTAAAAAACCTTGTCTTTTTAGAACCTCCCCAATTTCAGTGCCTCTCTGTATAAGATAGTGAGCTTTTTGCAAAGGCTCACTCATGAAAAAGTATAACACATGTGACAGTGAACTTGAATCCTAGATGTTGTGCTTTAATAAACACCCAGACCATCCCTGGTCCCTGGCCTGCTTGTTCAGTGCTCTCTAAATAACAGATGGTGGGGGGAACTGCTGGCTCTGAGCAATTCGGACTCATAACATTTCCTGGAAGTGCCTTAGATATCACCCTGTTTTTACAAATGAGAAAACCACCTCACAGCCTGTGGATGGATTTGTTTGAGGTCAACAAGGTCTATTTGCTGTTGACTCTAAATTTAGATATCTACCCCAACCTCTTGGTCATCTTGACTTGTATGTTTCCAAGGCTCAAACTTGACACTTCCTGAATGGAACCCAGCTCCCCCTCTACCCTGGCCATCCCAGCGTGCCCTGTCCAAGCAGCTGGCATTTCATCCACCTCGGTGCTGACACCTCAAGTCTGGGAATTTCTTGGATTCTTCCTTATTCCTGATCCTACCATCAGAATCATCAGCCAGTCCTGATCTCTCTGCCTCTGGGTTTATTTGGAAACTCTCTACTAGGACATGTCTTCATCACTATGACCACCTCCCTAATCTGAGCCACCATCTTTTACATCTTCAGTCTCAGCACCTCAGTGAGTTGGCATTTCTCCTCATTCTGTATGGCCAGTGCTTTTGTGAGTCTGACTATAAATACAAGACCCACCAAGAAGGCAATGACAGGTGGACATACCAATGCCTACCACTGGAGGACGTGGGCAATGAGGTGTGGACTCAGACCACGGGACAGCTCCACCGCCACCTTGCCCAGGTCCACTAATGACCACAGCTCCTCCCTGGACCATCTGCACAGGGACTGCCCCATCACCAGGGAGCCCCCTGCCACAACATTCGACCTGGAACCCCAGCAACGGGGACCTGATTAGTCATCGTGATATGGTTGGGGTAGGGGGAGAGTTGTAAGTAAAATATCCTCATCTCTATGGCTACCTAACAAACATTCTCTTTCATTTCTACCTGCATGTTTTTGTATCAGTATAAATTAAAAGATAGTCAAAATATTTTTTAAAAGCTCTGATTGCCACAGAGCTTTCAAATGTATTCTTTCCACCCAGAAACTCCTTTTTATCCACTAGTTCCTCACTTAAATGTCACTTCCTTTAGGCCTCAGCTGATTCCTCTACCTAACGAGTTCTCCCATATTTGTCTCAATCACGATACCTGGCATTATCTACAACTGTTTATTGGTTAATTTGGTTATTTCCTGTACTGGTTGCTGTCAGGGAAGGGCCTATGTTTATTTTGCTCACCCATGTGAATTCCCGCTCCCCCCCCCCCCCCCCCCCCGCCTTTGTCTCCAACTCAGCTCCTATTACTCTGCCCTTCCTTCATTCTACTCAAGCAATACTGGTCTCCTTGCTGTTCCTCAAACATACTGGGCTTGCTTCTGCTCCAGGGCTTTTGCACTTGCTGGGCCATTTGTCCAGAATGTATTTTAACCCAGATATCTGCATGGCTGACTCTCATTTTCTTTAGACCTTTATTGAAAGTCGTCTTTTTGGTGAAGACTTTTCTGGTCCCTGTGTCTAAAACTGTACCCACCCCGACACTTCACACTGTCCTCCAGTGCTTTATTTCTCTCCCTTATAATTGCCATTGTCTATTACATGGCACATTTAGCTTATTTATTTTATTTATTGTCTGTCTCCCCCACTAGAATGAAAACTCCATGAGTTTCTGGTGTTTTGTTTTGTTTTTTCTACTGTATGCCCAGTGTCTTAAATAGTTTTGGGCACATGGTACTGTATAAATTTTTGCTGAATGAATGAATAATTGCATGAATAATGTATGCTTAGTGAATGATACATAGTGGGCACAGTACACTTGTTGTAGTGAGCTATACATAAAATGTACCATGTTAACCATTTTTACATGTACAGTTCAGGGGCATAGATACACTGACATCCTTGCGCAGTCCTCACAACCATCTGCTCTGTATGCTTTTCTGAAATGAAAGCATCCCAGAGTAAGTAAGTAACAGAATGAATGTAAAGCAGGTTTACAATGTAGGTCTCTTGACTTGGGGCTCAGTGTTCTTTGTACGTCATTGTGCTAAAGGAGGAGGGAGGGTGAGATGAGTCCGAGTACCATCTCAGGAGGCCTGGTGGCTACAGCAAAGATGCTCAGAAATGTGGCACATGTTCTATATGGCTCCTCTTGTAAGTGATGAGGGCCCTACGCCATGTTCCCTTCTCCACACCATGCACACCTATGTCCCTTCTTCCACACCTGGGGATGTGACTCACTTCCCACTGTGGATGATGTGAACGGGACGTGCTTCCCTTTCGAAGCTTTCTTCCGGGACCCACATCATGAGAGGACCCCAGCTGCCTCCCTTTGTGCGCCTAAGAGACTAAGCCATTGATGGTGGGGCACTGTTGATTTTTGATTCTAAAATAAACACAAAATGTTAAGTGCAGGTCAAAATCATTGGCTATGGCATTCTCCCAAATGGATGGGAGAGAGGGTTGTTTTAAGCTCTGAGCAGTTTCTTTTCACGGGCTTGTTGAATTCTGTAGAAACCTGCCTTTCCATGCACCTTACCATTTCAGGGCCTTCCCTGCTGAAACCCACAAGGCGGGTTCCCACGGTTCTCCATCACATGTCCTGCCCTGGGTTCCTCAAGTGACCTTGCAGTGGTCACTTCATGACCCCATTGCAGTCTTGAGACAGAAGGATAGGGCAGGCACAGCTCAGTGTTTGGGATCTTCTCTGCTGACTCCCTAGCATTGTGTGTGCTTCCTCGATGTTCCTGACACTGTTTGGGATGCAGGGAGAGGATTAGAGTGCAGGCTCGACCCCAGAGGAGCGCAGTACAGTGCTGCTGCAGGTAGAGCTGCCCTACCTAGCTACCTCATGCTGCTATGAGGGACAACCTGGTCTGTACACAAAAAGCTGTGTGTGTGTGTGTGTGTGTGTGTGATCAGGGGAGACTTCACAAAGGTACCTGTCGAGGCTAGGGGTCTGGTGGTGTGGCAGAGAGGGAGCAGTGAGGCAGAGAAGTCAGGGTGCTGGGCAGGATGGTGGTTGGGTCAGCTTCCCATCTGGTTCTTGTCAGTGATAGGCAGGAACTGGATTTAGTTGGGATTATGTTCATCTCTGTTGTCAGCTCTAATCATTGGTTGTTTGGCTTGCTTCCTGCCTTCACTGGGGACATTAGGACCTGTCAGGAAATTCCTGCACCTGCACTGATGTGGTTGGTGCCCAGCCTTGCAGGGTCCAGGGTCAGTTGTCATTTTGCTGGTAGAGACAGTATTCAGTTTTACCTAAACTAGTGGGGCTACTCAGCCAGTACAAATATAACAGTGTCCTGGTAGGTCATTAAATGGTACTTTACGAGAGTCCAGACACACACACACATACCAGTTGGTTTAATCTATTTTGATAGATTTTATTTTTACTAGTTACATCCACTTGAAAAATCACTAGTCTGTTCTCTTTATCTTAAAGGGTGCTAACACTTGTAGTTGTTCATGTGATAAGACTTGGTGTTGGATTGTTAATTGCAGTATTGACAATACTTGTACCCCCAGCAGCGTGTACACCACTCATTACCTCTTGATCAGCAGAAGTCATTAAGGAAAACTTTGAATGTCTTACTGAAAGGGGGACACTATCCCTTACCTGGCAAAGATTTTTTTCTGTTCTTAAAATTAAGCTCAAAGCTACTAAACAGATGAAAAAAATGTTAGTCATTTTGCCGATATTATCTATCCTGTCCCGTTTTCACTGGGAGGAAATTTTTGACTCGGGCAGCTTCCCTCTCAGCCATGGAAACTTGACACCTCTGACGGTCCTTGTCCCATCTTGGCTCTCTTTGTTCACCTGGATGACTTGGTTTCAGCCAGATGCAGGCCCGTGGAGGGGATATACTGCTGTCTTTCAGTTGGGAAATGTTGCGATTTGTTTCCACCACAGTGGACCCTGAAGAAGTTGGAAGATGCCACTGACATTGGTTATATTACAAAAATAGTAAGATGCCAGTTGGTTCAGTTGGTTGGAGCGTCATCCCATACACCAAAAGTTTCACTTGTAGGTCAGTTTTTTTTCTGGTGAGCGTATCCTATTAAATTTTAAATGGATTTGAATACAGTTTGGGCTCTGGATGTGATGATTCTCAGTGAAATCTTCAGTGTGCAGAAATGCTGAAAGCTGTCGTATTCAGAGAATCATTCTCTCTCTAATGATTTCCTGTAAGAACCTAAGACTCTTCTGTCCTCCATCAGACTAATGGTTTTTCCAGTCTGGCATGCTGACGCTGATTGTGGACTTCAGGGCGTCACTGTGGGAGGACCTGGTGACCCTTTTGCCATCACCTTAAGAAGTTAGGGGTATGGTTCAAATATGGGCAACTTCCTTTAATAAGCTCTTATGGCACCATTATTCATATTATTCTTGAGTTTGTCTAAATTGCTTTCGCGGCGGTTTTTATTTTTGGCCTTTACCATCTGGCGGAACGTGGCAGCCAGTGTGAGCGCAACAAGTCAGGATTTACCCATGTCACCCGCAGTTTCCACACATATTCATTGGATTCGCTTAGAATTGATAAATGTTACAGTGTTGACGTGTGTGTTTATTTTAAACCATGTTCCTCTGAACCTTGTCACCAGTATAGTTCACAATGATATTTTCTTCCTTTCATTTGCTGCAGGGGCTCTGTGAGCTGAGACCCTCTGCTGGGTAGCTCCTGTCTGAGAGTAATGAGAAGTGCATCAGAGAGTCCTGGGCTTAGTGTCTGCCCGTCCCCCCCCCCCCCCCCCCCCCCCACCGTTTCCTGGCTCTGTGGTCTGGGTGCTTCACCAAATCTCCCTGAGGTCCAGCTGCCTCATCTGTGAGTGTGGGTGACATGTGCCTTCTTATAGAATTGTACTCATTCAGACTCCTAGTTGTAAGTGATAGAAGCCCAGTTCATCTTATGCAGAATAGGGGAGTTATAGCTCCTGCGGCTGGGAAGCCAGGGGGCAGCTAACTTTGGTGTCACTAGATTGAGCTCTAACAGTGCCCATGAGGGGCTGACTCTTCTTCTTCTTCTTTTTTTAAAATTCTCACCCAAGGATATGTTTAGAGAGAAGAAGGGAGAGGGGAGATATCAACGGTTGCCTCCCATATGTGCCCCAACTGGTGATTGAATCTGAAACCTAGGTATGTGCCCTGATCGGGAATCAAGCCCACAACCTTTTGGTGTATGGGATGACGCTCCAACCAACTGAACCAATGGCTGGGGCAGGACCGACTCTTTCCTTCTCTCTCAACAATGCCTGTCTTTGCTTGACTTCTTCCTAAGATGTGGTGCCAAGGGGCCATTGGCAGTCCCAAATTCATATCTTACCAACTCGGTCATCCAGCCAAAAGAGAAACCTTTTTCCAATAGAAAAATCAGAAAAGTCCCATAGTGGTCTCTGAGTACTTGACTTAGCGCATAGTCTGTTCTTGTCTCCCCCCCCACTTTTTTTAAAGATATGTTTTTATTGATTTCAGAGAGAGGAAGGGAGAAGGAGAGAGAGAGAGAAACATCAAAGATGAGAGAGAATCACTGATCAGCTGCCTCCTGTATGCCCCCCGCTGGGGACTGAGCCTGCAACCTGAGCATGTGTTCCGACTGGGAATTGAACCCTGACCTTCTGGTTCATGGGTTGATGCTCAGCCACTGAACCACACCAGCCGGGTTGTTCTTGTCCTTTTCACCATGGCCAGGGGAACAGAGTTTTCTGGCCCTGCAGTGGCCAGAAGAAAGGGTTCCCCATAGAGAAGGAGGGTCTTACCAGGAGATTGGCAGGGCCTCCACAACAGTGTGAGGTAACAAGTGGCTCCCCCGGTGGTGGGAGGACTGAGGTGATGTGGGCAGAGAGCCTCATGCAAATAGAAATCCCTGTGGATGGAATCCACTCCCTCTTATTTTACTACCTAGGGTAGTGGTCGGCAAACTGGGGCTCGTGAGCCACATGCGGCTCGCGAGCCGCGGTTTGCCACTCTGTTGACTAATGAGTTTGCCGACCACTGACCTAGGGAATGCAACTTCTTTATATTGGCTCTAAAGCCACTTTAACCTATTAGGGTGATTCCAGCTTTAATACCTTTATCAACTTTTAATTTGACTTACCCTTAACCCTGAAATGTTTTGGTAAGATCTATTTTAAGGGAGGCAGAGCAGGGGGAAATTTCAATGAATCTTCTTTTGTTATTCCGTCAAACGTTACTCATGGAGAATCTACCATATACAATATACTCTGAAGTTCTGGGCGGATGGAAAGGAACAAGGAAAAGCCCCTTCCCAGGGTGTCTAATTGGTGCAGGTCACATGTATAGTTCCTGTGCTCTAAGGTAGACTATGGGAGAGTGCTTTCAGGGAAGTGGAAGCTGTAGGGAGCACAGAGTAGAGCAGGAGCCCATCCAGCTGGGAGAATGCGGGAGGGCCCAGTGGGGAGGTGGCATCGGGGCTGAGCCTTGAAGGCTGGAGGTGGTTTATAGGCGTGGGATGTAGGGGGCAAGATGGGGTGGCAGGAAGGAGCAGCAAGGGACAGGGAGCTGTTTCATTCACTCTTGGCTTCACTTTATTCTAAGCTCTGTGTGTCACTGGGCATTCAAAGTCAAATGGCAGTTCCATGCTCTCGTAGAGGAAGAACATCGCAAAGAGTTGCAGGTGCTCAGGCAGTTGTCTGTATAGGGCCTGGCGAGGGCATGGTGGAGGGCACCACTGACTCCTTCCTGATGGTGAAGGGTGTGAACCAAGGCCTGGAGATGGGATGGATGGTGAAAGATGAATGTGAAATGATGGGCAGTTTTGTATTTCTGGGGCAGGAGGTTCACCAGAAGGAGAGGAGGTGGAGCAGGCAGTAGGGGACCTTGAACGCCCGTTCAGAGGTTTGGCTGGGATTTTTAGGCCAGGGATGGGGAACGTTTTTTCTGCCAAGGGCCATTTGGATATTTGTAACATCATTTGAGGGCCATACAAAATGATCAACTTAAAAAGTACACTGCTATAACCCATGGACACAGACAATAGGGTGCTGAAGGCCTGGGGCTGGGGGCTGGGGTGTCAATGGGGGAAAAAGGGGAACATATGTAATACCTTCAACAATAAAGAATTATTAAAAAAAATACAATTCGGTCTAGGAGGTAAAAGAAGAAAATTAGCCTGCTGTATTTGGTTAAACACGTAATGCTTTGGCAGGGCCAGACCAATGATTTTGCGGGCCTTATAGGACCCACGGAGTTTCCCACCTCTGCTTTAGGCACTAGGTCTCCCAGGCAGGAGTTGTGAGGAGTGACTTCTGCAGCTGCTTGGGCCCCCTGCTTGGCTTAAAGCTCTGCGATTGTCATGTTGAAATTCTCCGTGCTCTTTAAACCAGGGCCCTGCATTTCCATTTTGTGCTGTTCCACTCCCCCCTCCCTTCCCCCTGCCAAGTTACATAGCCTGGGGGGTGGTGACACGGTTTGTCTGAGCTGTGCTTTAGGTTGTGTCCTGCTGGAGTGAAGGAGAGAGCAGGGGCACAGGCGGGGTGGGTTGAAAAACTGTCTCAGAGTTTTGAGAAAGAGAGATGAAGGGCTCCATGAGGAAGTATACTGAGGATGGAGAGGGGACGCCACCTGTGGTTGCCAGGGCTACAGACTGGCTATGAAGGGCAGGGGCAAGAGGAGCAGAGTTGGGCCCAGGGACTTCTGTTCAGCGCTGTCCCCTGAGCCAGGGACTGATTTCCAGTGGATAAGGTTGGTTTTCCAAACTGAGATTACAAGACTGTCTTAATATTTCTACTTGCAACAGTAAGCGAAAGCTGACATTGGCAGGCTCATTCAGGGAATGCAAAATAACCAGAAAAGACATTCGGAGACATTCTGGAATCCAACAGATGGACCAAGCAATCCTGTTAAAAACAGTAAATCACAGCTCGAACTTCAGTTAATCATAATCAGATTTCTCTCTTCTTATTTAATTTTGAGACATCTTCCTAAGTAGTTTCCTATTTTGGCTTCTATTACTTAGAAGACCTTGTTATTATAAAGCGCCCTGCTTAAAGATGCCCAACACATGCCCTGTGAGCCAGCAAATCTTAGCATTTAGGAAACGGTCTTCTCTCTGAGGGTTCAGAAGTGGTCATTTTGTCTCTTACAAAGATTATTCATGAGTGAATTTACTTCCCCTTGTTCAGTTAACATAGAAATGAACACAATTGTGTATTTACCCTCTGGTTTTCAAAAACACTCTTCAAGAAAATAAAGGTGGTGCTGAGCTTTACTTAGGGTCCTGCCCAGAAGCTGACAGGTTGCACCTCAGGAAGCAGGCGCTGGGCAGTGGGGAGGGAAGAGCGTGCTGTTTTAATCGGCGCTTTGTTTCCTATCTGGCACAGACATAGACAAAGCACTTTTGATGCAAGGACAGAGGTCAAGGCGGTGTCGTCCAGCCCCAGATGCTGTGCTGGGGCATCTTGAAATCGAGGAAGCAGCTCAGGGCCAGAAGGCACCAGGGTGAGGCTTATGAAAAGATTAAAGGGCTCCACTCCAGCCTTGTGGACAGATGGTATCCTTTTCACATGTTCATCAGAATCTGGGCTCCAGGTGGATACAAAGGCCACTGCAGCTCTTCCTGTCCTGGTGGTATTACTGACACCTGGTCATCCAAAGTGGCCTTCACTAACTTGTGCACCTTTTCTATTTGGTACAATCCAGGTGTGCCACATGCTAAACATGGAGATTATACCTGCTGCTTTTTAAGGGTGTTGTGGAGGAATACCTGGTGTCATAAATGGGAGCCTGTGCAGTTTGTGAGGTGAAAAATGAAGCTGCCCTTGTTTTGATTGTTTGCTCTCAACCATTATGATGTACTTGATTTCACTGTACACTCCGGCACGGCTGTGCTGACAGGGTGCAGGCTCTGGGGCCCGGATGGTGAGCACCGCTCAGTCGGAGGTGCATGTAGACACTTGGCCAGTTCCTTGATGTCTCCCATGGCACAAAGTATCTTGCTCTGCGCACAGGAGGCACTTGGAGTTGAATTAATCCTGTTGTACTTGTCTGGAGAAAGATGCTCGCCATCTGTAGAGTATGAACAGAGGCTTCTACGCACAGGGGCAGATTTGTGCTATAACATACTCAATCATCTCACTTGGCCTCTTTTGGCACCTAGAGCTGCCAGCTATTCCTCAGTGCCTAGGGCAGGGCTTGGCACATAGAAAGTACTTAATAAATATTTGAGTGAGTGAATAATGAATAGGATACACCTGTCTTTCTTACATTATAGTACAAGATCATTTCTAAGAGTCATTCCTGAGTGTCTCCAAGTTCCTACTCCTCAAGATCATGGCTTTCTCTTTTACCTGTAGCTCCCTCTCTCCTCCAAGTCTCAACACAGTGATTGACACATAGCAGTCATTTGGTACTTAGTAAGTGGTGGTAGGTATGCTGATGAGGATTAGAAGGTCTGGATTCCAGTTCAGACTTGCCCACTAATCTCGAGACCTTGCTTAAGGAGGCTGGGCATATGCCTAGGCCAGCAGAATCCTGCTTTGTAAATGGGGCTACCCGTTGCTGCTCTGCGTATGCAGCTCAGAAGAAAGGAGGGGTGTGAAATGCTGGGAAAGTTATGTCTTGTACCATGGGAGCACTTGTTCTTGTTACCAAAACATGTCGGAATCCCATTTTACAGGATGTGCAGCCAATGTGTGCGCACCTCTTCCCATCTGCCCCAAGAACTGGTGGCTTTATTTTATCTAAATAAGTGGAGAAATAAATCAGATACACTGTCAATGAGAAAATTTGGAAGTCACAGTAAGTGTAAATTTGAAAACAAAAATTACCCATAAGAGGGAGCTGAGAGAGAATCACTATGAACCGTGTGGAGTATTTTTAGAGACTTTTCCTAGGCAGGTGCGTACACAGGCACACACGATGCGATGTTAGTCATCTAAAAGTTATTTTTGTATCTCATTTTCTGAAGTAAGTGGCTGTGTTAGTGAGCGCGGACTGCTGTGACAAACACCATAGCCAGGGTGGCTAACACAACATTTGTTCTCAGAGAGCTAGAGTCTGGGAAGTCCAAGATCAAGGTGCCAGCCGTTGTGTCGGGTGGGAGCCCACTTTCTGGTTTGTAGGTGGGCGCCTTGCTGTACTCTCACATGAAGGAGAGGCATCTATTCTTACGGGAGCACTAACCCCACTCATGAGGGCTCCACCCTCCTGACCTCCCAAAGGCCCCGCCTCCAGTTACTATCACCTTGGGAATTAAGTTTCAACATACAAATTTCTGGATGACACAGTCCATAGCAATGGCTGATTCCAGGAGAGGAAAGAGCCTTGTCTTGCCATTTCTCCTGCCACTTGCTCAAGCCCAGTCTGGTGTGAGGCAGAGCAGGTACTTGCTAAATACCCAATAGATTTCTAGAACTTCAGGGCTGGAGTGAGTCTGAGCTATAACTTAACACTCTCATTTTAAATGCAGGGAACCTGAGGGCCCAGGAGGAAACAGGCCCAGGGCCCAATGGCGGCAGCGCTGGCATTCCGAGCCCTGCCTGCTCACTGCCACTCCCTGCGAATGAGTTAAAGTGCAGTTGCCGTCGGGTTGGCACTTTTGGCAGCCAGGCCGTGCTGGGTTAATTGTTCCTTCGTCTCCGGGTTTGTGGGTACTGCTCTGTCTCAGGATAGTGTCTGGATATCGGAGCAGCTGTCTCCAGAGGAGCCTTTGTGCTGCTCTCACACTGTTCTGCTGATTTTCCGTACCAGCCCACATCTGGGGCTCCCTCTGGTATCACCATTTGTATTGTATGCAGACTCCACAAGCCTGATTTCTCATTCGAGTCTTGGTGGGAATTGATTCATGTGTGTTTTCATTTGACTATCTTAACATGCCTCTTTCCTTGCCTTGCCTTTTGAGCACAGTGGAAAGGGGGCCTCCTTTTGGCAGGTGGTCCGTCCCTCACTCTCTCACAAGCGTGTAGCTCTGCCCTTCCCTTTCTGTGGCTGTCTTATTAGCAGTCTTTCACTCACTAGCAAACATTTAAGGCCCCCTGTGTGGAAAATTCAGCATCTGTGAGCCTCCCGTCTTGAACAATCTGAGTCTGAAGAGAGATGACACGAATATAGGAAGATTATAGCTCAACTTATAGACAGTGCCCTGGATACCCAGTGGCAGGAGGCCTTCCTCATGGTCACTGGGGATAGGGAGATGGGTAGGCAAGGCTTGTAAAGCAGGTTGACTTGGAAAGGATGAGAGGGTTTGAGCATTTGGAGGCTGCAGGTAAACCATTCTAGGCAGAGAAGGGATATAAGATGAGAAAGGGTGAGTCCCTAGGTGGGGCAGGCAAGAAGGAATGTGGGGAATCCTGGGACCTGGTACTCAGCAGTGGCAAGTCGAGCCTTCGCTTTGAGGGCCATGCTTCGTGGCCCCCTCATCTCCGCCCGCCTCCCGCTTCCAGCCTCCTCCCGCCTCCTGCTCCAGTGTTGTTGGTGCAGCTAGCTTTCCTCCAGGGTGGGGCTCCTGACAGGGGTCCATGGACTACATAGGAGCCTTCTGCTGGGTTTCAGGTGACCTGGGAACTCCCCGAAATTGTGTGCATGGCTCTGTATCTGTGTGCCCTTTTTCCCTCCAGTTTTCCGAGGTCTCTGTTACCCTCAAAAGGATATGCCCAAGTCTAGGAACAAGAAGGTTGGCACTTGGATTAATTTTAACAACTTAAGAACTCCCAAATCGTCAAGTTTATTGGGGAAAGTTGTGTTCAGCGTGTGAGCCTTCATGTCCTCAGGCATAGTTCACTGATCACCTTAGACTGCATCCCTGATGACCAGGACTGTCTCTTGTTCTTTTCTTCTGTCCCCACCCCCACCACCCTGTCCAGAACTTGGCCTTGGGCACATGGCTATCCTATCTAATAAAAGAGTAATATGCAAATTGACCATCACTCCAACACACAAGATGGCCACCCCATGTGGTCAAAGATGTCTGCCCTGATATGGACACAAGATGGTGGCCACAAGATGGCCAGCAGGGGAGGGCAGTTGGGAGGGACCAGGCCTGCAAGGGAGGGCAGTTGGGGGTGATTAAGCCTGCAGGGGAGGGCAGTTAGGGGTGACCAGGCCTGAAGGGGTGGGCAGTTAGGGGCAATCAGGCTGGCAGGCAGAAGTAGTTAAGGGCAATCAGGAAGGCAGGCAGATGAGCAACTGGGAGCCAGCAGTCCTGGATTGTGAGAGCAATGTCCGACTGCCCATTTAGTTCAAATCCTACTGGGATCAGGCCTAAATGGACAGTCGGACATCCCTCGAGGAGTCCCAGATTGGAGAGGGTGCAGGCTGGGCTGAGGGACACACTCCCCTGTGCATGAATTTCATGCACGGCCTCTAGTTGGTAATGTTTGTTCAGGGAATAAATAGCTTTGATGTGGATATCAGTCCACATGTACGCAGAGTGGATGTTTTAGACCAATGGGCCACCTCTAGTATCCCAAGGCTCACGCTATGGGGAGCAGACCTTTCCAGGCCAGTCTCCTTTGCCTGGTCCCTCCTGACTCAGCACGGCACAGGCTGTGGCACATCCTGCCAGCAAGCTGAGGGCTGGGGCTGTCTGCCCAGCACCGGCCAAATGCAGTCTAAGTCGTCTTCTCTCAAAAGGGCTCTTATACCCCATGATCCCCAGGTGTAAAGCTGTACCTAAGTGTTCTCTCTGCCTGTACTGTGTGCTGGGGATGCTTGGGAACCTCATCTCACCAATCCTGATCTGAGAACAGCTTGTGGCAGCAGCAACCCATGCTCATTTTAGTCTAAGGACTATCTGTAGCTGTAGGGCTTCTGGTGACTCTGCACTGTTTCCAACCAGGAGCCTCGCCAAGTGGATGTGAGGTGCCCAGCAGAGGGCGGGCCACGGACAGCTGCCTTGGCATTCTGTGATGTGGGTGTGCATGTGAGTGGTGGCCCATCAAGAGCTGCAAGGAGCACAATGGGCGGGGCACTTGTTTCCCTTTTAACTTAGATCTTGACTGCTGTAGAGAATGGTGGGTGAGGTCAGGGGGAAGAGTGGGCCCTTCAGAGGATTTCAAAGTCGTTTTTCCCTTTTTAGAAAAACACCAGGTGAGCATTTGGTTTCCACTGTTAAGGGCTTTGGCCTCACTTGTAAGAAAGCAACCATGGCACGTAGCATTTTAGGGGGACAAGCCCAGTCAGGCAAGTCCTAACCCGGGTGGGGTTGGACCCTCCAGCCCCAGCTTAGCCCCACCTCCTTCAGGAAGCTTGCCTTCTATCACTCCATGCACCCTCTCCTCTACCTCACTCTCATTCATTCAGCAGCTCACTGGTTGTCTGATGCGCTGAGAGGGAGACAGTGAACAGATACACATCCTCCCTTCAGAGTTTTCTGTATTACAAGGCAGCTCCCAAGTCAAGTGTCCTAATAAATTTTGTGACGTATGATGGTAGGGAAGGGGGAGGTGGTTGGATCGATGCTCTTGCTTCTTCAGAGATGCCCTGTTTACTTTCTATTATCCCGAACCTGCAGAATCCTTCCCACTTGTTTCCATCTTAAACATCTAATGCATTTATAGCCCCTTCATTTGTCCATTCACACTTACAGGCCGAAGACAGGCCTGCAGAGAGAAAGACGACTCAGCCCCAGCTCCAGGGAACTCACCATTAATTGCATTCTCATTGTTTAAATTGCACTGGCGTTTTTGTTCCCCAGCGTAACTCTAAGCTCTTGTCTTAGATATTTCTGGAAGACAGAAAGGTGTGTTGGACGGTGGATTGCTGGGACTGTAGTCCTGGTGCATCTGGTGAATGAAAGGCTTATAAGAAGGGGTGTCTGCAGAGTGAG
This sequence comes from Corynorhinus townsendii, assembly GCA_026230045.1. Classification (NCBI taxonomy): domain Eukaryota; kingdom Metazoa; phylum Chordata; class Mammalia; order Chiroptera; family Vespertilionidae; genus Corynorhinus; species Corynorhinus townsendii. The sequence continues at coordinate 42,381,405 of JAPDVU010000006.1, forward strand.
CCTGCCTGTCCGGGCAGTGAACACCCTGGACACTGCCACCTTGATAAGACATCTGTATGAGAGGCTCTTAGTCCTGGTTTGGAAATCCAGAATGGCAGGACTTGGGAAAAATGTCTCAATAAGCAGAGATCCCCAACGTATGTCTGTGCTTGAGGCTTTCCTGAAGAGTGAAAAGCTTAATTCATGCCTTTTCTTTATGCTTCCACTTCTTTTTCTATTTTTTAAAGAAAGAGATGTGTCAGTTTAAGCCACTTAATTTTTTATGTGGGTCAGAGCTGCCATTGTCAGACACATTTGTCTCATCACACTTCAGACATCTGCTGAATTGCTTGCTTCATAAATTAAGTTTAATTAATAGAAATAGTGAGCATGCTGCCTGCCTGCTCAGTGTGGCCTCAGGGCGGCATTCCTCCTTTGCCCATCATGGGAAGTGGCATCTTGCTCGGGAAGCCAGGCTGCTGGGACTTGAGCAGGGCATCCATCCACAGTGGATCACTGTTGTGCTTCTTAGCAGAGGCAGCTGGCCCACTTAGTCCTGATGCCAGAAGGATTTTCATTGTCTTAAAAAATTCCCACAAAAAATATTGACATAAAAAAAAATCAGGCTCTGGGATGGGGCCAGGTTTGATCTTAAAGCAAGTTGACCTATTTTCATCCCAGCCTTATTAAAGCCTGCTGTGTGATTCTACCTCCCCAACAGGCTTGTATTGGTGTCACATGAATTGAACACCTGATTCGAGTGGGAAAGAGCGCTAAGACCTTCTCTGGGGAGCTCAGTTTCCACAGGGCCTGGGGCTGAGTCTTCATAAGGCCTCCTCTGCCAGCCTGTGAATGCTTGCTTCCTGCTGGGGGAGGGCCTTCTGGACAGGATAGCAGCTACCTAGAGCCAGCCTGCAGGGCTTTACTGCTTATAAAGTGTTTTACATCCTCCTATTTGACCTTGACAGTTAACTGCCTGGGGAGGGAGGCCTGGCAGGGGGCACTAGCCTTCTCCACAGAAGAGGGCACTGATGCTCACAGAGGCAGGTGGTGAACACATTGGACGCTGGCTCAGCATGGGGCCTGGTCAGCACTGAGCTAGTGCCCCTGTCTCTGGGAGCTTCCATGTCTGTCTAGATCTTGGTCTTCTTCCTCACTTTGTTTAACGAGTTCCAGCTATGGTTCAGAAACTAAGTAACCTGAACTGTGTGTCAGATCTTGTGTCCTAGACCAGTAAGCTCACTCATCTGGAAAACCTTGGACAGCGAACTCTGCAGAGAGTCCTCCTCATGTCACAAGGGCTTAGTTTCCGGGACACTGGGGACAACCCCATGGCAAGTGTGCTAGCCAGAGGAATCATGCCAAGGAAAGGGAGAAGAGGATTCTTCCTCTGACTTTTCCTTGCCTGTATTCTGGGTTTTCCCCTTTGGAAGATAAGACCGCTTCTCCTTGCCCACTACTTTGGTTTTCTGGATTCTCTCTGAGGCAACATTCTTCACCCAGATTTTTGCAGTGTCTCCAGTTACAAGAATGGTATCATAAAAAAATACCAAATCAATTAATACACTTCAGTTTTGTAAAAAAATGTTTTTATTGATTTTAGTAAGAGAGGAAGGGAAAGGTGGTGGGCAGGGGGGAAAGAGAGAAACATCCATGCGAGAAATATTGGCTGCCTCCTGCACACCCCCTATTGGGGATTGAGCCACAACCTGGACACATACCCGACCAGGAATCCAACATGTGACCTCTTGGTACATGGGACAACACCCAACCAACTAAGCCACACCAGCCAGGGCCACTTCAGTTTTTTTAAAAGTCACTGTAGCCCACAAAAAAATATTTACAAGGACCAGAGATTGTTAGTATTATGAAAAACAACCGTAATAATAGTCCTTCACATTTTTGTGGAGAGCTTCAAAAATTAGAAAGAATTCTGAGTTGGGGAACCCTGGGGAAAGTGCAAGTTTTAGGAAGGAGGGCAGGTTCATGGACTCCTGGGCTATGCGTAGTGAGAGATGCCTGTACAAGCACATCCAACTCATGGCCGGCCGCGAGTTTGACATGCTTGCTGTAAAATGTCCAAGTGGAGACATTGGTAGGAACTTTGACACGTGGCTGGAGTTCTGGAGAGAGAACTAGGTTGGTAGTGAGAATTTCAGACCCATCAACACAACTCATGTCATTGAAGCAGGGGCGTGCGTCTGTGTTCCTCCATCTTTAATACAATCCTCCAGAGGATATTCCATGCAAGGCCTGGATTGGGAGCCAGAGCTTTGAGAGAGCCATTACCATGTTTAGAGTTTAATAAAGGCTATTCAATTATTTAATATTTAAATAGTTAAATAGTTAATAAAGGCTATTCCTCAGGTCCCAGGAAAGACCTTGTAATGCAAAAGGAACATTCACTAGGTGAGTGCAGCCAACAGATGAATTTAGTATGCGATGGGAGTGTTGCTAATTGAATAACTAATGGTTGGTAGAAGGCATGCTGGTACATGGTTGCTGTGGTGACACCTTGTATGGCTGTGTATGTGTGTGACCAAGTTGTTCTAAAGTTTACTTACCTAGACCCTTGTGGTATACTGCACAATTAGAAGTAACTCTGAAGTACATTCATAGTATTTGCAGATTTTGGATTAATTTTTAGATGAATACCCAAAAGATTGGTTTCTTTGTTATAAAGGACACACATTTTTATGACTCTTTATTGTTACCAAGATAACCGATTGTTCCTGCCAACAAGAATTCTGGACTTGCTGGGGCAAGAGCTTCGGGGTCTCTCTCACCTGAAGGTTGGCCCCGCCCTGGGTTTGTGGGGTCCCCTCTGTGGGTACCATGAAGGCCCGGGAGAAGCTCTTGCTCACCAGCCCACTCGCAGTGCCAGTGAGCAGCCTCCTTCTTGCTCGCCACAGACACACATGTGATTCAGACCAGCCCTGCTGCTGGCCTGCACTGGTGACCTCGGAGTCGTGGCTGCTACACAGATAATTACAGCCAAGGGGGAGCTCTGCTTCATGAGTTCTGTGTGAGGCGGGAGACGTGGAGACGGGAGGGGCTCCTGCTTGGGGGTGGAGAAGGGCTTCGCAGAGGTTATGATGATAATTGAATTAATGGAGATGACTAATGGCTCAGTACGCCTCGTTCAGCGTCCTGAGGTCTCTGGCAGTCAGAGAGCTGTAGCCGAGGGCACAGGTCAGCTGGCTGAGCCACGTGTGCCCACGTGCAGGCGAGGCCTGTGTGAGCACCAGCGCTGCACGCCCAGCCAGCTCTTTCTTACCTTTTAGTTTTTGAGATATGAATCTTTAACCAGGTATTTTCCAACATCAATGTTATTTAATGCTCCTGAGGAATCATTTTAAAAGTTGGAAATCTTAACTTATGACTTACTGAGTTGATTCATCTCTCTCGATAGTTAGGTGTATATAATATGTAGAATGTATATCAAACTGTAACAGATTCTGATCTCCTTTGTGGAAAAAAAATCTCTCTTAGTGAGACATGAGAGGAAGGTGTTGATGAGCATTGTCACGCTCACATTTGTGGGAGAGTACCTTTCACTTCTCCAGGTCCTGTGGTGCCACTGCTACCATTACTGCTGCTTCCACATGGTGACAGATGTGTGATCTCTCATCTTCAGATCTGTAGGGCTTTTCCTAATGCAGAAATCAGTGTCTTTTTTTTTCCAACTTAATTAAACCTTTAATGAATATTTTATCAAATGAACTCTATATCTTGTATTTCATTATTAATGTTGTTTGTGAATCCCTTCCTCATTAGCCTAATTTATAAACAGATTACCAAGGAGGTATGATATTTCAGAGACAGTGCTTGGGAGCTGGGGAGAGAACATCTGGGCATGCAAACACGCGTTACAGATGCTGCAGCAGAAACTGGGCTGCTGAAGTGTGCTTTTCACCCGGGTGACAAATTCAGGGTGTGTATCCTGTGAGAATGAAATTGCCCTAAATGTGTGACTGTTCCCACAGCATTATGGGTAGGACACAGCACAGACAGAGCAAGGCTGTGGGTGCAGAAGGGCCGAGTCAGGGTCAAGGTCACTCTTATCCTAGCTGGGGCGCTGAGGGGCAGCAGCAAAGCAAGTAGGCAGGGTTTCTGTCCTCCTGGAGCTGTGTTCTGGTGGGAAGAGACAGACAGTAGACAGGCGCACCCCATAGGTGGAGCTTACAGAGTGGCGGAGGAGACAGAGTGAGGGAAGGAGAAGTGGGGGAGGGCAATGCTGTGGTACATTTTGGGTGGCCAGGAAAGGCTTCCTTGATGGGGTAATATGTGAGCAGGGCCCTGAGGAAGTGGGGGAGCCATGGGAAGAATATGCGAGGCAGCAGGCGCCAAGGCCCCAAGGAGGTGGGGTGTGTGTTATCTTGGGAAGACAGTGAGGAGGTGCGTTTGACAGGAATGGAGGTGGGAGAGTGAGAGGGCTGGACAGAGAATCATGGGAGACTAGTTTGTATAGGGCCTTCTCAGCCGCCCCTCGTCTTGGGTTTTATTCTGAATTAGGTGGGAAGCCATTTGAGGATTTTGAGGAGCAGAGGGACGCAACTTAACTTGTGTAATGTCACCTCAGATCTCTCATGAACTTGAGATGAACTAACAAATTCAGTCGTAGGAGAAGGGAAGTTACTTGTGCTTTAACAGAGGGGCCCCTAATTATTTTATGGGAAAGGTCCATAAGCAAAAGGGATATAGCATAAGTGGAATGAAGTGACTCCAAATCCTGCTGCTTCTCTCATGGCAGATGTAAACCGTCAAACAGTTTGGGGAACTAGGCCCGAGCCCAGGGAGCTCACTGTGCCCTGGAGGCACTGTGTTGGTGGTGATGAGAACCTGACTGTAATTCTGTGTGTAAGGGTGCGTCCCTTTCTCTCTGAGGATTGTAAAAGCTTCAGGAACACCCTGTTGGTGTTGAAATGATGAGCAAGTGAGGGGAGAGGGAGGAAAAGGTGGTCGGCTGTTCTTCATCCTTGAAGTATGAAGAAAGCACTTATGGGAAACAGAAAGCACTGGCTGTAACAGTGGTGCTCCCAGGCCACCCAGGCAGCTGGAAAGGTTTCCTTCTGAGCCTGATCTCTCTCCCCACTCCCGCTAACCAGCAGGTGGGCCAAGGCGGCACCCTGCCTACCCCCAGCCTGAGGGGGGCCACGTGCCCTGCTGCGCACCTGAGTCACCAGCAGAGATGGCCGCAGTCCCAGCCAGCTTTGCAAGAACCTCAGTCAGAAATGATGATGTTAGAATCCGTTCTGCAGGGAGCTGCTGCTTTTCTTAGAAGGTGTAAAAAAAGAAAGACGTGAGTAAGGTGGAATCTTAGAAGAAGGAAGAACAGAAAATGTCTTCAGCAACAGAGCCCACCAAGTCTGACAAAATCTGACTCAGGAGTGTGTGAGGGACAGTGTGTGTGTGTGTGTGTGTGTGTGTGTGTGTGTGTGTGTGTGTGAGAGAGAGAGAGAGAGAGAGAGAGAGAGAGAGAGAGAGAGCGCACCTCTGAAAGGAACACAGTTGACCAACACCTTAGTTTTATCCCATGAGATCTATGCTGACATCAACCTCCAGAGCCATAGGTTACATTGTGTTTTTTTAAGCCACTACATTTCTGATAATTTTTATAGCAGCAGTAGGAAACGAATGTTACTTACCCATCTAGATGTTAGTTGCCTCAGCTCCAAAATGGGACCCAAAAAATGTTATCTGTTCAAAAGCTGCGAACTGGACCATGTGATTCCCTGTCCCCCAATACCTTCCAGTTCTAAGATTCACAAAATGAGAAAGTGATCCTAAAAGAGCATTGAAAAGTTCAAAAGGAGAGGGCAGAAATGAATTATTATTGAATATCTACGGGTGTCAGGTGTTGTCCATGGTTATATAACTTAATTCTTATAGCCATCTGAGAAACATGATAGGGTTCTCACTTTCTTTTATTCTTTCAACAAGTATTGGAGTGGCTGTCAGGCTGTCTTTTGGGTATTTTTAACTCCTTCCCGTCATGTCAACATAGCACGTGCCAGGTGCTGTGCTGGGGTGCAGCAGTGAACAAGCCAGACAAAAATCTTGCCTCTCGAAAGTTACACTCTTTAGGGAGGCAGACGATAAGCTTTAAACATAATAGCTAAGAAGATTGTAAATGATGTTGGAATGGGAATCAAATAGAGCAGGTCAAGGGTCGGTCATAGCTGTGTTAGGGATGAGAGAATGAATGGAAGCTCAGAGGGCTGGGCATTGCTGGAGAGTGCAGCTCTGGGAGGGGTGGAGCTGGGATCCCAGGTCTGATGTGATCCACCTCTTAGGCCAAGAAAGGCCCTGCTCCACGTCACGAATTTGAATCCCCTCACTTTTCTGAGGGAAAGGAGGCTCTCCCTCCCCGCGCCAGCTGTTGCTAAAAGAAGTGGCTGTCAGGCTGTCATTCAGGGTATTTTTAACTCCTTCCCGTCTTGTCAATCAGAAATGCCAGAAAGCTAAGGCCAATTCCCATGCTGGCAAGGAGCCAGGGGCTGCATGGAGCCCAGCAGGCTTGTAGGATGCACAGGGCCACTGTTTCTGCTCCCTCCGAGGTGTCTCATCTCAGCGAGGCCAGGAGCAAGGCCGTAACTCGGGAAGATGATGTTCAGTAAACAGCTGGGGGGAGGGGGATGTCACTAAATAACAGTTATGATCTTATTTCTTTAGTATGGCCTTTTTCTGGCTGTTTGATATTTATCATTTTTTGGCATTTTGGAATAGGTTTTTCTAGGGAGCTGTCGCATCTTTAGCGGGAAGCTCTAAAATTGTTCCTCAGAGCTCCTCTCTCCTTGAGCTTCACTTCTCAACCCGATTCTGATGTGAAAATGAAAGGTGCATGGTAGGAAGATGCGGGGAAGTAAGGTGTTTCGGCATTACACACAAACTAGTCATCATTAATAGGGATTAGTAAGTTTTCACAGGCACAAATGGTAGATTTCAGAGGTTGTTTTTAAAGTGCCTTCTACTGAAGGGGGTCTGAGTGAATGAATGGCTGTTGTCTTTTTGTTCTCAGTTTGAGGCTTCCTTTTTCTTTTATTTCCTCTTTCTGCTACTTCCATGAGCAGCGGAAAGAAAAGCTGGCTTACTTCAGAGTAATTACAGGAATAATTGCAGGACTCAAACTTACTGGGCAAAGGCTGGGGCATATCTGGTGCAGAGGGATGGGCCAGGCCTGGGCATCGAGAGCTGGGTGTTGGCATCACTGCAACTGACCTCTGTTGTCATCTTGGGAGATGTTTCTGGGCCCTGGTACAGCTGAGAGACTTGACACCATTTGAAAATGCTCTCGAGAGTGCTTGCTAGTTAGCTAATCCTGAAAGTAAAGTAGCTTTCAGTGGCCAAATTTGGATGTTATCAATGTGCATTTTTTTACTTTCTTAAGACCACAGGTATGTTCCTGGTAAAAAGCTGTATGTAAAAGGAGTTTTAAGTAGTTTTCCAATGGAAGGAATTTTTGACCTTTTTTATGCATTAGGCTCTCCTGAAGGGGCAGCTCTGCCCCCCCTTTTTTTTCCCCACACTAGCTTACAAAGTTTTAAAGTAAAACATATTTATATCAGGACAGATAGGAATCACAGAGAAACAAAAACACAATAAAATATCCTTTTTAAAAGGGGTGTCATTTAAAGCATACGCTTTTGAAACCAAACACATGTTGTGAATGTCTTTGGGCACATCACGTAATCTTTTGTCCCTGTCCCTGCCGACTGCATTGTGTTTCATTGGCCTGGTTGTTCCACTCACCCATGTTCTGCTGTTGGACATTTTGGTTATTATCCTGTTTTCACCACTACAGACTATGTTGCATTGAATATCTTGATGGCAAAATCGCTGTACAAGTCCATGATTATTTCCTTAGAATCGGTTTTTAGACATGAAATTGCTGAAGTAGAGTATACAGAATTTTATGGTTTTTGACATGAGTTGCAAACTGTTTGCTTTGTTGTTGATTTTTAAAGGGGTAAACACTATGAAATTCTGATGTTAAAATAATTGAATGTTCAAGAGTCTAGTCAGATACAAGTTACTGCATATTTCCAAGCCTCCGTTTTCTCATTTATAAAATGGGCATCATAATATCCTTAAATTAAATAAGCATCAGTTGAATCCCATAGTATAAGTAAGGCTGCATATGAGTTCTCTATACAGAAGTTATTCATTTCTCCCTGCACCTCTCCTTCTGCCCCAGGAGAGCAGGACCTTAGCCAGTTTCCTCTCCGCTCCACCCAGGTTTCCTGGAGGCACCAGAGGCACAGGACAGCCACCGCCATCTCGGTGCACTGCGACCAGGGTTGAGATGTCCGTCCTAATTCAGAGAGCCTGCCTTCAGACATTTATACGTTCCGACAGACTAATCAGGCTGCAATTTCTCATGCTTATTTGCAACCAGATGAAGCAATCTATTTGGTTATTTTGGAATTACCCAGGCGTGGAAGACATTGGTTTCTTAGCCTTAAGAAATTCTGCAGGTACTGAGGTACTGACAGGCACCCCCTGAGTGAAGTCAGAAAGCAGGAAGTCTGGGGGGCTCTTGGTCAGAACCTCTCCCCTTGAAAAAACTGCGGATCCTTCCTGGGACACACATCAGCCTCAGCTTCTGTGTCCCTGACTCACGTCCAGGAGGTCTTCTCTCTCTCCTCCCGAGGGAAAGGCTCTGAGCTCTTCACGGGAAGGCAGAGCTTTGGTTTCCTTGTCCTAGAAGTTTCCTCATTGGTTCGTAGAGATGAGACATTTGCTGATTCCGTTTCTGTTTTTCCTTAATGAGAACCCAGAGATCCTTAAAGACTTGCTTTCTTAAAACCCCTCCAATCCAAATTTGGGCTGCACTAGTGCCCAGGGGCAGGAGGACTTGAGCTGAGGTTGTTGTTTTTTTTTTTTTAATTTAATTTAATTTTATATTTTTAAAATTGATTTCAGAGAGGAAGGAAGAGGAAGAGAGAGATAGAAACATAAATGACGAGAGGAAATCATCGATCGGCTGCCTCCTGCTCTTCCCACCCTGGGGATCGAGCCCATAACCCTGGCATGTGCCCTTGACTGGAATCGAACCCTGACCTCCTGGTTCATAGGTCGATGCTCAACCACTGAGCTATGCCAGCCGGGCTTGAGCTGAGTTTTGAGTCTCCAGATTCTAGAGTGGGAGACACCTCCTTTATCTAACTTTACAACCCTTGAGACGAGAACAGACAGGGACACTGAGGTGCCGAAGAATAATGTGGCCAAAGACGTGCAGCTAGTAAATGTCAGAGCTGGGATTTGGTCTGCTTCCTTTGCTGGTGCTTTTAACCACTACACAGTCGTCACCTTTGAGCGAGCGTCTGTTTATCAGAATATCTTTGGTGCCAGTCTACACCATGGGATTTATCATCCATTCGCTAGTTACACAATCGTTGCATGGGAGTATGCAAAGACAAATAGGTACCTTGCTCTTAAGAAATTTTTATGTAGTGATAACAGTAGAAGCAGCAAAATAACTATATTATTACATGAAAATATCTCACCTGTTGATATATAGCTCTAAACCCCCAAATCTCTGGAGAATTTTGTTCTGAATGCTCAAAATAGATGACCCTATAACACACACATACATCCTTTGTGCCCACTGCCTCCCCTGCTCTCACTTAGCATACGTGTTGATTTTTTCCTTTATTTAAAGTCCTAACATGGGTACCTGTCCTGTAACTCCACAGCACACTGGAAGTTTGTGGTGGGAGAGAAACCATCTTGGGCACACACTGCATAGTGATTTCCTGACCCCTTCTTAAGGTCATGCACTCTTGTCAGGAATATAAAAACTACACCCACACTTCAGAGATGCTGACACGGCTTTGCAGGATGGCGTTCATGTCCACTGCCCCTCCCCCACCCTCTGGGGGATCTTTAGTGTGCAAAAAGGGTGATGGATTTTTCCTCTGTACATCTCATCAGCAAAGGTTTGACCAAACTTGGCTTTCTGCCATATGTGTTAAGGTTTTAAATGGTAAAATATGAAATTACATTTTAATATTAAGCATATTCCTTTCATCTATACCCACTGCTGTGACCCTATCCACTCTATCAAGGCATGTCTGTCTGAGATATGCCCCTGGTTAAGAACCACTGGTCTAGTAGTGGGGGAGAAGACAGGAGACTGATGAAAACAAACCTCAGGGTTCTAAAAATAGCTGGGATGGTTTTGAGTTGGGGAAAGAGCCCTGCAAAACTCAGTCTTCCCTGAGGAAAGCCTTGTAGCCCTTGTAGCTCAGTCACTGATTTTCCTGACTCCATAGGGAACACATAATATTGTTGGTAAAGACGATGATAATGATGATAATGGCAGTAAGTACCACTTACTATGTGCTGAGCATTGTGGGAGGCACTTGTCATACTCATTTAATCCTGACTATGACCCCCCAGTTGTGGGTATTTCACCCTCATTTAGATATGAGAGGCCTGGCGCATGGGGGTAAGCTTTCCCAGTGTCCCACAACTAGGTAGTGGAGGTGCTGGAGTTCAACCTGTGCTACCTGAGACCAAAGGCTTGTACTTCTCACCAGGATGCCCTGCTGTGGCTTTCAGAACATTTGTCTAAAGTCACACGTGCTGCCATCCCCCCCCTCCCCCCCCCCCCCCCCCCCCCCCCCGCCTCCTGGGTCACAAAGCTCTTACCTGAATTGAGCTGTGTGGTCTTTGCTGTCACAAACCCTTTCTGGAATCAGGGTTGGTGGAAGTGAGTACGTGGAGTCTCATTCACTAGGTGGTGTGCTCTCTAGTCAGAACGGATGGCTTTTATCTTGGTGGTAGCAGATACTAGAAGTTAATATCAGCCTAGAGTTCATGCTTCGGAGGACGATGCCTGGACCTTGGGGCAGGAGCCAACCCTTAGCCTGGGTCTTAACCTGCCATGAAGTGTTTTTGTGACTCTGGGAAGCTCCCTTTCCACCCATCACTAGTTGATCATGCTTCCCTTTCCTCGTCCTTCCTCCTTTCTTTCTTCCCCCGCTTTGCTTAGCCTCGCATTCTCTGCCAGTGGAGCAGAGCGGGTGTGTGATAGAGCCTGTTCTCTGTGTCTACTTCCATTGTAGAACTCTCACCTGATTATGTAGTGGGTGCAGCTTTGACAAGCTCTTTCTCACAGGTGACTAGGTTGTCCCTTTGGACAGTGAGGTGCAGTGTGTGTGTCACATGCTGTGCATGTGGCACAGGGAGGTGCCTAAAGGCTGGGAGGGCTGGCGGGAGGCATGGACTCACATGGAATGTGTTCTTTTTAGTTTTTGTTAATCCTCACCCAAGTATATTTTTCCATTGATTTTTAGAGAGAGTATATAGGAGGGAGGACGGGAGCAGGTGGGAGAGAGAGAGAGAGAGAGAGAGAGAGAGAGAGAGAGAGAGAGAGAGAGAGAGAGAGAGAGAGAGACATTTATGTGAGATGAAGTCGCAGCAGTTCTCTAAACTCTTTAAGGTGGAAGTGATGCTTATGCTTGGTCTGAAAGGCAGTAGAGCAGAGTAGCTGAAAGTATGGGCATCAAAGACTTGAAAGTGTTTGGAAGATCACTGGGGTTTGAGTTCTAGCTCTGATATTACTGTAAGACCTTGAGCAGGTTCCTTAAGCTCCCTGTGCCTCAGATTCCTTGTTTGTAAAACCAGAGTGAATAATGAACCTGCCCCCTGGCATTCAGTGACTTTCTACTTTCAGCATCAGAATGGTTTCTGAGACACAGCATCACATTGCTCTATCACTTGATTTTCTAAATCCAATGAGAATGCTCTGTAAATTGCAAAATGCCATTCAAATACTCTTAGTGACAAAAGGTGAAGAAATTGAATGTTCTAGCCTAAATTATAGCTGCTAATCCCAATCCATGTCATAGCAATAAGATTGGCCAGTAGGAGATGATGGAGAGCCCACGGACATGACAGAGTTCTTTGGAGTGGTGGTACCCTAACTTAGCTATGTACTAAAATCCCCGGGAGACTTCAGAAGTAGCCCTGGTTCCTTTCCAAACAAGTGGAATTGGAATTTTGCAGGGCAGGCGGACACAGGAAGTCATTGTCCTCGTTGTAGCTGGTCTGTTTGGGAAGCTCTGACTTTCAAGGTGTAGCAGAATTCGTTTTTATATTTAATAGGTGCAAGTGGGTTTAGTAGAGGCTCTGACAGCAGGTACCTACGTATATACTCATTTTCATTAGAAAATGTGGGCGAGGCTACACAGCAGGTTTGTCTGAAAGAAACTGTAGACAGATCTAAAGACACCTGAAACGCGGGGCTGAGCACCTGGCTGGGTTTCTCGCCGAGGTCAGTTTTTCCTGGCTGGCTGGTTCCCTCACCGTGGGGGAAGGTGTTCAGGAGACTGTTACTGGGCGAGGAGTGGGCAATGAGTGTAAAGAAAAGGGATCTGGAACTGGGCAGTTTGGGGATCCTGGTTTGTAGGCAGCGCAGTGGATTCTCACGTTTCTGTGTGAGATGGAATGGCTCTGTGGTTAGGATTTTGCAGAGGTGGGAGCTCCAGGTGGAGGGACTAGTGCGGGGGATCAGGGAGCAGACACTGGGATGACTGGCTGGCAGACTGACTGGGGGCGGGGGGAGGGAACTAGTGTAGAGTCCTTCCTTAGTCTGGGAGGAGGGGGCCATCGGGGGCCATAGGCTAAATCAGGAGAGGGGCTAGGCATATCCTGGGGGAGGGGGAGGGTTACAGTGGAGGGCTTTTCAACTGGACACTTCCTCACCCTGCTACTCGGCGCTTCATCCTGTAGCTAAAACGTCTTTAAAAGCCTCTTACTGAAGAAACCGTATAAGCTAAGTGAGATGGTAGGGTGGGTCAGCAATCCGCATGGGTCAGTGCCTGGCAGCTGGCTGGTTTGCTGGTCCTGGCTGTAAATTGGATGAATGTCTTTACTTTACAAAGCTGTGTAGACTTGGCTGGTGGCTTCACTGTAATGAACCACTCTCAGACCTGGAAGCATTGCCTATGATGTGGGTGTAGCCTGCCCGTGTACTGGGAGCAGAGAGCAGGCTGTGCCCTGGATGGAGGTGGGGGCACTTGCTGCTGGGCTACAGCACCAGATCTGAAGATGTAGCAATGTTTCCTATCACCTTCATTTCATGGCCTGAGATGTGGGAGTGTGGGCCTTCCTAAATCCATCACAGGTGGCCCTGTGCCCACTCCAGTGGTGGCAGCGTAATGGCAGGCTGCAGTCAGACCTCTGGTTATGCCCAGAGCTCTGCTGTGGCTCCATTCCTTTCTCTTTTTCACTATGACTCACATTCACAAGAAGGACATCATTAAAGAGGTAACCCCAATTCCACCCAACTGATGAAAACCCCCAAACAACAGGTTATTCAGTTTTGGACACTGTACTATTAGAAATAAATGACATACAATATTCCACCCAGCAGTTTTCAAGGTAAGAACCATGACTCCAGTAGGGAGATCCTTCCAGACATCAGGAGCTACCAGCCCCTGTTCTGTAGGAGTTGCTCAGAGAAGGAAGTGGTCTAATTGGCCAGCACGCTGCAGGATAGGTAGCGGGCTGGCTGTTGATAATAAATCAGAGCAATGGCTACTATGCAGTGCGTTTTACACATTACATTTTCTACAGGGATCATGAACTCTGATGCCTACGGGAGCCAGACAGGTAACAAAAATTGGGGAAGCAGTTAGGGTGGTGGAGATTGTGGCACCTTAAAACATGGCAACCGAAACTTTAAAACAGAAGCGTAACATACCATTTCTGATTTTCAAAGAATGTTTTCAAGGGTCCCACTTAATGTTGCGATTACCAGGATCCCATTTAATGTCCACAGCACCCTGATGAGACAGGACTGTTCTCTTCCTAAGATAAGAAAACATCAAACACAGTCAAAGGCAGAGACAGCCTCTGTGTGGCTTGGAGTCCAAAGTTCTGCCTGAGAACTCCCTGGAGGCCAGGCCCTCGGGACTGAGCCCTGTGGGAAGAAGTCTTGTGCTCTCCTAGCGTGTCCGCCCCCTCCCCAGAGCTGCCTCTGTCTTTCTCTGAGCACAGCTCTGGGACCACGGCCTAGCCTGTTTGTTTCTACTCTTACCCAGTTTTCTAAATGGACCCAAGAGGAAAAGGCGGGGAGACACCAGCAACCCTGCCTAGGAGTTGGAGAGAGCCATCAACCCTGTCAGTCTCCAGGTCCTTTTGGACTTAATAATAGGCCCCAAGTGCTGAAGTCAGCTTTGTTACAATATCTAATTGGCTGACTTGAGTTTTCCCAACCGACTCTTCCTTTTTATCTCTTAATTATCCTAGTCATTTTTCATGGAAAGGAAAAATAAAGAGAGAGAGATTAAGAGATACAGTTGGGGTTACTTGAATCCGAAATGAAGAAACTTTTGCACCCGGGTTGGGTTTACCCAAAGTGGGCGCAGGAGGTGTCAGTTACAATTAATGTGAGAAGCCTCTCTGGCTTCTGAGACCTCTGGTTACAGCAAATGTGACAGCTCAAATTACCTTCAATTACAGTGAACTACATTTACCTGCGTTACTGCCCCACACCTTGGTGGGAGCTGGCTGCTTTGATATCCTTGACCCTGGATGAAAAAGACAAGAGGGCAGACTTGGAAATGACAGACGCCTAGATCTGGGTGTGGGGCACAGCCAGAGATGGTGGACTTTCTGTACTGTCACCAGAGGTTGTATATTGTTTGGGGTCTGATTCCCATAAGTGCTTGAGGAAGGAACAGTGAGGTAGAATTTACACATCATAGTATGTTCATCTTAAAGTGTACAGACCGACAAGTCTTGGTAAATGCATTCACTTCTGTAACCTCCCCTTCCTCCCCACCCCGCCGGCCCTGCCAGTGAAGATAGAGCATTCCCATCACTCCACTAAGTTCCCTTGTGACCTGTCTGGTCAGTCCTCCCAATTTTTGACCCAAGGCAAAATGATCTGCTTTTTACTATTATAGATTAGATTCAACTTTTCTTAGAGTTTCATAGAAATGAAATAATTCAGAGCATACTGTTGTATGTGCATCAGAGGTTTGTCATGCTAGCCCATTGTTTATCCACTTACCTGCTACTGAAAGTTTGGGTCCAAATGTTGGGAAACATTGTTTTGGGTTTTGGCTATTACAAACAAAGCTGCTGTATTTTTATACAAGTCTTTGTGTGGACATACATATATATTTTTTTGGTTTTGTTTTGTTAATCCTCACCAGAGGATATTTTTTCCATTGAATCTTAGAGAGAGTGGAAGGGAGGAAGGGATGAGGAGAGAGGGAGAAAGACAGAGGGAGGGTGGGAGGGGAGTGAAGAGGAGAGAGGGAGGGAGAGAAATATTGATGTGGGAGAGACACATCAATTGGTTGCCTCCCATATATGCCTCGACTGGGGCCGAAGATTGAACCTGCAACTTACGTATGTCCCCTTGACCAGGAATCAAACCTGAGACCCTTTGGTGCAGGGGTGGGGGTGGGGGGTGGGAGCAATCCTCCAGCCACTGAGTCACATAGGCCAGGGCTGGACATACATTTTTATTATCCTATGAGAAAATAGCAAAGACTAGAATTGCTGAGTTATATGGAATGGTAGGTGGGATTTCTTTGACTATTCCCCCCCCCCCCCACCGCCCCCGTCCCCAGTGATGTAGCTGAATATGTTATGTAACATGGCAAAAGGGGATTCGGCAGATGGAATGAAGGTTGCTAATTAACTGATCTTAAGATAGGACGGATCCTGGGTTACATGGCTGGACCCAGAGTAAAACATAGAGGTAGCAGAAAATGAGGCCGGAAGAGCCAGTTAAAACGGAATGATAGAAGGAGAGGTCAGGGAGATTCAGAGAGAGAAGGACTCGACCCACCATTGCTGGCTCTGAATATGGAAAAAGGAGGCATGAGCCAGGCAATGTGGGTAGCTTTAAAAGTGAAAATGATCCTTACTGCCAGCCAGTGAGGAAAGAGGGACCTCTGTTCTTCAGCCATTTATAGCTGAATTCCACCAACAATCTGAATAAACCTAAAGCATATCCTCCCCAGAGCCTGTGGGTCAGCCCAGGCTGGCTGACACCCTGCTTTGGGCCTAATGGGACCCAGGGTAGAGAAATCAGCATGCTTATTGGACTTCCAACCTATTTCAGAAGTGACATAGTAAATTTGTGATGTTTTAAACCACTGAGTATATGGTAATTTGTTATAGCAGCAATAGAAAATAAATACAGATGCTAAGTGTTAATTTAACTTTGTAAGAAACTACCCAACTGTCTTCCAAATCGGTTGTATAATTTTCCATTGTTATCAGCAGTTTATCTGAGTTCTGGTATCTCCATATTCTTACCAACACTTACTGTTGGTCTTTTTTTCATGCTAGCCTTTCTGATGGGTGTGTGGTAGTATGTCATTATGGCTTTAATTTATATTTCACTTGTATATATTCTGTTGTGATGTGCCTGTTCACATATTTTGTGCATTTTTTATTGGGCTATTTGTCATCTTATTGAGCTATAAGAGCTCTTTATATATTTTGGATACAAGTTCTTGTAAGACATGTGCATTGTGAATATTTTTTCACAGTATACGATTTGTCTTTTCATGTCCTTAATGTTGTTTCTGGAAGGACAGTTTTTGATGAAGTCAATTTTAATTAATATTTTCTTTTATGATTCATTGTAAGTCCTAAGGAAAGTTTTGTTTGCCCATAATTTAAAAAGTTTTCCCACTTTTTTTCTTTTAGAAGTGTTATAGTTTTAGCTTGTAAATTTAGGTCAATTACCCATTTTTAAGTAATTTTATATATAACTAGGGGCCCGGTGCATGAAATTCATGCACTGGGGAGCTTGCCCCCTCTCACATACTGGGAGCCCTCAGGGGATGTCCTACTGATGGCTTAGGCCCGCTTTCCATTGGGAGTGGACCTAAGCCGCATTCTGGCCTCCCTTTGCGGGAGGTGACTGGGCTAATCAGGGGAAGGTGCCAGCCCCATCACCCCGCTGCTGCAGCCACTGCCAGTCACCGCAGCCACCAAGGTATTTTCATCAACACAGATTCCAGTCCCTTCACCATGAAAAAAATGACAACTTTCTTTAGGCATTTTCAAGATGTGTCTTTCATAGGATATGACATTTCTTTCTTTTTCTTTTTATCCTCACCTGAGGATATGTTTCCATTAATTTTTATCCCCTTCCCTCTGATCCCAGGCTTGGCCCCTGCCCAAGCCTAAAGCCTCTGCCTGATGGCCAGCTGGGAGTGACCTGGGTGCCGAGGAGGTTCCTGGGACCCAGGTATGTATGCAAATTAACTGCCATCTTTGTTGGGGTAATTTGCATACTCACTCTGATTGGCTGTGGGCATGGTGGAGGTACAGTCAATTTACATGTTTCTCTATTATTAGGTAAGATATGTATGTGAGATAAAAGTTTAATTTTTTTGTTTTTACATAAATACCCAAATTTTTCCAACACCATTTGTTGAAAAAAGTATTCTTCATCTGTTGAATTACCTTGACCCCTTTGTCAAATCAATTGACTATACATATATAGGATATGTGTGGATTTAGTTTTGGACTTTCTTTTCTTTTCTATTGACATGTATGTCTCTCTTTATGCAAATACCCCTCTATCTTGATTACTGAAGCTTTGTAAGAGAGTGTATGTCTGGAAACCAAGTAGTAGAAATTCCCCAGTTTTATATTGGTCCTCTGTATTTGTATAAATTTGATAATCAGCTCATCAATTTCTACAAAAGAAAAAAAAGCCTTGTTGGGATTTTGATTGGCATTTCATTGACTCCATAGTTCAATGCAGGGAGGAGAGGTGGGGACAGAAAAATACATTTTATGAAATTAATGATTAAAAACTTTGGGTTTGATGATTATAATCCTCATATCTAAGAAGCTCAATAAATCCAAAGAAGAATAAACAACAATAAAATCCCCTTATATTATAATCAAATAATACAAAACTTATGTAAAGAGAACATATTAAAAACAGAGGGAGAAAAGGCATTGTATGCACAGGTTCAACGCAAAGTTCCTAACAGAAACAATGCAAACCATAAACATCTTTAAAATGCTGCAAAGAAAACAATCAACCTAAAATTCTATATCCAATGAAAATACCTTCCTAAATTATGGTAAAATAAAGAGATGATCAGTCAAGAGGATTCATTGCCAGCAGAAATGCATGGCAAAGATGTTAGTCTTCATATGAAAGGAAAATGACATTAAGTGGACACTTGGATCCACAGAAAGAAATAAAGAGCCTTGGAAATAGTAGATATGGGTTAAATAGAAAAGACCTATTATATAGAAAAGATACATAAAGTCAGTTCAGCTAGTATGGCAAGAGGAGAGGTAAAGCCCAATGCTAAAGAATACTCAGTTGTACCAAAAGGGTAGACAAAGAGGGAAAGGAAACAAGTAATAGATAAACAAATAGAAAACACATAGCAAGATGGTAGACAAATCTAAAACCAAAACATAAATGGTCCAAACACTTCAGTTGAAGAACAGAGTTTCACTTAGAGCTGAGAGGCATAGTCTACTCCTTCTATTACTCAGCTTCCATATGCAGCCTTCTCACACTGGAACTCCTGTACAGCAACCACTGTTTCTACCAATCAAGATCCAGCTAACATTGCACACCTGTTCCCCCAAGTGAGGAGACTCAAAGTTCCAAGAACCATTGTGTTCCCCTCTGGCTTCTATTATTTGCTTCTCAAATTCAGTCACAGTGCCTTTGATTATTCAGTTACACAAAGACTACACTGCATTAACAACTTAACTAAGTTAATTGCTAACAACTTCTATAAATAAAATTGGGAAGGAGAGAGAAGAATAAAGGGATTAACATATACAAATAAAAACACACAACAGGCAAATTAAAAGTATGTCCTCAATTCTATAATTGGGCACATGACCACAGTTGCCTTCCTTTTCCGACAGCCCATTCTGTATTTCCTCTGCTCTCAACCCACATCCTCAGCTGGTGGATTGACCCAAACCTTCCTTCCTGAAAGTCCGAGTCTTCAGTTTCCTGACTGGCTTGGATTGCTGGAGTTTTCTATTAACCTTTACTATAGGGCATGGAAATACTACAGGTGCCCCAGAAAACCACCTGGTTTCAGATTTTTCTTTCTTGTCTCCATTGTGTAGAAGCACCCCAACTTTCCCTGGCTGATCAGAATCAGTCACTTCAGCCAGTATGTTGAACCCCTTTCTCTCTGCCTGTTGGGCCAGTGGCATCAAGGACAAAAATGTCCACGTGGTAATCTCATGTTCAAATTCAGTGGAACCAGAGTTGTATACCCTGGTGGGAGCACTCCTCCCTTGGGGACTGACTAAGCTCTCCAAACCAGCACATTCCAAATTGCTGAGAGGGAATCAAGTATTCTTCGAGTCGGGTCTTAGCTGTGAGCAGCTCCTACCTTACTTCGCCCCTGGAATCTGGATTCATGTATTCTGGCTGTGGGAGAGGTCACACCATATACTGGTTTCTGAGGCAAAGCATATGCTGCTCCTATGAAACAGAATCCCATGCTTTCAGGGTGCTCTGTTCCATTGATGGCATACCGAGTCTTAGGGAAGCTATTTCACCTTTCAGGTAGGCCAGTCCCTGCCTGTGACAGGGCACTGGCAGTTCTTGACCTTGTACTGATAGCAGGGTTCCTGCAGTTTCTGTATTCCCATTACAGCTGGCTTGTTGATGCTCATTTTTGCTTATCTAATCTGCTTTCTGCCATGACTTGATGGGCCCCTCAGGTAAATCATTTGCCCTCCCTGGATAGTTGAATTGCACCTGAAGAGTGGGAGGTTTGGCCTCTATCCTTTGAAAATCTTCCACTCCT
Organism: Corynorhinus townsendii; assembly: GCA_026230045.1. Taxonomy (NCBI): domain Eukaryota; kingdom Metazoa; phylum Chordata; class Mammalia; order Chiroptera; family Vespertilionidae; genus Corynorhinus; species Corynorhinus townsendii. The sequence goes on from JAPDVU010000006.1 coordinate 42,401,180, forward strand.
ATGTGTTCTTGCTCCAGCAACCTTGCGGGGCTGTTGTGAGGTCAGTTGGGACAGTGGGTAAAAGTGAACTGCTAATGTAAGGGGTTGTGCACCTGGGAGGGTGGAGGCGGGACACATTCTCATTCTCATCACCAGTGTCCAGGGCTTGACTCCATTTTCTCTGCTACTCTGTTCCTGCCCCAGGACTCCTGGGGTCAGAGCTCTCCATGCCCTGGATTGGAGCCTATTGGTGGGGATGTGGAAGGGGCAGCGTTGTGGAGAAGCCCGAGCAGGAACGTGGAGGAGTGTGATGTTCCCAGTCTGTATCTTCCTGCCTCCCTCTCCTCATTACCCCTGTCCAGAGGCAGAGGCGCACACGCGCGCGCACGCACACACACACACACACACACACACACACACACACACTTCTTTCCAACACATACACACTGCTCTGGAGTGAACCAGACTGAGTGAGGAGACCGCCATTCCGGTGTCTTCCTTCTCCCCACTCCCTGGCCCAGGGCTGCACTTGGAAGTTACAGTAGGCCCAGGAGGAAATACACTATTGCTCTCCCTGGTTTTTTTTTTTTGAGATGAAGACTTAAAAATACTTCACTCTATAATTGGCGATCCAATCAGCCATGCAAATAAGCACTGTGCCAGAGCCTATAGGAAACAAGGCAGGAAGCATGCCAGCTCCCCCTTTCCTTCTTTCCCTTAAAAAAATGTGCTTAGGATCTGGGTTTGGAGGTCAAGGGAGGAGGATGTGCTGGGTGCGTTTCCATGGAGGCAGGCACTGGCCACTGATTTGATGTTTTGCCTCTTTGGTTTAGGGCATAGGGGATAGGATTTGGAGTCATGGAGGAGTTTGGAGGTGGTGTTACTAAATACAGTTGGGGCGATTTGACTTACTGTGCCTTGAACATCTATCTATCCAGCCTCTGGGCCTCTCTTCCATATGACACCTACGTCCCCATCCCCAGCACAGCTGCCAAGAATGCCTCCCACCCACCCCCTTCCTGCCCCTCTAAACCTGACTTTCCTTGAGGGCTAGCACTCACGATGCTGCCAGGACCAACCATGCATAGTGACCATTGTCTGTCACAGAAGCAGCCACCTCCCCGGCCCTCTGTTCAGTGCTCATGTGCAGAGCTCACGTGCATTCTGTCATCTCCCCGGCCTCTCCCGAGGCCTCAGACACCATGGGCATGGTGGTGAGGGAGGCAGAGAAAGCTCATTCAGTGTGTGGGCTAAGAGCTTTAGTGTCATAGTCGCCACTTGTGTGTGACCTTGGTTAAGTTGCGTTGCCCTTTTAGCTTCAGTTTCCTCATCTGTAAAACACTGAGGATGATATTCCAGTTTCACAGGGTCTCGGGTTATGACACTGGAATGATATACTGCCTGTAAGGTACTTAGCACAGTGGCAGCGTCAGAGTCAGTGCTCATTAAGTGCCAGGGGTGACTGTTATAATTGCAGAAAGGAAGCCTGAGGAGGCGACTACGTCCACTTGCACAGTCAGTCGTGGCTGCCCAGTGAGGACTGGGTTATTCAGCGCCGGCTCTGAGCCCAGCCCACGCTAGACACTGCGCAGGAATAGGGACTGGTGCCAAGTGAGGGGTGCAGCCTGGGAGAAAGGATATTTGCATGTGAGCACGCACTGTGCTGGGAGGGGGGATGGAGGCAGGTGCATGTAGTGGGGAGTGCACTTGACCTGGAGATAGAGCAGGAGGAGTGCCTGCCTGACGGAGCCAGACACATAGCAGGTGCTCTGTTCTCTCTGGAGAAAAGTGGCCAGAAGTGCTGAGCCACAGCTCTGGCTGTGCCCTCACCTGGGTAACCCTGATAGGCTCCTGCGACTTCCAAGTCACAGGGATCGTCCTGCCCAGGAGTGGCTGGCCTCTGTGGACACGGCTATGGTGGGCTCTGCTTCTGCGGTCTGGCAGCTGTCTGCTACTCAGCATGTGTCTTGCCTCAGTCATGCTTTTGGAGAACTGGGTGGAGAGGTGAGAGCGTGAACGGCCTGAGGGGGCTGGCTGGCAGCAGGGGTGCCAGGTGCTGGCAGCGCACAGGCAGTGTGTGTGGCTGTCCTCAGACAGCCGGGCCGGCTGGGCATTGCAGGAACACGCAGCTGGTGGACAGCCATGATTTGTGCTGATGCTGAAGGACTTCCCTGGCAGCCAGATTTTCTGCTGTTGCCACTGCCTCGTCAAAGTCAGGCAGAGCTGTGACAACAGGCATCGTGCCGTGCTGGCTCTCAGCTGTCGGAAGCCTCTAAGTCTGCTTGGCCACAGGATCAAACTTCTGAACGTTGCATTCAAGGTCTTGGAGGTGCTCTGGCTTCCTCTCATGTCAACTCCACTCCCAGTCCCCAGGCCCAAAATTCATGCTGCAGCCACCTCAGCTGTTTGCTGGTCTCCAGATATACCCCAAACCCTGACTTTTCACATAGGCCATGCATTGTCCCTACCCCTCCCCTGTGTACACTGTCCCTCGTTGGGCTTCCACTCATCCCTGCTTAGGTGTTTTCTTCATATGGAGTCTCCTCCCCTTCCAGACATACTCTCCAGCACCTGGAGTGCCTGGCTTCCATCTGTCTGTCAGGGGCTTCCCTCTGTCAGGTGCTAAACGCACTCTAGCAGCTCAAATGTTGGCTTTGCTGCTGAACAGACGGGGATTGAAACGATGCCTCTGCTCATCACTAGACATGTGACCCTGGGTGAGTCACTTCACCTGTGGGCTTCAGTATCATTGCTGGTGCAGTGGCGTTAACACTGCAGTCAGAGGGTTTGTGAGATGATGTATTTGTAGCCATTTGCAAGTCGGAACTAGTAGGTCTCCACAAGGTAGCTCCCACCGGCATCAACTGTCCCATGTTGGTTCAAGTCTGTCTCACCACCAACTCCACCTCCTCCCCGACAGAAACAGTGCCTGAGAAGTATTAGCATGAGGGTAGATCCAGTCGGGGTGCAGGAACCACCCCAGAAGAACATACCTGCCCTGTGGCTCTCATTCCAACCCCGCAGCCCCCGCACCTTGCACAGAGCTGTTCATGGACCTAGTCTTGGTAGAAAGAGGTTAAATCAGCTGTTGCATTTGCTCGAGCCTTATCTCTCTGGTCCTCAGAAAAATCAATATTCAGAATTGGAATAAGTCATGGAAAATTCCCCATTCTTTCCCCTTTCGTTTCTCTGTGAAGATTATAGTTTCAGGTTATTCCATCGGATTAATTAATTTGGCAAACCTTGGAAAGCATTGGTAATGTGCCTGGGACTGCGAGTGCTGGGAATGATAACCAGCATTCTCAGATGGATGTGTACTTTCCAGTCACCCTCACTGGTGCTGACTGCCTTGGGCCCTCACCGAGCTTGAGGTGGCTCAAGGGGGCCATTATTATTATTGCTATCATTTCACAGAGGACTGGGCTCCAGCCCTCATCTTCTGGCTCTTCTGAGTCGGGTTTACTGTCCCTCTGAACTTGTCCTCCTTCCTTGTTCGTTGGAGGGTCTATGCAGGATCCTTTTACAGGGCTTACCTGGCCCATCAGTCTAGAGTGGAGGCTTCCTTTGACCTGCTTCTCTTGTTGGTGTGCAGAGCCCTGCACAGGTGCAGAAGGGAAGATGTGGTTTCTTTCTAGACATGTACAGTCTCGCTGCAGTGCATAGGACACACACGTTTTCACTGAGCAAGTAGTTCCTGGGAGTCTGCTTTGTGCCTGGCACTGTGCTAGGAGTTGGTAATATGGTGGCAAACAAACAAAAAAGTCTCTTAGGCACTGGGACATTTTTCACTGGGAAAGAGATCATCACAATAGTTACAGATTACTGTAAGTGCTATGAGGAAAATTTATGAAAATTTAAATAGCAGTGCACACAGAACACAATAAAATAAGACCGCACCAAGAGAAATGATAGGATCATCACGTATCAGCCCTGGAAAGGCCCTGTTCCTGCTTCCTGCCCTTTAACGCAGAGAAATCCAGGCGGGGGAGGGGCGTAAGGGAGGTGTGAGTGGGCTTCCCACAGGCACTGTGTGTGGAGGGACCTGGAAGAGGGAGTGGGCTCTTTTGAGAAGGGTGTTGAGATCTGTAATTCCTTCCACTTGGATCCAGTTCTGGTCTCTCTTTTAAAAGTACAAGACCCCCAAAACAAAATTTGTACGTTGTGGGTGGGAACATTTCTTCCAACTGAGAACTACCCCCAAGCATTTGCAATCCTAATTTTGTATAAGAACGTGGTTTGCACATTTTTGGAAGGACTAGTTCAGGGTGGTTTCTGAAAGATTCCACTGCTTTTTGAGAGATATTTGGAACTTTAACATCAGGCAAGGACTGGGGCAACTGAGAGGCAGGGAGCAGATGTAGGCTCTGAGCCGGAGGAAGAGGAAACACTCCCCTCTTCAAGGCTGGCCATGCTCTGCCGCAGGAGCACAGGCCTGGGACATGGAGGAAGGAGCAAAGAGGGCACTTCCCGGTGAGGAGGAGGATCTGTACAGACACAGCGCAGGGGCTGGGGTGCTGACTCATACGCATTGTTGGTGGGACTGTCCAGTGAGTGATACAACACCTCAGAAAAACCTCGGGTGGCTTTTTATGAGACCTGTAACACAGCACTTTTATTCCTGGGTATTTACCCGAGAGAAATGAAACATGCCCACAAAAAAGATTATACACAAATGATTACAGCAACTTTATTCATAATATAAAAAAATCCTAGAAACTATATAGGTGTCATCAATAGGAGAATGGATAAACAAACTGGTATATTCATAAAATAATGGAATACTACTCAGCAAGAAAAAGGCATGAACTACTGGTATGTGTAGCATCATTATGCTGAGTGAAGGAGTAAATATGTATACTAATAAGTCCATTTATACAAGTTCTCGGACAGGCAAAACTAATCTTTGGTGGTAAGAATCAAAATAGAGGTTGCCTCTAGAGAATGTGGTGTGGGGACTGGGTGGGAAGAGGCTCATCAGAACTTTCAAGGTGATATAAGGCTATCTTGATGGGGGACATGCATTTGTCAAACTCATTAAATAGCACACCTAAGGTTAATGCATTTCTCAAAGTGTAAATTTCATTTTAAAACTGTAAACAGGCATGCTTAAGGGCTTAGAGATGAATTATACAGAGGGTATCTAAAAGAAAGATGCATTGTAAGGTGAATTCAGGGGTGGCTAGGTATGTGATAAAGCACTCATGGCAAAATCTTAATTGTGGAATTTAGGAGTGGCTATATGGGTATTCGCTGCAAAATTCTTTTAGCTTTTCTGTGTGTTTGAAAATGTTCATAATGTTAGAATAGATATGCTCAAGTGGAGGATGCAAATTGCAGTAATATGCATGCAAAATAATTGTGATTTATTGCCCTGTTACACAGGGCAATATTGCTTATCTTCAATATTCCATTAAACCCCACTACAGGAGCCTCTGCAATATTGCTGATTTGTCACATTCAGGAGAATCCTTCCGTCCTCTTACTCATTTGCATCACCTGGCTACTTTTGAGTGCATTTTCTCAGCACAGCTATGATTCTCTCTCCCCCTTTACTATCACCCTTGAATGTGACCATCCAGAGTGGGTGTTTTCTTAGGTGCTGAGTGATTGCAGTAGCTTTAGAATTGTTGCTTTCACTGTCTGTTAATTTGGAGATAAAAAACACCAATAGAAGGAGATTGGGAAACAGTGACTGGGAAGACTCAGAGTTCACGAAATAATTTGAATTATACTCAGTGACCCAGACAGAGGTCTAATGTTTCAACAAAGATTTAAATAAAAGATGAGGTAGGATATCTTTTACCCACTTCTAGTGCAATGGTGGATGTTGCCTGCAAGAGTCAAAATGGCTGTTCATTTTAACTTTCAGGGCCTTGGACAAAAAATACCAGAGACATCGTTCAAGTTCACAAGGGCAGGCAAGCCTTTCCGTGGGGAGGGGAAGTTACCAGCCACTGTAGATAATCATGGAGTGAACTGAGGACAGAGATTAGATCAACACTCATTCCTTTTTGTTTTCCTGGAATGAAGTCAGAGCAACATTGTTCTCATTTTTATTTGCAATGAACCTAATTTTTGAACTGAGCTATGCAATAATAAGCACAGGAAAGGCAAGCTAGAAGGAGAGTCAGCACATTGGCTAGTGCATTCTTACACGATAATGAAAACAACAAAACACAGAACTTCTGCCCTTCTGGTCAAGTTCACTCTGCCTTTCTTCCCAGGCCCATTCCCCCAGCTGTGCTGAGCCTCTTCCCACCCCTCCCCCAGGTGGCAGCCTTGACTCTCCCTCTCCCTGCCAACCCAGGCCCAGCTACAATCACCATCTGCAAGGTGTGTTCTCCTGGGGTTTACTTCCAGTCCTTGGGAAGGACTCCTATGGAGGCCCTTTGCTCTATTCTACAAGCCCTTCATAGTGTTAGTTATTTCCATCATACAGCACACCCTTCCGTGCTGGAGCTGTGGCCTTGATGGGAGCAGTCCCTGGAAATGTAAGGTGATAGGCCTGGCACTGGATTTGTCCAGGTGGTGGCAGTGGGATTGTATAGGGGCATGGCAGAGATGGACGCCCTGTTGATACCTTGAGAAACTCTAAGAAACCCACAGCATCCTGGTGACAGTAAAAATTGCATTGATAGAACAGGGGTGTAAAAAAGCTGATCAATTGCCATATTTTTATAAAGAAATGAAGAGGGAATGGGGGAAAAGAGTGTGTCAGTCTGCAAAGGACTCACAGTGGCTAGTGTGTTTCTTGCATTGTTCTAGGCCAGTGGTCGGCAAACTGCGGCTTGTGAGTCACATGCGGCTCGCGAGCCACATGCGGCTCGCAAGCCGCGGTTTGCAGCTCTGTTGACTAATGAGCTTGCCGACCACTGACCTAGACTCTCGATTCCAATAATGACAGGCTGTTGTTGTTCCTTGTGATTAAGCCCCTATCCCAGTGGTTGGCAAACTCATTAGTCAAC